>JARQOD010000004.1:364270651-364413186 GCA_033576555.1 Oophaga sylvatica | reverse complement strand
TTACCAAGAAACTTAAATGTGTAAAGGGGGTTTTTAAAACAAAAGAAAAAATTGCGGAAAATTCTAAAAAATCTCCACGCCCCGGGGAGGCCCCCAGCCCAAACAACGGGGATTCGTCCACGCACCGGGGGCCCAAACCCAGTCAAATCAATAGAAAAAAAAGACATTATTGGATGTGCCAGTCGGGTTTTTTTTGTCTATTGAATGTTAGTTTGCTGACCGAGCACCCGCCCCCCCCCAGGTGGGATTTTAATTACACCAGGCCCCCTACTTTACCCATAAATGCAGGCATTACTGCCCGGGGTTTCATATTCCCCCAGAAATTCAGATATCAGCCTAATAGAGGTATGTTCACATTAGGTCAGGGACTCACCAGTATTGAGACCACCTTGACGAGGGTTTGGGTGGGCTTTAAAATTTTTTGGCCAAATTTTTTTATACAAAGCTTCTCAAATTTTTCCTTATATTCCAAAGCCATTTTTGCTATTTTTAAATTTCATGTATTCCATTTGTCATGCTTTAGTATGCTTGAGTGCACCCTTTTTTTTGTATGTTTTACAGGGGGGTAGTTTCCCCTTGGTTTGCACCTATTTCACATTAGTCGGATGTGCCAGTCAGGTTTTTTTTTTCTTAAAAGTTACTTGCTGACCGAGCACTCTGCCCCCACCAGGTGGTGTTTTTAAATTTAACACCAGGTCCCTACTTTACCCAAAAATGCGGGCATTACTGACAGAGGTGCATATTCACCCAAAAATTTCCCAGATATCACCCAAAATAGAGGTATGTTCACATTAGGTCAGGGACTCACCAGTATTGAGACCACCTTGACGATG
Source organism: Oophaga sylvatica (assembly GCA_033576555.1). NCBI lineage: Eukaryota > Metazoa > Chordata > Amphibia > Anura > Dendrobatidae > Oophaga > Oophaga sylvatica. The sequence goes on along the minus strand of JARQOD010000004.1, from coordinate 364,412,353 downwards.
GTTGGTGGGTTTTAAAATTTTTGGGCCCAAAAATTTTTTATACTAAGCGTCTAAAATTTTTTCCTTATTTTCCCAAAACCCAAAATTTTGGGCAATTCAAAATTTTTCATGTATTCCATATTGTCATGCTTTAGTATGCTTGAGTGCATCCTTTTTTTGTATGTTTTACATGGGGGTAGCGTCCCTTGGTTTGCACCTAGTTCACATTAGTCTGGATGTGCCAGTCAGGTTTTTTTGTCTATTGAATGTTAGCTTGCTGACCGAGCACTCCGCCCCCACCAGGTGGTGATTTTAATTACACCAGGTCCCTACTTTACCCATAAATGCAGGCATTACTGACAGAGGTGCATATTCACCCAGAAATTCAGATATCAGCCTAATAGAGGTATGTTCACATTAGGTCAGGGACTCACCAGTATTGAGACCACCTTGACGATGGTTGGTGGGCTTTAAAATGTTTGGCCAAATGTTTATACTAAGCGTCTCAAATTTTTCCTTATATTCCAAAGCCATATTGCTATTCTAAATTTCATGTATTCCATATTGTCATGCTTTAGTATGCTTGAGTGCAGCCTTTTTTTGTATGTATATCCCAGTCAAATCAGACGTGGATAGTGAGAATTTTGATTAAGGCTATTGCAGATTACTGTGACCGGCGCACCGGCCAGGCGTACGGTACAGAGAGCGATAGACCTCGAGTCTCACCGTGCTCAGTGCAATTGGTGAGTTATCAGTTACCAGAGCAGCTTGTATGGGTCACAGATCATCAAAAGAGGGATTCGTATTCTCCCGGGTGTCTGTCTCATTGTACGTGTCAACTGTCTGTATCAGGTACTGTCGCTTTAAATCTCATCTCCGTGCGCTCTGTCAGTATCTCATTCACTGCTGGCTGTAGCAGCGAGAAAACCCCTTTGACCCCCCCTCCTCTGCTAATCACGTTGTTACATCTGTTTTCTGGTTTTGATCTTTTTAAGCTAGTTTTTTTTGGCTACAGGTTTTAACGTGAAAATTCTCAGGCATTCAGACTGAACTATATTCATTTTTTGCTATTCTGAGGAACAATATATATTTTTTTTTACGTGATTTCAGTGTCTGGAGAGACAGCAAGCAGAGATATAAGGGAGGGGGGAAGTGCTGGCAGCAGCCAGCTGACATTCCAGAGGGCGGTAGAAAATAAGCCTACGCTACCAGACAAAACCTTTGTTTTTTATCATTTTACAATCAGTTTTTTCCACCTCTTTTCTGTTTTTTAATTAGCTGTTTTAGTAACAAGGGTTGTTTTTCAGAGTTTTATGAGTAATACGGTTTTTCTTTTCTCCCCTTTTTGGTGAATTTATTTTTTTTTTTTCTAGAGTTTTTTACTAAATCTAACTTTTGTTTTTAAAGTTTTCTTTTAAGTACATTTTTAAATAATTTTGGAGAGTTAATCAATTTATTTTAGAGTTTTATTTCTCCAGCCATTTTTTTTTTTTCTACAAGCTTGCTTTAGACCAAGGTCACATAGATAAGGAAAATAACAGGCTGAGGGAGAGAGCAGACACAAACTGCGCAGCGGTTTGAGTAGCCCCTCCCGTCGGGCATTCGGCGAGGAAATAATATTTTTTTTTTTTTTTTCTAAAATCAAACTTTCGTGTTGAAGTTTTTGTTTTGGAAAGATTTCTCTTTTTAAAATGGGGAACAAGATGGGCAAGCAGGAGAGTCTTATGCTCCCTGGAGAGAAAACTGCCCCCCAGCTGGTAGCTGAACAAGAAGGAGTAAAGTATGTAAAAAATTACAGACAGCTCATGAAAGTGTGTGAAATCCATAAGAAGGGCAGACTCCAAGCTGCGGAATGGCAGGATGTATTGAAAAATAGAAAAGGGAAGCTAGTAGATTCAAAATTGCAGACTGATGCAAATGCATGGTACAAAGTGGCAGTAAACTTGCAGCGTTTAGGAAGTTCAGAAAGATATGTGAACAAGCCCGGATATGATTTTTATGTGTACAAGATAGGGAAAGATGCTAAGCCATCACCACCCCCATATGGTGAAGGGAAATATTGGACATGTTCAGTCTGTTCTCAACAGAATCCATGGTACAGGGACACTTGTGTAGCATGCGGTGCCCCCCACCTCTCCCTAGTCATTATATCAGGAGACGAAAGTGCAAATCTCCCTACACAAAACGCTACATGTAGCCCCCAGACACAACAGTCCACAGCTAGGGCTTCACAGGGGGGTGGTATAGCTACAGAGACAAATGAGGAACCTCAGTGCCGAGCAGGGCTGCCAGCATGGAACCATGACACTGATCCACCGCAGCCTCAGCAAGGAAGTGGGAAATCCCCATGCAGCAAGACAACTTTAAAGCCCAAATCTCACCCAGTGTATACACCAATAGAGCAGGGACAGGTAGAGGCACCATCCTATGAGCCCTTCATCCCAAGCCAGGTGATCAGTATGCTGCCAGACCCAGGGATACACCCTGTTAGGGTCTGCGGAACGCACCAAATATATAAAGTGGAGAGGTGCGTTCGCAGCCCGGGGTCCACCGTGCAAGCAAAGCCTGCTGCTAGTAAGATGACGAAAGTAGCGAACTCTGTTATCCCGCAGAGTCGCTAAAATAAACGCCGTAGCGCGTTGTGGCAGTAAGTGCAGACTCTGTTAATTCACAGAGCCGCTAACGGGATGCCACAGTGCTATATGGCGATATGTGCGAACTCACTTAGCTTCAGTGAGCCGCAAAGTAAAACGCTAGGGCGCTGTCTAGCGTCGAGAGCGAACCCTGTTACGTCACAGAGCCGCTGAGAACAAACACCGTGTCCTGTCAGGCTCTCAGGCACACGGTTAATTGCTAAGCGAGCATAATACGTGGTCATGCGCTAATGTCCTCGCGGGAGTCACCCGCAATCTATGGCGTCTGAATGCCAGACCCTGAATACGGCAATCAAACTCCTCACCGGTTATGCCGGTAATCTAGGGCATCTAGGACACCGACCCTGACCAGCTAGCACACTAAACTCCTCACCGATTAAGTCGGTATTCTAGTGGCTTATTTCAGCCGGGTCCCTAACCACACACACGCATGACCACACTGGCGCATAGCATACAATGGTTGATATTAGCGCATGGCGGCCCAGCCATGCTACCCTTTTATAGCAACAGCTACAGGACCTTCCAGGAACAAGGACCAATGAGAACCTGTTCAGAAGACTAGTAGTAACAGGGCCTTCCTGGCGGGCCAATAGGAGCCGCTGCAGTACCTGAGCATGTGACCCCTGATCTCCAATGAGAGATCTCACTCTGGGCACGCTCAGAAGAGAAAATGCAGGACTTTATCCCAAAGACGTCTGCTCCAGAACTGGCTATAATAGCAGATCCAGGAAAGGCAGCAGAAAGTCACTGCCCAGTAGTGGAGTGGGCAAGACGCCTGGAACGACGTCTCTGCTGAGCAGGCTCCACTGCGGCCGGAGATGAATGGGAGACCGCAGCGGCACTGGTTCGAGACTCCCCTTGTGCAGGAGTGGGAACTCGAACCCTAACATTACCCCCCCTCCTAGGGCCCCCCCTTCTCTGGGCCTCGCTGCGTTCAAAGGCAGCGATGAGCTGCGGAGCGTGAACATGCTCGGCAGGCTCCCAAGACCTATCCTCAGGCCCATAGCCCCTCCAGTCCACCAAATAAAACTTTTTGCCCCGTACCACCTTACACCCCACGATGGCGTTCACCTCATGGTCATCCGCAGATGAACCCGATGTCCCGGCAGATGACTCAGAAAACCGGGACATGAGCACGGGTTTCAGGAGGGACACGTGAAAGGTGTCGGAGATACCCAGGCGTGGTGGAAGAGCTAAACGGTATACCACAGGGTTAACCTGCTCGAGGACCTTGAAAGGACCCAGGTAGCGGGGTGCCAACTTAGTGGACTCAACTCGCAGCCTGATGTTACGGGCGGAGAGCCACACCAAATCCCCAGGAGCAAATGTAGGAGCGGGGCGCCGATGGGCATCGGCCGAAGACCTCATCCTCTCTTTGGAGGCCTGAATGGCATCCTGCGTGCGGTCCCAAATGTCCCGTGCCTCCACAGCCCAGTCTGCCACCCTGGAATCGGCGGAAGACACGGGCATAGGCACTGGTACCCGCGGATGCTGACCGTAGTTCAGGAGGAATGGGGTCTGTCCGGTGGAATCAGCCACAGCATTGTTTAATGCAAACTCAGCCCATGGTAGCAAGGATGCCCAGTCATCCTGCCTGGCTGAGACAAAATGTCGTAGATAGGTGACCAAGGTCTGGTTGGCCCTCTCTACCAACCCATTCGTCTCAGGATGGTACGCTGAAGAGAGATTTAACTCAATACTGAGTAGACGACAAAGCTCTCTCCAGAACCGAGACGCAAACTGGGGACCTCGGTCACTGACAATCTTGTCCGGCATGCCGTGTAAACGGAAGATGTGCCTAACAAACAACGCTGCCAGAGCCCGTGCAGAAGGTAACCGTGGTAGTGGCACCAGATGCACCATTTTAGAGAAATGGTCGGTGATTACCCAAATGATGGTGCAACCCCGAGACTTGGGCAAGCCCACCACAAAGTCCATCCCAACCATCTCCCAGGGCCTGTCTGCCACCGGCAAAGGGTAAAGTAACCCAGCTGGCCGTTGTCGTGGAGACTTATTTTTGGCGCAGGAGACACACGCCCGAACATAGTCCCCAACATCACGGACCATATGCGGCCACCAATATGTCCTCGCCAGCAATTCAGATGTCCTCTTTGCCCCAAAGTGTCCACCCACCCTGGACGAATGTGCCCAAGAGAGTACCTCCGGTCGCAAATTAGTAGGCACAAAAGTCTTGCCCGGGGGCACAGACTCTAGCGAAACCGGGGCCACTGTTCTCAGGCTCTCTGTGGGGACGATAAGCCGAGGCTCCTCCACCTCCTCCTCCGAGGACACCACAGAGCGAGAGAGAGCGTCGGCACGAATGTTCTTCTCTCCCGAGAGGAAATGCAGTGTGAAATGAAACCGGGAGAAGAACAAGGACCATCTGGCTTGGCGAGAATTAAGCCGCTGGGCTGTCTGAAGATATACCAGGTTTTTGTGATCCGTAAAGACTTGGAAGGGAAAGCGAGCTCCCTCCAACAGATGTCTCCACTCCGAGAAGGCCAACTTCATTGCTAGCAACTCCCTGTCCCCGATGGAATAATTCCTCTCTGCTGGTGTGAAGGTCTTGGAGAAAAAGAAGCATGGATGCTTCCGACCTTGAGCATCCTTTTGGAAGAGGACTGCTCCAGCACCAACGGACGAGGCATCCACCTCCAATATAAATGGCTTATCAACATCGGGGCGATGTAGGATGGGAGCTCTAGCGAAATGAGACTTAATAGACGTGAAGGCCTTGGAGACCTCTTCAGACCACAATTTGGGATTAGCTCCCTTTTTGGTAAGGGCAACCACGGGAGCTACCAAAGTTGAGAAGTGGGGAATGAACTGACGGTAGTAATTAATGAACCCCATAAAGCGCTGCACCGCCTTTAGAGAGTGGGGTTCTTGCCAGTCCATCACCGCCTGTAGTTTGGCAGGATCCATAGCCAATCCCTGGGCGGAGATGATATAGCCCAGGAAAGGTAAGGACTCCTGCTCAAACACACATTTCTCCAACTTTGCGTAAAGGGAATTTGCCCGTAGGAGGTCGAAGACCCTGCCAACATCCCTCCGGTGGGAGTCAATATCTGGAGAGAAGATGAGTATATCATCCAGATAGACTACGACCGAGGTGGAGAGCATATCCCGGAAGATGTCATTGACAAAGTCTTGGAAAACGGCTGGAGCATTACAGAGCCCAAAGGGCATCACCAGATATTCGTAATGCCCATCCCTGGTATTAAAAGCCGTCTTCCATTCGTCCCCCTCACGGATGCGAATCAGGTTATAAGCACCGCGCAGATCTAGTTTAGTGAATACCCTTGCTCCCCGAAGCCTATCAAATAGCTCAGAGATCAGGGGCAACGGGTACTTGTTTTTAACGGTGATGGCGTTAAGACCCCTGTAATCAATACACGGACGCAATTCTCCGTTTTTCTTCTGCACGAAGAAAAATCCCGCCCCTGCCGGTGACACCGACTTCCTAATAAACCCTCTTGCCAGGTTCTCCTGAATATATTGCGACATGGCCTCTGTCTCAGGAAGAGAGAGGGGATAGACCCTTCCCCAAGGAGGTTCTGCGCCAGGCAAGAGGTCGATAGGACAGTCATAGGGGCGATGAGGCGGAAGAGTCTCCGCAGCCTTCTTGGAGAACACGTCTGCATATGACCAGTAGTGCTTGGGAAGTGGAGTAAGATCTGCGGGTAACTCAGTAGTGGTAACCTGAACGCAACTTCTGAACATCTGCCTGTACATGCATCACTCCAACCCAGTATCCTACCCGAAGTCCACTCTATATGTGGGGAGTGGAAACGGAGCCAAGGTATACCTAGTAGGATCTCGTCTATTCCCTCGGGAAGGACGAGTAGGGAAATAAATTCCTGATGGGAAGGAGATACAGACAATGCAAGTGGGACAGTCTGGTGTGTAATTTGTGAGGGCAATGACGACCCATTCACTACCCGAACAGTCACTGATTTGTCAAGCGCAACCAGAGGTATTGCATGACGGCGAGCAAAGCTAGAGGACATGAAGTTCCCCTCTGCTCCTGAGTCCACGCAAAGGTCGGCGGTGAAAGTGGAAGTGCCTGCAGTGATTGTCCCTTTAAATGTTATCTTGGAGGAAAATGCCGCTGTCTCTAGTGAACCTCCTCCCAGGGCCACTAGACGCGATCGCTGTGGACATCTGTTGGCATAGTGTCCTGTCTGCTGACAATGGTTACAAACCACGGATACTCGGACGGACCGAGACTTAGGTCCTGCATGAGGAACTTCTGTGGCCTTTTGAGGTTCGGACGCCAGATAGGGGAATTCGAGAGGTTTGGCAAAGGTAGGAGCCAACCGAAACCTCTGCCTACACTGGGCCCGCTCCAACCTCCGCTCGTGAAAACGGAGGTCAATGCGGGTAGATATGGAGATAAGCTTCTCCAGTGTGGCGGGAATCTCCCCGGTAGCCAAAGCGTCTTTAACATGGTCAGCCAGTCCCCGCCAGTAGATAGGAATAAGAACTTTATCAGACCAATCTAGCTCAGCAGCCAGAGTCCGAAACTGGACGGAAAACTGACTGACCAAAGACGAACCCTGTGTCAATGCCAGCAGTTGTAGCGCCGTATCGTGGGTGACCTGGGGTCCTAAAAAGACCTTTTTAAGAGCCTCCAAGAAACGAGGAGCACTCTGCACCACACGATCATCGCGCTCCCACAGCGGCGTTGCCCACTCCAACGCTCTGCCCGAGAGCAGAGAAAGTACAAAACCCACTTGTGCCCGATCCGTGGGAAAACGTGCAGCCAGAAGCTCGAGATGTATAGAGCACTGACTCACGAATCCCCGACATTGCTTGCTATCACCGGCAAACTTGTCAGGAAGCGGGAGGTGGGATAATGTAGGGGCAGAGGTGGCAGAGGACAAACTGGCTGCAGCCACGCTAGCAGCCTGAACAGCGACTGCGGTAACATCCACAGCTGAGGTTGTGCTCTCAAGAGCCTCCAACCTACCCTTCAGCTGCTGGATGTACTGCAATAGACGCTGTTCGTCCGCCATTTTACTAGCCAGACCCTGGCGCTAATATTATGTTAGGGTCTGCGGAACGCACCAAATATATAAAGTGGAGAGGTGCGTTCGCAGCCCGGGGTCCACCGTGCAAGCAAAGCCTGCTGCTAGTAAGATGACGAAAGTAGCGAACTCTGTTATCCCGCAGAGTCGCTAAAATAAACGCCGTAGCGCGTTGTGGCAGTAAGTGCAGACTCTGTTAATTCACAGAGCCGCTAACGGGATGCCACAGTGCTATATGGCGATATGTGCGAACTCACTTAGCTTCAGTGAGCCGCAAAGTAAAACGCTAGGGCGCTGTCTAGCGTCGAGAGCGAACCCTGTTACGTCACAGAGCCGCTGAGAACAAACACCGTGTCCTGTCAGGCTCTCAGGCACACGGTTAATTGCTAAGCGAGCATAATACGTGGTCATGCGCTAATGTCCTCGCGGGAGTCACCCGCAATCTATGGCGTCTGAATGCCAGACCCTGAATACGGCAATCAAACTCCTCACCGGTTATGCCGGTAATCTAGGGCATCTAGGACACCGACCCTGACCAGCTAGCACACTAAACTCCTCACCGATTAAGTCGGTATTCTAGTGGCTTATTTCAGCCGGGTCCCTAACCACACACACGCATGACCACACTGGCGCATAGCATACAATGGTTGATATTAGCGCATGGCGGCCCAGCCATGCTACCCTTTTATAGCAACAGCTACAGGACCTTCCAGGAACAAGGACCAATGAGAACCTGTTCAGAAGACTAGTAGTAACAGGGCCTTCCTGGCGGGCCAATAGGAGCCGCTGCAGTACCTGAGCATGTGACCCCTGATCTCCAATGAGAGATCTCACTCTGGGCACGCTCAGAAGAGAAAATGCAGGACTTTATCCCAAAGACGTCTGCTCCAGAACTGGCTATAATAGCAGATCCAGGAAAGGCAGCAGAAAGTCACTGCCCAGTAGTGGAGTGGGCAAGACGCCTGGAACGACGTCTCTGCTGAGCAGGCTCCACTGCGGCCGGAGATGAATGGGAGACCGCAGCGGCACTGGTTCGAGACTCCCCTTGTGCAGGAGTGGGAACTCGAACCCTAACACACCCCATGCTATTTTGCAAAAAAAAATGCAGCAGATCCAGCAAACGTATACAGCAGCCTGGATTGATCTCTGGACCGAAATGGAAACAAAAGCAGGTGATGCATTCTGGTCAATTATGAGAGAACACTTCAAGCTTCCAGCAGAGTTAGATGCGTATGCCTGGGAGACAGGACCAAAGCTAATTGAGCAACTCAGAGAATGGGCCAAAAGCAGACTGACAGGACAAACTCTCAGCCTACATGTCACGAGTCAAGACAAGACAGAGTCTGTGGAGAAGTTCCATGACAGAGTAATGCAAGTGTTTCAAGATTTGGGCCTCATTACCCATGATCAGACACACAGACGGATGTTGGCACAGGCTTTTGTGCATGGACTGAGAGAACCAATCAGGAAACCACTGGTAGCAGCCAGGCCTGAGTACACGTCAATAGCAATGGATACCCTGCTCACAGTAGCAAAAAGGATTGAGTCCCGCCGGGACAGAAGGGATGTCAATTGTTACAACTGTGGCGAGTTTGGTCATTTCCGGAACCGGTGCAGAACACTGACTTCACCCAGAAAAAAAGGAAACACAGAAAGCAGTGAAGAACCCCGTCCATAGGACAAGAGCACACCAAGTCCACAGGGAACCCCACCAGTGGGACCAATATCCTGAGAGTGGATGGCGTAGTCAAATCTTTTCTTGTGGAACTCCGCAACCTCACCTATCTATCAGAATCTTCTGCTTCCTGCATGGGAATTGATGGTCAAGTCAGATATTTCCAGATTATGAAGCCCCTGAGCGTGTGGACTCAGCCAGAACACTCCATCATGTCCCAGTTTGTTGTGTCAAAAACCTGCACCCTCAACCTATTGGGAGTGGACCTACTTCAGAAGCTGAAAGCGACCAGAGTGTTCCAGGAAGATGGGACCATGACACTTTCTTAACCCCTGACCCAAGAAGAAACAGGAACCTCAAACAAACCACACTGCAGACCTATCACAGGAGGTGCTGGACATAGTACCAGAAAAGCCACTCCATCACCCAGAGTCAAGATGTCTCTGACCAACTGAAGGTCTAAGTGAACTCGCCTAAGAAGACGTCCTGAGAACTTTGACATTGGCCAGGATATTCAACTCCAGAAGGACCCTACTCGCTTCATGGAATGGCAACACCCCATCCAGCTCCAACGCCAGAGGTTCATCTTTTGCAAGCACCAGGAGGTGCCCCCTGCAATCAACCAGTTCACCCAGGCCCTAGACCGGCAAAAGGCCACTCAGCTCTTCAAACTTGTGCACAAATACTGACCTGAGACCGAGCTAGAGAAAAAGAAACTACTGATGGCCCGTGCTGAGAGAAAAGCAGCCGTTTAAGGAGACGTCCCAACAAGAAGACCCCCTGTGACCAGAGCAGGTGCTAACACAGTGACTGTCTTGGTGGAGAAAAGAAAGCCAGCTGGTCGTCATCTCTCATGATGTGGATCCTAGTAGACGGCTTGTTTTCCCGCCAGCTCTGCACCAGCAGATGGGAGTCCCCTGCCGCATACTGAAGGACAAGGCCAAACTGGGCTGCCTCGCCCATCGGAATCAATCCCAGCTTTCCACAGTGAAGAAAAAGACTGTAAACCCCACTGAGTTCAGAATGGTGCAAGGCCTGGAGGCCGCGAAAGAGGCTACGGTATTTGAAACCCCAACAGTGCTGAACCATCACACTCTGCTCTCAAGAGTCCCAGTCACCGCAACGGTATTCACGGTGATCAACCTGGCCAGTACCTTTTTCAGTGTTTCCCCTCCACCTGGAGGCCTGCTTTCACGCACCAGTGCAGTGCATATGGACAGTGTTGTCTCAAGGTGCTCAAAACAAGCCCTTCAAGTTTCACCAAGACAATGTCCTCCATCCTCGTCAACTGGATTGCAGAATATGCAAGAGTCACTCTTCTACAACACGTGGATGACTTTCTCTTTTGTGTGGTTGACATCGACACCTGCACAGTCTATTCCTTGTCTCTCCTACTCTACCTGGAAGAACAGTAACGCAAGGTCTGGAAGAACAAAGTCCAGCGATGCCAGAAGCAAGTTACATCCCTGGGACACTGTATTGCCCACCAGACAAAACACATGTCAAAAGACTGGAAGACCACTGTGGAGAAGATGGCTCCCCCAACAACTCCAAGAATGCTGCAGGCTTTCCCTGGTCTAGTGTCATATTGCAGAACCTGGATCCCTGATGCCTCAGTCCTAATGCAGCCTCTGTGCGCTTGCATCAACGCAACCCCGCTCCTTCTATCAGACGCAGCCTTCAACCCATTCAGGAGATTGGAAGAACTCCACAGTCTCAGCGCCAATACTAGGCCTACCTGACTATGAAAAGTCTTTCCGTCTACCTGATGGAAGAAAGAAGGTCATGCTACTGGAGTCCTGGCACGGATTCACGGGGGAAAACCGAGACTTTTAGGCTGCCTCTCAGCCCGCTTGGATCCAGTTGCAAGAAGAGCACCCTCCTGCCTGATGGCAGTATCTGCAGCACACACCCTCCTGGACAAGGTTGCTGACATCACTCTTGGACAGCCACTGGAAACTCACTCCGCATGACATCTTGGCAATCTTCAATCAAGCTCAACCAACAGTAATCTCCCCACCGCCAGGCATCTTTGTGGCGCCTCTATTGCCTTTGTCTCATAATGTCACCGTCTCCAGACCTACAGTCCTCAGCCCGGCCACTCTACTCCCACTCCCAAGGGGGGATACTTGGATGGCTCCAGAAGAAGTTTCAACACAGGAAGTGCAGTGACCAGCAATCAAGAAATCCTGTGGTCCAGAAGTCTGTCACCTAGCCTGTCAGCCCAGGAAGCAGAATTGATAGCGCTGACGAAGGCCTGCCAGATGGCAGAAGGCAAGACTGCAAACATCTACACGGACTACAGGTACTCGCATGGCATAGCACACGACTTTGGACCCATCTGGGCTACAAGGGACTTCATCACAGCAAACGGGACAACCGTGAAGCATCATGGAGCCTTCAGGGACCTACTGGGTATACTCCAACTTCCAAAATGGTGGCAATTTGAAAAATCAAAGTGCATGGAAAACTGAGATCAGAAGAGGTGTGAGGCAATAACATGGCGGACATGGCAGCCAAAGAAGCAGCCAAAGGAAGACAACATGGAGAAGTGGGAGAGGTCGTAGAGCCGGACGGCTACTACATGACGACTGAAGACAAGAAACCTGACAAAGAAACGTCCTGGAATCTGCTCAAGAAGTTACAAGACCAAGCTCCAAAAGGAGAAGAAGAGCTAAATGCGAAAAAAGCAACACGTGAAGAAAGAAGGCTATCAATAATAGACTTCAAACTCTGCCTACCACAAAGTATGCACCCTATGGTGGTCCAATGGGTACATGGACCCACATCCACATATCAAAGACACAGATGAATGATCTGATTGGTGCTTACTGTTTTCGCTTCAGGGATCTCCACCCTAACAGCCAAATTCACCAGCAGCTGTCTGACCTGCGGCAAATGCAAGCCTGGACGTATGGAAGAAAGTCCCCCTCACCTCATCTGGAAAGACCACTCTACCAGCTTCAAAGGATCCAGATAGACCACATCCAGATATCGCCAAGTGAAGGATTCAAATACGCCATTGTGGTCAAAAGAAGTATTTTCAAGATGAACAGAAGCCTTCCAAGTCAGCAAAGACTACTGCAACGAAGCTACTGTCATGTGTGCATCGCCACGAAGATCGTCGCGGTTGCACATTCTGACTTCTCACAGCTGAGTTGCTGTTTCTTTGTGTTTGGCAGTTAGGGAGTTAATTCTGTCTGTGCTCAGTTCTGGGACTGGGTGCAGTTTCTTCCGGCTGCAATTAATTATTTGTTGATTGGTTTCCTTTAAATCTCTGGTTGTCTGTGTTGGGAGTTGCCAGTGAAATTCTTCATGCAGACCACAGATAGGATTGTATCTGTATAGACTTAAGTTAAAGAGCTCCTTAGTTGTTTTAAGCTCACCTTGCTTAGAGTTTAATATCCCAGATCATTTATGTTCCTTCTGTGTTTGAGTGTGTATGCAAGTCTGTGTTTTCTCCAGTCTGTCTTATATGTCTAATCTGTGTATTTAGCAGAGATCAGCCCATATCCCTTTGGTGGTAATCAGAATCCTTCTTAGGACTGATTACAGGGTTCAGGGACTGATAGGAGACAGGGTTAGGCTGGAGACTTGGACCTCTGAACCATTATCAGTACCTCCAAGGTGAGGGATTAGTTAGGACCCCAGTTTAGGGTCAGGTTAGACCCCCGGTCCTCCTCTTTCCTGTGACAGTGTATCAAGTCCTCAAGATTAACCCTGAGTTCAACGGATATCGTGTCAGGTAAATCTATTCTATATTTACATGCTGATGTTGCTAATCTATATGTTGTATAGAGTGTTGTTCTTTTAAGAATAGTTTACTGACATCGTACACATATCATAAGACCGCGTGACATTTTCACTGGCCCATAAAATTATTCCCAGTTGCCATGGATCCAGTAGCCCAGCTGGCTCTGCAGTTGCAGGGATTATCCATGGAGCTGACGGACATTAAGTCCAAAGTTTTGTCTCCCTCGGAGCAAACCAGATTTGAACCTAAAGTAGCTCTCCCGGACAGGTTCACTGGTGGGCGAGACAAATTTTTTACCTTCAGGGAAGCATGTAAATTGTATTTTCGGCTTCGGCCTCGATCATCAGGGAGTGAAGAGCAGAGAGTGGGAATTGTTATCTCGCTCCTACAAGGGGACCCTCAATCCTGGGCCTTCTCCCTTCCTCCGGGATCCCCGGCTCTACAGTCAGTAGATCGATTTTTTACTGCCCTGGGTTTGGTATATGATGACCCAGATCGGGTCTCTCTTGCTGAGACAAAATTACGTAAGATACAGCAGGGAGATCGTCCGGCGGAGGAATTTGCTTCTGAGTTTCGTAGATGGGCCACAGATACTCAGTGGAATGACCCAGCTCTTAGGAGCCAGTTTTGTCATGGGCTTTCTGACAAATTAAAGGACGTTTTGGCTCAGTATGATTCTCCTCCATCACTGGAGGCTGCTATGGCCCTAGCTATCCGTACTGATAGACGGCTCCGGGAGAGGTGCGAGGTAACTCCGCCCCCTGTTGTTACTCCACCTACTACTAAAGTCCCTTATGTTGAGGTTCCCCTTGTCTGTTCGGAGGAGCCTATGCAGTTGGGAGGGACATCATTTCGTAGGAGGGGATTGGCGGTACGCCGCAGGACTAGAAGGTGTTTCTTCTGCGGGAAAGAGGGACATTTTGTTGGGGGATGTCCATCCCGTGCCTTGTTGAGCAAAAAGTCGCCGGAAAACTGTTAATCCCAGGTTGTGTGGTGGACGACAACCTGGGAGTATGTATTTCGTCCGCTAGTTCTTCTCAGTTCCTTGTACCAGTGGAGGTGGTGGTTGGTACGAGAGTGGAGAGATTTTCTGTTCTTCTTGATAGTGGGTCCGGGGCTAATCTGGTTGACGCTCAGTTTGCTCAGGCTCAAGGTATGCATCTGAGTGTATTGGTCAAACTGATCCCTATATTCTCCATTGACGCCAGGCCTCTCGGCCAAGGTAGCTTTGTTCATGAGGTTCATAACATTGACCTTCGGGTAGGGGCAATACATAGGGAACTATTATCTTGTTATGTGTTGGAGGGTCTACCTACTCCTATTGTGTTGGGACTTCCTTGGTTGGTTAAACATAACCCTGTGATTAATTGGCAGTCCAGAGATATAAGCCAATGGGGGGAGTTTTGCAAAAGTAACTGCATGAACACAGTCATCAGTGCGGTCGTGCCTAGTACTTTGCCTCCTTTTTTGGAGGACTTTGGGGATGTGTTCTCTGAGGAGGGGAGTCAGGAGTTGCCTCCTCATCGCGTGTATGACTGCTCTATTAATTTACTTCCTGATGCTAAGTTACCTAAAGCTAGGTTATATAATCTTTCTGGTCCTGAGAGGCAGGCTATGAAAGATTATATTTCGGAAAGTCTGGCCAAAGGGCATATTAGACCTTCATCTTCCCCAGTGGCCGCGGGGTTCTTCTTTGTGAAGAAAAAAGATGGAGGCCTACGCCCTTGCTTGGATTTCCGCGAACTTAATCGGATTACTGTTCGAGATCCGTATCCACTCCCTCTGATTCCTGATCTCTTCAATCAAATTGTTGGCGCCAAATGGTTCTCTAAATTGGATCTCAGGGGGGCGTATAATCTGATTAGGATAAAAGAGGGGGATGAGTGGAAAACGGCGTTTAACACGCCGGAGGGACATTATGAGAACCTAGTCATGCCTTTTGGTCTGACTACTGCACCAGCAGTATTCCAACATTTTGTTAATGACATTTTTCGTCATCTGGTGGGGCTGTTTGTGGTCGTATATTTGGATGACATTTTAATTTACTCACCAGATCTTGTGTCTCACCAGGAGCATGTGAGACAGGTGTTGCAGATCTTGCGAGACAATAAACTATACGCCAAACTGGAAAAGTGTGTATTCGCCGTACAGGAACTTCAGTTTTTGGGTTTCTTGGTGTCAGCCTCCGGTTTCCGTATGGACCCTGAAAAGGTGAGAGCAGTGCTTGAATGGGATCAGCCAGAGGATCTTAAGGCTCTGCAGCGTTTTCTGGGGTTTGCTAACTACTACCGGAAATTTATTTGTAATTTCTCATCTGTTGTCAAACCTCTCACTGACATGACAAGAAAAGGGACGGATTTTTCTAAATGGTCGGACAAAGCTTGCCAAGCTTTTTCCTCCTTGAAAAAATGTTTTGCTTCGGCACCCGTTCTCATCCAACCAGATGCATCACAGCCGTTCGTTGTGGAGGTGGACGCGTCTGACGTAGGGTGGGTGCAATATTGTCCCAGGGTCCGTCCCCTGGTAAATGGCATCCGTGCGCTTTCTTTTCTAAAAAATTGTCGTCCGCCGAAAGGAATTATGATATCGGCAATAGGGAACTTTTGGCCATTAAGTTGGCTTTTGAAGAATGGCGTCACTTTTTGGAGGGGGCAGTCCACCCGGTCACCGTCATTACTGATCACAAGAACCTGCTGTATTTGGAATCTGCTAAGCGTCTGAATTCCAGACAAGCTCGATGGTCGTTGTTTTTTACCAGGTTTAATTTTGTTGTCACTTATCGCCCTGGATCTAAGAATGTTAAGGCGGATGCCTTGTCTCGCAGTTTCCCAGGGGCCGGGAAAATGGATGACCCGATTCCTATCCTTCAGGAGGGGGTGGTAGTGTCGGCTGTATGTTCTGAGCTTGAGGAGGAGGTGTTAGAGGCTCAGGGGGACGCCCCTGCAGGACCTCCAGGGAGACTGTTTGTCCCAAATCAGTTGAGACAAAAGGTTATTGAGGCACATCATAATTCTGCTTTAGCAGGACATCCAGGGAGTAAGGCTACTTTAGATCTCCTTTCTCGCCGGTTTTGGTGGCCTAACGTTAATAAAGATGTTTTAACTTTTGTCGCGTCCTGTGGGGTTTGTGCTCGCTCTAAGACCCCTCATACCCGTCCGTCTGGGACCCTCTTACCCTTGAAACTTCCGGAGCGTCCATGGACTCATTTGTCTATGGACTTCATCACGGACCTTCCTCAGTCGTCAGGGAAGACTGTCATACTGGTGGTTGTTGACAGGTTCAGTAAGATGGCACATTTCATTGCTCTTCCTGCCCTCCCTAATGCTAAAACTCTGGCGCAGGTGTTCATTGGGGAGATTGTGAGACTTCATGGGTTGCCTTCTGATGTGGTGTCAGATAGGGGGTCTCAGTTTGTGTCCAAGTTTTGGAGGGCATTTTGTTTACGTCGGGGGATGCAATTGTCATTTTCCTCGGCTTTTCATCCGCAGACCAATGGTCAGACAGAGCGTCTGAATCAAAGCCTAGAGACTTATCTTCGGTGTTTTGTCTCAGAGAACCAGGAGGACTGGTCTTCTTTCTTGCCTCTGGCAGAGTTCGCTCTTAACAACAGGCGGAGCGAGTCCACTGGTAAGTCCCCGTTTTTTGGGGCATATGGTTTTCATCCCCAGTTTTGTACATTCAATGGGGGGGGCCCTTCTGGGGTTCCTGAGGAGGAGCGTTTCTCGTCGTCACTTGCTTCAGTGTGGAGAGGTGTATTGAATAATCTGAGTGCTATGGGGAACCGTTATAAACGTATGGCTGATAGGAGGAGAGTTTCTGGTCCAGATCTTAATGTGAACGATCTGGTATGGTTGTCTACCAGGAATATAAAACTTAAAGTTCCCTCCTGGAAGCTGGGCCCCAGATTCATCGGGCCGTACAGGATCAGTTCCATAATTAATCCTGTGGCATTTCGTCTGGACCTCCCTCCTACGTTTAAAATTCATAATGTGTTCCACAAGTCATTACTTAAGAGGTACGTGGCACCAGTCATACCATCACCTCTACCTCCTCCTCCAGTGGTGGTCAATGGTAACTTGGAGTTTCAAGTGTCAAAGATCATTGACTCACGTCTGAATCGCCGGTCCCTTCAGTACTTGGTGCATTGGAAGGGGTATGGTCCAGAGGAGAGGACGTGGGTTCCTGCGTCTGACATTAACGCAGATCGTTTGGTGCGGACCTTCCACAGAACTCACCCGGGCAAACCTGGCCCTGAGGGTCCGGAGGCCCCTCGTAGAAGGGGGGGTACTGTCATGTGTGCATCGCCACGAAGATCGTCGCGGTTGCACATTCTGACTTCTCACAGCTGAGTTGCTGTTTCTTTGTGTTTGGCAGTTAGGGAGTTAATTCTGTCTGTGCTCAGTTCTGGGACTGGGTGCAGTTTCTTCCGGCTGCAATTAATTATTTGTTGATTGGTTTCCTTTAAATCTCTGGTTGTCTGTGTTGGGAGTTGCCAGTGAAATTCTTCATGCAGACCACAGATAGGATTGTATCTGTATAGACTTAAGTTAAAGAGCTCCTTAGTTGTTTTAAGCTCACCTTGCTTAGAGTTTAATATCCCAGATCATTTATGTTCCTTCTGTGTTTGAGTGTGTATGCAAGTCTGTGTTTTCTCCAGTCTGTCTTATATGTCTAATCTGTGTATTTAGCAGAGATCAGCCCATATCCCTTTGGTGGTAATCAGAATCCTTCTTAGGACTGATTACAGGGTTCAGGGACTGATAGGAGACAGGGTTAGGCTGGAGACTTGGACCTATGAACCATTATCAGTACCTCCAAGGTGAGGGATTAGTTAGGACCCCAGTTTAGGGTCAGGTTAGACCCCCGGTCCTCCTGTTTCCTGTGACAGTGTATCAAGTCCTCAAGATTAACCCTGAGTTCAACGGATATCGTGTCAGGTAAATCTATTCTATATTTACATGCTGATGTTGCTAATCTATATGTTGTATAGAGTGTTGTTCTTTTAAGAATAGTTTACTGACATCGTACACATATCATAAGACCGCGTGACAGCTACTTTCAGAAAATAGTGTGCAGATACGGGGTTCCAGAAATGATAGAGAGTGATCAGGGACCCGCATTCACAGCAAATCTGACACACGAGACCCGATTAGCAGTAGGGTCAGACCTAGGCCTACACACTCCTTACCACCCCCAGAGCAGCAGGAAGGTAGAAAAAACTGAACGAAACACTTAAGACTAAAATGCTGAAAAATTGCCCAAAATACACGCAAACCATGGCATGACACACTCCTAATTGCACTGTTTAGCGTAAGGCACACTCCCAGAGACCCAGAAAAGCTGTTTCGTGCCTGCATCTTCTGCTACCAGATAAGACATTTTCTTCTTTTAGTTTTTTGGTGCTTGCAGTTTAGTTCAGCCACTGTTGTTTGTTCATTTGCCTTTTCCAGTTTTTTCAGTGGTTGCTGTTTAGTTTTTGTTACACCAGAGAACTAATTTAGGTGGTAGAGGTCGTGTGATCTCAGGTGTTTTTGTAATTAGTAGAGTTGGTACTTTTCAGGGTTTTTTTGGGGTTGCAGTAAGTGCCTTTCCTATCCTTTTCTATTTAGGAAGTTTGGGCCCCAACGTTTGCTCATACTATTTTCTGTCTGTGTCTGTATTTCCTCTTGTCTAACCGCCATTACATGTTTGGGGCTTTCTATGTTCTTTGGGGATCTGCTCCGGGGCAGACAGTTTTCCTTTTTCTATCTTTAGGTGTAGTTAGCTTCTCAGGCTGTGACGAGGCGTCTAGGACCAACGTAGGAACGCTCCACGGCTGCCTTTAGTTGTGGTGGTTAGTCAGGGTACTGCAATCCCATAGATTCCAACCTCTCTGGTGTATTGCCTTTTTTGCCTGCTCTCCTCAGCTACCAAATCATAACACTTATGTAATTGAATTGGTCAAAAAACTAATGTCCATTCTCGAGTTTTTCTCTTCACTGCCAGATTTGATGATCCTGTCCAAGAGCCCCAGATGACACCAACCTCTGTGTAACTAGAGGGAAAGCGTGTTTGGATCCACGTATCGCATTGCAAGGAAGCTCCCGTACCAGGAGAGACACCTAAGCCATGAAGGATGTTGTGGATGCTCTGACTGACCAGACAGATGACCTACTTGATGAGTTCAAGGCCAGAGACCAAGTTAAAGCAGGATTTGAGTCACTATTGCCACTAGTAACTATAAACAAAAATGTTGATTGGATAAATTACATCTATTATAACCAGCAGAGATTTGTTAACTTCACCATAGATGCTGAAAAAGGTTTGGCAGCACAGTTAGGCCCCACTTCCATTATGGCATTCCAGAATAGAATGGCTTTGGATATGATTCTAGCTGAGAAAGGAGGTGTTTGCAAAAATGATCAAAGACACCTGTTGCACCCACATCCCAGACAACACTGGCCCAAATGGTAAAGTCACAATGGCAATACAGAAACTTACTGAGTTATCAGAGGAGCTGAAACAGAACTCAGGTGTCACTGACCCATGGGATCGATACTTTGGGTGGATGAGTGGGTGGCAGAAAATGTTGGCACAGGTTGGGACAGCCATTATGGGGTTCTCATTTTTGCATTAATTACTGGTTGCTATGTAATTCCTTGTATCCGCAGGATAATGGAAAAAACTGTTCAAGAGACAACCAATTTGATGCCACTCACCATCTTGGACCTCGCACCAGTCCGGATGGAACTGCCTGGCTTGACCAGATCTCCGAACTACCTCCAGACTGAGAATACACATCCTTGATGAAACATCCTATCAAATAAAGAGACTATGATTGCAAACACATAAACCCCCGACAGGGACAGTCCTCCTGACCGCCCATTTGTGAAAAGTCTGTATTCGGTGGGGGAGGCATGCGCTAGGGGTGTCTCAACTCGCCGGCAGAACAAAAGAGTTGCAGCGCTTGGGCCAGGAGCAGGTTTTTAGGGCAAGTGGTATCTAAGGGGGACTGTCATGGAAATATATATGTATCCCATATATTCAAAGTATATTCACATATATGTATTCACAGTTCACAGATAGATCTCACTTGCTAAAAATCCTGTGCTCATGCCAGCTATAATCAGTCATTTTAAACTAATCTGACCTTCATAAGGCCTTCATAAGGCCTTCATAAGGAACAAGTACATGAAGTACATAAAGTCTTATTAGCTATCTGTTGTTTACCTTACAGTCATGCAAGACAACTAGGTCACAAGAATATAAAACAATAATTCTGCAACTTCAGTTCTTTTAATCATGATTATCATAATTATCATATTTACACTAGAACAGCCAATAATCTAGCAGCTTTTAATTGTATGTTAATTGACTAACCAGCCCCTTTTTGTAAAAGTATAAAACCTTGAATGAATAATAAATGTATGTCTTTGACGAACTGTTATACTGACACTTGCGTTGTGGACAGTTTTCATTTCGTTCTGAGCGCTCAAAGAAGACATTAAAATAGAGATTTGGAGAAGCAAGCAGCAAACACGGAAGGATATTTTTATCCTAATTAAATTTCCATAACAAAAGTATATAGGGGATGTGTCCCGTGTGGTGCAGTATATAGAGGATGTGTGGTGTAGTATATAGAGGATGTGTCCTTTCTTGTATAGTATATAGAGGATGTGTCCCGTGTGGTGCAGTATATAGAGGATGTGTCCCACGTGGTATACTATATAGAGGATGTGTCCTGTGTGGTGTAGTATATAGAGGAGGATGTGTCCCGTATGGCGTAGTATATAGAGGATGTGTCACATGTGGTGTAGTATATAGAGGATGTGTCCTGTATGATGTAGTATATAGAGGATGTGTCCCATATGGTGTAGTATATAGAGGATGTGTCCCGCGTGGTGTAGTACAGTCATGGCCAAAAGTTTTGAGAATGACACAAATATTATATTTTCACATGATCTGCTGCCCTCTGGTTTTTATGTGTGTTTCACAGATGTTTTTATCACAGACAGAAATATAATTGCAAACATATGAGTAACAAAAGCTTATATTGACAGTTAGAATGAGTTAGTGCAGCAAGTCAATATTTGCAGTGTTGACCCTTCTTCTTCAGGACCTCTGCAATTCTCCCTGGCATGCTCTCAATCAACTTCTGGACCAAATCCTGACTGATAGCAGTCCATTCTTGCACAATCAATGCTTTCATTTTGTCAGAATTTTTAGGTTTTTGTTTGTCCACCCGTCTCTTGATGATTGACCACAAGTTCTCAATGGGATTAAGATCTGGGGAGTTTCCAGGTCATGGACCCAAAATCTCTATGTTTTGTTCCCTGAGCCATTTAGTTATCACCTTTGCTTTATGGCAAGGTGCTCCATCATGCTGGAAAAGGCATTGTTGATCGCCAAACTGCTCTTGGAGGGTTGGGAGAAGTTGCTCTTGGAGGACAAGACTGGTGGTAGCGCTCACCTTGTCTTCTCCGAATGAGGCGTTTTCCTGATGTCCCAAACAATCGAAAAGGGGATTCATCAGAGAAAATAACTTTACCCCAGTCCTCAGCAGTCCACTGCCTGTACCTTTTGCAGAATATCAGTCTGTCCATGATGTTTTTTCTGGAGAGAAGTGGCTTCTTTGCTGCCCTCCTTGAGACCAGACCTTGCTCCAAGAGTCTCCGCCTCACAGTGCGTGCAGATGCACTCACACCTGCCTGCTGCCATTCCTGAGCAAGCACTGCACTGCTGGTAGCCCGATTTCGCAGCTGAAACACTTTTAAGAGACTGTTCTGGTGCTTGCTGGTCTTTCTTGGGCGCCCTGGAGCCTTTTTGGCAACAATGGAACCTCTCTCCTTGAAGTTCTTGTTGATGCGATAGATTGTTGACTGAGGTGCAATCTTTCTAGCTGCGATATTCTTCCCTGTTAGGCCATTTTTGTGCATTGCAATGATGACTGCACATGTTTCTTTAGAGATAACCATGGTTAACAGAAGAGAAACAATGATGCCAAGCACCAGCCTCCTTTTAAAGTGTCCAGTGGTGTCATTCTTACTTAACCATGACAGATTGATCTTGAGTCTGACCTCCATCTTTCAACTTCCATCTTTCAAATTACAGATTTCTAATTACTATACTATGAATTAGACTAGAATTCCATGATGCATTTAGCCATTCATTACTGCTGTATCATCATCATCAACTGTACCTTAACTGAGTTGTCCTCTCTATCCACAGGTAGGCTGCTATTCCCATCTATCCTGCTTTCCCACCGCCTGTGAATGTCTATGAAGTGCATTTAATCTCTAGCATTTCACTACTTACCATTTTTCTTTTTGCACAATATATCCTCTCCTCCTGTGTCTCTCATGCATACCTGAATTGCCAGTCCCTTCCCCCTCTTTTATTAGCTTTGCTTAACTGTGACCATGTGTTCTGGATAATCACGCCCACAACCCCCCTCACAGCTGCTTCCTCTCAAGTGCACATTTAGCGTCAGCCATGAGTCTGACCAGACGAGTCTGACCTCCATCTTTCAACTTCCATCTTTCAAATTACAGATTTCTAATTACTATACTATGAATTAGACTAGAATTCCATGATGCATTTAGCTATTCATTACTGCTGTATCATCATCATCATCTGTACCTTAACCGAGTTGTCCTCTCTATCCACAGGTAGGTTGCTATTCCCATCTATCCTGCTTTCCCACCGCCTGTGAATGTCTATGTAGTGCATTTAATCTCTAGCTGTCACGCGGTCTTATGATATGTGTACGATGTCAGTAAACTATTCTTAAAAGAACAACACTCTATACAACATATAGATTAGCAACATCAGCATGTAAATATAGAATAGATTTACCTGACACGATATCCGTTGAACTCAGGGTTAATCTTGAGGACTTGATACACTGTCACAGGAAAGAGGAGGACCGGGGTCTAACCTGACCCTAAACTGGGTCCTAACTAATCCCTCACCTTGGAGGTACTGATAATGGTTCAGAGGTCCAAGTCTCCAGCCTAACCCTGTCTCCTATCAGTCCCTGAACCCTGTAATCAGTCCTAAGAAGGATTCTGATTACCACCAAAGGGATATGGGCTGATCTCTGCTAAATACACAGATTAGACATATAAGACAGACTGGAGAAAACACAGACTTGCATACACACTCAAACACAGAAGGAACATAAATGATCTGGGATATTAAACTCTAAGCAAGGTGAGCTTAAAACAACTAAGGAGCTCTTTAACTTAAGTCTATACAGATACAATCCTATCTGTGGTCTGCATGAAGAATTTCACTGGCAACTCCCAACACAGACAACCAGAGATTTAAAGGAAACCAATCAACAAATAATTAATTGCAGCCGGAAGAAACTGCACCCAGTCCCAGAACTGAGCACAGACAGAATTAACTCCCTAACTGCCAAACACAAAGAAACAGCAACTCAGCTGTGAGAAGTCAGAATGTGCAACCGCGACGATCTTCGTGGCGATGCACACATGACAGTACCCCCCCTTCTACGAGGGGCCTCCGGACCCTCAGGGCCAGGTTTGCCCGGGTGAGTTCTGTGGAAGGTCCGCACCAAACGACTCTGCGTTAATGTCAGACGCAGGAACCCACGTCCTCTCCTCTGGACCATACCCCTTCCAATGCACCAAGTACTGAAGGGACCGGCGATTCAGACGTGAGTCAATGATCTTTGACACTTGAAACTCCAAGTTACCATTGACCACCACTGGAGGAGGAGGTAGAGGTGATGGTATGACTGGTGCCACGTACCTCTTAAGTAATGACTTGTGGAACACATTATGAATTTTAAACGTAGGAGGGAGGTCCAGACGAAATGCCACAGGATTAATTATGGAACTGATCCTGTACGGCCCGATGAATCTGGGGCCCAGCTTCCAGGAGGGAACTTTAAGTTTTATATTCCTGGTAGACAACCATACCAGATCGTTCACATTAAGATCTGGACCAGAAACTCTCCTCCTATCAGCCATACGTTTATAACGGTTCCCCATAGCACTCAGATTATTCAATACACCTCTCCACACTGAAGCAAGTGACGACGAGAAACGCTCCTCCTCAGGAACCCCAGAAGGGCCCCCCCCATTGAATGTACAAAACTGGGGATGAAAACCATATGCCCCAAAAAACGGGGACTTACCAGTGGACTCGCTCCGCCTGTTGTTAAGAGCGAACTCTGCCAGAGGCAAGAAAGAAGACCAGTCCTCCTGGTTCTCTGAGACAAAACACCGAAGATAAGTCTCTAGGCTTTGATTCAGACGCTCTGTCTGACCATTGGTCTGCGGATGAAAAGCCGAGGAAAATGACAATTGCATCCCCCGACGTAAACAAAATGCCCTCCAAAACTTGGACACAAACTGAGACCCCCTATCTGACACCACATCAGAAGGCAACCCATGAAGTCTCACAATCTCCCCAATGAACACCTGCGCCAGAGTTTTAGCATTAGGGAGGGCAGGAAGAGCAATGAAATGTGCCATCTTACTGAACCTGTCAACAACCACCAGTATGACAGTCTTCCCTGACGACTGAGGAAGGTCCGTGATGAAGTCCATAGACAAATGAGTCCATGGACGCTCCAGAAGTTTCAAGGGTAAGAGGGTCCCAGACGGACGGGTATGAGGGGTCTTAGAGCGAGCACAAACCCCACAGGACGCGACAAAAGTTAAAACATCTTTATTAACGTTAGGCCACCAAAACCGGCGAGAAAGGAGATCTAAAGTAGCCTTACTCCCTGGATGTCCTGCTAAAGCAGAATTATGATGTGCCTCAATAACCTTTTGTCTCAACTGATTTGGGACAAACAGTCTCCCTGGAGGTCCTGCAGGGGCGTCCCCCTGAGCCTCTAACACCTCCTCCTCAAGCTCAGAACATACAGCCGACACTACCACCCCCTCCTGAAGGATAGGAATCGGGTCATCCATTTTCCCGGCCCCTGGGAAACTGCGAGACAAGGCATCCGCCTTAACATTCTTAGATCCAGGGCGATAAGTGACAACAAAATTAAACCTGGTAAAAAACAACGACCATCGAGCTTGTCTGGAATTCAGACGCTTAGCAGATTCCAAATACAGCAGGTTCTTGTGATCAGTAATGACGGTGACCGGGTGGACTGCCCCCTCCAAAAAGTGACGCCATTCTTCAAAAGCCAACTTAATGGCCAAAAGTTCCCTATTGCCGATATCATAATTCCTTTCGGCGGACGACAATTTTTTAGAAAAGAAAGCGCACGGATGCCATTTACCAGGGGACGGACCCTGGGACAATATTGCACCCACCCCTACGTCAGACGCGTCCACCTCCACAACGAACGGCTGTGATGCATCTGGTTGGATGAGAACGGGTGCCGAAGCAAAACATTTTTTCAAAGAGGAAAAAGCTTGGCAAGCTTTGTCCGACCATTTAGAAAAATCCGTCCCTTTTCTTGTCATGTCAGTGAGAGGTTTGACAACAGATGAGAAATTACAAATAAATTTCCGGTAGTAGTTAGCAAACCCCAGAAAACGCTGCAGAGCCTTAAGATCCTCTGGCTGATCCCATTCAAGCACTGCTCTCACCTTTTCAGGGTCCATACGGAAACCGGAGGCTGACACCAAGAAACCCAAAAACTGAAGTTCCTGTACGGCGAATACACACTTTTCCAGTTTGGCGTATAGTTTATTGTCTCGCAAGATCTGCAACACCTGTCTCACATGCTCCTGGTGAGACACAAGATCTGGTGAGTAAATTAAAATGTCATCCAAATATACGACCACAAACAGCCCCACCAGATGACGAAAAATGTCATTAACAAAATGTTGGAATACTGCTGGTGCAGTAGTCAGACCAAAAGGCATGACAAGGTTCTCATAATGTCCCTCCGGCGTGTTAAACGCCGTTTTCCACTCATCCCCTCTTTTATCCTAATCAGATTATACGCCCCCCTGAGATCCAATTTAGAGAACCATTTGGCGCCAACAATTTGATTGAAGAGATAAGGAATCAGAGGGAGTGGATACGGATCTCGAACAGTAATCCGATTAAGTTCGCGGAAATCCAAGCAAGGGCGTAGGCCTCCATCTTTTTTCTTCACAAAGAAGAACCCCGCGGCCACTGGGGAAGATGAAGGTCTAATATGCCCTTTGGCCAGACTTTCCGAAATATAATCTTTCATAGCCTGCCTCTCAGGACCAGAAAGGTTATATAACCTAGCTTTAGGTAACTTAGCATCAGGAAGTAAATTAATAGAGCAGTCATACACGCGATGAGGAGGCAACTTCTGACACCCCTCCTCAGAGAACACATCCCCAAAGTCCTCCAAAAAAGGAGGCAAAGTACTAGGCACGACCGCACTGATGACTGTGTTCATGCAGTTACTTTTGCAAAACTCCCCCCATTGGCTTATATCTCTGGACTGCCAATTAATCACAGGGTTATGTTTAACCAACCAAGGAAGTCCCAACACAATAGGAGTAGGTAGACCCTCCAACACATAACAAGATAATAGTTCCCTATGTATTGCCCCTACCCGAAGGTCAATGTTATGAACCTCATGAACAAAGCTACCTTGGCCGAGAGGCCTGGCGTCAATGGAGAATATAGGGATCGGTTTGACCAATACACTCAGATGCATACCTTGAGCCTGAGCAAACTGAGCGTCAACCAGATTAGCCCCGGACCCACTATCAAGAAGAACAGAAAATCTCTCCACTCTCGTACCAACCACCACCTCCACTGGTACAAGGAACTGAGAAGAACTAGCGGACGAAATACATACTCCCAGGTTGTCGTCCACCACACAACCTGGGATTAACAGTTTTCCGGCGACTTTTTGCTCAACAAGGAACGGGATGGACATCCCCCAACAAAATGTCCCTCTTTCCCGCAGAGAGAAACACCTTCTAGTCCTGCGGCGTACCGCCAATCCCCTCCTACGAAATGATGTCCTCCCAACTGCATAGGCTCCTCCGAACAGACAAGGGGAACCTCAACATAAGGGACTTTAGTAGTAGGTGGAGTAACAACAGGGGGCGGAGTTACCTCGCACCTCTCCCGGAGCCGTCTATCAGTACGGATAGCTAGGGCCATAGCAGCCTCCAGTGATGGAGGAGAATCATACTGAGCCAA
The DNA here is from genome assembly GCA_033576555.1 of Oophaga sylvatica. Taxonomy (NCBI): domain Eukaryota; kingdom Metazoa; phylum Chordata; class Amphibia; order Anura; family Dendrobatidae; genus Oophaga; species Oophaga sylvatica. The sequence continues at coordinate 364,385,152 of JARQOD010000004.1, read as the reverse complement.
AACGTCCTTTAATTTGTCAGAAAGCCCATGACAAAACTGGCTCCTAAGAGCTGGGTCATTCCACTGAGTATCTGTGGCCCATCTACGGAACTCAGAAGCAAATTCCTCCGCCGGACGATCTCCCTGCTGTATCTTACGTAATTTTGTCTCAGCAAGAGAGACCCGATCTGGGTCATCATATACCAAACCCAGGGCAGTAAAAAATCGATCTACAGACTGTAGAGCCGGAGATCCCGGAGGAAGGGAGAATGCCCAGGATTGAGGGTCCCCTTGTAGGAGCGAGATAACAATTCCCACTCTCTGCTCTTCACTCCCTGATGATCGAGGCCGAAGCCGAAAATACAATTTACATGCTTCCCTGAAGGTAAAAAATTTGTCTCGCCCACCAGTGAACCTGTCCGGGAGAGCTACTTTAGGTTCAAATCTGGTTTGCTCCGAGGGAGACAAAACTTTGGACTTAATGTCCGTCAGCTCCATGGATAATCCCTGCAACTGCAGAGCCAGCTGGGCTACTGGATCCATGGCAACTGGGAATAATTTTATGGGCCAGTGAAAATGTCACGCGGTCTTATGATATGTGTACGATGTCAGTAAACTATTCTTAAAAGAACAACACTCTATACAACATATAGATTAGCAACATCAGCATGTAAATATAGAATAGATTTACCTGACACGATATCCGTTGAACTCAGGGTTAATCTTGAGGACTTGATACACTGTCACAGGAAAGAGGAGGACCGGGGGTCTAACCTGACCCTAAACTGGGGTCCTAACTAATCCCTCACCTTGGAGGTACTGATAATGGTTCAGAGGTCCAAGTCTCCAGCCTAACCCTGTCTCCTATCAGTCCCTGAACCCTGTAATCAGTCCTAAGAAGGATTCTGATTACCACCAAAGGGATATGGGCTGATCTCTGCTAAATACACAGATTAGACATATAAGACAGACTGGAGAAAACACAGACTTGCATACACACTCAAACACAGAAGGAACATAAATGATCTGGGATATTAAACTCTAAGCAAGGTGAGCTTAAAACAACTAAGGAGCTCTTTAACTTAAGTCTATACAGATACAATCCTATCTGTGGTCTGCATGAAGAATTTCACTGGCAACTCCCAACACAGACAACCAGAGATTTAAAGGAAACCAATCAACAAATAATTAATTGCAGCCGGAAGAAACTGCACCCAGTCCCAGAACTGAGCACAGACAGAATTAACTCCCTAACTGCCAAACACAAAGAAACAGCAACTCAGCTGTGAGAAGTCAGAATGTGCAACCGCGACGATCTTCGTGGCGATGCACACATGACACTAGCATTTCACTACTTACCATTTTTCTTTTTGCACAATATATCCTCTCCTCCTGTGTCTCTCATGCATACCTGAATTGCCAGTCCCTTCCCCCTCTTTTATTAGCTTTGCTTAACTGTGACCATGTGTTCTGGATAATCACGCCCACAACCTCCCTCACAGCTGCTTCCTCTCAAGTGCACATTTAGCCTCAGCCATGAGTCTGACCAGACGAGTCTGACCTCCATCTTTCAACTTCCATCTTTCAAATTACAGATTTCTAATTACTATACTATGAATTAGACTAGAATTCCATGATGCATTTAGCCATTCATTACTGCTGTATCATCATCATCATCTGTACCTTAACCAAGTTGTCCTCTCTATCCACAGGTCGGCTGCTATTCCCATCTATCCTGCTTTCCCACCGCCTGTGAATGTCTATGAAGTGCATTTAATCTCTAGCATTTCACTACTTACCATTTTTCTTTTTGCACAATATATCCTCTCCTCCTGTGTCTCTCATGCATACCTGAATTGCCAGTCCCTTCCCCCTCTTTTATTAGCTTTGCTTAACTGTGACCATGTGTTCTGGATAATCATGCCCACAACCCCCCTCACAGCTGCATCCTCTCAAGTGCACATTTAGCCTGAGCCATGAGTCTGACCAGACGAGTCTGACCTACATCTTTCAACTTCCATCTTTCAAATTACAGATTTCTAATTACTATACTATGAATTAGACTAGAATTCCATGATGCATTTAGCCATTCATTACTGCTGTATCATCATCATCATCTGTACCTTAACCGAGTTGTCCTCTCTATCCACAGGTAGGCTGCTATTCCCATCTATCCTGCTTTCCCACCGCCTGTGAATGTCTATGAAGTGCATTTAATCTCTAGCATTTCACTACTTACCATTTTTCTTTTTGCACAATATATCCTCTCCTCCTGTGTCTCTCATGCATACCTGAATTGCCAGTCCCTTCCCCCTCTTTTATTAGCTTTGCTTAACTGTGACCATGTGTTCTGGATAATCACGCCCACAACCCCACTCACAGCTGCTTCCTCTCAAGTGCACATTTAGCCTCAGCCATGAGTCTGACCAGACGAGTCTGACCTCCATCTTTCAACTTCCATCTTTCAAATTACAGATTTCTAATTACTATACTATGAATTAGACTGGAATTCCATGATGCATTTAGCCATTCATTACTGCTGTATCATCATCATCATCTGTACCTTAACCGAGTTGTCCTCTCTATCCACAGGTAGGCTGCTATTCCCATCTATCCTGCTTTCCCACCACCTGTGAATGTCTATGAAGTGCATTTAATCTCTAGCATTTCACTACTTACCATTTTTCTTTTTGCACAATATATCCTCTCCTACTGTGTCTCTCATGCATACCTGAATTGCCAGTCCCTTCCCCCTCTTTTATTAGCTTTGCTTAACTGTGACCATGTGTTCTGGATAATCACGCCCACAACCCCCTCACAGCTGCTTCCTCTCAAGTGCACATTTAGCCTCAGCCATGAGTCTGACCAGACGAGTCTGACCTCCATCTTTCAACTTCCATCTTTCAAATTACAGATTTCTAATTACTATACTATGAATTAGACTAGAATTCCATGATGCATTTAGCCATTCATTACTGCTGTATCAACATCATCATCTGTACCTTAACCGAGTTGTCCTCTCTATCCACAGGTAGGCTGCTATTCCCATCTATCCTGCTTTCCCACCACCTGTGAATGTCTATGAAGTGCATTTAATCTCTAGCATTTCACTACTTACCATTTTTCTTTTTGCACAATATATCCTCTCCTCCTGTCTCTCATGCATACCTGAATTGCCAGTCCCTTCCCCCTCTTTTATTAGCTTTGCTTAACTGTGACCATGTGTTCTGGATAATCACGCCCACAACCGCCCTCACAGCTGCTTCCTCTCAAGTGCACATTTAGCCTCAGCCATGAGTCTGACCAGACGAGTCTGACCTCCATCTTTCAACTTCCATCTTTCAAATTACAGATTTCTAATTACTATACTATGAATTAGACTAGAATTCCATGATGCATTTAGCTATTCATTACTGCTGTATCATCATCATCATCATCTGTACATTAACTGTTGTGAATGGGTTTGAGATGAGTTCTGAGCAGAGGCTCCCTCTGGTGGTTACAAGCGGTACTAGTGAAGATTGTGAGGACTGGGAATCAGGTGTTACTGACTGGTCTTGTATAAGGGAGTCATTTTCCCATCAGGGTTGCCGGTGATCAATTGTTCTGGTCTGAATCCTTCATTCCAGTTTCCCTTGTAGCCTGCTGTGTCGTGTCTGCATCTCCTGCTACCAGATAAGAATTTTTCTTCTTTTGTGTTGTTGCTATATTTTTGCATTTTGTCCTGCACTTCTTTGGGGGCCTTCTGGGTCCCCTCCGGGGGCTTCTGCCTTCTCAGTTTAGTTCAGCCACTGAGTTTTGTTCTTTTGCTTTTTCCAGTTTTTTCAGTGGCTGCTGTTTTGATTTTTGTTACACCAGAGAGCTAATTTAGGTGGTAGAGGTCGTGTGATCTCAGGTGATTTTGAAATTAGTAGAGTTGGTGTTTTTCAGGGTTTTCTGGGATTGCAGTAAGTACCCTTCCTGTCCTTTTCTATTTAGATAGTTTGGGCCCCAGCGTTTGCTCATTCTATTTTCTTTCTGTGTCAGTATTTCCTCTTGTCTAACTGTGTGGTTAGTCAGGGTACTGCAATCCCATAGATTCCAACTGCTCTGGTGTATTGCCTTTTTTACCTGCACTCCTCAGCTACCGAAACATAACAGTATCACCGGACAAAAAAATTGAAAATTGTATGGTACTCACAGAAGGGAAAAAATATTGTGATAGAAAAAAGGTTGTCAGAGTTGTCAGATATATTTTTCTGTTTGTTGCATTTTTTTTTTTTTTTTCCCTCTGTATCTCTGGGTGCTGGGGAGGATCTTTTCTCCCAATGGAGTTTGCACAGTTGTCTGGCCGTGTGGATCAGCTTGCCACTGAGGTTCGGAGTATTGCTATCTATCTTGCTGGGTTGCCTGTTGTGGAACCTAGGATCCCCATGCCAGATTTGTTTTTAGGGGATCGAGCTAAGTTTCAGAATTTCAAAAATAATTGTAAATTGTTTTTTGCCTTAAAATCAAAGTCCTCAGGAAACGCAGCGCAGCAGGTTCAAATTATCATCTCTCTCCTGCGCGGCGATCCTCAGGATTGGGCTTTTTCCCTGATACCTGGGGATCCTGTTTTGAGTGATGTTGATGCGTTTTTTCAGGCTTTGGGGTTATTGTACGATGAGCCTAATGTCACTGATCAAGCTGAAAAAGCCTTGTTGGCATTAAATCAGGGGCTTGATGACGCTGAGTTATACTGTCAGAGATTCCGTAGGTGGGCAGTCCTGACCAAATGGAATGACGACGCTTTGGCGGCCCTTTTCCGGAAGGGTCTGTCGGATAATGTAAAGGATGTTATGGTGGGATTCCCTGTCCCCTCTGGTCTCAATGATTCTATGTCATTAGCGATTCAAATTGACAGACGTTTGCGTGAGCGGAGAAGTATGCGTGGAGTGGTGTTGCCTTGTGAGCCAGCTTCTGAGCCCATGCAGTGTGATGGAGTGGTGTCTGGGGCACAGCGTCATGAGTTTCGAAAGCGCAATAGGTTATGTTTCTACTGTGGTGATGCCTCTCATGCTATTTCAGTCTGCCCTAAGCGGGGAAGACGTTTTGCACGCTCAGTTGTCTTGGGTAGTGTTCAGACTAAGTTTTTATTAACTGTCACTCTGATATGCTCTCTGTCCTCATTTTCTGCTCAGGCTTTCGTTGATTCTGGAGCAGCTATTAACCTGATGGATTATGATTTTGCTAAGCGTTGTGGGTTTCCCTTGATACCCCTGCAGAAGTCTATTCCCCTACTGGGGATCGATTCTACCCCTTTGGCTGAGAATAAACCCCAGTTTTCTACTCAGGTGATAATGAGGGTTGAACCTGATCACCAGGAGTGCTGCAAATTTTTGGTTCTATATAATCTGCATGACATTATCGTGCTGGGTTTCCCTTGGTTACAGTCTCATAATCCTGTTTTGGATTGGAAATCTGTGTCTGTAACCAGTTGGGGCTGCCAATGTGTTAATACCAACACTCCTGTTTTTTCTGCCTCCCCCCAAGCTCAGGATGTTCCTGACTTTTTGTTTGATTTTTCTGATGTGTTTAGCAAAAGTAAATCTGCATTCTTACCTCCCCATAGGAGTTATGACTGCGCTATTGAATTAGTGCCGGGTAGTAAATTCCCTAAAGGTCGCCTTTTTAACTTGTCTGTACCTGAACATGACGCTATGCGGTCTTATATCAAGGAATCATTGGAGAAGGGTCATATCAGACCATCCTCTTCACCCTTAGGTGCCGGTTTTTTCTTTGTGGCCAAAAAAGATGGTTCATTAAGGCCGTGTATTGATTATCGTCTCTTGAACAATATTACTGTGAAATATCAATACCCGTTACCCTTGATTTCTGACCTGTTTTCCAGGGTGAAAAACGCTACTTGGTTTACCAAGCTTGACCTCAGGGGGGCGTATAACCTTATTCGCATTAAGCACGGGGATGAATGGAAGACGGCATTCAATACCCTGAAGGGCATTTTGAGTACCTAGTGATGCCCTTTGGGCTCACTAATGCCCCTTCTGTCTTCCAGTCCTTCATGAATGACATTTTCAGGGATTTTGTGGACAAATTTCTGATTGTTTATTTGGATGATATCTTGATTTTTTCTAATGACTGGGACTCTCATGTGAAACATGTTCGGACTGTGTTCCAGATTTTGAGGGATAATGCTCTGTATGTGAAGGGATCAAAGTGTCTTTTTGGCGTACAGAAGATCTCATTTCTGGGATTCATTTTGTCCCCATCTGTTATTGAAATGGACCCGGTCAAGGTTCAGGCCATCTGTGATTGGGTCCAACCTACTTCATTAAAGGCTCTTCAGAGATTTTTGGGTTTTGCCAATTTTTATCGTAAATTTATTGGTAATTTCTCGGTTATTGTTAAACCATTAACTGATTTGACCAGAAAGGGTTCTGATGTGGTGAATTGGCCTCCTGAGGCAGTCTCTGCATTTCAGGAACTTAAGCAGAGATTCACTTCTGCTCCTGTTCTACGGCAGCCTGATGTTTCTCTGCCATTTCAGGTGGAGGTTGATGCCTCTGAAATTGGGGCAGGTGCCGTTTTGTCCCAAAAAGATCCAGAGACCTCTAAAAGTAACCCTTGTGCCTTTTTCTCTCGAAAATTTTCTCCTACTGAACGTAATTATGACGTGGGTAATCGGGAGTTATTGGCCATGAAGTGGGCTTTTGAAGAGTGGAGACATTGGCTGGAGGGAGCCAAACATCAGGTGGTGGTCTTTACGGACCATAAGAATCTGGTCTATCTGGAATCTGCCAAGCGACTCAATCCTAGACAGGCCAGGTGGGCCTTGTTTTTCACACGTTTTAATTTTGTGGTTTCCTTTCTTCCTGGCACTAAGAATGTTAAGGCGGATGCCCTCTCGAGGAGTTTCCTTGCGGACTCTCCTGAGTTATCTGATCCTTCTGTTATTTTGAAAGAGGGTGTAGTTCTTTCCGCCATCTCGCCCAATTTGAGACTTGCTCTGGAGGGGTGTCAGGAGGATAGGCCCGAGCACTGCCCTGTTGGAAAATTGTTTGTCCCGGACCAATGGAAAAAGAGTGTGATGTCTGAGATTCATTGTTCCGCATTGGCTGGGCATTCCGGAATTTTTGGTACCAGAGACTTGGTTAGTCGGTCCTTTTGGTGGCCTACCTTGTCTCGCGATGTCAGGGAATTTGTGCAGTCCTGCGGGACTTGCTCTCGCTCCAAGCCTTGCTCTCGCTCTAGTGGTTTGTTGATGCCATTGCCTGTGCCCAAGAGACCATGGACCCATATCTCTATGGATTTCATTTCCGATCTTCCTGTTTCTCAGAGAATGACCACCATCTGGGTAATTTGTGATAGGTTTTCCAAAATGATACATCTTGTGCCATTACCTAAGTTGCCTTCCTCCTCTGAATTGGTGCCGTTGTTTCTTCAGCACGTGGTTCGTTTACACGGCATTCCTGAGAACATTGTGTCTGACAGAGGAGTCCAGTTTGTTTCCAGATTTTGGAGGACTTTTTGTTCTAAACTGGGTGTTCAATTGTCTTTCTCCTCGGCATTTCATCCTCAGACCAATGGTCAAACTGAGAGAACAAACCAGACATTAGAGACTTATCTAAGATGCTTTGTGTCTGCTGATCAGGATGACTGGGTCTCTTTTTTGCCTTTGGCTGAGTTTGCTCTTAATAATAGGGCTAGCTCTGCCACTTTGATGTCTCCGTTTTTCTGTAATTCTGGTTTTCACCCTCGATTTTCTTCAGGACAGACGGAAGCTTCTGTCTGTCCAGGTGTTGACTCTGTTGTTGAGCGTATGCAACAGATTTGGGACCAGGTAGTGGAGAGGTTGTCCCTCTCTCAGGAGAAGGCCCAGCGGTTTGCTAACCGGCATAGGACTGATGGTCCTCGGTTTAAAGTGGGGGACTTGGTCTGGTTGTCCTCAAAGAATATTCCTATGAGAGTAGCATCTCCTAAATGTAAGCCTAGGTTCATTGGACCTTATAAGATCATGGAGATTATTAATCCTGTTTCTTTTCGTTTGCTTCTTCCAGGGACATTTAAGATCCATAACGTGTTCCACAAGTCCTTGTTGAAGAGGTTTGTTGAGCCAGTGGTTCCTGCTACTGTGCCTCCTGACCCTGTTTTGGTTGAGGGCAATCTGGAGTATGTGGTTGAGAAAATATTGGATTCTCGTTTTTCTAGACGAAGACTCCAGTATTTGGTTAAATGGAGAGGTTATGGTCAGGAAGACAATTCTTGGGTGTTTGCTTCGGACATCCATGCTAGGAGACTTATCCGTGCGTATCATAGAACTCATCCTGACCGACCTGGTTGCTCAGGTGAGGGTTCGGTGGCCCCTCCTCAAGGGGGGGGGTACTGTTGTGAATGGGTTTGAGATGAGTTCTGAGCAGAGGCTCCCTCTGGTGGTTACAAGCGGTACTAGTGAAGATTGTGAGGACTGGGAATCAGGTGTTACTGACTGGTCTTGTATAAGGGAGTCATTTTCCCATCAGGGTTGCCGGTGATCAATTGTTCTGGTCTGAATCCTTCATTCCAGTTTCCCTTGTAGCCTGCTGCGTCGTGTCTGCATCTCCTGCTACCAGATAAGAATTTTTCTTCTTTTGTGTTGTTGCTATATTTTTGCATTTTGTCCTGCACTTCTTTGGGGGCCTTCTGGGTCCCCTCCGGGGGCTTCTGCCTTCTCAGTTTAGTTCAGCCACTGAGTTTTGTTCTTTTGCTTTTTCCAGTTTTTTCAGTGGCTGCTGTTTTGATTTTTGTTACACCAGAGAGCTAATTTAGGTGGTAGAGGTCGTGTGATCTCAGGTGATTTTGAAATTAGTAGAGTTGGTGTTTTTCAGGGTTTTCTGGGATTGCAGTAAGTACCCTTCCTGTCCTTTTCTATTTAGATAGTTTGGGCCCCAGCGTTTGCTCATTCTATTTCTTTCTGTGTCAGTATTTCCTCTTGTCTAACTCTGTGGTTAGTCAGGGTACTGCAATCCCATAGATTCCAACTGCTCTGGTGTATTGCCTTTTTTACCTGCACTCCTCAGCTACCGAAACATAACAATTAACCGAGTTGTCCTCTCTATCCACAGGTAGGCTGCTATTCCCATCTATCCTGCTTTCCACCACCTGTGAATGTCTATGAAGTGCATTTAATTCCTAGCATTTCACTACTTACCATTTTTCTTTTTGCACAATTTATCCTCTCCTCCTGTGTCTCTCATGCATACTGAATTGCCAGTCCCTTCCCCCTCTTTTATTAGTTTTGCTTACTGTGCCATGTGTTCTGGATAATCCGCCCACAACCCCTCACAGCTGCTTCCTCTCAGTGCACTTTAGCTCAGCCATGAGTCTGACCAGACGAGTCTGACTCCATCTTTCAACTTCCATCTTTCAAATTACAGATTTCTAATTACTATACTATGAATTAGACTAGAATTCCATGATGCATTTAGCCATTCATTACTGCTGTTATCATCATCATCATCTGTACCTTAACCGAGTTGTCCTCTCTATCCACAGGTAGGCTGCTATTCCCATCTATCTGCTTTCCCACCACCTGTGAATGTCTATGAAGTGCATTTAATCTCTAGCATTTCACTACTTACCATTTTTCTTTTTGCACAATATATCCTCTCCTCCTGTGTCTCTCATGCATACCTGAATTGCCAGTCCCTTCCCCCTCTTTTATTAGCTTTGCTTAACTGTGACCATGTGTTCTGGATAATCACGCCCACAACCCCCCTCACAGCTGCTTCCTCTCAAGTGCACATTTAGCCTCAGCCATGAGTCTGACCAGACGAGTCTGACCTCCATCTTTCAACTTCCATCTTTCAAATTACAGATTTCTAATTACTATACTATGAATTAGACTAGAATTTCCATGATGCATTTAGCATTCATTACTGCTTATCTATCATCATCTCTGTACTCTACCGAGTTGTCCTCTCTATCCACAGGTAGGTGTATTCCATCTATTCCTGCTTTCCACACCTGTGAATGTCTATGAAGTGCATTTAATCTCTAGCATTTCACTACTTACCATTTTTCTTTTGCACATTTTCCTCCTCCTGTGTCTCTTGAACCTGAATTGCCAGTCCCTTCCCCTCTTTATTAGCTTTTGTAACTTGTGACTGTGTTCTGGTATCACGCCACAACGCCCTCACAGCTGCTTCTCTCATGGCACTTTAGCTCAGCTGGTCTGCCACGATCTGACCTATCTTTCAACTTCCATCTTTCAATTACAGATTTCCTAATTACTTACTATGAATAGACTAGAATCCATGATGCATTTAGCCTTCATTACTGCTGTTCATATCATCATCTGTACCTTAACCGAGTTGTCCTCTCTATCCACAGGTAGGCTGCTATTCCATCTATCCTGCTTTCCCACCACTGTGAATGTCTATGAAGTGCATTTAATCTCTAGCATTTCACTATTACCATTTTCTTTTTGCACAATATATCCTCTCCTCTGTGTCTCTCATGCATACTGAATTGCAGTCCTTCCCCTCTTTTATTAGCTTTGCTTAAACTGTGACCATGTGTTCTGGATAATCACGCCCACACCCCCCTCACAGCTGCTTCCTCTCAGTGCACATTTAGCCTCAGCCATGAGTCTGACCAGACGAGTCTGACCTCCATCTTTCAATCTTCCATCTTTCAAATTACAGATTTCTAATTACTATACTATGAATTAGACTAGAATTCCATGATGCATTAGCCATTCATTACTGCTGTATCATCATCTCATCACTGTACCTTAACCGAGTTGTCCTCTCTATCCACAGGTAGGCTGCTATTCCCATCTATCCTGCTTTCCCACCACCTGTGAATGTCTATGAAGTGCATTTAATCTCTAGCATTTCACTACTTACCATTTTTCTTTTTGCACAATATATCCTCTCCTCCTGTGTCTCTCATGCATACCTGAATTGCCAGTCCCTTCCCCCTCTTTTATTAGCTTTGCTTAACTGTGACCATGTGTTCTGGATAATCACGCCCACAACCCCCCTCACAGCTGCTTCCTCTCAAGTGCACATTTAGCCTCAGCCATGAGTCTGACCAGACGAGTCTGACCTCCATCTTTCAACTTCCATCTTTCAAATTACAGATTTCTAATTACTATACTATGAATTAGACTAGAATTCCATGATGCATTTAGCCATTCATTACTGCTGTATCATCATCATCATCTGTACCTTAACCGAGTTGTCCTCTCTATCCACAGGTAGGCTGCTATTCCCATCTATCCTGCTTTCCCACCACCTGTGAATGTCTATGAAGTGCATTTAATCTCTAGCATTTCACTACTTACCATTTTTCTTTTTGCACAATATATCCTCTCCTCCTGTGTCTCTCATGCATACCTGAATTGCCAGTCCCTTCCCCCTCTTTTATTAGTTTGCTTAACTGTGACCATGTGTTCTGGATAATCACGCCCACAACCCCCCTCACAGCTGCTTCCTCTCAAGTGCACATTTAGCCTCAGCCATGAGTCTGACCAGACGAGTCTGACCTCCATCTTTCAACTTCCATCTTTCAAATTACAGATTTCTAATTACTATACTATGAATTAGACTAGAATTCCATGATGCATTTAGCCATTCATTACTGCTGTATCATCATCATCATCTGTACCTTAACCGAGTTGTCCTCTCTATCCACAGGTAGGCTGTTATTCCCATCTATCCTGCTTTCCCACCACCTGTGAATGTCTATGAAGTGCATTTAATCTCTAGCATTTCACTACTTACCATTTTTCTTTTTGCACAACATATCCTCTCCTCCTGTGTCTCTCATGCATACCTGAATTGCCAGTCCCTTCCCCCTTTTTTATTAGCTTTGCTTAACTGTGACCATGTGTTCTGGATAATCACGCCCACAACCCCCCTCACAGCTGCTTCCTCTCAAGTGCACATTTAGCCTCAGCCATGAGTCTGACCAGACGAGTCTGACCTCCATCTTTCAACTTCCATCTTTCAAATTACAGATTTCTAATTACTATACTATGAATTAGACTAGAATTCCATGATGCATTTAGCCATTCATTACTGCTGTATCATCATCATCATCTGTACCTTAACCGAGTTGTCCTCTCTATCCACAGGTAGGCTGCTATTCCCATCTATCCTGCTTTCCCACCACCTGTGAATGTCTATGAAGTGCATTTAATCTCTAGCATTTCACTACTTACCATTTTTCTTTTTGCACAATATATCCTCTCCTCTTGTGTCTCTCATGCATACCTGAATTGCCAGTCCCTTCCCCCTCTTTTATTAGCTTTGCTTAACTGTGACCATGTGCTCTGGATAATCACGCCCACAACCCCCCTCACAGCTGCTTCCTCTCAAGTGCACATTTAGCCTCAGCCATGAGTCTGACCAGACGAGTCTGACCTCCATCTTTCAACTTCCATCTTTCAAATTACAGATTTCTAATTACTATACTATGAATTAGACTAGAATTCCATGATGCATTTAGCCATTCATTACTGCTGTATCATCATCATCATCTGTACCTTAACCGAGTTGTCCTCTCTATCCACAGGTAGGCTGCTATTCCCATCTATCCTGCTTTCCCACCACCTGTGAATGTCTATGAAGTGCATTTAATCTCTAGCATTTCACTACTTACCATTTTTCTTTTTGCACAATATATCCTCTCCTCCTGTGTCTCTCATGCATACCTGAATTGCCAGTCCCTTCCCCCTCTTTTATTAGCTTTGCTTAACTGTGACCATGTGTTCTGGATAATCACGCCCACAACCCCCCTCACAGCTGCTTCCTCTCAAGTGCACATTTAAGGGTATGCCACACTAAACAATATCGCCAACGGGATCGCTAAAAAACGTCACTATTTAGCGATCCCGTTAGCGATATTGTTCAGTGCGGCAGCTTCCAGCGACGAGCTTCCTGCTGTGATCTCGCTCGTCGCTGGAATCGTTCCGGACCCTATTTCATCGCTGGCGCTCCCGCTGGGTAAGTATCTTATCGCTGTGTGGCACCTTTTCTTAGCGATTTAGCGGTACTTTTGTACCGCTAAAGTCGTTAAGAAGATCGCTAACGGCGATAGCGTCGTTAACTATATCGCTAAATGTGGCCGCATTTAGCGATATAGAAACAATCCCGCTAGCAATCTCATTAGTATGCAACGCTAACGAGATCGCTAGCGGGATAGCTTAGTGTGGCAGTACCTTCAGCCTCAGCCATGAGTCTGACCAGACGAGTCTGACCTCCATCTTTCAACTTCCACTTTCAAATTACAGATTTCTAATTACTATACTATGAATTAGACTAGAATTGGACTGGAATTTGACTGTAAGTTGACAGAATATATAACCACTACCATGTTTCCTTTTCTTTTCACTTTCAGCCCCATACTACTTACTTTTTTCCTATTCCCTGTAATCCCCCCACCTAGTAAGGAAGTAGTCATTTCCCCCTCCATCCTCCCCAGCCACCTCACCTTCTCCTCAGAACTGTTCATCCACGTACAATCCTTTTTCTCCAGAAACACATGGCCACACCATGTCTTATCCTGTTCCCACCTTCTAACGCTCTGTCTGTTACTCCTCATCGCTGGCGATGTATCCCTAAATCCAGGCCCTCCTCAACACATCCCCACACTCACTACTATCACCCTGCCATGATCCTCTACACGTCTTCGCAACCATGATAACCTCATACCCATTCACCCAGCCCCCACTCCTCCAGTCCCCTACCTGGAGCATTATTGGAACGCACGCTCTGTCTGCAATAAACTGTCATTTATCCACGACCTCTTCATCACCAATAAACTCTCCTTCCTTGGCATCACCGAAACCTGGCTCACACCCTCTGACTCAGCCTCACCAGCTGCACTCTCATACAGTGGATTCCACCTATCTCAAACCCCCACCCCAGCAACAAACGTGGTGGAGGAGTTGGTTTGCTCCTATCTGACACCTGCTCCTTTACCCCAATTCCACTACCCCCCTCCGCTACTATTCCCTCATTTGAGGTGCATTCCGTCCGCATCTACTCCCCCTCCAACCTCCAGCTCGCTGTCATCTACCGCCCCCCAGAACTTGCCATCTCCACCTTTCTCGATCACTTCACCACCTGGGTGCTCCATTTCCTCTCTGTTGACATCCCCACTATCATCATGGGTGACTTCAACATCCCCATTGATGCTTCCACCCCAGCGGCCTCTAAACTCTTATCGCTCACTGCCTCCTTTGGCCTCACTCAATGGTCCTCTGCGGCCACTCACAAAGATGGTCACACGCTGGACCTTATCTTCACCCGCCTCTGTTCCCTTACTAATCTCACTAACTCACCCTTCCCCTGTCTGACCACAACCTACTGACATTCTCTTCTCTCTCCTCTTCTAGTGCACAACCCCCACTCCACAAACTCACTCACTCTCGCAGAAATCTCAAACACCTCAATTTACCAATGCTCTCTGAGTCCCTCCTCCCTCTTACAGACATATCTTCACTTCATGACACAGATTCTGCTGCCACCTTTTATAACACTACAATAACAGCAGCACTTGATTCGACCGCCCCCTCACACATAGCAAAACTTGTACAATCAACAGGCAGCCCTGGCTGACAAGCCTCACCAAAGAACTGAGACGGGCTTCCAGGGAGGCTGAGCGGAGATGGAAAAAATCCCGCTCTGCCGAGCACCTAACCGCATACAAGCAGTCCCTCACCAGCTTCAAGTCCACGCTCACTGCTGCAAAGCAAACTTACTTCTCATCTCTCATATCCTCCCTGTCTCACAACCCTAAACAGCTCTTCAAAACTTTCAATTCTCTACTCTGTCCCCCAGCACCTCCTCCTTCTCCTCTCATTTCTGTTGAAGACTTTGCCTCTTTCTTTAAGCAGAAGATCGATACGATCAGAGAAAGCTTTGGCCCACAGCCCCCATTGCCCCTCTTAGCTGCTCAACCCTCTTCCTCCAAAACCAACTTCTCCACCTTGACAGAAGATCAGCTTTCCACCCTCCTATCAAGATCACACCTCACCACTTGCATGCTTGACCCGCTCCCATCCCACCTCATCCCTAGCCTCGCCACTGTCTTCACCCCTACTCTAACACACCTCTTAAACCTCTCACTTACAAATGGTGTCTTCCCCTCATCCTTCAAACATGCCTCGATCACACCCATTCTCAAAAACACCTCCCTTGACCCATCCTCTGTGTCTAGCTATCGCCCGATATTTCTTCTCCCTTATGCCTCAAAACTACTGGAACAGCATGTCCATCTTGAACTGTCCTCCGACCTCTCCTCCTGCTCCCTCTTTGACCGCTTACAATCAGGCTTCCGACTGTATCACTCAACTGAAACTGCCCTAACTAAAGTCACCAACGACCTACTAACCGCCAAGAGCAAGCGACAATACTCTGTCCTCCTTCTCCTGGACCTGTCTTCTGCCTTCGACACTGTGGACCATTCCCTCCTGCTACAGATTCTCTCATCTCTCGGCATCACAGGCTTGGCCCTATCCTGGATCTCATCATATCTAACAAACCGAACATTCAGTGTCTCCCTCTCCCACACCACCTCCTCACCTCGCCCCCTGTCTGTCGGTGTTCCCCAAGGCTCAGTTCTAGGACCCCTACTTTTCTCCATCTACACCCTCGGCCTGGGACAGCTCATAGAATCCCATGGTTTGCAGTATCATCTCTACGCCGACGACACGCAGATTTACCTATCTGGACCTGACCTCACCTCCTTACTGACCAAAATCCCACAATGTCTTTCTTCTCTGTTCGCTTCCTAAAACTGAACATGGACAAAACAGAATTCATCATCTTTCCCCCATCTCACTCTACCTCCCCACCAGACCTGTCCATCAACGTCAATAGCTGTTCACTTTCCCAGTCCCGCATGCTCGGTGCCTCGGAGTGATCCTCGACTCTGCCCTCTCTTTCAAGCCACATGTCCAAACCCTTGCCTCCTCCTGCCGTCTCAAACTCAAAAATATTTCCCGGATCCAGGCATTCCTTGACCATGAAACTACAAAAACACTAGTGCATGCCCTCAACATCTCCCGCCTTGACTACTGCAACCTCCTACTCTCTGGCCTTCCCTCTAGCACTCTGGCACCACTCCAATCCATCCTGCACTCTGCTGCCCGACTAATACACCTATCTCCCCGTTATTCCCCAGCCTTTCCTCTCTGCCAAGCCCTTCATTGGCTTCCTATCATCCAGAGGCTCCAGTTCAAAACCCTAACCATGACCTACAAAGCCATCCACAATCTGTCTCCTCCATACATCTGTGACATGGTCTCCCGGTACATACCCACACGCAACCTTCGATCCTCACAAGATCTCCTCCTCTACTCCCCTCTTATCTCTTTTTCCCACCACCGCATACAAGACTTCTCCCGTGCCTCTCCCATACTCTGGAACTCTCTATCCCAACACATCAGACTGGCGCCTACCATGGAAACCTTCAAAAAGAACCTGAAGACCCACCTCTTCCGACAAGCCTACAACCTGCAGTGATCATCAGTCTACTGAACCACCGCACGACCAGCTCTACCCTCTCCTAGTGTATCCTCACCCATCCCTGTAGACTGTGAGCCCTTGCGGGCAGGGTCCTCTCTCCTTCTGTACTTGTGTGTGCCTTGTATTGCTCAAGTTTACTGTACTTGTCTATATTTGCCCCTCTTCACATGTAAAGCGCCATGGAACAAATGGCGCTATAAAAATGAATAATAATAATAATAATAATAATCTCCAGCCATGTCCTCATCAACACCCACACCTGTGTTAATGGAGCAATCACTGAAAAGAGGTTAGCTGGTCCTTTTAAGGCAGGGCTGCAATGATGTTGAAATGTGTTTTGGGGGATAAAGTTCATTTTCTAGCCAAATATTGACTTTGCAAGTAATTGCTGTTAAGCTGATCACTCTTTATAACATTCTGGAGTATATGCAAATTGCCATTAGAAAAAGTGAAGCAGTAGACTTTGTAAAAATTAATATTTGTGTCATTCTCAAAACTTTTGTCCATGACTGTATATAGAGGATGGGTCCCATATGGTGTAGTATATAGAGGATGTGTCTTGTGTTGTGTAGTATAAAGAGGATGTGTGCCATGTGGTGTAGTATATAAGGTTGTGTCCTATGTGGTGTAGTATATAGAGGATGTGTCCTATGTGGTGTAGTATATAGAGGATGTGTCCCGTGTGGTGTAGTATATAGAGGATGTGTCCCATATGGTGTATTATATAGAGGATGTGTCCTATGTGGTGTAGTATATAGAGGATGTGTCCAGTGTGGTGTAGTATATAGATGTGTCCTGTGTGGTGTAGTATATAGAGGATGTGTCCCGTGTGGTGTAGTATATAGAGGATGTGTCCCGTGTGGTGCAGTATATAGATGATGTGTCCCACGTGGTGTACTATATAGAGCATGTGTCCCATGTGGTGTAATATATAGAGGATGTGTCGCGTGTGGTGTACTATATGGAGCATGTGTCCCATGTGGTATAGTATATAAAGGATGTGTCCTGTGTGGTGTAGTATATAGAAGATGTGTCCCATATGGTGTGTAGTATATAAAGGATGTGTCACGTGTGGTGTAGTATATAGAGGATGTGTCCCGTGTGGTGTAGTATATAGAGGATGTGTCCCGTGTGGTGCAGTATATAGATGATGTGTCCCACGTGGTGTACTATATAGAGCATGTGTCCCATGTGGTGTAATATATAGAGGATGTGTCGCGTGTGTGTGTACTATATGGAGCATGTGTCCCATGTGGTATAGTATATAAAGGATGTGTCCTGTGTGGTGTAGTATATAGAAGATGTGTCCCATATGGTGTGTAGTATATAAAGGATGTGTCCTGTGTGGTGTAGTATATAGAGGATGTGTCCCGTGTGGTGTAGTATATAGAGGATGTGTCCCGTGTGGTGCAGTATATAGATGATGTGTCCCACGTGGTGTACTATATAGAGCATGTGTCCCATGTGGTGTAATATATAGAGGATGTGTCGCGTGTGGTGTACTATATGGAGCATGTGTCCCATGTGGTATAGTATATAAAGGATGTGTCCTGTGTGGTGTAGTATATAGAAGATGTGTCCCATATGGTGTGTAGTATATAAAGGATGTGTCACGTGTGGTGTAGTATATAGAGGATGTTCCCGTGTGGTGCAGTATATAGATGATGTGTCCCACGTGGTGTACTATATAGAGCATGTGTCCCATGTGGTGTAATATATAGAGGATGTGTCGCGTGTGGTGTACTATATGGAGCATGTGTCCCATGTGGTATAGTATATAAAGGATGTGTCCTGTGTGGTGTAGTATATAGAGGATGTGTCCCATATGGTGTGTAGTATATAAAGGATGTGTCCTGTGTGGTGTAGTATATAGAAGATGTGTCCCATATGGTGTGTAGTATATAAAGGATGTGTCCCATGTGGTGTAGTATATAGAGGATGTGTCCTGTATGGTGTAGTATATAGAGGATGTGTCCCATATGGTGTAGTATATAGACGATGTGTCCCGCGTGGTGTAGTACAGTCATGGTCAAAAGTTTTGAGAATGACACAAATATTATATTTTCACATGATCTGCTGCCCTCTGGTTTTTATGTGTGTTTGACAGATGTTTTTATCACAGACAGAAATATTATTGCAAACATATGAGTAACAAAAGCTTATATTGACAGTTAGAATGAGTTAGTGCAGCAAGTCAATATTTGCAGTGTTGACCCTTCTTCTTCAGGACCTCAGCAATTCTCCCTGGCATGCTCTCAATCAACTTCTGGACCAAATCCTGACTGATAGCAGTCCATTCTTGCACAATCAATGCTTTCATTTTGTCAGCATTTTTAGGTTTTTGTTTGTCCATCCATCTCTTGATGATTGACCACAAGTTCTCAATGGGATTAAGATCTGGGGAGTTCCAGGCCATGGACCCAAAATCTCTATGTTTTGTTCCCTGAGCCATTTAGTTATCACCTTTGCTTTATGGCAAGGTGCTCCATCATGCTGGAAAAGGCATTGTTGATCGCAAAACTGCTCTTGGAGGGTTGGGTGAAGTTGCTCTTGGAGGACAAGACTGGTGGTAGCGCTCACCTTGTCTTCTCCGAATGAGGCGTTTTCCTGATGTCCCAAACAATCGAAAAGGGGATTCATCAGAGAAAATAACTTTACCCCAGTCCTCAGCAGTCCACTGCCTGTACCTTTTGCAGAATATCAGTCTGTCCATGATGTTTTTTCTGGAGAGAAGTGGCTTCTTTGCTGCCCTCCTTGAGACCAGACCTTGCTCCAAGAGTCTCCGCCTCACAGTGCGTGCAGATGCACTCACACCTGCCTGCTGCCATTCCTGAGCAAGCACTGCACTGCTGGTAGCCCGATCCCGCAGCTGAAACACTTTTAAGAGACGGTCCTGGTGCTTGCTGGTCTTTCTTGGGCGCCCTGGAGCCTTTTTGGCAACAATGGAACCTCTCTCCTTGAAGTTCTTGATGATGCGATAGATTGTTGACTGAGGTGCAATCTTTCTAGCTGCGATATTCTTCCCTGTTAGGCCATTTTTGTGCATTGCAATGGTGACTGCACGTGTTTCTTTAGAGATAACCATGGTTAACAGAAGAGAAACAATGATGCCAAGCACCAGCCTCCTTTTAAAGTGTCCAGTGGTGTCATTCTTACTTAACCATGACAGATTGATCTCCAGCCATGTCCTCATCAACACCCACACCTGTGTTAATGGATCAATCACTGAAAAGAGGTTAGCTGGTCCTTTTAAGGCAGGGCTGCAATGATGTTGAAATGTGTTTTGGGGGCTAAAGTTCATTTTCTAGCCAAATATTGACTTTGCAAGTAATTGCTGTTAAGCTGATCACTCTTTATAACATTCTGGAGTATATGCAAATTGCCATTAGAAAAAGTGAAGCAGTAGACTTTGTAAAAATTAATATTTGTGTCATTCTCAAAACTTTTGTCCATGACTGTATATAGAGGATGTGTCCCATATGGTGTAGTATATAGAGGATGTGTCTTGTGTTGTGTGTATAAGAGATATTGTGTATATATAGAGGTTGTGTCCTATGTGGTGTAGTATATAGAGGTTGTGTCCTATGTGGTGTAGTATATAGAGGATGTGTCCATGTGGTGTAGTATATAGAGGATGTGTCCCTATGGTGTAGTATATAGAGATGTGCCATATGGTTATATAGAGGATGTCCTATGTGGTGTAGTATATAGAGGATGTGTCCAGTGTGGTGTAGTATATAGATGTGTTCTGTGTGGTGTAGTATATAGAGGATGTGTCCCGTGTGGTGTAGTATATAGAGGATGTGTCCCGTGTGGTGCAGTATATAGATGATGTGTCCCACGTGGTGTACTATATAGAGCATGTGTCCCATGTGGTGTAATATATAGAGGATGTGTCGCGTGTGGTGTACTATATGGAGCATGTGTCCCATGTGGTATAGTATATAAAGGATGTGTCCTGTGTGGTGTAGTATATAGAAGATGTGTCCCATATAGTGTGTAGTATACAGATCGCAGGACAATTAGCCCAACTAGCAAAGACGGCAAAACTAAAATTCCCAGACAGCAAAATCATTCTGTCATCTCTGCTCCCAACAAAGGACATATCCAGGCAAACCACCCAAAGCATCAATATGGAACTGACAGAAAGGGTCAAGACTGTCCCAAACGTGACCCTGGCACAACACCTTTCCATAAACCACCATCACCTATATGATAATAAGCACCTCAACAAATAAGGGATCAGCCTCCTGGCCAAAGAGCTGAAAGACATTGTACTAAACAGAGGACCCAGGCCTGGATTCAACAGTAACCAACATCACACCGAAAAACCCCTAACAATAAAAAGACAGAAAACCCCAATCCTATCTCCAGAAGCTGGAAACAAAGCTCTTCACCCAAAATCAGACCATCAGAGGAGGAGACCTCCATGGAGGGGTCCACCAACCCCACACAGATACACGCAGAGCAGAGATATGGATGAGGTAAAGACCCTGCTCAGCGCACTATGCAGGAAACTAATGTGACTGGATGGAACCAAGCACACCTACAAAACAGTCAGAAATCCAATTTGTCCTACACACCCATACTCATTACAAGGTATATACACACAAGATATATAGAAAAAAATGACTTCACTTACAATCAGCAGCTGGAATATTCAGGGTCTCAACACCTCGACCTTTGGATGTAAAACAAATGACCCTGACTTTATACAAATACTGAAAAATATAGACATCCAGATCCTCCTGGAAACATGGACCACAGCTGAAAACGAATCCCTGGTGCCCATCGGATACAGGGAAATCTCTGTCCCTGCCCTGAAAAATAAAAACATCAAACAGGGCCGGAGCTCAGGAGGAATACTGATCTGGTATAAAGATGAGCTCCACCAATACATCAAACCGGTGAAGAGAGGAGGTAGCCACATATGGATCAGGATCAGCAGCTCCATCCTCACCTCTCAGTCTGATGTCCACCTCTGCGCCACCTATATACCGCCGCCAGAGTCCCCCTACTTCAATCCAGAGAGCTTTGAGATTTTACAAAGAGAAGCCGCCCACTATCAGGCCCTGGGCAAAGTTCTCATCTTTGGGGACCTCAATGCAAGAACAGGGGGGAGAAAACGACTTCCTGACCACGGATGGGAACATCTACATATTTGGAGCAGAGAATGACGGCCAAGACCCAGTACACACAGAGAGAAACAGCTATGACAGTACAGTCAACAAAAGTGGTAAAAAGCTCCTGAACGTATGTAGAAGTTTAGGACTTCATATTCTTAATGGACGTACCAAAGGAGACTCTTTGGGGAGGTGTACACTAAACTCCCATGTAGGGAGGAGTGTAGTAGATTATGCCATTACAGATATGAAACGCCGAGAGAACAAAAGCAGTCCAAGGTCAATGTGGAAAAAATAGAAACAAACTTTATTATTGTACATGGATAAAAGCACTACACAACAGGTGGACCCTGAATGTGTCACAATACATCGTAAAAAATTATATACAGCAAGGGAAGCCGCATGTGGTAAAAGTGGATATAATAGACCTCAACTCACATATAGCAAGCTAATATTCACAAAAGTGTAATACATAAGTATGTATACAGAGGTGGATAATAGATGGTAATGTAATACATACCACAGAAGTCACCTGTGTGACACCACACCAGCTGCCCTTGCCGCCCCAACGCGCGTTTCGGAGGGTCTCCTTCCTTCCTTCTTCAGGGGCAAGGATACAGCCGAAACAGCCATATTAAATACATAAAAACAGGAAGTACCATCTGTGTCTGATTAAGGTACACACCTCTTCCTTAATTGCCAAGAAACCTAAGCATACTTGCGTTTGGAGTTAAAAGATGGCGCATGCATATACTGGTGGTTGTAACCATAGCGACCGGGCCAGCAGTGCTATCACTGGGGAACGACAAAACGCATGGGGCCCCATGTGGATGTACGTCCGCAGTTCAGCGATGCAGGATACCGGAAGTACTGGAGCCGACATGCGCAATAGCACAAGAAAGTGCATAAAAAAGATAGAGCTAAAGACATGCGCAGTAGAACAAACAGCGGCCATTTCTATGAAGACCGAACGCAAGGATCTCTAAATACAAATCCTGAATGTAACCATCCGTAGTAATATTACTAACACCATTCCATATAAGTGCACAACAAATCTCCCTAAGATTCATAAAAATATGGTGTCACCCCCGGGCAGACCTATCATTTCAGGTAGGGGCAATTTGCTGGAGCATGTGAACAGGTGGATTGACTTTCACCTTCAACCACTTGTGGTCAATCTTCCATCATTCCTCAGGGACACTGGTGATTTATTGCGCAGGGTCGACGGCTTGTGTTTAGAGGGTGGTACTCTACTGGTTTCAGCGGATGTTGAATCACTTTATACCAACATCAGGCACAAGGATGGTCTTCATGCTGTGAGGTATTTCCTTGGCATGTCCACCCTTTCTCCTGAGGTGAGGGAACTTCTGCTGAGGCTACTAGAGTTCACCCTCACTCACAATTTTTTTGTGTTTAAGGGTCCTTCTACCTACAGCTCCAGGGGACCGCCATGGGAGCAGCCTATGCGCCCTCCTATGCCGGTCTCTTTCTGGGGCTGTGGGAGAGGGACCTCTTCCTGTCCTACGAACAGGGATCAATAGAGCGCGTCCCTTTATGGACGCGCTATATTGATGACATCTTTTTCGTATGGCAGGGCACAGCCGTCGACCTTGAGCAATTCATGTCTCTCTTGAACGACAATGATCAGAACATCCATCTAACATTCATGTGGGATATTAATTCCATTGACTTTTTGGATGTGACCATTAAAAAAGATAGATCTGGTCTCTTACAGACAGATATTTTTCGCAAGGAAACATCGACCAATACTCTTTTGCATGCGTCCTCTGGCCATCCCGGCCATATGATTAGATCTATTCCAGTGGGGCAGTTCCTGCGTCTTCGTAGGATCTGCTCCACGGATGATGACTTTGAATTAAGGGCTAGGGAACTACGGACACGTTTTTTGGCGAGAGGCTATAGTGGACGTTCGATCAAGCGGGCATATCAGAGAGCAAAACATTCAGTTCGTAGTGATTTGCTCTATAGGGCAAGTCCGAGATCCAGAATAACATCTGCTAACAAGATCCGCTTTATTACCAATTTTCATTCTCGATCTGCTCAAGTGCGGGCTATTTTGGGAAGAGCTTGGCCCATATTACTGACAGACTCAGTAATGAAAAAATTCCTCCCTGAGAGACCTTCTCTGACCTTTAGACGTGCTAAAAACCTTCGAGATCAATTGGTTCATAGCCACTATTCCGGGCAACGGCAAACCACATTTTTGGATAATTTTGTTCTCAGGGTGGGTTGTGTCCCATGTGGTGGATGCGTCGCCTGCCCCAATGTGGATAGATGTGACTCATTTACGGATTCTAGTGGAAAAAAATCATTTTCGATTAGACAACGCATTACATGCACCACTAGATACGTAATTTATTACGCAAAGTGTCCATGCGGACTTATCTATATCGGCCTCACAACCCGACAGTTGAAGGTCCGCATACGTGAACATGTCCTGGGGATACAGGCGGCATCCACACATGTTGACACGGCCACCCTGAAGACAATACCAAGACACTTTAAAACCTTCCACAACTGTGATGCCACACTCTTTAGGGTCAGGGGCATTGATGCCCTTCAGATAAACATTAGAGGTGGCCAGCTCTCTAAGCGTTTGGCTAGATTAGAGACACGCTGGATCTGGCGACTAAAAACTGTTCACCCGGACGGTCTAAATGAATGTCTGTCATTTGCTCCCTTTTTGTAGATTATGGGCTGCTGTGTATTCTGTTTATTATATCCTGCTCTTGAGTGTATACATGGACATTGTAATTAATTTTATTTTATTTTGATTTTAGTCTCGAGTGTGATGTTCCATACCCTATACATTACCGACCACATCTACTTACCTCCTCCGTGATCTATATGGGATAATCTATTAATGACCCACGCAGTGATCCATCGGACTAACACTGAATATTGTTGACTATTAATTCCTCCAATGTTGCCATCTTGATTGCTGAAGATATTTGATATTAGTTTGGCATTATGCCATGAATATATATAAATGATTTTCTTTGGTAATTATTATACTGTGACATTTGTTATTTTCATTATATGTTATTTATATCTTGTTGTCGATTATACTTTTGGTAAGGTCACCATAGATGTAATCTCCTTCATTGATCGTACTTATGTTAAAGATACTACTAATTAATATATTTATCAATCCTAATAGTATGATATATGTATACTAATAATTTCCTTATGGTCCCGTTGTGAGGAGGGTACCATATGTCTGTGACATGCGGTTTTGATATTAATGTGGTTCTCCTGGTTTGTATAATAATTCTCTTTCCACACCCTTGATATGTTTGTGTTTGTTTATATGTACTTATAATATTATTTTTTATTTTTCATTTTGTTATTGTTATTTATGTCTCTTCCTGTTTGCATTTATATTTTATTTTTTTATTGTATTCGATGTGTATATATATATTTTCTTTTTTCTTTTTGGCATTTATGTTCAGTTATTTATTTTACATTATTTGCTTTTGTTTTTTCTGTCCACATGTATAGATTTGTTGTGCACTTATATGGAATGGTGTTAGTAATATTACTACGGATGGTTACATTCAGGATTTGTATTTAGAGATCCTTGCGTTCGGTCTTCATAGAAATGGCCGCTGTTTGTTCTACTGCGCATGTCTTTAGCTCTATCTTTTTTATGCACTTTCTTGTGCTATTGCGCATGTCGGCTCCAGTACTTCCGGTATCCTGCATCGCTGAACTGCGGACGTACATCCACATGGGGCCCCATGCGTTTTGTCGTTCCCCAGTGATAGCACTGCTGGCCCGGTCGCTATGGTTACAACCACCAGTATATGCATGCGCCATCTTTTAACTCCAAACGCAAGTATGCTTAGGTTTCTTGGCAATTAAGGAAGAGGTGTGTACCTTAATCAGACACAGATGGTACTTCCTGTTTTTATGTATTTAATATGGCTGTTTCGGCTGTATCCTTGCCCCCTGAAGAAGGAAGGAAGGAGACCCTCCGAAACGCGCGTTGGGGCGGCAAGGGCAGCTGGTGTGGTGTCACACAGGTGACTTCTGTGGTATGTATTACATTACCATCTATTATCCACCTCTGTATACATACTTATGTATTACACTTTTGTGAATATTAGCTTGCTATATGTGAGTTGAGGTCTATTATATCCACTTTTACCACATGCGGCTTCCCTTGCTGTATATAATTTTTTACGATGTATTGTGACACATTCAGGGTCCACCTGTTGTGTAGTGCTTTTATCCATGTACAATAATAAAGTTTGTTTCTATTTTTTCCACATTGACCTTGGACTGCTTTTGTTCTCTCGGCGTTTCTATGTTGTGTATGCAGTTGGTCTGGTACAGTCCGGTTACCTTTCAGTCTTCTATGTATGACACGTGTCAATATTTATTGTTATGATTTATGTTATTCTTAATGACTGATATGTTGATCTATGGTATTATCTCATTACAGATATGAACCTGGCAAATATCAGCGCCTTCATAGTCACCCCACAAACGCACCTGTCAGACCACAGCCAACTTCTTCTGTACTTGAAATCTACAGAGAAACCACCCACTCAAAAGCCACAGCATAGCGGCCTCTTCAGCCGGCCTCCATCCTATAAATGGTCCAAAACGTCGGCATTAAAGTATAAAGAGGCTCTCAGCAGACCTGAAATACAGCGGATGCTCCACCACTTCTACAACCACGAGTACCAGCCTAACCCAAAGGGAGTAAGTCAAGCTACAAAAGACCTCAACAATATATTCTATGCAATGGCCAGACTGTCCGACCTTAAAAAAGTCGACTACAAGAGACCAAAAGAAAAACAGATCAATGGTTGGTTTGACAGAGAATGTAAAGCCGTACGGAAGACCCTGAGAACAGCCTCAAACAAGAAACATAGCGACCCCAACCACCCTGGTCTGAGAGAAGCCTATGAAACCATACAAAGGCAGTACAAAACCATCCTCAGGAGGAAGAAGCAGAGTTACATCTCTACCAAGCTTAACCAACTCCAAGATGCTCTTCAAGACAATTCCTTCTGGGAACTATGGAACCACATGGGCACAAAATACAAAAAAACAACATCCATATCCAAAATGGCAACATCTGGCTCCAGTACTTCAGAGACCTCTATAAAGACATCCCAAAGGAAGAACTAAACCAAGAACAGGAAAACATAATGGCAAAACTAAAAGCAATGGAGGAAAAAGTAAAAAATTTCCAAAACCCCGTGGATACACCTATTACATTACAGGAAGTAGTAGAGAGAATCTCTTCCATAAGATGTAGAAAAGCCGGTGGCCTGGATGGAATCCTACCAGAAATGCTGAAGTACAGCCCACCAGAAATACAGGCTGCAATGGTTAAACTCTTCAATATTGTGCTAAGTGCCGGCTACTTCCCTCGTACCTGGAACCAAGGCCTCATCACACCCATCCACAAGAATGGGGACAGGTATGACCCAGCCAACTACAGAGGCATATGTGTCAGCAGCAACCTGGGGAAACTGTTCAACAGCATCATGAACAAGAGGATCCTCAGTTTCCTCACCGAACATAACGTCCTCAGCAAGAGCCAAGCAGGGTTCATGCCGAACCACCGCACCACTGACCACATCTATACCCTGCACAGCCTCATTCAGAGACACATCCACAATACAAAGAATGGGAAGATATACGCCTGTTTCGTGGACTTTAAAAAGGCCTTCGATTCGGTATGGCACCCGGGCTTATTCCTGAAACTGCTGGAGAGCAGAATAGGAGGAAAGACCTACGATGTTATCAAAAGCTCCTACACCGAGAACCTCTGCAGTGTGAGTGTGAACGGTAAAAGAACGGCTTATTTCCAGCAGAGCCGTGGAGTCAGACAAGGCTGCAGCCTAAGTCCAACGCTCTTCAACATTTACATCAACGAGCTGGCTACCGCTCTGGAATCTTCCACAGCACCAGGTCCCACCCTCCACGACACCCAGGTGAAATTCCTGCTGTATGCAGATGACCTGCTGCTTCTGTCACCAACCGAGAAAGGCCTCCAAGACAACCTGAAAATCTTAGAGAAATTCAGCTCCACCTGGGCACTACCGGTCAACCTAAAGAAAACCAACATCATGGTGTTCCAGAGGAGAAAGAGAAAATTAGACCAGCACCCTTCATTTGTCCTCAACAATTGCGCCCTTACAGGAACAGACAAATATACCTACCTGGGCCTAGAGATTCACCGGTCAGGGAGCTTCAAACAAGCCATAGTGACCCTGAAAGACAAGGCATGTAAAACCTTCTATGGCATCCGAAGGAAACTCTACCATCTGAAACCACCAGTGAGGGTCTGGTTAAAAATCTTCGACTCTGTCATCGCCCCAATCCTCCTGTATGGCAGTGAAGTCTGGGGTCCTCACACCTACCCAGACTGGTCAAGGTGGGATTCCAGCCCAACAGAAATATTCCACCTGGAATTCTGCAAGCACCTTCTCCAAGTCCATCGGAGCACCTCCAACAGTGCCTGCCGGGCCGAGCTGGGCAGATTCCCTCTACACCTAACGGTTCTAAAGAGGGCACTGTCATTCTGGGCTCACCTACATAGGAGCAATCCAAGCTCCCATCACCATATAGCCCTGACACACATAGGTGAAACAGAAAAACTAGGACCCTCGGAACAGCTCACCCAAACCCAACCTGACCAGAACACCAATCACAACAACCTGACAAAAGCTGAAATCAGGAAGATGGTAGACGAAGGCCAGGAGAGGTATGTCAGTGACTGGAAGAACGACATCATCAGCTCCCAGATACTGACCATGTACCGGAGTCTACAGAGAGACTACAGACTGGCCCCATACCTGGAGAAACTCCCGGACCCCAGAGACCGCAAGATCCTGAGCCGGTATAGACTCAGTGCCCACAGTCTGGCCATCGAATCCAGCCGACACAGGCAGAGCTACAAGCCCAGGGAGGAAAGACTATGCCAACACTGTGACCAGGAGGCCATAGAGGACAAAAGCCACTTCCTGCTACACTGCTCCAAATACTCAGCAGTGAGGGACACTCACTTCAGGAGACTCTCACATCTCTTCCCGGATTTCATCACCATGAAGGAGGAAGAGAAAACATATATCTTGCTGGGGGAAGAAGAGAGAGCAGCGGAGATAGCAGCGCGGTATGTGAGCGAATGTCATAGACTGCGAGAAAGAGAACTATGATATGCCATGGACTTCTATAGCCCCCACCCCAGATCTGCCCCATCCCCCCTCCCTATGCCATGGACTTCTATAGCTTCCACCCCGGATCTGCCCCATCACCCCTCCCTATGCCATGGACTTCCATAGCCCCCACCCCGGACCTGCGCCCATCCCCCCTCCCTATGCCATGGACTTCTATAGCCCCCACCCCGGATCTGCCCCCATCACCCTCCCTATGCCATGGACTTCCATAGCCCCTACCCTAGATCTGCCCCTACTCAACATCCCTATCCCTATTCCCCTTTGGTACACTTGCTTTGGCAAAACTAATGTGTATTTAGTCCTGCCAATAAAGCTTCTTTGAATTGAATTGAATAAAGGATGTGTCCCATGTGGTGTAGTATATAGAGTATGTGTCCCATGTGGTGTAGTATATAGAGGATGTGTCCTTTCTGGTATAGTATATAGAGGATGTGTCCCGTGTGGTGTAGTATATAGAGGATGTGTCCTGTGTGGCGTAGTATATAGAGGATGTGTCACATGTGGTGTAGTATATAGAGGATGTGTCCTGTATAGTGTAGTATATAGAGGATGTGTGGTGTAGTATATAGAGGATGTGTCCTGTGTGGTGCAGTATATAAAGGATGTGTCCTATGTGGTGTAGTATATAGACGATGTGTGGTGTAGTATATAGAGGATGTGTCCTGTGTGGTGTAGTATATAGAGTATGTGTCCCATGTGGTGTAGTATATAGAGGATGTGTCCTTTCTGGTATAGTATATAGAGGATGTGTCCCATATGGTATAGTATATAAAGGATGTGTCCCATGTGGTGCAGTGTATAGAGGATGTGTCCTTTCTGGTATAGTATATAGAGGATGTGTCCCGTGTGGTGTAGTGTATAGAGGATGGGTCCCATGTGTATAGTATATAGAGGATGTGTCCTGTGTGGTGTAGTATATAGAGGAGGATGTGTCCCGTATGGCGTAGTATATAGAGGATGTGTCCTGTGTGATGCAGTATATAGAGGATGTGTCCCGTGTGGTGTAGTATATAGAGGATGGGTCCTATGTGGTATAGTATATAGAGGATGTGTCCTGTGTGGTGTAGTATATAGAGGAGGATGTGTCCCGTATGGCGTAGTATATAGAGGATGTGTCCTGTGTGATGCAGTATATAGAGGATGTGTCCCATGTGGTGTAGTATATAGAGGATGTGTCCCATATGGTGTAGTATATAAAGGATGTGTCTCGTGTGGTGTAGTATATAGAGGATGTGTCTTGTGTTGTGTAGTATAAAGAGAATGTGTCTCATGTGGTGTAGTATATAGACGATGTGTCCCATATTGTCTAGTATATAAAGGATGTGTCTCGTGTGGTACAGTATATAGAGGATGTGTCCCGTGTGGTACAGTATATAGAGGATGTGTCCCATGTGGTGTAGTGCATAGAGGATGTGTCCCACGTGGTGTAGTATATAGAGGATGTGTCCCATGTGGTGTAGTATATAGAGGAGGATGGGTCCCGTGTAGTGTAGTATATAGAGGATGTGTGGTACAGTATATAGAGGATGTGTCCCGTGTGGTACAGTATATAGAGGATGTGTCCTGTGTGGTGTAGTATATAGAGGAGGATGGGTCCCGTGTGGTGTAGTATATACAGGATGTGTCCCGTGTGGTGTAGTGTATAGAGGATGTGTCCCACGTGGTGTAGTATATAGAGGATGTGTCCCATGTGGTGTAGTATATAGAGGATGTGTCCTGTGTGGTGTAGTATATAGAGGATGTGTCCCGTGTGGTGTAGTGTATAGAGGATGTGTCCCATGTGGTGTAGTATATAGAGGATGTGTCCTGTGTGGTGTAGTGTATAGAGGATGTGTCCCATGTGGTGTAGTATATAGAGGATGTGTCCTGTGTGGTGTAGTGTATAGAGGATGTGTCCTGTGTGGTGTAGTATATAAAGGATGTGTCCCGTGTGGTGTAGTATATAGAGGATGTGTCCTGTGTGGTGTAGTATATAGAGGATGTGTCTTGTGTGGTGTAGTATATAAAGGATGTGTCCCGTGTGGTGTAGTATATAGAGGATGTGTCCCGTGTGGTGTAGTAAATAGGGGATGTGTCTCATATGGTGTAATATATAGAGGATGTGTCTTGTGTGGTGTAGTATATAAAGGATGTGTCCCGTGTGGTGTAGTATATAGAGGATGCGTGGTGTAGTATATGGAGGATGTGTCAATATGATGTAGTATATAGAGGATGTGTCCCATATGGTGTAGTATATAAAGGATGTGTCCCGTGTGATGTAGTATATAGAGGATGTGTCCCATATGGTGTAGTATATAAAGTATATATCCTGTGTGGTGTAGTATATAGAGGATGCGTCCCATGTGGTGTAGTATACACAGGATGTGTGGTGTAGTATATAGAGGATATGTGGTGTAGAATACAGTTGTGATCAAAAGTTTACATACCCTGGAATAATTTTTGCTTTCTTGGCCTTTTTTCAGAGAATATGAATAATAACACTAAAACTTTTTCTCCACTAATGGTTAGTGGTTGAGTGAAGCCATTTATTGTCAAACTACTGTGTTTTTTCTTGTTAAATCATAATGACAACCCATAATATCCAAATGAAGCTGATCAAAAGTTTACATACCCCATTTCTTAATATTGTGTATTGCCCCCTCTAACATCAATGACAGCTTGAAGTCTTTTGTGGTAGTTGTGGATGAGGTTCTTTATTTTCTCAGATGGTAAAGCTGCCCACTCTTCTTGGCAAAAAGCCTCCAGTTCCTGTAAATTCCTAGGCTGTCTAGCATAAACTGCGCGCTTGAGATCTCCCCAGAGTGGCTCAATGATATTGAGGTCAGGAGACTGAGATGGCCACTCTAGAACCTTCACTTTGTTCTGCTGTAGTCAATGACAGGTCGACTTGGCCTTGTGTTTTGGATCGTTGTCATATTTGAACATCCAAGTACGTCCCATGCTTCTGGGCTGATTGCAAATTTGCCTCCGGTATTTGCTGATAACTTGCTGCATTCATCTTTATTTCAATTTTGACCAAGTTTCCTGTGCCTTTGTAGCCCACACATCCCACAAAACATTAGCGATACACCTCTGTGCTTTACAGTAGAAATGGTGTTCCTTTCATCATAGGCCTTGTGTAATGTTTATGGTTGTGGCCAAAAAGTTCAATTTTGGTCTCATCACTCCAAATTACCTTGTTCCCCAATTTTTGAGGCTTGTCTGTGTGCTGTTTTGTGTATTGTAGGCGAGATACTTTGTGGCATTTGCACAGTAATGGCGTTCTTCTGGCGACTCGACCATGCAGCCCATTTTTCTTCATGTGACTCCTTATTGTGCATCTAGAAACAGCCACATTGCTAGTTTTCAGAGAATCCAGTATTTCAGCTGCTGTTATTTGTGGATTTTTGCATCCCAAACAATTTTCATGGCAGTTGTGGACGAAATTTTTGTTGGTCTACCTGACCGGGGTTTTGTTTTTACAGAGCTCCTGATTTTCCATTTGTTAATCACAGTTTGAACGCTGCTGATTCTTTTTCCTTCCCCATGACTCACAATCCAGAAACGTCGGTGGCTGGATGTAAGATGCAAGAGTCTGTCTGGCTCCCAGAAACTCACTCAGCTTTTATGCACACACATTGATTACAAGCAAACAGGTCACAGGTGAGGATGTTACCTTTACTAGCCATTCAAACCCATTTGTGTCAACTTCTGTGCATGTTATCAGGCCAAAATCACCAGGGTATGTGAACTTTTGATCAGGGTCATTTGAATGTTTGTGATTGTCATTATGATTCAAAAAGAGAAAACACAGTAGTTTGACAATAAATGGCTTCACCGAATCACTAACCATGAGTGGAGAAAAAGTTTTGGTGTTATCATTCATATTCTCTGTAAAAAGACCAAGAAAGCAAAAATTCTGCCAGAGTACGTAAACTTTTGAGCACCACTGTATAGAGGATGTGTCCTGTGTAGTGGATATGATTTATCCTGTGTGGTATTTTCACATAACTGCATGGTGGGCCCCAAGAATGATTTTTTTCTGGTGGGCCCAAGATACTACAGTCCGATGCTGGCTATAGGAATCCCAAACATAGGTGAGCAAGACTTGGGACAATCATCTACTAGACATTTATGGCATATCTACAGGAGGTCATGAAACAACGCCAACGTAGATTATTTCCTACTTTTGTGATTTCTTTTTGGTGCTCTGTTCACACCATTATAGGAACAATGTTGAATAAACTTGAAAAAAATTATGACCTTTCGCATTGTGTTAGAGGATAGCAATTTAATACGCAACCTGTAGAACTTAATTCTACATTATATTTTCAGGATCTTAAAGAAATAGAAATGAAATGATAGCCTGGTCATAAGGAAAGTGTTCTACGATGATACACTGCTTCCTGACACAGACAGGCACCGGGCCGCTATCCACACAGGGCTTGGTGTAACGCTACAGGCTATTGCCTCAGCAGCTGTTTCGTCAGCTTAGGCTTTACCCTCGGGAAAGCCTCCATCCTCATTAATGCAAGGATGTTGTTATCTGCTAGAGGTGATGAATGGCTGTTCGCTTGGCAGCAAATCACTTTTCTCTTATTAATCGTAGGCTCTTTTCTGTGTGACAGAATCTGTTATTATTATGCTTTATTAATAGCCACAGTCTAATCATGTGATGATATACATACATGAGAGGATCCGAAGAAATATGGGCAGGAGAGCTATGAGAGCTTCACTACCCGCTTCACTTTTCGGCCCTACAGACTACATAGGCCCAAAAGTCCCATGAAAGAAAATCAGTACGGTACTGTAGATGGCTTGGGGGGGTGGTGTCGGGGGCACTAGTACAGCCCTTTCTTTGGGGTTCAAGATAAACAAGTTTCATTGGATTGGCAGCATATGTACAGTAGATGTTCACATGTCAACGTGCACTCTGGAATATAGGCCTCTTGGCAGCCAAAAGCAGATGGGATTGGTAATTTATAAGGTTCATTTCTTTCTTAGTAACACAAATAATGCTAGAATGAATAGTCCTGAATGCTTTTTGAGTTCTGTAATTCACCAGTATAAGGCCAGGTTCACACGACGGGTCCAAGGACTGTCTGTGAAAAAGACTGACATCACACCGTCAGCACTAGAACCAATGGTATTCAATTAGGCCGTTGAAATAAGTGACTTTTTTTCATGGGCCAAATCTGCATGTGAAAAAAATTGCAGCATGTGCTCATTTCTCGTTTCAAATCTATGGGGGCACAAATATAAAACGGATACCATACTATGGATCAACTGTATAGCATGCGATTTTTAGAGATACATTGCAATTTTATAGTATATGACACTGTATTTGTGTTGCGAAATTTTAATAATTGCTAATTTATAAAAACAGATGCCATATGGATGACAAATGAGATGAAATTTGTTTGTTTTTCTGGATGAAAATGGGTCAACTTTTTATAAAGTCGGGTGCTCTATATAGGGCTCCAAATGTATATACAGTGGGGAAAAACAGTATTTAGAGGAGATCTGCATAGAGAAATGGGCCAACATGCCACCAACAGTGTGTGCCAACCTTGTGAACACTTACAGAAAACGGTTGACTTCTGTCATTGCCAACAAAGGATATATAACAAAATGTTGAGATGAACTTTTGTTAATGACCAAATACTTATTTTCCACCATAATTTGCAAAATAAATCTTGCCAAATCCGACAAGGTGATTTTCTGGATTTGTTTTCTCATTTTGTCTCTCATAGTTGTGTTCTACATATGATGTCAATTCCAGGCCTCCCTCATCTTTGTAAGTGGGAGAACTTGTACAATTGGTGGCTGACTAAATCCTTTTTTTTCCCCACTGTATCTGGCATAAGGCTTCGGCATGCTCTTTCCTATAGCAACCATTTTAGCCTCTGTAATGTGAATAAAGACCAATGACTTCTTCTGGTGTATGCACCTTGAGCTCTACCAGTGCCTACAATGAAATGTTTCACATAGCAAGATGTGAACAGAATCTAACTTAACATAGCTTGTGTCAAAGTATCTAGATATAGAAATAAAAGAGGAGACAATAAAAACAGTTTGCAGAGTGTTATATCCCTGGAGGTATCCGTATCTGGATCCTGCAGGCAGTGAGCCCAGGGGATGCATTCAGCCAGAACAGAGCTAATGAGAATATGATGTAAGAATGGCCTCAAATTACACAGCTAGACAGAATACAATTAACCAGGCTGTATATACAGTACAGTGTATCTATACAGTCTGTGCTTGTACACACATAAAATTTATATATATAGAGGTTTTTTTTTATTCCTTGAATATTACTAACTATATAAATAGTAATATTCAAAGAAAAAAGATGTCTCTACCGAGTTTTTGTATACATCCCTTCCATGAATTTCCTATAAAATAGTGCAGCAGGGTAAGATTATACAGTGGTACTTTTCAATGCATCTGCGCCAGTACTAGCTTGCCTGATTTTGAACATGATTGCTTCATTAGGCCTTCTTCACACATCCATTTTTTGTGTCCTTATACAGTCCCTTTTTTAAGGATCACAAATATGGACACACACACCTGTTGTATTCAGTGGTGGTGAGCACACATTCACTTGTATAACGGGCGCTAAAGACAGCTCTCATCATTGTTGCCTGGTTGTATTCATTACTTGCAGTGTACATCATGTGTAAAATTAAGAATTAAATTAAAAAATTTACGTGGACTCTCTTGTTATTTTCACAACCAGCAGAGAGAAAGCTTATGGTTGTGGGCTGATGTTAATAATCAGGGAAAGTGGACAATATCATAAAAAGTTCCCAGGCTATTAATAACAGCTCACAGCTATTTTCTTAGCCTTTACTGGTTAGTTTACGGGGACCGCAGAAGAAAATGACGTAGGGTACCTGTGGCGATGCAGCATTTAATCTGAATTATCCAAACATATTATTTCAGTAGGTCCAGGGACATGAGCTAGAGATTATATGAGAATGAATGTTGAATCTTATTGTCATTGAATTAATGTTCATTGGCTGCCATTTGTTGATGGGCTGCTGATTAGCTATTGTATATGTCCTAGTATTGCAGTCCTAACACAGTTCTACCATACCTCCCAACCGTCCCGGATTGAGCGAGACAGTCCCGATCTGACCCCCTCGTCCCGCTGTCCCGCTGAGGACACTATGTGTCCCGCAGTGAGATGAGCCGCCACGCCCCCATGCACCCCTTCCTGCCCTCCCTGTCTCTACAGCTCAGCCTCACAGCAGCTAGCAATGACGCTGCTATTGCTGTAATCTTCTGTGCCCACAGGACCTGTGATGAGGTCACAGGAGGGGAGGAGTCAGGGGTCACATGATCAGTGTCCTCGTTGTGTGCAGGACTCTGCTGTGATGGTTGTCATGGTGCTGGATGAGGGTAAGTGTATGTGGGGGTCGGGACTCGGGTTTACAGTGTGGATGTAGTAGTGCTGTAGTGTGTACAAGTTGGATGTAGCAGAGTTGTATGTGTACGAGGTGTACGGA
This sequence comes from Oophaga sylvatica, assembly GCA_033576555.1. Taxonomy (NCBI): domain Eukaryota; kingdom Metazoa; phylum Chordata; class Amphibia; order Anura; family Dendrobatidae; genus Oophaga; species Oophaga sylvatica. The sequence goes on along the minus strand of JARQOD010000004.1, from coordinate 364,348,844 downwards.
GCGGAGCCATGTGTGTACGAGGTGTACGAAGCGGAGCCGTGTGTGTACGAGGTGTACGGAGCGGAGTCGTGTGTGTACGAGGTGTACAGAGCGGAGCCGTGTGTACGAGGTGTACGGAGCGGAGCCGTGTGTGTACGAGGTGTACGGAGTGGAGCCATTTGTGTACGAGGTGGTTGTAGCAGTGATGTAGTGTACGAGGTGTACAGAGCAGAGCCGTGTGTGTACGAGGTGGATGTAGCAGTGCTGTAGTGTGTACGAGGTGTACGGAGCAGAGCCATGTGTGTACGAGTTGGATGTAGCGGAGCTGTGCGTGTACGAGTTGGATGGAGCGGAGCCACGCGTGTACGAGGTGCACGGAGCTAAGGCTACTTTCACACTTGCGTTTTTTTGCGCAGCGCATAGTGCGCACATGAAACGCATTAAAAAACACATGCAAACGCTCATAAACGCTGCGATATTTAGTCGCATCAGCGTGCGCATTACGACCAAAAAACGCAGCGTTTGTATGCGATTTCAAGCGTTTTTGCATGCGTTTGCGTTTTTTTCGGCGCATGAGTTGTATACATGTAACACATTTCTATCAACTCTGTCTCTATCATCTGTGTCTATCATCTCTATCATCTCTGTCTCTATCATCTGTATCAACTCTGTCTCTATCATCTGTCTCTATCATCTCTATCATCTCTGTCTCTATCATCTGTATCAACTCTGTCTCTATCATCTGTCTCTATCATCTGTATCAACTCTGTCTCTATCATCTGTCTCTATCATCTCTGTCTCTATCATCTCTGTCTCTATCATCTGTCTCTATCATCTCTGTCTCTATCATCTCTGTCTCTATCATCTGTCTCTATCATCTGTCTCTATCATCTCTGTCTCTATCATCTGTATCAACTCTGTCTCTATCATGTGTCTCTATCATCTCTGTCTCTATCACCTGTCTCTATCATCTCTGTCTCTATCATCTGTATCAACTCTGTCTCTATCATCTGTCTCTATCATCTGTCTCTATCATCTCTATCATCTCTGTCTCTATCATCTGTATCAACTCTGTCTCTATCATCTGTCTCTATCATCTGTATCAACTCTGTCTCTATCATCTGTCTCTATCATCTCTGTCTCTATCATCTGTCTCTATCATCTCTGTCTCTATCATCTGTCTCTATCATCTGTATCAACTCTGTCTCTATCATCTGTCTCTATCATCTCTGTCTCTATCAACTCTGTCTCTATCATGTGTCTCTATCATCTCTGTCTCTATCACCTGTCTCTATCATCTCTGTCTCTATCACCTGTCTCTATCATCTCTGTCTCTATCATCTGTATCAACTCTGTCTCTATCACCTGTCTCTATCATCTCTGTCTCTATCATCTGTATCAACTCTGTCTCTATCATCTGTCTATCATCTCTATCATCTCTGTCTCTATCATCTGTATCAACTCTGTCTCTATCATCTGTCTCTATCATCTCTGTCTCTATCATCTCTGTCTCTATTATCTCTGTCTCTATCATCTCTGTCTCTATCATCTGTCTCTATCATCTCTGTCTCTATCATCTGTCTCTATCATCTCTGTCTCTATCATCTGTCTCTATTATCTGTCTATCTCATCTCTGTCTCTATCATCTCTGTCTCTATCATCTCTGTCTCTATCATCTGTATCAACTCTGTCTCTATCATCTGTCTCTATCATCTCTGTCTCTATCATCTCTGTCTCTATTATCTCTGTCTCTATCATCTCTGTCTCTATCATCTGTCTCTATCATCTCTGTCTCTATCATCTGTCTCTATCATCTCTGTCTCTATCATCTGTCTCTATTATCTGTCTATCTCATCTCTGTCTCTATCATCTCTGTCTCTATCATCTCTGTCTCTATCATCTCTGTCTCTATCATCTCTGTCTCTATCATCTGTCTCTATCATCTCTGTCTCTATCATCTCTGTCTCTATCACCTTTTTATCTACACTCCTCACAATGTTGCTTGTGTAGGGGGTTGTTTAAACAAGTGTTTAGACATTATTTACTCCAAAATCTCGTGCGCTCAAAGCGCTGACGAGCGCAAAGCCATGCGCACGCCAGCACACCCATAGACTGCAATGTTATTTTTTGCGCATAGCATGTGCACACGTGCGCACGTGTTTTTTTAAAGCGGTTGGGAGGGAAAAAAATGCAACATGTAGCGTCTAGCGCGTATGGGCGCACACCTGGAAAATGCGCAGCGCACGCCAAACGCAGATGAATGCGTGCAAGCGCTAGACCCTGCGCCCGCCATGTTAAAGATAGGGGAACATTGCGCATGCGTCCGATAGCGCACGATGCGCTGCGCAAAAAAACGCAAGTGTGAAAGAAGCCTAAGCCGCGCGTGTACGAGGTGCACGGAGCGAAGCCGCGCGTGTACGAGGTGCACGGAGCGGAGTCGCGCGTGTACGAGGTGCACGGAGCGGAGCCCCGCGTGTACGAGGTGGATGTAGCAGTGCTGTAGTGTGTACGAGGTTTACGGAGCGGAGCCATGTGATTGATGTGTTGATGTAGCAGTGCTGTGTGTGTACAAAATGGAGCCCTGTGTGTGTGAAGTGTACGGAGCTGAGCCGCTCAGCTCCGTACACACAGGGCTCCGTGCTTGAGCTGTGTGTGTACAGAGCGGAGCAGAGCCGTGTGTGTATGGAGTGGAGCCTTGTGTGTATGTAGCGGAGCCGCGTGTGTACGAGATGTATGGAGCAGAACTGCATGTGTACGAGGTGTATGCTGCAAAGCCGCATGTGTACAAGGTTTACGGAGTGGAGTCGTATGTGTACAAGGTGTACAAAGCGTGGCTGCGTGTGTACAAGGTGTATGGAGTGGAGCCTTGTGTATACTGAGTGGAGCCTTGTGTGTGCGAGGTGGACGGAGCTGAGCCGTGTGTGTACGAGGCATACAAAGCGGAACCGTGTGTGTATGAGGTGTACAGAGCCGTGCGTGTACAAGGTGTATGGTGGGGAGCATTCATACCTTCCAACCGTCCTGAATTCAGCGGGACACTCCCGATTTTGAGAGTCTGCCCCACTGTCCCGGCTGGGAGCTTTTCCCGTGGACAGAGGAGTACATGCCGGAGCCCCGAGGAGCACTTTAAAATTCGCACGTGATGTTCCACCAGTAGTGACGTGCTGAAAGATGACCGGAAATTAGGTAATTTTGGGAGGAGATTGTGACGGAACCATGGAGGCACTTCAGGGAATGCTTCAGATCCATCACCATGTCCTCGCCTTGGAATCGGGGATGTCGGCCATGTGAGCGGATCATGATATGTCCTACACCGGAGGCTCAGGTGGGCACTACAATGGGAGCCGGGCTGCTATAGTATCTTTATTTCTTTCTCTCTCTGTTTCTTTCTCTCTCTCTGTTCTTTCTTTCTTTCTCTCTGTTCTTTCTTTCCCATCTTTCTTTCTCTCTGTTCTTTCTTTCCCCTCTTTCTTTCTTTCTATCTGTTCTTTCTTTCCTTTCTTTCTTTCTCTCTGTTTCTTTCTTTTTCTCTATCTCTCTGTTCTTTCTTTCCCCTCTTTCTTTTTCTCTCTCTGTTCTTTCCCCTCTTTCTTTCTTTCTTTCTTTCTTCCTTTCTCTGTCTTTTTTTCTTTCTCTCTCTCTTTCCCCTCTTTCTCTCTCTCTTTCCCCTCTTTCTTTCTCTCTCTCTGCTCTTTCTTTCCCCTCTTTCTTTCTTTCCCCTCTTTCTTTCTCTCTGTTCTTTCTTTCATTCCCCTTTCTTTTTCTTTCTTCTTTCTTTTCTTTCTTTTTCTTTCTTTTCTTTCTTTCTTTCTTTCTTTCTTTCTTTCTTTCTTTCTTTCTTTCTCTCTTCTTTCTTTCTCTTTCTCTCTGTTCTTTCTTTCCCCTCTTTCTTTCTCTCTGTTCTTTCTTTCCCTCTTTCTTTCTCTCTGTTCTTTCTTTCATTCCCCTTTCTTTTTCTCTTTCTTTCTCTCTCTCTCTTCTTTCTTTCTCTTTCTCTCTGTTCTTTCTTTCCCCTCTTTCTATCTCTCTGTTCTTTCTTTCTCTCTCTGTTCTTTCTTTCTCTTTCTTTCCCCTCTTTCTGTTCTTTCTCTCTCTCTGTTCTTTCTTTCTCTTTCTTCCTCTCTCTCTGTTCTTTCTTTCCCATCTTTCTATCTCTCTGTTCTTTCTTTCTTTTCTTTCTTTCTTTCTCTTTTTGTTCTTTCTTTCCCTTCTTTCTCTCTCTCCCTCTGTTGTTTCTTTACCCTCTTTCTTTTTTTCTCTCTGTTCTTTTTTTCTGTCCCCTCTTTCTCTCTCTGTTTCTTTTTCTCTATCTCTCTGTTCCTTCTTTCCCCTCTTTCTTTCTCTCTCTCTGTTCTTTCCCCTCTTTCTTTCTCTGTTCTTTTTTTCTTTCTCTCTCTCTGTTCTTTCTCTTTCTTTCTCTGTTCTTTCCCCTCTTTCTTTCTTTCTCTCTGTTCTTTCTTTCCCCTCTTTCTTTCTCTCTCTATTCTTTCATTTTCTCTCTGTTCTTTCTTTCTCTGTTCTTTCTTTCCCCTCTTTCTCTCTCCCTCTGTTCTTTCTCTCTCTGTTCTGTCTTTCCTCTTTCTTTCTTTCTTTCTTTCTTTCTTTCTTTCCCATCTGTCTTTCTTTCTCTCTCTGTTCTTTCTTTCCCCTTTCTTTCTCTCTCCCTCTCTGTTCTTTCTTTCCCCTCTTTCTTTTTTCTCTCTGTTCTTTTTTTCTGTTCCCTCTTTCTCTGTTCTTTCTTTCTTTCCCGTCTTTCTTTCTTTCTTTCTCTCTCTGTTCTTTCTTTCCCGTCTTTCTCTCTGTTCTTTCTTTCCCCTCTTTCTTTCTCCCTCCCTCTCTGTTCTTTCTTTCCCCTCTTTCTTTCTCCGTCTCTGTTCTTTCTTTCCCCTTTCTTTGTTTATTTCTTTCTCTCTCTACTTTCTCTCTGTTCTTTCTTGCTTTCCCCTCTTTCTTTCTCTCTCTCCTTTCTCTCTGTTTCTTTTTTCTCTCTCTGTTCTTTCTTTTACTCAGTACCAGTGTGCCCACAGTACCAGTCACTGTGCCCTCAGTACCAGTCAGTGTGATCACCAGTGCTAAATGGGTGTGGTTGGGGCATGGACTTGGGTGTGACTAGTTGGGAAATGGGTGTGGTCGGGGGCGTGGCCTAAAATATGCCGCGGCGCGCTCAGCGCGCCGCAACCTTTGTCCCTTTTTCCCATCTTCAAAAGTTGGGAGGTATGGTTCTACTATTTTTGGGAAACAAAGGCACAATGTTTGTTAATATGTTGATGACCCATTGGTGCTTTGAAAATATGAAGGACAATCGAAGAATGTTGTTTGAACACTTCAGCTGTGATTGATGGCCTCCTTCCACCGTCCCCAAGCCTGTGGAGGAATGCCAGAATGAGAAGTTGTGCACTATGAAAAGGAGGATATGCCTGTGTTTAGAGAGACATCCAGACAGCCAAGAGATCCAGAGATCCTAACAACCAGAGACTCTACATTATAGTAGCCATGGCATCATGGCTCCAACTGAAGAAATAAAGAGCTGCTCCATTGATCATCACTGAACCCTCCCTTAAAGACATTTAGAGAATCCAGGTTGAGACAATCAAGTCACCTATCCTCGTACATCAGTGGACTGTCGGCTTCCTAAGCTTGTCATTACCTCCACTCTGTGTGTGTGCCATAGTCGGCCATGGAAGCTCTGAAGTCACAGCTGCTCTTATCCCGGTGAGCCAGCGGAAGGGTCAGACTCTGTAACGTGCACCATCTTGGGTATTTGCTGGGACTCTTCTATATGTTATTGATTGTCGGTGGTTCAATAAATTATTGTCACCCTGTTTTATCCTCACCCTGTGTTGTCTGAGCAGTATTAGTGCAACGGGGCAAGGGTTGTAAAGATATTTTCACCCCCAATTTTTTATTTTCCTAAGGGTAACAGGAGAAATTGGACCCCAAAAATTGTTGTGCAATTTATCCTGAGTATGATGATACCCCATATGTGGGGGTAAACCACTGTTTGGGCACATGGCAGAGCTCGGAAGGGAAAGAGCACCGTTTGACTTTTTAAACGCAGAATTGGCTGGAATTGAGATCAGACGCCATGTCGCATTTGGAGGGCCCCTGATGTGCCTAAACAGTGGAAACCTCCCAATTCTAACTCCAACCCTAACCCCAACACACCCCTAATCCCAACCCTAACCAGAACCCTAACCACAAACCTAACACTAACACACCCCTAACCCTAATCTCAACCCTAACCCTAATCCCAACCCTAACCCTAATCCCAGCCGTAACCATAATCCAAATCCTAACCCCAACTCTAGCCTCAACCCTAACCCTAACTTTGGCCCCAACCCTAATCCTAACTTTAGCCCCAACCCTAACCCTAACTTTAGCCTCAACCCTAACCCTAACTTTAGCCCCAACCCTAAAACTAACTTTAGCCCCAAGCCTAACCCTAACTTTAGCCCAACTCACTTTAGCCCAACTCTAACCCTAATGGGAAAATGGAAATAAATACATTTTTTTTATTTTATTTTTTCCTAACAAAGGGGACGATAAAGGGGGATTTGAGTTACTATTTTTTTTATTTTGATAACAGTGATAGACCCTATCACAGTGATCAAAACCCGTTATAACGGGTTTTTATGTTTGGCAGCTGTCACACACTAAAAGACGCTTTTTTTTGCATCACCACCTTTTAAGAGCTATAATTTTTCCATATTTTGGCCCACAGAGTCATATGAGGTCTTTTTTTTTTGCGGGACGAGTTGACGTTTTTATTGGTACCATTTTCGGGCACATGTCATTTTTTGATCAATTTCTAATCCGATTTTTGAGAAACAGAATGAGCAAGAACCAGCAATTCATGAATTTCTTTTGGGGGGGCGTTTACACCGTTCCACGTGTGGTAAAATTGATAAGGCAGTTTTATTCTTCGGGTCAGTACAATTACAGCGATACTTTATTTATATCTTTTTTATGTTTTGCATCACTTTATTCTGACAGCTATAACTTTTTTATTTTTTTCGCTGATGACACTGTATGGTGGCTCGTTTTTTGCAGGACAAGACGACGTTTTCAGCGGTACCATGTTTATTTATAACTGTCTTTTTGATCGCGTGTTATTCCACTTTATGTTCGGCGGTATGATGATAAAGCATTGTTTTTTGCCTTTTTTTATGGTGTTCACTAAAGAGGTTAACTAGTGGGACAGTTTTATAGGTCGGGTCGCTACAGACTCGGCAAAACCAAATATGTGTAATTTATTGTTTAGCTTTTTTTCATTCAAATATTTAACCCCTTAATGTCCAATGACGTGCACAGTCCGTCATGGCAAGGTGTCAGTTTTGGCACGTCATGCCTTTGAACTACCACTGCGTGTAAAAACGCAGTGGTAGTTTAGTGCCGACAGCTGTCACCTACAGCGCTGTGATTGGTCAGTCAATCTGACTGACCAAACACAGCAGCGATCAGGCAGAAGAGGCTGAAATTTCAGCTCTTCTGCCCGATCAGTGCAGGAGCTCAGCGCTGCAGTGGCCGAGCTTCCTGCACTGACAGCCAGGAGCGGCGCCCCCCCGCCCCCTGGCTGTTAACCCCCTGACTGCAGTGATCGAGCGCGATCGCAGCGCTCAGGGGGGAGGCAGAGGGTCGGGAACCTCCGGGTCATCTAGCTACGGAAAGCTGCTGTGATCATGGTCACAGCAGCTTTCACTATAGGTACAATGCATTGCAATGCTGGAGCATTGCAATGCATTGTACCTGCAATCAAAAGTAAAAAAGTGAAAGTCCCATAAAGGGACAAGTTAAAAAAAGCATTTTTTTAAAAAAATTGTAAAAAAAATATTAAAAAATAATTTAAAAAAATTCCCCTAAGAAATACACATTTTTATGTAATAAAAAAACAAAAAACAAAAAAAATACACGTTTGGTATCGCCGCGTCCGTAAAAATCCCATCTATAAAAGAGTAACCCTAGTTAACCCCTTCAGTGAAAGCCATAAAAAAAACAAAAAAGTAAATTATACTTTTTCCAAGCGGTATCATCATACCGCTTGGAAAAAGTACAATAACACGCGATCAAAAAGTCAAATATAAATAATCATGATATCGCTGAAAATGTCATCTTGTCCCGCAAAAAAACAAGCCACTATACAGCATCATCAGCAAAAAAATAAAAAAGTTATAGCTTGCGGAATAAACTGATGCAAAAATACCGTATATACTCATGTATAAGCCGAGATTTTCAGCACCTTTTTTTGTGCTGAAAATGCCCCCTCGGCTTATACACGAGTCATAGGGCAGAAACCAGCGGGGGAGGGGATGCGGCGGCAGGAGCTGGTGGCCGGGATATCATACTCACCCTCCCCGTGCCATCGCTGAACGTCCCTGCAATCCTGCGTTCTCCCCGGCTTCCTGCAGCTCTCCAGCGCTGAGCGGTGACGTAATACCCGCTCATTAAGGTCATGTAATATGGACGCGACGCCACTCCCATGGGCGTGGCCTCCATATTCATGGCCTTAATGAGCGGTATTACATCACCGCTCAGCGCTGGAGAGCTGCAGGAAGCCGGGGAGAACGCAGGATTGCCGGCGGGACGTTCAGCGATGGCACGGGGAGGGTGAGTATGATGGAGGAGGATGGGGGGAGCATGGAGGAGGACAAGGAGCATGGAGCAGGACGGGGGGAGGACGGAGAGCACGGAGCAGAATGGGGGGAGGACGGAGAGCACGGAGCAGAACGGGGGAGGACGGAGAGCACGGAGCAGGACAGGGGGGAGGACGGAGAGCACGGAGCAGAAGGGGGGAGGACGGAGAGCACGGAGCAGGACGGGGGGAGGACGGAGAGCACGGAGCAGGACGGGGGAGGACGGAGAGCACGGAGCAGGACAGGGGGAGGACGGAGAGCACGGAGCAGGACGGGGGGAGGACGGAGAGCACGGAGCAGGATGGGGGTGGGCACAGAGGAGAATGGGGGAGTGCAGAGCTGGATGGGGGAGCACAGAGCAGGACGGGGAGGATGGAAAGCACGGAGCAGGACAGGATAATGGAGGAGGGGAGCACAGGGGAGAATGGGGGCGCACAGAGCTGGATGGGGGAGCACAGAGCAGGAGGGCAACTTATACACCCGACTTATACGCGAGTCAATAAGTTTTCCAAGTTTTTTGTGGCAAAATTAGGGGGGTCGGCTTATACACGGGTCAGCTTATACATGAGTATATACGGTAATTATTTTTTCTAGAAAATTTTTTATTGTGTAAAACACGCCAAAACATAAAAAAATATATAAATGAGGTATCGCTGTAATCGTGCTGACCCGAAGAATAAAGCTGCTTTATCAATTTAACCACACGCGGAACGGAGGAAAAAAAAAAAAATTCCTGAATTGCTGGTTTTTGCTCATTCTGCTTCCACAAAAATCGGAATAGGAAGCGATCAAAAAACGTTATGTGCCCGAATATGGTACCAATAAAAACGTCAGCTCGTCCCGCAAAAAATAAGCCCACAGATAACTATGTCGGACGAAATATAGAAAAATTATAGCTCTCAAAATACGGCGATGCAAAAATTTCTTACAAAAAATTCTTAAAAAAAAAGCGTCTTTTAGAGTGTGACAGAAGCTAAACATGAAAAAAGGGTGTAAATCTGGTATCGCTGTAATCGCACCGTTCCGAGGAATAAAGTCGCCTAATCACTAATACCGCACGAGGAACGGCGTATAAAAGAAAACCAATTCTTCACCTTTTGTGGATTTGTTCATTCTGCCTCCCAAAGATTGCAGTAAGGCGATCACAGTGGTTCCCCCCCACATATGGGATATCAGCGTACTTAGGACAAAATGCACATCAACTTTTGGGGTCCTATTTCTCCTGTTAAAATTTGGGGGCGAAAAGGTCATTTTTGTGGAAAAAAATATGATTTTTTTATTTTCACGGCTCTACGTTATAAACTTCTGTGAAGCCCTTGGGGTTCAAAGTGCTGACCACACATCTAGATAAGTTCCTTGGGGGATCTAGTTTCCAAAATGGAGTCACTTGTGGGGGGTTTCTACTGTTTAGGCACATCAGGGGCTCTCCAAACGTGACATGACACCCGCAGACCATTCCATCAAAGTCTGCATTTGAAAAAGGCGCTCCTTCCCTTCTGATCTCTGCCATGCGTCAAAATAGTGGTTTACCCCCACATATGGGGTATCAGCGTACTCAGGACAAATTGCACAATAACTTTTGGGGTCCTGTTACCCTTTGGAAAATAAAAATTGGGGGTGGAAAGATCATTTTTGTGGAAAAGATATGATTTTTTAATTTTACAGCTCTACGTTATAACCTTCTGTGAAGCCCTTGGGGTTCAAAGCTCTCACCACACATCTAGATAAGTTCCTTGGGGGGTCTAGTTCCCAAAATGGGGTCACTTGTGGGGGGTTTCCACTGTTTAGGCACACAGGGACTCTCCAAATGCGACATGGCGTCCAATCTCAATTCCAGCCAAAAAAGTCAAATGGCGCTGCTTCCCTTCCGAGCTCTGCCATGCGCCCAAATAGTGGTTTACCCCCACATATGGGGTATCAGCGTACTCAGGACAAATTGCACAATAACTTTTGGGATCCTTTGAAAAATAAAAATTTGGGGTGAAAAGATCATTTTTGTGGAAAAAATATGATTTTAAAATTTGACGGCTCTACGTTATAACCTTCTGTGAAGCCCTTGGGGGTTCAAAGTGCTCACCACAGATCTAGATAAGTTCCTTGGGGGGTCTAGTTTCCAAAATGGGGTCACTTATGGGGGGTTTCCACTGTTTAGGTACATCAAGGACTCTCCAAACGCGACATGGTGTCCGCTCTCGATTCCAGCCAATTTGACATTCAAAATCTCAAATGATGCTCCTTCCCTTCTGAGCACTGCCGTGCGCCTAAAGATTGGTTTTCCCCCACACATGGGGTATCGGTGTACTCAGGAGAAATTGTACAACAATTATTGTGGTTCATTTTCTACTGATACCCTTGACAAAATTTAAAAAATTGTGTCGAAAGAAAAAGTTTGGGAAAAAAAGTTAAATGTTCATTTTTTCCTTCCAGATTGCTTCAATTCTTGTGAAGTACCTAAAGGGTTAATAAACTTCTTGAATGTGGCTTTGAACACCTTGAGGGGTGCAGTTTTTAGAATGGTGTCACTTTTGGGTATTTTCTGTCATATTGACCCCTCAAATTCACTTCAAATGTGAGGTGGTCCCTAAAAAAATGGTTTTGTAAATTTTGTTGGAAAAATGAGAAATTGCTGGTCAACTTTTAACACTTATAACTTCCTAATAAAAAAAACTTTGGTTCCAAAATTGTGCTGATGTAAAGTACAGTCATGGACAAAAGTTTTGAGAATGACACAAATATTAATTTTTTACAAAGTCTACTGCTTCACTTTTTCTAATGGCAATTTGCATATACTCCAGAATGTTATAAAGAGTGATCAGCTTAACAGCAATTACTTGCAAAGTCAATATTTGGCTAGAAAATGAACTTTATCCCCCAAAACACATTTCAACATCATTGCAGCCCTGCCTTAAAAGAACCAGCTAACCTCTTTTCAGTGATTGCTCCATTATACTACACCACACAGGACACATCCTTTATATACTATACCACCTGGGACACATGCTCCATATAGTACACGACACGCGACACATCCTCTATATATTACACCACATGGGACACATGCTCTATATAGTACACCACGTGGGACACATCATCTATATACTGCACCACACGGGACACATCCTCTATATACTACACCACACGGGACACATCCTCTATATACTACACCACACAGGACACATCTATATACTACACCACACTGGACACATCCTCTATATACTACACCACATAGGACACATCCTCTATATAATACACCATATGGGACACATCCTCTATATACTACACCACACGGGACACATCCTCTATATACTACACCACATAGGACACATCCTCTATATACTACACCACATAGGACACAACCTCTATATACTACACCACATGGCACACATCCTCTTTATACTACACAACACAAGACACATCCTCTATATACTACACCATATGGGACCCATCCTCTATATACAGTCATGGACAAAAGTTTTGAGAATGACACAAATATTAATTTTTACAAAGTCTACTGCTTCACTTTTTCTAATGGCAATTTGCATATACTCCAGAATGTTATAAAGAGTGATCAGCTTAACAGCAATTACTTGCAAAGTCAATATTTGGCTAGAAAATGAACTTTATCCCCCAAAACACATTTCAACATCATTGCAGCCCTGCCTTAAAAGGACCAGCTAACCTCTTTTCAGTGATTGCTCCATTAACACAGGTGTGGGTGTTGATGAGGACATGGCTGGAGATCAATCTGTCATGATTAAGTAAGAATGACACCACTGGACACTTTAAAAGGAGGCTGGTGCTTGGCATCATTGTTTCTCTTCTGTTAACCATGGTTATCTCTAAAGAAACACGTGCAGTCATCATTGCAATGCACAAAAATGGCCTAACAGGGAAGAGTATCGCAGCTAGAAAGATTGCACCTCAGTCAACAATCTATCGCATCATCAAGAACTTCAAGGAGAGAGGTTCCATTGTTGCCAAAAAGGCTCCAGGGCGCCCAAGAAAGACCAGCAAGCGCCAGGACCGTCTCTTAAAAGTGTTTCAGCTGCAGGATCGGGCTACCAGCAGTGCAGAGCTTGCTCAGGAATGGCAGCAAGCAGGTGTGAGTGCATCTGCACGCACTGTGAGGCGGAGACTCTTGGAGCAAGGCCTGGTCTCAAGGAGGGCAGCAAAGAAGCCACTTCTCTCCAGAAAAAACATCATGGACAGACTGATATTCTGAAAAAGGTACAGGCAGTGGACTGCTGAGGACTGGGGTAAAGTTATTTTCTCTGATGAATCCCTTTTTCGATTGTTTGGGACATCAGGAAAACGCCTCATTCGGAGAAGACAAGGTGAGCGCTACCGCCAGTTTTGTCTCATGCCAACTGTTAAGCATCCTGAAACCATTCATGTGTGGGGTTGCTTCTCAGCCAAGGGAATCGGCTCTCTCACAGTCTTGCCTAAAACACAGCCATGAATAAAGAATGGTACCAGAATGTCCTCCAAGAGCAACTTCTCCCAACCCTCCAAGAGCAGTTTGGCGATCAACAATGCCTTTTCCAGCATGATGGAGCACCTTGCTATAAAGGAGAGGTGATAACTAAATGGCTCAGGGAACAAAACATAGAGATTTTGGGTCCATGGCCTGGAAACTCCCCAGATCTTAATCCCATTGAGAACTTGTGGTCAATCATCAAGAGACGGTGGACAAACAAAAACCTAAAAATTCTGACAAAATGAAAGCATTGATTGTGCAAGAATGGACTGCTATCCGTCAGGATTTGGTCCAGAAGTTGATTGAGAGCATGCCAGGGAGAATTGCAGAGGTCCTGAAGAAGAAGGGTCAACACTGCAAATATTGACTTGCTGCATTAGCTCACTCTAACTGTCAATATAAGCTTTTGTTACTCATATGTTTGCAATTATATTTCTGTCTGTGATAAAAACATCTGTCAAACACACAAAAACCAGAGGGCAGCAAATCATGTGAAAATATAATATTTGTGTCATTCTCAAAACTTTTGGCCATGACTGTAGACATGTAGGAAATGTTATTTATTAACTATTTTTTTGTGACATATCTCTCTGATTTAATGGCATAAAAATTAAAAGTTTGAAAATTGCAAAATTTTCAAAATTTTTGCCATATTTCCGTTTTTTTCATAAATAAACGCAATTTATATTGAAGAAATTTTACGACTATCATGAAGTACAATATGTCACGAGAAAACAATCTCAGAATCGCCAAGATCCGTTGAAGCGTTCCAGAGTTATAAGCACATAAAGTGACAGTGGTCAGAATTGTAAAAATTGGCCTGGTCTTTAAAGTACAAAATGGCTTGGTCGTTAAGGGGTTAATTAGTTATAGAATAAATATTGATTTTTTTATTATTATTTTTAAAAAAATATTTTTGCAATTATTTAAAAAAAAATTTTTTATTTCTTTCTAAGTTTTACACTTTTTCCCACTTTGAGACAATCATTTTTTGCAGCCTGATCGCTTCTATAGCATGCAGATGAAGCAGCATCTGCATGTTATATAAGCTGTCAGCGCTGCATGTTGTACACACTGACCTGAGAGACACTTCCTGATCATGCACTGCGCATGACAGGAATTTCTCAGCTCTGGTGATCCGGATGTCATCATGACGACATCGGGTGTCCATGGCAGCGATCGGGACCCCACGTCACGCCGCGGAGTCTCCGATCCAAAGGCAGAGGGCAGCACTCTGCCTGCTCCAGGGACGCTGTGATCTTGTTTAATCGCAGTGTTCCCAGGGTTAAATTGCTGGGAGCGTTTTGTGACTGCTCCTGGCACTTAGTGCCGGGTGTCAGCTGTGAGAATCAGCTGACACCCCGCCATGATCAGCCGCGCTCCCCCCGTGAGCGGGCCGATTGCGATGACGTGCTATTCCGTCCATGGAAATTAAGTTCCAGGTCACATGGACGGAATAGTACGTCTGATGTCAGAAAGGGGTTAATATAAAACACACACATTTTTTTTTAAAAAGCTTATTTAACCGTAAGAAAAAATCATTTTGCTCTACATAAGAGTCCGTTTTTTTTTTTCCTTTTTAACGTCCACCTCTGACCTTTTGGCCAGCAATATGCTTTGGGCAGGCTTGTGGTTACAGTCCTCCATGACCCGGCAAGATCCTCGGGTCATCCGGCTAGCACTACAAGTTCAATTGGCTCTGGTCCCTTTTGTTTCCAGGACCCAAGCACGTACACAGTTCGCATTAGGACTCACCACAGTCCCATCAGCTACAGTCCATATCATATTGACCTGGCTCACTCATCAGGTACTTATGTTTAAGTTCTTTCCCCTCCCTCCTGTGCACAGAGTACGGCCCTTTAACGCATGTGTGCTGCTCTTTCCTAGGGATAAAATTCAGGTTATACATAGCAAACTAAAACACTGTCCTTTGCAGCAGCCACATATAGTCCATTTTCAGTCCAAGGGCACGTAACCTCTCAGGTTAAAGTTCCTGCAATCCAGCAGGAGAGGCGCAACGTGCGCAACAGAACTTGTGGGAGGGGAACAATGTTCAACGTGAACGTTCAACTGTGACCACGCCGGCCACACTGCACTTAACCTCGCACCAGGCTCCGGTGCAACAGGGCTCCTCTGTCCACGGGGACGCGGAACAGTCCCATTCTCTATCAATAAGTGCAACAAGCACAACTCTCCTTTAAAGGGGGTCAATTTCAATCATTGTCCCAGGGGCACACGTCCCGTACCGCTCTGTCTCACATATGGCTCCGCGCCTGTTCTCCAGCAGGTGACATTAGTCCCGGGTCGTCCTCCGGGGGGGTTACAGGTTAACTGCCACAGCAAAATACTCCCAGGGTCCATTCTCTTTAAGGAAGGTGACACGATCTCCTTCCCTCAGGGGCCTCTGGAATTTAACGGAGCTGGCGTTCACATACACCTTGTCATCGGTGTAGTCCTCGCGGATGAAGCCATAACCGTGGGACGGGTGGGTATGGACCAACAATCCGCTGGTCCACCCTACTGCCATTACGCCCCTTCCTGGTCGGCCCAGATCTCCTACTTTTTTTTCCCTTCGATCACCCCCGCGATCCATGCTGCCTGCCTGGGTGATGGGAAGGGACCCTCTCCTTTCTGATATCAAAGTGATGGACTGAGAGATGGAATGTCTATGAACACAGGCCTGTGCTCTGGGATTTGGGCCTGAGTTCCACTCACCGCCTGCTCATCATCGACATCAGATGCTCCCCACAGCCTTCTGGACTGGGTCCTTTCCTCTGCCAGCACAAACTTCCACTCCATGCGGCCGAAACCACTGCAACATCGGGCGCAAAAGCCGGTTCCATACCTCGCAATGACGCTGCGCAGCTGCACACAAGATTTTTTTTCTTCCGGGTGGAGCCGCTTCTGGCTGCCCCACCCGTTCAGCATCGGAGTCCGCCCATCCCTCAGGAATCTGCTGCAAGGGTGAGGTTTCCTTTTCTTCCATCGCACCCACCAAGGGCGGGCATGGCTCACCAGGGGATGCATCTCCGGCCTGGACCACTGTCTCTGCCGGACGGAGTTTCGTGCCACTTTCAGGTTAGGATGCCCACGAGGGGCGGAGCTGGAGTTGTCCTCAGTCTCCGCGCCATTTTCCACCATCTTTGATATACTACAGGTATCTCCACCTTCTGAGTGCGGGGTATCTGGATCCTGCTGTACTATGCCAAGTGCAACAGGGGCCAGGGTTGTAGTCGTGGCTAGCGGTGGCAGTTCTGGCACACCTTGGCTGCCGTCACATTAACAGATTGTATACCATGAGAAAAAGAAGAACAGCATCCAACCTGGGTGAAAAAGTAGAAAATTCTTTATTTGCCAGATGCATCTGGCAAATAAAGAATTTTCTACTTTTTCACCCGGATTGGATGCTGTTCTTCTTTTTCTCATGGTATGTACTCTTCCATTTTGGGTCAGATGGCATTAGAACGTGCATCCTGATGTCTGATAGTGCTGTCAGCTTTTTTGCTTTTTTTGTGATTAACAGATTGTAGTCCACTCACTTGCAAGTCAGGGTCCACTCCTGCCGGGCTTCCTTTTCTTCCAGCATCACACAATGACAGTCAGAGTCCAAGTTCATTTTCAGCACAACAACTTTACTCAGCTCGTCCAGTTTAGTCACAGAAACAGCACAAGATTCTTCGCAGAATATCACCATTCCGTTCCTTGTACTGTCACTCACTCCTACAGAAATATCACATTTTCGTACCGCATCCACTGGCACCGCAGCATCCTGACTTGTCAGACTAACCCGCTTCAGGAGTTCCCTGCCCGCTTCGCTCTCCTTCTCCGCTTCCCATCCTTTCCATGCCGTAGGCCTCAGACGTTAAGGATTGTTCCCACAATGTTAGCTGCTACCATTCTTATGCTGCCCTGATATTCCTCCACCACCGTGTGACTGTCAGCTCTTAGGCCCTGGACTGCTGGGCTCCTTGGCTTAAATGTTTCCCAGACACGACTCTCCTGTCCTTGGTCCCGACTTACACTAACTAACTCCAGGAAGATCCCTAACTACTCTTCCTTAGCCCCTCCTAACTAGCCTAATCCTATTGGTCCCATTAATTCCCTATTCTATACTACTGTGCTCCCCCTACTGGTCTAAGTCCTACACTGTCCCTATATATTTACAACACATAAACAAAGGTACAATGCGATACACATTATAACAACATTACAAGACATATGAGATGTACTCGCTTTACCAGGAACGTGGGCAAGGAGTGAGGGGCACAAACGGACCTCCATGCACCTCTTACAATTTTGCCCACAATAAAAGGAGAGTGGGAATTTAGCATCTATAATATCCCCCCATTACTAACCCCATAGTAAGCTTACTCACAGACCCATTTTTCCATTAATTACTGTAAAAATGAAAAATATTTAGACTTGAGAGTCCTCAGTGGTTGATACCTTTTAATGGCTAACTGAAAAGATGGTAACAAATTGCAAGCTTTCGAGACTACTCAGGTCTCTCCATCAGGCATAGACTAATACAACATCTGAAGAATCACATATTTATACACAAAATAGCACAGAAAAAATGCAATAGGTAGGACAAGTGACGTGAAGCAGAACTGTCATTATGGCAGAGGGATTAACATAAATATGACTAGTTCATAGATAAGGAGTGAAGGTTTTATTACCCTCTGATTGGGGTCTGGTATTGTGTTGTGATGACCCTAAAAGGTCAGGGAAGCAGATTCCTTAATTGTTGTAGAAAGACATAAAATTCTGGGATATATTCATCCCAGCACTAAGAGTGTCAAAGGTCATCATAAGTTTATATTCCCAGACTTTTCTATCCTTCTCAGATTTGAAGTTAGATTTTAATACAAGTAATTCCATATCCGTCATGCTATGACCGGGCATAAAAAGTGTTTTGCCACAGGTAAATCCATTCTCCTTTCTCTTATTGTGTGGCGATGAGAATTCATCCTTGTTCTCAGTTTTTGCCCGGTCTCCCCCACATACAGACCCCCAGTTGGACATTTAGTACATATAATTAGGTACACCACATTAGATGTGATGCAGCTGAAAGTACCTGGTATCTTGTAGTATCTTGTAGTATGAACTAGTCATATTTATGTTAATCCCTCTGCCATAATGACAGTTCTGCTTCACGTCACTTGTCCTACCTATTGCATTTTTTCTGTGCTATTTTGTGTATAAATATGTGATTCTTCAGATGTTGTATTAGTCTATGCCTGATGAAGAGACCTGAGTAGTCTCGAAAGCTTGCAATTTGTTACCATCTTTTCAGTTAGCCATTAAAAGGTATCAACCACTGAGGACTCTCAAGTCTAAATATTTTTCTATCTACTGGCTAACACGGTACGAAGATACACATCTTTCCTATATCAAAATGGAGGATACCAGAATGTACCGCATCTTTATGGAACTAAAACCACTTCTGAAGAAACGTGCACAAATGGACAGCGACATTTTTTTCTTATCTAAATGCAAAAAGGAGAATCTAATTCCCAAAGGACTCTGGATTACAAACCCAATTCTTCACACCTACAATACCCATTATGCACAAAACCTTTGTCACAGGACTTCTGAAAGACTAAGGAACCATCTTTTGCATGTCTGCTACAGCATAAGGAGTAAAGTCCAAGGACAATTTGAAACTCTGAGGAAAACACTTACAGAAAGCACAGAGCAAAAATTACAACAATACTATAACAAACTACGGACCTTTCTGATTCAAAACAAGGAAAAGAAACTACACAGATTGCGCCTCCATTCCGGACTCTATACAAACAGATACAAAACAAAACCAAAACCTGACAACTCTGACAACCACTCCATTCCAGACACAAAAGCATATAACTGTGTCATCAATCTCTCAGATTACAAACCCAACAAAGTGGAGCTTGCCGTGCTTTCTAGAGGACTCTCATTTTGTCCTACTAAGGCCCTGGATAAAACCGAACTCTGCAGTGATATGGAACATTTTTTCAGGAGACTGCGCCTGAGGGAATACTTCAATGATACAGAAGATTCAGAAAACACTCAGACTGAAGGAAGAGGGATCCCAATAACCAAGAAGAGGTCAGACTGGACACCTCCACCTGGACGTAACCCTCATTTGGATAAATATATAGACTCATTCAGACATTTGATAAAATCCACCATCATAGCCACCAACAAGAGACAAGCCTCCAACATCAGTGCCCAGGAGAGAAAGGCCATACAGTCTCTGAAAACCAACAAAGAAATCATCATTAAACCTGCTGACAAGGGAGGTGCAATAGTCATGATGAACACATCAGACTATATGAAGGAAGCAAACAGACAACTTACGGACACACGCTACTACAGAAAACTGGAGTCGGACCCTACACAGGACTATTACAAGGAACTAAGCAAGTTGGTATCTTGTCTGTCTGACAAATCCATAAGAGCTGATGACCTGATACCAGAAAGTCCAAGAACAGGGACATTCTACATGCTTCCCAAAATCCACAAAGCCGGAAATCCAGGGAGGCCGATTATTTCATGTGTGGACACCCTTACTGAGCAAGTATCTGGATGGGTAGAGGGTGTTCTTAAACCCCTGGTAAAGGATACACCCAGCTACATTCAGGACACAACTGACCTACTGAATAAATTAGCAGCAATAGGTTCTCTACCAGAAGGAACCATCCTGGCCACCATGGATGTGGAATCTTTGTACTCTAATATCCCACACCAGGATGGATTAAATGCCTGCAAAGTCTTCATGGGAAACACCGGGAATGATGCTGATTCTGTGGTGAAACTCACAAAATTCATCCTCACCCACAATTACTTCGAATTTGACAACAAGATCTATCTTCAGGAGACTGGCACAGCTATGGGAAGTAAAATGGCTCCACAGTATGCAAATCTTTCCATGGCCAAGCTTGAAAGCGAATTTTTGTCCTCATGCCCCATCAGGCCTCGGGCCTACTACCGCTACATTGATGACATTTTAATCATCTGGACGGAGTCTGAACAACAGCTAAAGACGTTCCATGAACAGTTCAATCAATTTCATCCCACCATCAACTTAACACTTAACTACTCCAGCACTGAAATTAACTTTTTAGACACCACCATTAAGCTAAAGAACAATGAAATAGAGACATCCCTGTATCAGAAGCCAATCGACCGTCCAACATATCTTAAATGGGACAGTTTCCATCCAAAACACATAAAAAACTCTATTGTCTACAGCCAAGCCATCAGATACAATCGTATATGTTCCAACCCCATGGATAGAGATGAACACCTTGGTCGCCTCAGAAAGACTTTTTTGAACCAGGGCTACCATCCAAGAACAATTGAAAACCAAATTACAAGAGCCACCAGAATATCAAGGAATCACCTGCTACATTACAAAGCTAAAGAAGAAAAAACCGGGTGCCTCTAGTGGTCACCTACAATCCAAGTCTGGAGATGCTAAGGGGAGCTGCACGGAAACTACAACCTTTACTACAAAAAGATGCCCGATTACAATCCATATTTCCAGACCCCCCCACTACTATGTTTTAGGCAGCCCCAAATCTAAGAAGCATCATTGTCAGAAGCTCCCTGTCCTCCCCAACAGCTGCAGGTACCTTTCCTTGCAAACAAAAGAAATGCAAAACCTGTACATCTATAATGACCACGGACAGGATAAAGATCCCCAACTCCCATCAGGACTACAAGATACCAGGTACTTTCAGCTGCATCACATCTAATGTGGTGTACCTAATTATATGTACTAAATGTCCAACTGGGGGTCTGTATGTGGGGGAGACCGGGCAAAAACTGAGAACAAGGATGAATTCTCATCGCCACACAATAAGAGAAAGGAGAATGGATTTACCTGTGGCAAAACACTTTTTATGCCCGGTCATAGCATGACGGATATGGAATTACTTGTATTAAAATCTAACTTCAAATCTGAGAAGGATAGAAAAGTCTGGGAATATAAACTTATGATGACCTTTGACACTCTTAGTGCTGGGATGAATATATCCCAGAGTTTTATGTCTTTCTACAACAATTAAGGAATCTGCCTCCCTGACCTTTTAGGGTCATCACAACACAATACCAGACCCCAATCAGAGGGTAATAAAACCTTCACTCCTTATCTATGAACTAGTCATATTTATGTTAATCCCTCTGCCATAATGACAGTTCTGCTTCACGTCACTTGTCCTACCTATTGCATTTTTTCTGTGCTATTTTGTGTATAAATATGTGATTCTTCAGATGTTGTATTAGTCTATGCCTGATGAAGAGACCTGAGTAGTCTCGAAAGCTTGCAATTTGTTACCATCTTTTCAGTTAGCCATTAAAAGGTATCAACCACTGAGGACTCTCAAGTCTAAATATTTTTCTATCTACTGGCTAACACGGTACGAAGATACACATCTTTCCTATATGTAAAAATGAAAACATATTCCTCATACAGTACAGACCACAAGTTTGGACACACAAGTTTGGACACACCTTCTCATTTAAAGATTTTTCTGTATTTTCATAACTATGAAAATTGTACATTCACACTGAAGGCATCAAAACTATGAATGAACACATGTGGAATACTTAACAAAAAAGTGTGAAACAACTGAAAATATGTCTTATATTCTAGGTTCTTCAAAGTAGCCACCTTTTGCTTTGATGACTGCTTTGCACACTCTTGGCATTCTCTTGATGAGCTTCAAGATGTAGTCATCGGCAATGGTTTTCACTTCACAGTGTGCCCTGTCAGGTTTAATAAGTGGGATTTCTTGCCTTATAAATGGGGTTGGGACCATCAGTTGTGTTGTGCAGAAGTCTGGTGGATACAGAGCTGATAGTCCTACTGAATAGATTGTTAGAATTTGTATTATGGCAAGAAAAAAGCTGCTAAATAAAGAAAAACGAGTGGCCATCATTACTTTCAGAAATGAAGGTCAGTCAGTCCGAAAAATTGGGAAAACTTTGAAAGTGTCCCCAAGTGCAGTTGCAAAAACCATCAAGTGCTACAAAGAAACTGGCTCACATGAGGACCGCCCCAGGAAAGGAAGACCAAGAGTCACCTCTGCTTCTGAGGATAAGTTTTTCCGAGTCACCAGCCTCAGAAATCGCAGGTGTACAGCAGCTCAGATTAGAGACCAGGTCAATGACACACAGAGTTCTAGCAGCAGACACATCTCTACCACAAATGTTAAGATGAGACTTTGTGAAGCAGGCCTTTATGGTAAAATAGCTGCTAGGAAACCACTGCTAAGGACAGGCAACAAGCAGAAGAGACTTGTTTGGGCTAAAGAACACAAGGAATGGACATTAGACCAGTGGAAATCTGTGCTTTGGTCTGATGAATCCAAATTTGAGATCTTTGGTTCCAACCACCGTGTCTTTGTGCGACGTAGAAAAGGTGAACGGATGGACTCTACATGCCTGGTTCCCACAGTGAAGCATGGAGGAGGAGGTGTGATGTTGTGGGGTGCTTTGCTGGTGACACTGTTGGGGATTTATTCAAAATTGAAGGCATACTGAACCAGCATGGCTTTCACAGCATCTTGCAGCGGCATGCTATTCCATCCGGTTTGCGTTTAGTTGGACCATCATTTATTTTTCAACAGGACAATGACCCCAAACACATCTCCAGGCTGTGTAAGGGCTATTTGACCAAGAAGGAGAGTGATGGGGTGCTACGCCAGATGACCTGGCCTCCACAGTCACCAGACCTGAACCCAATCGAGATGGTTTGGGGTGAGCTGGACCGCAGAGTGAAGGCAAAAGGGCCAACAAGTGCTAAGCATCTCTGGGAACTCCTTTAAGATTGTTGGAAGACCATTACCAGTGACTACCTCTTGAACCTCATCAAGAGAATGCCAAGAGTGTGCAAAGCAGTCATCAAAGCAAAAGGTGGCTACTTTGAAGAACCTAGAATATAAGACATACAGGGGTCTTCGAACATGTTATAAACATGCAAACCGTGACATATGGTAATGTTTTGTAGTTGATTATTTGTGTTATGTGATATGTGTATGTAAATTAACTGTTTGTTTCGCATAATTGTAACAACATTGATGAGAATCTGATACCAATGGAAGACCTCTCGGATTTTCAAAGAGGCCAAATTGTTGGTGCTGGTATGGCAGGCGCTAGTGTAACCGAAAGTGCCCGAATGCTTGGCGTGTCAAGAGGTACTGTCTCCAAAGTTATGACTGCGTTTGAAAGAGAAGGAAAGACGTCCGCAGCAAAGCACAGGTCCGGCCGAAAGTCGAAGTTGACTGAGAGAGACCGTCGGACTCTAAAGCGAATTGTGAGAGGATCGCAAGACCACGGCTCCGAAAATCACTGCTGAGCTCAATGAACACCTACAGAACCCAGTTTCCGCAAAAACTGTTCGCCGGGAGCTGAACAAATCTGGATTCCACGGAAGAGCTGCAATTCGAAAACCGCTGCTCTCAATGACAAATGTTTCCAAGCATTTAGAGTGGTGAAGAACCCTCCAGAATTGGTCCCTCGAGCAGTGGAAACATGTGATATTCTCAGACGAATCGTTTACCCTATTTCCGACCTCCGGCCGCGTGTACGTTTGGAGACAGCCGAAAGAAGCATTCCATCCAGACTGCCTTCTCACAACTGTAAAACATGGCGGAGGTTCTGTGATGATCTGGGGTGCTATTTTGTGGAGATCCGCCAGGCCAATGATATCCCTTCATGGAACAATTAACAGCCGCGATTATTTAGGCATTTTGCGCGACCAAGTGCATCCTATGGTTCAAGCACTGTTCCCGGATGATAATGCACCAATTCATACAGCTAGAATCGTTAAAGCATGGCACGAGTAACATTGTAATGTATGTAGTACAGTTCATATAGCGTCTTGTGCTTGGGTGCGATGAAAACACAGGAGTCACAGGTTTGATATAGAAAAGTCCTGTATTACTTCATACAAGTTTGCAGACACAGAAACAGGAGACACAGCAGGCCAGAGTAATCCAAGCTCAGCAATCACTCTCCAATACAGATTCAGGATCTTCTTCTCTGTTACCGTAAGACCATGCAAACGTGGGTCTTTCAAAGAGCAGGGTTCAGAGTCCACAAGTGCTTCAGAGTTCCTCAGTAGGAATAGCTGGAGTACAAGGTCCAAGGCTTACAGGAGTCAAGTCACAGGTTCACTGCAGGCTAGATTCTGAAGCACTGATTGCTCAGCTGTGGCTGCTTAAGAAGCAAAGGAGAGAATCAGGGCGGGAACATGCAAGCTGGAAACTCCATTTTGACTGAGGGCAAGATAGCTGCAGCAAGACAGAAAGTAAAATGGCTGACGAACAAACTGAGTTTTAGGAATATAAACATAGAACCTTACATTACTCCCCCCTTAAGGACAACCTCTGGATGACCTCAGACCAGGCTTGTGTGGGTACCTCTGATGAAACTGACGGAGCAAGCGAGGAGCATTAACGTTATTGACCGGTTCCCATGAGTTGTCCTCCACTGGGTAGCCCTGCCATTTAATCAGATATTGTAACTGATTTCTATACAACCTGGAATCTAAAATCCTTTCCACCACAAATTCTTCCTGACCATCGACTAGCACTGGGTCAGGGCAAGGAGAGGAACGTCCAGGAAACGTATTGGGTGTCGCAGCCTTTAGTAGGGATACATGAAAGACAGGGTGGATTCTCATAGTTCTGGGCAGTTGAAGACGACAAGCAACGGCACTTATAATTTTACTGATTTTATAGGGTCCAATGTACTTATGTCCCAACTTAGACGATGGAATCCTTAACTTAAGATTTCTGGTTGACAGCCAGACCAAGTCTCCTACCTTGAAAGCTTGTGCAGGTTTACGAAATTTATCTGCTGCTTTCTTGTACCTTTCTTGAGCCGATTCCAGATTTTCCTTTAGAAGATCCATATTCTTCTGTAAAGACGTGATTTTTTCAGCCACTGCTGGTAAAGGCGTTTCTATGGGAAATCGTGGTAGAATGTTAGGATAATAACCTAGATTAGAGTAAAAAGGAGACTGTTTAGTGGAGGCACTCTGAGAGTTGTTATACGAGAACTCAGCTAATGGAAGTAGATCCACCCAATCATCCTGTAGGTGGCAGATAAAGCAGCGGAGATACTGCTCCAGGGTTTGATTGGTTCGTTCGGTCTGTCCATTAGTCTGGGGATGAAAAGCAGAAGAAAGGTTTACTTTAATGTCCAATGCTGCACAGAAATTTTGCCAAAACCTAGAAGTGAATTGCACCCCTCAATCCGAAATAACCTCATCCGGTACTCCATATAAGCGAAACACATCTTTAATCATCAAATCTGATGTCTGTTTTGCAGTGGGTAAGCCGACACAAGGGATAAAATGAGCTGCCTTTGTTAGACGGTCAACCACCACTAGAATGGTGTTCTTCCCCTGAGAGGTTGGTAACTCCACAATGAAGTCCATAGAAATGGATCCCCACGGGCGGGACGGGGAGGGAAAAGGCTGTAACAGACCAGTTGGTGAGGAGCGAGGTGTTTTGCATCTTGCACAGACCTCACATGAAGTGACATAATTCAAAACATCCTTCCTGCAAGTGGGCCACCAAAAGAAACGAGAAAGAAATTCCTGTGTCTTTAGAATTCCTCTATGCCCAGCTATCTTGGAATCGTGAATGAGTTGCAATACTCTTAATCTGACTGTTTCAGGAATATACAGACGTTGTCCCTGAATCCACACACCATTCTTAAAGACAAGACTTACGTCCCTTGGGGTTGTGCCAAAAAGGAATCCGCATGGTATGCTTCCTTGATGTCCTTAAGTAGGTCTTGATTATGAATTACTCCTAGGAATCTAGAGTCAGGAAGAATAGTCTTAGGAGGAGTAATTGGACGTGTCTCTGCTGAGTAAATCCTAGAGAGTGCATCAGCCTTTCCATTGCGCGATCCTGGTCTATAAGAGATGATAAAATTAAATTGGTTTAAGAAAAGATTCCAGCGAGCCTGGCGAGGAGTCAGGCACTTAGCCGACCTGATAAACTCAAGGTTACGATGGTCTGTCAGGACGACTATTTGCTGTGCAGCTCCCTGAAGAAGGTGTCTCCATTCTTTGAAGGCGGCAATAATGGCCAACAACTCTCTATTGCCCACATCGTAGTTCCTCTCAGCCGAAGACAACTGCTGGGAAAAGAAGGCACAGGGATGCAAGACATTCTTCTCACCTGTTCTCTGAGAGAGTATAGCTCCAACGGCACAGTCTGAAGCATCCACCTCTATTATGAAGGCAAGCTCGGGGTTGGGATGTACTAGGATAGGTGCAGTGGTAAATTTATCTTTTAGACGGGAAAATGCTTCCTGGGCTTGGGAGTCCAGGAAAACCTAGACTCTTTCCGGGTAAGTTGAGTGATAGGTGACACTACCTCAGAGAAATTTCTAATGAAACGTCTATAGAAGTTGGCAAACCCGATGAAGCGCTGTACCTCCTTCACATTTCTAGGACTTGGCCAATCCTTGATGGCTTGGGTTTTGCTTCCATCCATACTAATTCCTTGTGTAGACAGTACATACCCCAGAAATTGAATTTCGGTCCTATGGAATTCACACTTTTCAAGTTTGATGTAAAGATGATTTTGTCTTAGACGTTCCAAGACCATTCTCACATGTCCATGATGTTCCTCTGTGGAGTTAGAAAAAATTAGAATATCATCCAAATAAATTACCACGAATGTATCTAGGAGATCCCTGAAGATGTCATTCACCAAGTGTTGGAAAGTGGCTGGGCGGTACTCAGACCAAAAGGCATAACTAGATATTCAAAGTGTCCATAGCGTGACCTGAATGCAGTCTTCCATTCATCCCCAGGTCTAATACGGACTAAGTTATAGGCCCCACGAAGATCTAGTTTAGAAAAAATTTTGGCATGTCGCACTCTCTCCAATAACTCAGGGATTAAAGGCAATGGATAACGGTTTCTAATAGTAACCTTATTGAGTTCCCTATAGTCTACGCATGGTCTCAGAGATCCATCTTTCTTCTTTACAAAGAAGATGGGTGCACCTGCAGGAGATGAAGAGGGGCGTATGAAGCCCTTGGCTAGATTTTCATCTATGTAATCCTTTAAAGCCTTTAGCTCGGGCCCCGCCAGGGGGTAGATCTTACCAAAAGGTATCTCTGCTCCAGGCAATAATTCAATTGGACAATCATATGGACGGTGAGGAGGAAGCTGGTCAGCGTTCTTCTTGTCACATAAATCCACATAGTCCTGGTATACAGCTGGTAGTTCAGGGACTGACATGATTCCTTTAGGAACAGAGCAAGCTGAAACTTTTGGACTCATCTGTTTCTCTGGAAAGTGTAATTCCTTGGTCTCCCAGTTAATGGTAGGATTCTGAGCCTGCAGCCATGGTAGCCCTAGAATAATGGGAAAGTGGGGAGAAGAGATAAGCATAAAGGACAGTTTCTCTTGATGATCTTTACCCATAAGAACCCTCAAAGGCTCTGTTTCCTGATCCACTGGTCCAGAGGTCAGCAGGGAGCCATCCACAGTTTCCATCTGTACTGGAGTAGCCTTCTTCACTGAACGTATTCCCTGTTTCAGAGCAAAGGAGACATCCATAAAATTTCCACTTGCCCCTGAGTCGATCATAGCAGAGCTAGACACCCAAGCTGAGTCAACCCAGAGTTTAATGGAAAGAAAGCAATGAGAATTGTTTTTCTTACAACTCAGCTGGGACACCGCTGAGGAAACTTGAAAAATGGCAGCGTTTACACAGTCAACGTCCTCAGAGGTAACGGAGTTTAAGTCCGAGAAATCAAGATCTGTTGCTGCAGATCTCTCTGGAGCCTGAGGCTCGGACCTGACAGATCCCCTCTCGCAACACTCACAATGAATGAGTGCTGCAGTAGTCTTACGAGAACGGCTGGGGCAGTTTATAATGAAGTGCCCTGACTTACCACAATAGAAACATAGATTCTCCTTAAAACGATGTTCCTTGCGTGCATCACTAACCCGTCGTTGTAAAGAGTCTACCTGCATGGGTTCAGGTTCAGGTTCCCGTGTAATCCTACTCAAAGGTTCCTTAGCTGGAGAGGAAGGTAGGAAAAGGTTAGTACGATTGCTTTCGAACCATCTCTCTTGCCTGCGTTCAGTCAGACGAGTATCAATACGGATGCAGTAGTTAATAAAGTCACCTAACGCAGTGGGAGGGTCGGCACGAGCAAGTTCATCCTTAATCAGTGGAGATAACCCCTTTCGAAAAATAGATTTTTTGGCGGAACTGTCCCAGGTGGTATCAAGGGCCCATCTCCTGAAATCCAAGGCATATTCAGCTACCGAGTGCTTACCTTGGCGCAAAGCTAACATGGCTGCTTCAGCTGTTGCACCTCGATTGGGGTCATCAAACACCTGCCCCATGGCTGAAATAAAATCATCAAGGTGATTCAAACAATCATCCTCAGTCTCAATCAGAGGGTTTGCCCACATTAAAGCCTTGTTGGTAAGCAACATAATTATAGTAAGCACCTTAGATCGTTCAGTGGGAAATTGTGAAGCATGTGCAGAAAAAAAAAGATTGCATTGATTAATAAATCCCCTGAATTTCTCACGTTCACCGCCAAAACGAAAAGGGGGCAACTTTGGAATCCCAGCACTCGGGGCTACGGCAGGAGCCTGGACTCGCCCCTCTAGAACCTCAATCCTGGCTCGCAAATCCTGGGTAGTCTGTCCAACCACTTGCAAATTGTGATTATTGAGGTCCTGTAGATTTGTAAAACGGGTCTTTATATTCTGCAAATCTGCAAGGATATTATCAGTCACTCCGCAAAGTTCCTTTATGCGGGCCTCCATTTTCCAGATCTTTTAAGGCAGGATTACTGGAAGAAGAGGAGAGAAAAAAAACAATAGTGTTCACCTGTGGCAACACTGCAGAGAGAAAAAAAAATTAAGGGAACTGCTCACCTGGAATGGTTGTGAGAAGTCACAACCACTATCATCACAGAAAGTTTCAACCAGACATCTGGAATGGTTGTGAGAAGTCACAACCACTGTCATCACAGAAAGTACAACCGGACGTCTGATATCCACAGTACAGCAGACACAGCCTTCCAGACCCAGCAGACACTAACGTTTTGGCTTCAGAATCTTGTAATGTATGTAGTACAGTTCATATAGCGTCTTGTGCTTGGGTGCGATGAAAACACAGGAGTCACAGGTTTGATATAGAAAAGTCCTGTATTACTTCATACAAGTTTGCAGACACAGAAACAGGAGACACAGCAGGCCAGAGTAATCCAAGCTCAGCAATCACTCTCCAATACAGATTCAGGATCTTCTTCTCTCTGTTACCGTAAGTCCATGCAAACGTGGGTCTTTCAAAGAGCAGGGTTCAGAGTCCACAAGTGCTTCAGAGTTCCTCAGTAGGAATAGCTGGAGTACAAGGTCCAAGGCTTACAGGAGTCAAGTCACAGGTTCACTGCAGGCTAGATTCTGAAGCACTGATTGCTCAGCTGTGGCTGCTTAAGAAGCAAAGGAGAGAATCAGGGCGGGAACATGCAAGCTGGAAACTCCATTTTGACTGAGGGCAAGATAGCTGCAGCAAGACAGAAAGTAAAATGGCTGACGAACAAACTGAGTTTTAGGAATATAAACATAGAACCTTACAAACATTCTAATGAAGTTGAGCATCTCATCTGGCCCCCACAATCCCCAGACCTCAACATTATGGAGCATTTATGGTCGATTTTAGAGATTCAAGTTAGACGTCGATTTCCGCCGCCATTGTCGCGCAGAGAACTGGAGGGTGTTTTAACTGAAGAATGGGCTAAAATTCCTTTGGAAACAATTCACACCTTGTATGAATCCATACATCGGAGAATTGAGGCTGTAATCGCCGCAAAAGGTGGACCTACACCATATTAAACTAACTTTTGTTGATGTTTCCATTATTTTGTCCAACCCCTGTATTTTCAGTTGTTTCACACTTTTTTGTTAAGTATATAATTCCACATGTGTTAATTCATAGTTTTGATGCCTTCAGTGTGAATGTACAATTTTCAAAGTCATGAAAATACAGAAAAATCTTTAAATGAGAAGGTGTGTCCAAACTTTTGGTCTGTACTGTATGTCTGATGAGAAGATAATTCATTTATCCCATGCCGTAATCCATCTCTGCTACATCTGGATGTCTTGATGAACAGTGCCACAGTTTACTCTGACATCCAGGAGACACTGAGCTGAGCTTGGGGTGCAGCTTCAGTGACGAGTGGTAACGTCATAGATGTTACCATCGGTCACTACCAGCTGTTCCCATGCTCATTTCTCAGTGGGCGGCACGGTGAACTGCGGTGACCTCAATAAGATCACTGCTAGCACCACAAGAAAATTCACACGGTGCTAGCAGTAATGTCATGAAGGCTACCGGCCCACATTGGGCAGCTCACAATGAACTGAGTTGAATACAACTCCCATCATTGTCTCTTTATAGCGCTAATCTCAGAGAGACCAGGCAACAATGATGAGAGCTGACTTTTCAGGCTAAGTGCACACGTTTTTTCCGCGATTTTCCGCTGTAAAAACGCAAAAAAAATGCAAGCATTAGGCATCCTATACATGTTAATTGATTCCGCATGTTTTGGCCACATGTTGCGTTTTTTTTCCGCAAAAAAAACTCTTCGCGGAAAAAATAGCAACATGTTCATTAATTTTGCGGAATGTAAGCGGTTCATGTGCGATGGTACCCAGGGTCTGGAGGAAAGGAGACTCTCCTCCAGGCCCTGGGTACCATATCCCTGGTAAAACAATAATTAAAACAAAAAATAATGATATTCTCACCTTCCGGCGGCCCCCGCAGCTTTCCCGCCTCTCAGCGACGCTCCCGGTCCCAGGAGTCCTTTGTGAGAATCACCCAGATGGCATAGCGGTCTCGCGTGATGCTACGTCATCGGGGTGATTTGTCGCAAAGGACTCCTGGGAACGGGAGTTGCCGGGAGCGTCGCTGAAGGCGGGAAAGCTGCGGGGGCCGCCGGAAGGTGAGAATATCATTATTTATTATTTTTTTATTATTTTTACATTAGATCTTTTTACTATTGATGCGGCATAGGCGGCATCAATAGTAAAAAGTTGGTCACACGTGTCAAACACTATGTGTGACGCGTGTGACCAACCTGTCAATCATTTTTCCAAGCGATGCTACAGATCGCTAGGAAAACGCTAGCATTCTGCAAGCTAATTACGCTTGCAAAACGCTAGTTTCTGGCGGGAATACGCATACAAAAAAAATGCGTATTTCCCGCGGGAGAAGTGCGGAATTGCCGCGGAAATTTCCGCGGCAATTCCGCAACGTGTGAACTTAGCCTCAAAGTTACCATTACATGTCACACGGGCCCAGGAACAGCACACTGATGTGAATGTGACACATGGAAACATGGACAGCAAACGGATACATAAATGTGACACGGATATCACATACGTTACGGATGGCACACTGACACAGACCACGGATATCATTAGTACTGTTTTTTTCAGTACAGGAATTACCAGGAAAATGTGAAGGGGACCTTAGACATCTAACGCTGTGGCATGGCCATTGGTGTCAAGTGCTTCGTAAAAAAACCGACAATATCAAAGTTTAACAAGATGGTAGCATATAATCACATGGTATGGGCATCGCCCTTATTGCTCTGTAAGGCAGTGACCAGTGTTACATGTAGGGGTTGCTGTATGTTCCTCCCAGGATGCACACGGAGGCGTATTGAGGCCATGAGAGTGCATTGCAGTCACAGGCAGCCGAGAACAGGGAGGTGGTTGGTCACGTAACAAAGTATGGAGAAGCGCAAAGGGGAGGGATGCTTGCCTCAACCAGAGGTGTATCTAGGCTTTCTGGCACCCGGGGCAAGAATTCGGTTCGGCGCCTCCCCCCCAGCACACATGCGATTTGCACACTTAGTCATGTACCGACGAGCTGCTCTCCCTAATGCACTCAATGTTCAGTGAAAAACTGAGAGAAGCCGGAAGAGAAGCTCGTTGTCACAGGACCATAAGTATGAAAATCGCATGAGTGAAGTGTCCATGTGATGACTGCTGGAACCTGCAGAGCTGAATCCTGACATTGCAGCTTCTGAATTCTCACAACGAATGCACTGCACACTTTTAGGGTTCTCCCTTACCGGTGGCAAGAGTACATGGTCATGTCAGCACAAGCATGTGATTTATAGTGATTTATATATTTCTGGCCACATTCCGACTAGATGTGCCCGGCCTCGCTCAGTTCATTTTCATTGAGTGAGGCCACACATGTCTAGTCAGCATGTGACCCCATGTATGTAAATTACCGGCACGAGAGAATCCTAACAGCGTGCAGTGCGCACTGTGAGAATTCTGAAATTGACTAATTCTCATGTTTTTATTTATGTTAGGAGCATTAAAGGGGTTGTCCAGGTTTGTGCTGAGTCTGCAGTCATTCTATATGACACAGACCTGGAGAACCCCTTTAATGCTCCTAACAAATAAAAACATGAGAATTAGTCAGTATCACAATTAATATTTACATCCAGGTACCTTATAGATGACGTCGTCTCTGGAGTCGTTCTCCTTTTCTTCATCTTGTCCAGACTCCATGATGAGTTTTCTCATCCACAGCCGTCTCTGCAGACCTCCATCTTCTCCGCTCTTCTGCACCAACTCTCCACACGATGCCCTTAAAAGACAGAAGTCATTATAATGCCCCTAAATAAAAATGTCTACAATATACTGTCACCTCACACTATTCCCTCCCTCAACACACTGTCTCCTCTCACATCCCCCCTGTTCACCATACTGTCTCCTCATATATTTACCCCCTCACTCTCTATACTGTCTGCTCACACATACCCCTCACTCCCCATACTGTGTCTGCACACATCTCATCAACCTCACTCCCCATACTGTGTCCACATACATTCACCCGTTCACTCCCCATACTGTCTGCAAACATCCTCATACTGTTTCCTCATACATGCCCTCATACATACATACTCTTCAGTACCCTTAAATCCCCCCACACATATTAAATGCCCCCATCCTTACTCCAAATCCCCCCACACACATTAAATCCCCCCATCCCCACTCCAAATCCCCCCACACATAAAATAACCCCCCCATCGCCACTCCAAATCCCCCACACATAAAATAACCCCATCCCTACTCCAAATCCCCCCACACATAAAATAACCCCCATCCCCACTCCAAATCCCCCCACACATACAATAACCCCCCATCGCCACTCCAAATCCCCCACACATAAAATAATCCCCCATCGCCACTCCAAATCCCCCCACACATAAAATAACCCCCCATCCCCACTCCAAATCCCCCACATATAAATCAACCTCCCATCGCCACTCCAAATCCCCCCAGACATAAAATAACCCCCATCCCCACTCCAAATCCCCCCACACATAAAATAACCTCCATCGCCACTCCAAATCCCCCCACACATAAAATAACCCCCCATCCCCACTCCAAATCCCCCCACATAAAATAACCCCCATCCCCACTCCAAATCCCCCCACACATAAAATAACCCCCCATCGCCACTCCAAGTCCCCCCACACATATTAAATGCCCCATCCTCACTCCAAATCCCACCACACACATTAAATGCCCCCATCCCCACTCCAAATCCCCCCACACACAAAGTATCCCCCATCCTAACTCTAAATTCCCCCCATACACACACACTGACACAGTATGTCCCCGTTAATCTTCTGTGGTATCTTCAGCTCCATAGTGGAGCACACTCACCACCACTCTTCACCCTTCTGGGCGCCGCCGGCGAGTGACGTCAGCAGCATGATCACATGACCTGATCACACTGCAGACGTCGCTCTGACCCGGCGATCAGAGCTTCAATTGTACTGGCGTCTGTATAGGCGCCAGTGCAATTGATCCCTGGGAGCCGGCACGCGCAGCCGGCACAGGGAACCGCCGACTCCCAGGCCGGGGGCGGCAGAACGCAGCTGCGGGGGAGACACTGCGGACCGCCGCATTAGGCGGCCCGACTGCGCCCCCCTGCCAGCTGCGCCCGGGGCACGTGCCCCGGCTGCCCCCCCTGGCCTCAACCGATGGTTCCTGTCCCTACTTTGGTTTCTCAGTACAGTGTGGGGTGGGGTGTCACAGGGTCATGCAGATGTCCTGTTACGCGTCCATGTGGGGTGACAAGTGTCGTTCCCCACAGGTTTGATCGGGGGGTATGTGAGGCAATGACTGGTGTTACATGTAGGGGTCGCTGTGTGTTCCCCCAGGATGTGCACAGAGGCGTATTGAGGCCATGAGAGTGAATTGCATTTGTGGAGCCCAGCTGCAACTGGATCCATATCTTCCAGAAGGGTGCACTGAAAGAATATACCACTAGAGGTCATTATGCACCTTCACACACGTTCACTTATCCCAAAGACCACCAGAGGGAGCTGTTTTAGACATATAAAAGAAGCTGAACATAGGAAGTTTCAGTTTAGTTCAGTGCAGCCACCTCAGAGAGTTCAGTCACCTCAGAGAGCTCAGTCAGTCTGCAGTAAGGTGAAGTGCAGAGCTGAGATTAGAGAGGCTGCAGAGCTATTCAGTTCAAGAGCGAGTGGAGTCTAGTAAAGAGTGGAACAGAAACCACTCCAGCCTAGTCAGAGCTGAATCTAGGAGTGCAGCTCAGTGGGAAAGCGTGCCGACGCTTAGAGAGCGGTGAAGAGGCAGCCCACCAACTGCCAGTGTGTGATCGTGTGAGGGTCCGGGTAGGCCGATGGCGAGTGGAAAGTTAATGAGACAGAGGAGCCTTCACAGCTCATCTCAGCAAGTATTACCGGACACCGGGGTCCGAGCCTATAGGGATCTCCACGACCCATTAGGAGAACACCTGAGTTCCTGGAGGACTACAAGTCCCAGGAGTACCATAGAGCTGATACGTAGCAGGATCAGGAGGACGGAGTCTGGCCTGATCAGCGATAACAGACCCTGTCCTTTCAGAGAGAAGGTCCAACCACAAGGTCAGCCAGGTACAAGACGGAGACTAAGCTAGGCCCAGTTACACGCAGGCCAAGACTTCATTACAAAAAGGCAGAGAACAGGAGGCCACACACCTACTCAGTGGAGGAATCCTGGATGTGCACCCTTCACCCTACAGTGCTCCGGGGAGTGCCTGCAACATCTTCAGTAAAGGTACCAAAGTGACTTATGTGTGTGTCTACCTTATTGCCCCTGACTGCCGGGTCCCCGTCTGTCCTGCATTCCTACACATCTATCTGCCCTGGAGGACTCAGCCTTACTTGTGGAAGGCTTAACATCTAGCTGCACAATATTAACCCTTCAGTGGATCTGCATAGCAGCGCTGGTCATCCTGACCAGGTACCACAAGTGGCGTCATGAATCCCCATACCAATATACAATTCACCTGTAAATATCCCACATTAAAGAATGAGCACCAGAGCCACGGACTGAGCTGTGTTGCCGTGACATCCCCCATAGTAGTCTATAGGCTCAGATCCGAGTTCCCATTGCTCTGGAGGGCGACTCACATTCACAGGTGTAGCTGTGATTCCAATGCAAGGTAAAAGTAAGTATTGATCTTGGACATGCTAGTTGTCAAAGGCAGATTTAAGGATAACTTGCTCTGGGCTTTAGTGCTTTGAAACAGACTACAGATGGTAGTGGTGCAGTCCGTTTCATTACTGGCCCGGGTTTTCTATGTGGCCCATGGTCACCGATTCCAGTTAAAAGCACTGCAGTAAAGGGTTTGGATGTGTCAGTTTCAGTGTCAGTTTGGTCTGACAAGCGTGCAGAGCAGATGGCTCTGCAGAGCTCCACCAGTGTGAGGCAACACAGGCAAGCGGAGCTGAAAGGCCTGGCACCCACAGCGTGCACAGCACTGCAGTCGCCCATAGCAACCAGTCTCAGAGGTAGACTGTCCTGTGCCCAGCTGTGATCCAGAGGTGGACTATCTTGTGCCCGGTTGCGAACTGGAGGTGGACTGTCTTGTGCCCTGCTGTGAACTGGAGGTGGACTGGCATGTTTATTGACTGCAAACTGGAGGATATGGTTCCCGGCTGCGATCCGGAGGATATCGTGTGCTGTGTTTTGCTGTGCGTTGAACATTAAAGACACTTTTGTTTTGAACTTTTCTGGGTCACTGCCTCATCACTGCTCAGTGTGGATACTGCTGCACTACAGCTCACATATATATCGATTATCCAGTTGATTCATCAAAGCTTTAACACCACAAAAGTGGTGTAAAAACTTGAAAAGTCTCAACATTTTAGAGTGACCTTGAGTTGTGCAAAAATGTGGCAACTTTTGGCGTTTTCATGCAACTTTGATCAGCTCTG
This sequence comes from Oophaga sylvatica, assembly GCA_033576555.1. Lineage (NCBI taxonomy): Eukaryota > Metazoa > Chordata > Amphibia > Anura > Dendrobatidae > Oophaga > Oophaga sylvatica. The sequence goes on along the minus strand of JARQOD010000004.1, from coordinate 364,312,448 downwards.
CTAAAATGGGCTTAGTTGGGGAGGGGGCATGGCTATGCGTCCCACCAAATTTATTTATGAAATATAGCTCAGAGCTCAATTTTTTTGCCAATCTTAATGCCAGAGGAGCAAGAGCGTAATGATCACGGTCACATAGGGTGCTGCCTTGACCCTTATAAACCAGAATGGGCCCAGGATGGGGGACATACAGCTCTGGCAAACATCAAAGAGACCACCACATCAAAACCCTGTCATGGGCAGCCCATTCTCCAGACCTGAATCCCATTGAAAACCTCTGGAATGTAATCAAGAGAATGATGGATAGTCACAAGCCATCAAACAAAGCAGAACTGCTTAAATTTTTGCGCCAGAAGCAGTGTGAAAGACTGGTGGCAAGAATGCCAAGACGCATGAAAGCTGTTTTTAAAAATCATGGTTAGTCCACAAAATATTGATTTCAGAACTCTTCCTGAGTTAAAATATTAGTATTGTTGTTTCTAAATGATTACGAACTTGTTTTCTTTGCATTATTTGAGATCTGAAATCACTGTTTTTTTTTTAATTTTGACCATTTTTCTTTGTCAGAAAAAAAATAAAAAATGTATTGCTTGGAAATTCGGAGACATGTTGTCAGAAGTTTATAGACTAAAAGAACAATTTACATTTTACTCAAAAATATACCTATAAAGAGAAAAATCAGACAAACGTAACATTTGAAAGTGGTCTCTTAATTTTTGCCAGAGTTGTATATACCGGGATATGGGAACATTACTATATAATGCAGTACGGGGCAACACGTATGTCCTTATAGGATTTAGAATGCTACAAAAGCCCATACATTTGACCAACATGCAGGTGGTGAGGGCCCAATTCCAAATTTTGCACCGCGGACCATCCACTCTAGTTATGCCACTGCAGAGGAGGTTTGGGACTCTACAGTTATTGAGTCACAAGATAAAGAAAACAAAGGAATGCTAAGTGGTGGTGAGGGTATCCGTGATACTTGTTGAATTCACAATGAAATCAAATAGAAGTAAAAACCCTGCAACCAAGAAGTCGGACCTGAGTGATAATACGTGGACAGTCAAAAATTACAGAACACAAAAAAAAGCAGAGAACCGACCATACAGTCCAAAATTATAAACAATTTATTAATTAATGCAGGTAAAAAATAACATGACAAAACAGCAATGGATAAAATATAAAGTTGTCAGAAAAGGGATGCACACCCAGGGGTATAATATGCTAGAGTGAAAAAGTAGCTCTATGATGTATGTAATACAAACATTAAGTATACACTCACAAAAGTCAATAGGCAAAATGGTGCCAAAATATAGAAAAATAAATAATGAATAAACATAAGTAAATTAAAAAAGTGCTAGTGCGGTGTAACAAAAATGTCACCGTAGCAGCAATAGGTATAAGTGTATACCATCAAGTGGTCAAAGCACCAAATAGCAACACAAAGTAAATTTGTGTAATTAAGAATGTTACCATAGCAGAAAAATTAGTAAGTATAAATGTATATCATACAGTGGTTGGAGAATTGAAATAGCAGCACTAGGTAAATGTGTATTAATACATGCAGAGGATCATGTGAAAGAATATAAGTAATAAGACCAAGATTAAAAAATAACTCGCAATAATAGTGATGCTCTCTGGGTCCTGGATGACGTCCACCTCAATGCGCATTTCGGCACACTGCCTTCGTCAGTGGGTGGCGTCATTAGGGAGGTAAGGAGTGTATATACAGGAGAGGGCCAGTAGGAAAGGAAAGTGTGTAAAAATAAGCCAATGACAATGTGTGTGGGTGTGGTGTACAAATGTCGACCTGCTAAAGCGTCAGATAGTGTCATGGTAACGCACCTACGTCACCAGACACATCACAGTCACATGGATGATCAGTGACCTGGACATCCAGTGCTGGTGGATGGATGGCAGTAGCGTCCCTAGTAACAGAGGGGTAAGGCCAGATTAGGGAGGGCGTGATGCGGCACGCGCAAGGCAAGAGGCCCGGGGGTAGTCAAGGCGACCGCATCATGCAGGAGGAGGCAAAGACAAAGACTGGAACCTGCGCATACATAGAGATGCGGCCAAACACTGACATGCACGCGCACCGCCAACCCCAAGAGGGACTATTAGGGGGAATAGTATATGATAATATACATGTATGAGAGAATGGAGATGAGTGACATAAGTGAAGATATGTAATGAGCAAGGAATGAAGTGAGAAGGGGCTGGAAAAAGTAAATATAGAATATGAAAATCAAACATGGTGAAGAGAAAAATCATCTAAAACTATTTCACTGCTCCAACCACTATATGATATACATTTATACTTATTAATTTTTCTGCTATGGTAACATTCTTAATTACACAAATTCACTTTGTGTTGCTATTTGGTACTTTGACCACTTGATGGTATACACTTACAACTATTGCTGTTACGGTAACATTTTTGCTACACTGCACTAGCACTTTTTTAATTTACTAATGTTTATTCATTATTTATTTTTCTGTATTTTGCCTATTGACTTTTGTGAGTGTATACTTAATGTTTGTACTATCTAAACCATAGAGCAAGTTTTTAACCTTGTTTCATTTACATATTATACCCCTGGGTGTGCGTCCCTTTTCTGATAACTTTATATTTTATCCAATCCATTGCTGCTTTGTCATGTTATGTTTTTTACCTGAATTAAATAATAAATTATTTATACTTTTGGACTGTATGGTCAGTTCTCTGCTTTCTTCTTTTGAGTTATTGAGTCAGCAGAGCGTTGAAGATTTTGATATGGTCTGCCAAGATGTGGCTGAAGTGCTGTGGTTCCTAAACGCTTTTACTGTTCAATAGTACCACTCACAGTTGATTGTGAAAAGATTAGAAAAGAAGAAATTTAATGAATTGACTTGTTGCAACGGTGGTTTCTTCTTACAGCACCAAGCTTGAATTCAGTGAGCTCTTTAGAACAACTCATTATTTTACAAATGTTTGTAAATGCAGACTGTATGGCTACGTGCCTGATTTTCAGCAACAGTAGATATGTGTCCCAATACTTTTGTCCATACAGGGTACTTTGAAGGAATTTCCCACGAAACCAGCCCTGCAATTCTTCATTTTTAGGATTGTTGGGTTGCTGGCATTTTTGCCAAAATCAATCAGAAACTGATAGCATATACTAGAAATATGTCATCTCTAGACGGAAAACCTTTCTTTAAACCTATGTGTAAAATATTTGAAAATGTATGATCATTAAATATTGGTATAAGAATCCCCCAGGCTGCAAAGCTGGATTTCATAAATGTTAACATTGTTGGTGCCAAAAATGCTTTGGCACCAACAACGTCAATCTTTAAAAGATTTAGCATTCACATTTGGAGGAATCTTTAGCCATATTTGGCATCACTAGTCAAATATATTTTAATCTATTCTAAATATACATAGATGGACCTTGCCCAACATAAACACTATCATTTATCAGAAAGGTTTGGTGTAGTGGTGATTTGTGAGGCTGTCATCTGCAAAAAAAGCACTTTTGTAGCACACTGATCATTGGAAATTGTATAATTCCTCATAATAAAACCTAGAAAGCACTACAGTATTTCTCAATATTGCAGTTAGCTTTTGTAACGTCTTCTGAAAATTCTTTTAACAAACCTATTTTGACACTATTTTACTATTCATTTTTTATGCACGCTTGCCAATTTTATATGGTTGGCATCTGAGAGGTGTACAGCAGAGCAGAGGTTCGGGTGTCCTCAGAAATTTGTTTACATAGCCACGCGTTATTCTAAGACACTTCACTATGCACTATTCCCCTCCCATTTTCTGCAAACCCCACAACTTGATCTAGATGCTGGGGTGCAAGAAGCTTTTCAGAATTACACTATGCAGATTTGTCAGTTGTCTGGGAGTTGAGAAAGTTTCCTCTTTTTCTAAGATCCAGATGTTAACGGAGAGTGGTCAAGTATGTTTTTATGGGTTGAGTACTGCTATGCTGAAAATGCCCGGTTTCTAGTTAACAGTAGACATTCAAAAGAACCCCAGGAACACCCTTGCCTACTTTTGTAAGTATCAGAAGATAACAAGGTAAACCTTAAAATCATCTTGAAGTAAAACCAGTAAACAAAAATTCAGTGATCAAGGAGTCTTAATACAAAAAAGTCCATTAATTAACCATTTCAGTGACTTGAGTGGATTAGCTCAATTAAAATATAATTTTGATTACAAATTCTATAAAATTACCTTTCCACCGTACTTATTTGGCAGTCTTATCCAATCTGACCAGGTTGGATCATATATAAATACTGATATTGAACAATTTATAATAATAAATTTGACTGTGCATACTATTAGGTCTCTTCATTATTGCTTTTATTAATGGCACTTCAGGGCTGCCGTATACCACCTTTACCTGGCCGCCAGCTATTATTAGAGATACATTGCACTTTGCCTTATCATAAATATTGCACTTAGCCCTAGAGGTTTTTATGGTACCAATAAGTTCAGTTCAAATTACATCATAATATATTCCTTTCATTTCTCAGTTATTGGATAAGACTGCCAAATACGGTGGAAACATAATTTTATAGAATTTATAATTAAAGTTATATTTTAATCGAATTTGTTCACCCAAGTCAGTGAAATAAAACCAGTAAACCTTTAAGCCTACATACCCTATATCAGTAACTTTTGAGATAGTGACAGGACAATGGGCTGGGAATTGATACATTTCCCCAATTCCTCTAATATCCATATTAGGCTCCATCTAGGATTCTTATTCAATGCAGGGATAAGTGGATGATGTACAACGAATTCAGGAATGCTGGATATCCCTAATAAAGTAGCAAACTAGCCTAGAGTTTGGTAATTCCTGCTCCTTCTTGTAGTCCTCAGTCAGCAAAGATGTTGGGCTGGCTCTATACTGGGTTTAGTGTACTGTCCGCTCTATAGTTGGCGGACGACTGAAGGGTCGGAAGGTGTCTGTTCAAGAAACTTTGTTACTGAGCACTGCCAGTCTCCAGTTGGTGCTATTGGTTTTCGAGATGATTGGTAGTAGACCACATGTATAGTGATATATAAAACAAATAAAAATACTCTGTTGTAAAAAAGTAGCAGTAAACAGCAAGTGCTAGTAAAAAGATAAGATAAGATGATAAAACTCAGGGTATTTGGTTCATACATTTTTTGCAAAAAATGTATACTAAGCCACTCTACCAAATGTCAAGGTATACCCGTATCAGAGCAGTCCCTGACTAATGTGTTTGATCCCTAACTGATGTATTTAAAAACCTTGACTGTGGGTTTACTGCTAACTTTATTGATTCGGAGCTGGTTCTGAAGTTAGGGTTAGAGATAGTTTAGTAAGACGCATTCAAATTTTCACCCTTGACAAGAAACTGTTAGCCTGGTATTTTATCAACAGAGCAATGGTGGATTTCACTCCACTCTGAATCCATATCCTGTTTTGTTTTGAATAATTTATCTGCTGGATTGGTACTGGGGCATCCTTGGTTGCAGATTCACAATCCTGTTATTGATTGGTATCAGAAGGAGATTGTTAAACTGTACAAATATTAGTTAGTTAGTCTGAAGGGTCTACCAGGGTACCTGAAGTACTTTGGAGATGTATTCTCAGAAAAAGTGGAGGAGATACTATCCCATCATCCTTGTGATTGTTCTATTGATCTTATTCCTAAAACCAAATTGCCTAAAGCCCATCCTTACAATTTGTCTGGGCCTGAACGGACGGCCATGAAAGAATGTGTTAATGGAATTTTTCGGAAGGGTCGTATCCATCCTTCCTCCTCTCCTGTAGCTGCCGGATTTTTCTTTGTAAAAAATATAGGTGTCTACATAGATATATAATCTTATAAATGTGCCTCTGCTAAATACTGAGTGATGGCTGTGTCTGACCATGCAGGAACATGGTCTGATCATACCACATTTCCAGGGCAGAGGGGGGAGCAAAAGAGTATACTGAAAGGACAGCATGGGATCACAGCTGATTCTTTCTGTGAGTTAAAACATTTTTTTTTAAACAGGTAGGGAAATGTTTTACATCACAGAAAGAATCTGCTGCGATCACTGGCTATCTTGTCTGTATACTCTCTTTTTGCTACCTCCCCTGTCCAGATGTGTTATATGCAGACCAGTAAATCACAGGGGCACATTTATGAGATTATCTCAGCACATGAACATTTGGAACATTTTTTTAACATATCAATTGTGTAATGTATTATTATTCCAATACACATTGATTAAAATTTACTTTTTTGTGGGATAATCCCTTAACAGTGATATCAATGATAAGAAATACAGGTATATACTTATCCATCATGTAATACCATCAGGGAGCCGTGTGACGAGGCTCCAAATTTATTATGCATGAGGAAAAAACATTGAATCATACAGCCAACATCATTAAGAATAGTGATGAGCGAGTATCCTCATTGCTCGGGTGGTGTCCGAGTATTTGGAAGTGCTCGGAGATGTAGTTTCTTTTGCCCGCAGCTGCATGATTTATGGCTGCTGGACAGCTGGAATACATGTGAGGAATGCCTGCTTGATAAGGAATCCGCACATGTATTCAAGGCTGTCAAATAGCCGCAAATCATGCAGCTACGGCAACAGAAACTGAATCTCCGAGCACTTCCAAATACTTGGAGATCACCCGAGCAACGAGTATACTCGCTCATCACTAATTAAGAACTATATTCAGCATCACGAAGAACAAGGAGACCTGAAAATGATGATATGGCCCCCACACAGCCCAGACCTCACCATTATTGAGTAGAGACAAAAGGATTGGCATAAGCCTACATCCACAGATCTGTGGTTAGTTCTCCAAGATGTTTGGAAAAACCTCTCTGCCGAATTCCTTCAAAAACTATGTGCAAGTGGATGTAGAAGAATTATAAGAATTGATGCTGTTTTTGAAGGTAAAGGGTGGTCAAATCAAATACTGATTTGATTTAGATTTATCTCTTGTTCATGTAGCATTTTGTTAATTGATGAAAATTAACTACTAACTCTTCTATTTGTGAAAGCATTTTTACTTTGCAGAATTTTTTTTACCACACCTGTCAAAAACTTTGCACAATATTGCAGATGTAGGAAAAAAAAAGAAATAGCGATGTCAAGAGCATAACGTGCATATTAGGTACATTAAGTTTTATTCACACATCCAAGTTCTGAGTATGTGTACTATTTGATTTTTTCATAGCCTATGGCATCATAAATAATATGGTCTGCAAAAAAGAAAAAAGGAGACATGCCTGATGTCGGTCCATTTGTGGACTAAGCTCAATAAGTATCCATCAATGTTGCACCCGTATGTTGCCTTTTAAAAAGCATAGGAATGTGAATTCTTTAAACAGTTAAATCCAACCTTGTATGGGTATTTGCCATCCCAAAATCCTGCAGTGTTTTAAGTCTCCATACTGAGAAAGATGTAAAAAAAAAAAAGAAAAAAGAATAGGCTCTTACATCTGATATGGTTATATAGCTGAAGGTATAAAATGTGCCTGGCCTGGACATTTCACAATTAAACTTTGCATCCACTGGCATGTGGGATTTGGCAGGACATGGGATACTGTCAGAGGTGTCTGGCAGCAGTTTGTATCCCAATCCCCTATTTAGGCAACCATACATTCTCCACCAAGTAAAGTATGCTTCATGGTGGAAAAGTCACAGAAATATTTTAGAAAATTTAGCAACTATATAAGACCTGATCAGTTAATAAATTGTGTTTTGTAAAGCTTGAATTAAAGCTTTAAGGTCTACAGTTCAATCACGATGAGGCCAATTCAGATCACTTGTACTGGTGCACAACGGTGCTACATGATGAATATCCTGTCACAGTGCAAATACTTCAGGACTCAACTTTCCTGGTACTAGATATCTACACAATGGCGCTTTATTCACCTGTTCAACCATTCCAGCCTGCATCGTTTCCCTGCATCTTACATGCGTATGTAATGCCTTTGGGCTGCCAGGGTGCAACAATATTTGCTTTTTAGGAGATATTTTGGAACATCTCCTGAACCAACTAATAAAGATCATGTGCTGTTCCCAGAAGCTACATCCTGGATATAGTACCTGGAATTGAATTGCTTTTAAATAAAGGAATTACAAACAGTACTGTACAAGGAATTTGGATTACAAGAATTCCAGTCACATGTATCAATTTTTCATTCCTACGTATTGTTTACTTCTGTTTTTTATGGCATTTGTTTTGTAACATATTTATGCTGTGAAAACATCACAAAACATTACCAGACCCCAATCAGAGGGTAATAAAACTTTCACACTCCTTATCTATGAACTGTTCCAATATTTATGCTCATCCCTCTGCCATAATGACTATTCTGCTTCACGTCACTTGTCTTACCTATTGCATTATTCCTGTGTCCTCTTGTGTATAAATATGTGATTCTTCAGATCTTGTATTAGTCTATGCCTGATGAAGAGACCTGAGTAGTCTCGAAAGCTTGCAATTTGTTACCATCTTTTCAGTTAGCCATTAAAAGGTATCAACCACTGAGGACTCTCAATTCTAAATATTTTGCTGTGCAATGAAAAATTATACTGTACAGTGGTGTCCAGAAAAATTTATGTAAATCATTTTATGTAAAAAAACAAAAAATATTCTAGGAATGACACCTTTATTAGCTAAATAGAAAAAGACAATTTGCATGCCTTCTGAGCGCAGAGGCATTTATCAAATTTATCTAGTTTGTAAAAGAGAACCTGACCGATGATACATGCTGAATGTGGTATCAGTCAGGTATGTTTTACTTTGAAACAAAGGAACATTTCAGAGTAAAACGTACATTTAAAAGCCATTGGGGACCACGCCATTCGGGTGACTAGTCTAAAAGGACTGAGCGTTTCAGAATAAAACATACATGGCTGAAATGATAGAGCCACTGTCTAATAATTCTGCCTGCAGCTCAGACACCACGATCAGGTATAAGACTCCCTTTGGAGTTGTTGCATTTGAAATAGAAAAATGTGCAGTGATTTTGGTGTGAAAAAGGCCGCTTGCTGGTGCCGTGCGCATAATTGTGACTTTTAAAAATGTTGCAATTTATAAATGATCTAAAACTGAGATTAGCAAATACCCATGCTTCCTTGCTTAGATGACAACCAAAGCTAGACTAGCTAATATATAGTTATATTATATAACTGCTTTCATTAACGTACAAAGTTTTCACTACCCAACAGAAGAAAATCCTCATTAATAGGTATGGTGATCCCTTGTAATTTAGAACATACTGTATAACCAATGACCTCCTGTTGAAGCTGCAGAGGTGATGAAACGCGTGTCGAGGTGCGGGCTTGAGTAGTTACACCCTGCAATATGGCTACGGGTAATGTAGTGTCTCCATCCATTTAAAGGGAATCTGTCACCCTAAAAATGCCATATCAAGTAAAGATATGGCTGAATAGAGCGTCCCATAACTAAGCTAACGGTGGGTATCATATATCATGATACCCCCGTTTTCATAGCAAAATACCTTTGTAAAGTTGGTGATTGAATGTGTCAATCACTGCAGTCAGGTCAGGAGGGCGGCGGTTTTCATGTCCTCCCCCGCCCCCGCTCCTCGTCATCTCTTTTGTATCGCCGTCTGTGAATACCACAGACGGCGTTAGTTTCCCGCAATTGCGCAATTCAAAATTCTGCCGGAGCATGCGCAGTATGCTTTGCCCAGCAGTGGGCAAAGCATAAAATTACTACAGCGCATGCGCTAGTCTTTCCTTGCCCCGGAAGTCGTCTAAGGCAAGCAAGGATTTTCCGGGGCAAGGAAATACTAGCGCATGCGCTGTAGTAATTTTATGCTTTGCCCACTGCTGGGCAAAGCATACTGCGCATGCGCCGGCAGAATTTTGAATTGCGCAATTTCGGGAAACTAACGCCGTCTGTGGTATTCACAGACGGCGATACGAAAGAGATGACGAGGAGCGGGGGCGGGGGAGGACATGAAAACCGCCGCCCTCCTGACCTGACTGCAGTGATTGACACGTTCAATCACCAACTTTTCTTTTTGGAGTAAAATATAAAACTTTTGGTACCTGACCCGATGATTAAAATCAGGAACTGGTGGCAGCGAAGTGTGTTCTGGGCTTTTGGGGTGACACTGGCAGTGACGGACGGAGTTTGATAAGTGTAAATCCCGTCTGGGAGGGGAATAGGTCATCGCCCTCACTGCAGAGTGCCTAATAGCCAGTACACATCCAGGCGGCAAGTCTGGCAACTACTTATCCTGGGTGCAGTTCCCTGACTGACCTGAGGGTAAGGGGGGTGCCAGAGAGCTGCAAGTTCCGAACAGGAATTGGAAGGCGGGATAAACAAATAGATCCCCTTGTAATTCGTCACATATTGGAAGCAGCAGCGGGATAATAAAATCCCCCTAAAAGGGAACTGGGGGCATAAAACACCCCCCGTTCATGACACACACAAATATCCATTCTCATCTCTCCTGACCAGGAAGAGGAATGAGGGGTGTGAATGAAATAAATGTATCGCTTTCCTCTGTGAGAAAGCAAGCACGCGAAAAGCGCATCAGGGGCTGCCAGGGGGGCTGCCGCGGTCTGGACTTACTGTATTATGGGTAAGCCTGTGCATGTGAGCTATTGGTTTCTTGACATTGATATATGGACATTTTTGGTGGTACTTGTATTGATTCCTATGATAGGTTGTCTATATGCATTCATGATGTATATCTACCCAGCTTACTCAGGTCCTATTACCTGTTGACCCTACACCCATCCACTGCCTACCTTCATGTTTCATCCTCTTATATGTTTTATGTCTTTGTCTACTTTTTGCATTATGTGTTTTAATTGTGAATTTTTGCAATAAATGTTATTTCTTATTTATTTAACGAGGCTTGTCGCTACTCCGTTTTTTCTGAGTATTGGATCATGGAGTACTCCACTGCATTTACACTTTTCTGATATTGTGGGAGAGCGTGACACCATTATGCTCTCGGCCTCTTCGTATGAACAGTGCTTTTTGATTACTGTTTTAGAATTCATGCATTTTGTTTATATTCATCTACCAATGTTAAGGATATGATATATATATATAAATGATATATGAAGATATATGTAAATCAAATCAAGCTTATATTACAAATGGACACTGCTGAATATGTATTAGAAATGCAGTTTCATGAGCTCTGATTTATCTCTATTACAAGGTAGATTCCGATCACAAAGTACATCAGGTTACATCGACCTCCATGTGAACTATAAAATGATTGTAATCCATTAAGCTTATCAAGAGTAAATAACTGTGTTTTTATTAATAAGGAAATGACTTTTAATATCCCCTATAAAAACCAAAAGATCGATATGTTGCGCAAGAGACAGACGTCAGCTCGACCTAACTGATTAACCAATAAAGGAATGTTCCTGATAGCAATGAAGATAATGACATGGAACATGCGTGATCAAGCAATCAATAACTGCAGTACCTTGGAATAATTAATAGAGAAAAACAAATAATGTGGAAACCACCTAATTTTACCCTATAAATACTGTGCTGTTTAACCAATAAAATTAGAATTCATTTGAGACACGACTCATTGTGTCCTGTGATTTCTCCGGCCGTAAACCTCTCACATACAGTTTGGCAGCAGACAATTAAGATGAGAACACATGCATCCCGTGTGCCCTAACACCAAAAGGTAATAGCATGAATGAAAAGTAGACAGATGTTATTTTTTTGGTCATAAACAACTGATATTCTGCGATATGTGTAGAGACAGTAACCATATCTTTTGAAACACAGTATGCTTATAATCTTTAGTCGGCAGTAAGAATTAGTTTTAACTGCCCCTTATATCTGATTGTCTATACTTGGCATTGCCTTTATAAGCTTTAGCAAACTGTATTAGCGTCAGGCAGCCTGCTGACCATCTCACCTGTAGTCTCCTTGTTAGGCAATGTTCACATGTTACATTTTTGCTACTTTTTTTCTGTTGGCAAAACCAGCTCTCTAGGTAGCAAAGAAGCTTTTTACAAAAAGCAGGTTTTGCTATTTTTTTCTGCATTTTCCAGGTACATTTGTCTCTTGTACATGCTGATACAGTTTAGTGCCTGTTGTTCTGGAATTTTTTTTAGCACCAAAAAAGCAGCAAAACAGTGTAAGCATAAGACTTCTGATCTCTCATAGCTTTTGCGGGTACTGTAAAACACAGCTTTTAATTTGCATAAAAAATGCAGCATGTGAACATAGCCTTAATAAGCATATAAACAGGGTTTTACTTCAGAATTCAGATGTTTCCGATCTCACTTGATAAGTGAAATTCTGTCAGTGGACGAGTGTGAGAAGCGAAATCTAGTTGCATAGTCACATCCAAGTCACGTGTGCTTTGAGTGGGTGGTGTTCATGATAGGGTACAAGTCAGCGTTCAGAACGAATATGACAGATTAAAAATTTTCATAGAAATATTTTCAGTGTGGATCATCCTCTTTGCTGTTACAGTAACACAGTGTGGAATTAGGGGTATCGGCTACATTTGAGCATACCCTAAAGGCGGGTTTACACATTATATCCACGATGATTTTTTATAGAATTTTTCAAAATAGGGGAGGAAAGTAATACTATTGCAGTGATTTAAAAAAATTGTGTAAGAAAAAAAAAAGTCTTTAAGCAGATTTTGCAATGTGTCTAAAAGCTATATCTATTCACTTTACAAAAACTAAATGTGGCTCTTAATAGGAGGAGCAAGAAGTGCACAAAATATAACTTGCGCCAACCCTCTGTACATGAGGTAGATGTGGATGTGTAGAGTGACCCTGTTTGGGTCGGAAAAATTAAAATCTTTCGAACATAGGTTACTATAAAAAGAGATAAAATCCAGCGATCCCAACATATTATTACCCATTTATAAATCATTGTCTTATCCCGTCTGTCTGTCTGTCTGTCCAGGAAATCCCGTGTCGCTCATTGGTCCGGAAGCGGCCAATCAGCGCCGCGGGATTTCACAAAAAAAATGGCGGCCGTTAACGGCTCATCTACGGGACGGAGGTCAGCGGCGAGGCAGCGGGGATATGACCGGCACGAGGCGCTCATCTCCCAGCCGCTAGCAGCAGAAGGACCTTGACCGACGGCGCCGCTGACCTCCATGCGTAAGGGAGGACCGGGATACTTCTGCTGCGAGCGCCCGCTCATGTCCCGGGTTCTCGCAGCGGAAGTACCCGCACAGGCAGCGGCGCTGACATCCATGCAGCTAGGATGTCAAGAGAGGACCGGGAGCGGCGCTGCGAGTCGGGATACTTCTGCTGCGAGCGCCCGCTCATGTCCCGGGTTCTCGCAGCGGAAGTAGTCGCATAGGCAGCGCCGCTCTCTGGTCCTCACAATACAATTCGATGATTGGTCGCGGTCTTTCACCGCGACCAATCAACGATCTTGCCACTAAACTTAAACACCGCTGTGTTGATTGGTCGCGGACGCTGCCCGCGACCAATCACCGATTTGGGCGCCACATTTAAATTGCGGCCGCGACCAATCAGTGATCTTGCCGCAAACGTTAAACAGTGCTGTGTTGATTGGTCGCGGACGCTGCCCGCGACCAATCAACACAGCGGTGTTTAACTTTGGCAGCAAGATCAGTGATTGGTCGCGCCCGAAGACCGCGACCAATCACCGATTTGGGCGCCACATTTAAATAGCGCCCGCGACCAATCAATGATCTTGCAGACACATTCAATCACCGCTGTGCTGATTTGTCGCGGACGCTATTTAAATGTGGCGCCCAAATCAGTGATTGGTCGCGGCCAGCGTCCGCGACCAATCAACACAGCGGTGTTTAACTTTGGCGGCAAGATCAGTGATTGGTCGCGCCCGAAGACCGCGACCAATCACCGATTTCGGCGCCACATTTAAATAGCGCCCGCGACCAATCAACGATCATTTAAAGTAGTGCACTACCCATTTAAACACTGCTTCACTGCTTAGGCGTGCACGGTCGGCCGCATACATATTCTAGAATACCCGATGCATTAGAATCGGGCCACCATCTAGTTTATAAATCACTGGCAAGGCCACATCTGGCATATGAGATCCAGTTTTGGGCTCCACATTTAAAAAAGGATATTCATAAATTGGAGTCAGTTCAAAGGTGAGCAACTAGATTATTACAAGGGATGGAAGGCCTCTCATATAATGAGAGGTTGGAGAAGTTGGGCTTGTTTAGCTTAGAAAAAAGACGTCTCAGAGATCTCATTTATATGTATAAATATATGTGTGGTCAGTTCAAAGGACAGGGGCATGACTTATTTCTTCCAAGGACCATACTAAGGACCAGGGGTCAGTCTTTATAGGTGGAAGAAAGGCGATTCCGACAGCTAAATAGGAAAGGTGTCACGACAGAACTGTCGGGTGACCAGGGGATCCTTCCGTGTCCCTAACACTTGGGGGCGCCCTAGCTCGCCCTGCTCCCTGGGATACTTCAGATGGCGAAGATGCCGGGGCCTCCAATGTTGCCTTATCTCCTGATTTAGTCCTCCGTCTGTTCTCTTCCTCCACCCAGGGAAGAGGCGCTACTGTGCACCGTAGTACACCAACACGACAAACAAGGCAACACAAAACAAGAGTTAACAGAAAACTCCAGGCATACAAAATATTCACTCACATGTAACAGAGGAATGCACCGGGGTGTGAAGGTAGGGGAATAAACCAAAACAGAGGACAAGGAATTACCATGCATACAAACCAAGCAACTGTCACTAATAACTCCTCCAACTCTCCTTCTTATATGTACTCCTCTCAAACCCTTAGCCATGCAGCAAATGCAGGCTCTGACAAGGATTTGCAACAGAGCCCAAATTATAAAGGGGAAGGGAGTGGCTGACCGAGCTCAGATGTGAACACAGGGATTTCCAACTTGGCTGATTAACCCGTTTTGCCAGAAGAAATAAGCACATTTAAATGAAGAAGTGCTTATTCTCAGAGCCGGAGTAGAAGCAATCAGACGCTGCAGTCTTCTGGCTCCACACTGTCGCGGTAACCCCATGACAAAATGGTTCTTTACAGTTAGAACAGTCAGAGTGGAATGGTCGACTACAAGAGGTAGTAATGGCAGACACTATAACAGCTTTTAAAAAAGGGCTGAATGATTTCCTCAGTACAAATAACATTGCGCGTTATAGTTAATTTCCCCTTTAGAAAGCGAGGCAGACAAGCAGCGAAACGCGCGTTGGGGTATTCGGTGTGGCACCCACGATATAGGTGAGACTGGTCCTTCTGAATTTTGCCATTAATATTCGGACTTATGGTGTTAGGTACCGCGGATGGAAAACGCAGTTTTATGTCTATCGGGGATGTTGCTATAGCCCCCTAACTATTATGGCAAGGAATCAACATTTCAGTTTCACCTATTTGATTATACTATGTGGTTATTTACCTATGACGATTTGATTGCTGGGTGTCTATAGTTCCGGTGTCTTTTTGTAAAAACACACATCTTGCTATGGTTTTAGATGTCTGTGCACTTTTTTGTATGGTGTCAATAAAATCTTTTTGTATTTTTTCAAAAACTCCTGTTTTCTCTGTGGTTTATATGTTATTGTTAATTTAGTGGCAAAATGCACAATTGGTGGAGAAAGATTGAACTTGATGGAGCTAGGTCTTTTTTCAACCTATATAACTAACTATGCAATACCACAATAAATTCTAAAGGCTATGTACACGTTTACAGATTTTTTTTATTGCTTATTTCCTTCCTGAATGCAAAGTTAAGCAACTTTCTAAATAGTCTTTTTGTATTCTTGTCCCATCAGGCCTCTGACATATTAATGTAACATTAATGAGAGTTTAATCATCTGGACTGAGTCTGAAGAACAGCTGAAGACGTTCCATGAACACATTAATCAGTTTGTGCTGTGCAGTGTCAGATCAGCGATCTAACTCCATACAGTGATGTCCC
Organism: Oophaga sylvatica; assembly: GCA_033576555.1. Taxonomy (NCBI): domain Eukaryota; kingdom Metazoa; phylum Chordata; class Amphibia; order Anura; family Dendrobatidae; genus Oophaga; species Oophaga sylvatica. Next base: position 364,296,527 of record JARQOD010000004.1, on the reverse strand, counting down.
ACCCTGGGACAAAGTAAAAAAATTAAAAATCACGTGTAAAAAAAAAAAAATACCTAAAGAAAAAAAAATTCCCCAATAAATTCATTTCTTCATGTAAATAAAAAGAAAAATAAAAATACACATATTTGGTATCGCCGCGTCCGTAACGACCAACCCTATAAAACTGTCCCACTAGTTAACCCCTTTAGTGAACCCCTTAAAAAAAAAAAGCAAAAAACAATGATTTATCATCATACCACCGAACAAAAAGTGGAATAACACGCGATCAAAAAGACGGATATAAATAAACATGGTACCGCTGAAAACGTCATCTTGTCCCGCAAAAAATGAGCCGCCATACAGCATCAGCGAAAAAAAATAAAAGTTATAGCTCGCAGAATAAAGCGATGCAAAAATAATTATTTTTTATATATCACTGTTTTTATTATATAAAAGCGCCAAAACATAAAAAAATGATACAAATGAGGTATCGCTGTAACCGTACTAATCCGAAGAATAAAACCGCTTTATCAATTTTACCACAAGCTGAACGGTATAAACGCCCCCCTGTAAAAGAAATTCATGAATTGCTGGTTTTTGTTCATTCTGCCTCCCAAAAATCATAATAAAAAGAGATCAAAAAATGTAATGTGCCCTAAAATGGTACCAATAAAAACGTCAACTCGTCCCGCAAAAAATAAGACCTCACATGACTCTGTGGGCCAAAATAAGAAAAAATTATAGCTCTCAAAATGTGATGATGCAAAAACTATTTTTTGCAATAAAAAGCATCTTTTAGCGTGTGACAGCTGCCAAACATAAAAACCCACTATAAATAGTAAATCAATCCCCCTTTACCACACCCTTAGTTAGGGAAAAATAATAAAATTAAAAAAATGCATTTATTTCCATTTTCCCATTAGGGTTAGTGTTGGGGCTACAGTTAGGGTTAGAGTTGGGGCTAAAGTTAGGATTAGGGGTGTGTTAGGGTTAGGTTTGTGGTTAGGGTTGGGATTAGGGGTGTGTTGGGGTTAGGGTTGGAGTTAGAATTGGGGGTTTCCACTGTTTAGGCACATCAGGGGCTCTCCAAACGTGACATGGCGTCTGATGTCAATTCCAGCCAATTCGGCGTTGAAAAAGTCAAACGGCGATCCTTCCCTTCTGAGCTCTGCGATGCGCCCAAACAGTAATTTACCCCTACATATGGGGTATCAGCATACTCAGGACAAATTGCACAATAATTCTCGGGCTCCACTTTCTTCTGTTATCCTTGGGAAAATAAAAAATTGGGGGCGAAAATATAATTTTTGTGGAAAAAATGATTTTTTATTTTTATGGCTCTACGTTATAAACTTCTGTGAAGCACTTGGGGGTTCAAAGTTCTCACCACACATCTAGATAAGTTCCTTTGGGGGTCTAGTTTCCAAAATGGGGTCACTTGTGGGGGGTTTCCACTGTTTAGGCACATCAGGGGCTCTCCAAACGCGACATGACACCCGCAGACCATTCCATCAAAGTCTGCATTAATAAACGTCACTACTTCTATTCCGAGCCCCGATGTGTGCCCACACAGTAGTTTTCTCCCACACATGGGGTATCAGCGTACTCAGGACAAATTGGACAACAACTTTTGGGGTCCAATTTCTCCCGTTACTCTTGGGAAAATAAAAAATTGGTGACTAAAAGATCATTTTTGTGGGAAAAAAATAGGATTTTTTATTTTCATGCCCAGGCATTATAAACTTGTATGAAGTACTTGGGGGTTCAAAGTGCTCACCACAGATCTAGATAAGTTCCTTAAGGGGTCTAGTTTCCAAAATGGGGTCACTAGTGGGGGGGTTTACACTGCTTAGGCACATCAGGGGCTCTGCAAGCTGAACATGACACTCATCAAAGTCTGCATTCCAAAATGTCATTACTTCCTTTCCGAGCCCTGAAGTGCGTCCAAACAGTATTTCCCCCCACATATGGGGTATCAGCATACTCAGGACAAATTGGACAACTTTTGGGGTCCCTAAAAAAATGGTTTTGTACAATTTGTTGCAAAAATGAGAAATCGCTGGTCAACTTTTAACCCTTATAACTTCGTAACAAAAAAATGTTGGTTCCAAAATTGTGCTGATGTAAAGTAGACATGTGGGAACTGTTATTTAGTAACTATTTTGTGTGACATATTTCTCTGTTTTAACGGAATAAAAATTCAAAGTTTGAAAATTGATAAATTTTCCAAATTTTCGCCATATTTCCATTTTTTTCATAAATAACTGCAAGTTATATCGAAGAAATTTTACCATTATCATGAAGTACAATATGTCACGAGAAAACAATCTCAGAATAGCTAAGATCCGTTGAAGCGTTCCAGAGTTATAACCTCATAAAGAGACAGTGGTCAGAATTGTAAAAATTGGCCCGGTCCTTAACGTGCAAACCACCTTGGGGGTTAAGGGGTTAATCAAGATACAAAACAATAAAATAGAGGTGTCCCTATACCAGAAATCAATTGACTCCTTAAATGAGAAAGATAAACTCAAGCTATCAGATACAATTGGATATGTTACCACCCTTCAGAAAGAAACAAACTCCATGGTGACCTCTGAAAGCCCTTTTAAATCAGGGCTCCTATCCAAGAACAATTGAAAACCAAATTGCAAGAGCCACCAAAATATCAAGAAACCCTTTTCTACAATATAAAAATAAACAAGAAAGCAATCCCTGTTTCCAAACCTCCCTATAAGGTGTTTTAGGCATCACCATTCTTGAGATTCTTACTGAATCTTACCACCATCATTGTCAAAAGCTCTTTGTCCTCTCCAACAACAGGAACATTTCCCTGAAATTAGAAAAAAATTGACCCTAGACAAGATAAAGATTCCCAGCTCACATCAGGACCACAAGATTCCAGGAACTTTCAGCTGTGCCACATCTATCGCGGCCTACTTAATTATAATGTACCAAATGTCCAACTGACGATCTATATGTAGGGGAGACAGGACAAAAACTTAGCATTAGGCTGAATTCTCATCACCACACAATAAAGGAAAAAGAAGAAATCTACCTTTAACCAAGCATTTTTGTAGGTTTGATCACAGCATCATGGACTTGAAATTGCTTTAAAAGGGGTAGTCCGAAGTCAAAAGTACATATATCTAAATCCATGTCTATTTGATGCCATAATCTAAGCTAATTTCTAAAATATTTACTTTAAATTTCTCTATAATTTCCCTAACTACAGTATTTTTTTAATTCCTGTCTGATGTTCATCTGAGAGTGCTAAGTACATCCTGAGATACTCAAAGCGTCATCAGAGCAGGGGGCACAGGGTGCGGTCACTGTCACAGCCTTTGTCCCCTCCCTGAAACAAAGAGTCATCAGTGACGCTCATTTCAGGGGTGGGGTTGGTCGCTGCTCTGTGCAACATTCACAGTGACAGCGCTCAATCTATTGTCAGCTCAGATTTGCAGTAATCAGCCAGCAACACAGTGCTAGGGTTTTAGATCAAGACTAAAGTCTACCATACACATAAGCTGGCTGTCGGCCAAGCAATGCTTCATTCAACGCTACAGCCATCTCTGTGATCTCTATCATGCACAGGAGCGATAACATGGCCGAGTATTTCTTTGTTCTTTATAAGGAGGCTGCCAACAGACATCTCTGCAAGCGGCTCATCTCTGGGAGAACAATGCGATCAGCATTCCGAAATCAGACATGCCCGATTGCCATCTCCCCCATTACAATCGGCCAGGGTTCTCATACACATCAGAATGCTGGTCAAAAACCCATCACTATTTTTTCCATAGCAAGATGCAGTTTTCATTGGTACTATTGTAAGGTATTTGACATAGAAATTTCCTTTAGGGGGGGCGTGGTTTGCAGGGGAAGAGAGAGGACCTGCTTTTCAGTAGCTCCTGCTATTCCCCTTTTTAAGCTTGCTAAAGATTTCTAAAAAGTGGATTTTTGGTCCTAAAAGCTTGTTTGAAGATGCCTGGAGTACAAGGAAGATGGAAAAAAGCAGTCCCAGCAAAGAAAAACTTTATTTCCCGACTTAAAAACAATGTGAGGAGTTCCAGTACGGGCCTTCTCTCTCCTGGAGCCGAGCGGAGGCAGCCGCAGCTGCAGCTTCGGTCTGCCAGGAGAGTGCAGGTGAAGGAGGGAGCTCATGAAGACCAAGCGAACGGCCGCAATAATAAAGCAGTGGAAACTGTACTTACTGCGGCTCCAGCTTCAGTGGAGCAGAAGACAGCGGTCAGTCTGGAAGCTGGAGGATCGCGGAGAGGAGCGGAGGAGCGGCCCCTGGAGTCAGCGATATATGGGAGCGGCGACCCTGATTCGGCAGGCCCTGGAGCTGAGGTCAGTGGATCGGGAGAGGCGGCGGTATCTGCGGTGATAGCGGGAGATGAAAGGCGGCGATCGGCCGCGAAGTCAGAGAGTAGCAGAGGCTCGGGGGATGAAAGCAGATGCCCGGGCAGGACGGCGGTGTTCAAAGCAGCGGCGATTGCCGCAGGATCACGGCCACTTGCAGCGACAGCGGGAGATGAAAGGCGGCGATCGGCCCGGAAGTCAGAGAGTAGCAGAGGCTCGGGGGATAAAGGCAGATGCCCGGGCAGGACGGCGGTGTTCAAAGTACTGGAGATTGCCGCAGGATCACGGCCACTTGCAGCGACAGTGGAAGATGAAAGGCAGCGATCGACAGAGAATAGCAGAGGCTCGGGGGATGAAGGCAGATGCCCGGGCAGGACGGCGGTGTTCAAAGCAGCGGCGATTGCCGCAGGATCACGGCCACTTGCAGCGCTGAAGATAGGAAACACTCCACAGATGATGAATAAGCAAAAGGGAAACCTTATGATAAATGGATTTAATAACGGTGACATGGAAGGGAAACCCTCATTACAAAAAGAGGTAATACTGGAGGAAAAAATTGAACACTACAATAATGAGGATTTTACAACATATAACCCTGGCAATGATAAGTCTGAGCAACAGATGAGCAGCGATTCAGTTGAGGTACGTGTTGAATTGCAATGTATTTCTGCTCAATCCTCTTCTTCAACCCAGCATGTGAGAAGTAATTTGAGACATGATGCAGATGAGTTTGTTCCTGCGACTCCGAGTATTAATAAAAACTCGGAATATTTAATTTCACCTGAGGTGAAGAATAAAAACTCGTTAAACCAGCATAATAAGGGACTTATTCACTCCACTAATAAGAATCATAACTCATCATCTCCTTATTCTGTCAGCAGTGAAAATGATATATGGGGTAAAAGAGATGTTAAAGAACAACTAAGATTGTTTGGCATAAATGTTGTTTCATGTTCGGAGTCAGATGGGTCTTCTGGATCTGATAAAAACTCAGAGACTACATCTTTAGTAAAATCTATTGATAAAATAGTATCCCTTGAGGACACTACAAGTATTTTTAATGAGTCAGACTCTGAGGTAGGTTCCTCGTTTTATTCTTCAGAAAATTCCTTAAATTACACAGACACGGACATTGACTATGATCAAAGCTCTTTATCACAGGATGACCAATTTTTTCCTGATTATAAGAAATCAGATATGAGCAATTTAGATTTAGACTCTGTTCCAGCTTCGGAAAATTATCCTACAGAGGATTTTTTGATTAATCTGAGCAAAGCTTTTCTAACATCATTGGCTGAGATAGGGAATGTTGCTAACTGTGAAAATAACTCAGACGTGGCTTCAGAAAGCCTTATTAAGAAATTGTTTAAAGACTCATTGTTATTAATAGCCGGAGGTTTTGACGCTAAACACGATAAAGTAACCAACATATCTCAGGAATCAAAAATTCTGTATCCTTTAAAAGAAAATAAAGAAGATCCCTATTTAAACAATACCTCATATTTTCATGAACTATCAAAGTCCCTGAAAAGCATTCAAAAAGACATTACCGATTTTAGATGTTGTTTGTCCAATTATGAAGATTTAAAAAGAAAAAATAATTTAAAAATAAGAGGTATCTCAGAGTCTGTTCATCCATCTCGACTGAAAGACTATATTTCTTCAATGGTCTGCTATTTGTTTCCGGACGTTAATGAAAAGAATTTAATTGAGAAAGCTTTCAGGATTCGAAGACCTTCTTCTTTGCCGTCTGACTTAGCCAGAGACGTTATCGTCTCATTTTACCCTAACTGGGTGAGGAATGCTTTTTTCAACATCTCCAAAGAGTCAATTTTTTCTTCGTCACCCTATAATAATTTAATTTTTTTTAAAGATCTTTCTAAAGAAACTATGCAAAAACGCAGGTCTTTCTACCAAATTACGAGAGAACTTCAACGTGCTGGTATAAACTACAATTGGACACAGATGTCCACGTTATCTGTGAAATATGCCTCCAAGATTATTGCTATCCAGTCACCGGAAGAGGGTATGGTTTTTCTTCAGAATGCTGGAATTATCTCTGCAAGCTTTCATTCTGGTGGAGTGGACCCACTTACATAAGATCTCCATTTCATCTGAAAATTCCGGTCTACTGATTTCACCTTGGATTACAAATTTTCTTTTATGAGAGTTATTGGCCTGTGACTTGGGATCTCCAACTTACTTGAAGATTACTGACCAACTGTATACCTCATTCGGGTTTATGTATACCTTCCAGGAATTATGATTTTACTTTAGATTGTTGACCTTATTTGGATTACAAATTTTTTTATCTCACTAGATACTTTTTAAAATCTTACTTTTCATTTACCAGGAATAATGATTTATTGTTTTGAATAGGCTGACTATTCCACCTATATAGTAGAGAATAAAACCGAACTTTTCCCCCATTCGGTCTTCGGAACACAAGGTGTTCTAGGACCAGACTCGGCATACCTACATGTCCTTAAGGACTAGTAACATATTGTTTCTTAACTAATATTGTTTTTTCTACAGGTAATTAAGCGTATATTACATAGTCTGTGAATCGCATTACGTATTGGTTCAATTGTAGCGAATAGAAGCAAGGGTTAATATGGCTACGGTTAGTCTAGTCTTGATGATATATTAGGGTATGTCTTATTACTAAAGGGGCTAAAACCCCTATTCGCATAGTAACTTAATACTGTTAAGTTTATTTAGTGTATTTTATTCTCAACTTGTTTTAAAAAGATGTAACGCATACTGTTAAATTTTCTATATTTAAAAATTAATAAAGTTATTTGAAAAAGAAATTTCCTTTATTCCCTATATCCAATCACTCTCTCGCTGTTATGATCTGCTACAAGCACTAAGGAAAGGTGGGAATTCTGTCCCTACAATAGGACTGAGCTGGATCCCTACGATGTAACGGGGAACCTGATCCTGCGACCAGACCCGCTAAAGTCCTCAGCTAGTCTGAACGAAGACCTATAGTTGCGAGGGAGGAATCCCTACAAGATCTAGGGACTGGGTGAAAAGGTGGACACCTCCTAACAGAAAGTGTAGCAGGGAAAATAAAACAGAAAACAAATACTAAGAGATACTAAGATCTAGCAAAACTGACAGAGTAAGGCACCTAAGCACCCGGCTAGCTTAAGAGTAGATAATACAATGAAGTCCAGCGAGGCCAGAAGGGCGGAACCAGACTAAATAGGGTAAAAAGGTCATGTGACCAGCAAAGTGAAACAAAACCTAACAAGAGGGTTCTAACAGTACCCTCCCTTCTAAGAGGATCCTCCGGATCCCCTAGGACTTAGGCTTATCCGGAAACCTCTTGTGAAACGCTCTGACAAGTCTAGACGCAGAAACATCATCCGCCCTCACCCATGAGTTATCCTCGGGTCCATAACCCTTCCAAGCGACGAGGTACTGTAAACTCCCTCTATACCGTCTAGAATTTAGGATGCGGGAAATCTCATATTGCCCGTCCTCCACCACCAGAGGAACAGTGGCCGAGACGTCTCCATCTGAGACCTCAGCTTTTTTCAAGAGAGAAACATGAAACACCGGATTAATCTTCCAGGAGGTGGGAAGCTCCAACTTAACAGCAGATTGGTTAATAACCTGAAGCACCTTAAAGGGCCCTACAAACTTTGGACCCAATTTCTTAGACGGAATCCTCAAGCGCAGATTCTTAGAGGACAACCAAACCATGTCACCAATAGCAAACAAAACCTCTTGTCGTTTTCTATCAAAATACACTTTGGATCTTTTGTTAGCCTCCTGAAGATTACCACGCACATCAGTCCAAACTCTCTCCAAAAGACCAGAAAAACTCTCCTCTTCAGGTACAGCCGATCCCAACTTGGAAAATGACCCAAACGACGGATGTCTCCCAGTACAACAAAAAAAAGGCGAACAACCAGCAGAAGCGGATGTATGGTTGTTAAGAGCAAACTCAGCAAGTGGAAGAAACTCAGACCACCCCTCTTGATTATCAGTCACAAAACAACGCAAGAACTGCTCAACATCCTGGTTTTTCCTTTCTGTCTGGCCATTAGACTCCGGATGATATCCGGATGAAAACGACAAATGAACTCCCAACCTGTCACAAAAAGCGCGCCAAAAACGAGCCACAAACTGAGGTCCCCTATCGGAAACAATGTCAGTAGGAACACCATGTAGTCTGACTATTTCCTTGACAAAGGCCTTAGCGAGAGTCTTAGCGCAGGGCAATTTGATGAAAGGAACCAAGTGACACATCTTGCTAGAACGGTCCACGACCACCCAGATGACAGTGAAACCCTCAGAGGGGGGAAGGTCAGTAATAAAGTCCATAGCCAAATGTGTCCAAGGTGCACTAGGGACCTCCAGAGGGCAAAGCAACCCCGCAGCAGGAGTATGAGAAGACTTAGATCTAGCACACACAGTGCATTGACGCACCCATTAATGACTTCCTTCTGCCATAGTGGCCACCAAAAACTGCGACCCACAAGTCTCTTGGTCTCAGAGATTCCAGGATGACCTGCCAACCGAGAGTCATGACATTCATCAAACAAATCTCTCCTCAGGGTACCAGGCACAAACAACCTCCCATGCGGCGTGTTAGATGGGGCATTCTCCTGTGCTTTAAGAATCTCATCTTCCAGCACGGAGTCCAAAACAGCAATAACAACCCCCTCTTGCAAGATGTTTTCCTCCTCCTCCTCAGTACCCACCATAGGAGAAAAGCTGCGAGACAAAGCATCAGCTTTAACATTTTTAGTACCTGGGATGTAAGTAACGGTAAAATTAAACCGTGAGAAAAACAGTGCCCACCTAGACTGACGGGCATTCAAGCGTTTGGCAGCATCAAGGTAGATCAGATTTTTATGATCGGTGAAGACTTGAACGGGAAATTCCGCTCCCTCCAAAAAATGACGCCAGTGTTCAAATGCGAGTTTAATTGCCAACAATTCCCGATTACCGATATCATAATTTAGTTCAGACTCAGAAAATGTATTTGAAAAAAAAGCACAGGGATGTACTCCATCCGTCTTTGCCTGAGACAACACCGTGCCGACCCCCACAGAAGAAGCATCAACCTCAACCAAAAATGGCTTAGTCACATCAGGCTGCGTAAGGATGCTGAACCTCTCCTTTAGCAACACAAAAGCCTCAATGGCCTCAGTAGTCCACTGAACCGCATCAGCACCTTTCCTGGTGAGATCGGTCAGAGGTTTGGCAATCACAGAAAAATCTTTTATGAATTTTCTATAATAATTGGCGAACCCCAAAAACCTCTGTATTGATTTCACACCAATAGGTCTAGGCCATTCCTGCACAGCTTGCACTTTCACCGGGTCCATCTCAAAACCTTCACTGGAGACAATGTAGCCCAAAAAACTAAGTCTCTGTACAGCGAACTCACATTTTTCTAGTTTGGCAAAAAGTGAATTATCACTCAGTAACTGTAATACTTCACGCACACTCCTCCAATGAGACTCCAAATCCGGTGAATAAATCAAAATGTCATCCAAATACACAACCACACTTCTGCCGATCAAAGGTCTAAGGATGTCATTAATAAGATTCTGAAAAAATGCCGGAGCACTGGAAAGTCCAAAAGGCATGACCAGATTCTCAAAATGACCCAGTGGAGTGTTAAACGCAGTCTTCCATTCATCCCCCTCCTTCATGCGCAACAAATTGTATGCCCCTCGAAGATCAATTTTCGAGAACCACTTGGCCCCCACTAACTGGTTAAACAAATCAGGAATCAATAGCAGTGGGTAAGGATTGCGTACAGTAATCTTATTAATCTCACGAAAGTCTAGACAAGGCCTTAAACCGCCGTCCTTTTTTTTAACAAAAAAAAATCCAACCGCCACAGGAGATTTGGAAGGCCTAATGTGACCGGCAGCCAAGCTTGTCTGTATGTATTCCTCCAAAGCCTTTCTCTCAGGAATAGTCAAATTAAATAAGCGACTTTTAGGAAGAGTCGCTCCAGGGACAAATTCAATTGCACAATCATAATCTCTATGAGGAGGCAATACCTGCGATTCTTTATCAGAAAAAACTTTCCAAAAATCCTGAATAGGTACAGGTAACTCCCCCTTAACTACAGCAGCAATACGCCCGTTACAACACTTGTCATAACAATTGGGACTCCAGGACTTAATTTCATTGGTAGACCAATCCAGTACCGGATTGTGCAATTTTAACCAGGGTAACCCCAAAATCACCGGTGAGGGCAAATTATTCAAAACCACCAGATCCAAATTCTCTTGATGAACACCATTAATAGTAAGAGGAAATTCACAGATATGGTGAGTAACATTTTTCAAGTGAGAACCATCCACAGACACCACATTAATAGGGGAAGACAGAAGTTTGGGTTTTAATTTTAGTTTTTCCAAAAATTTCCCATCAATCACATTGAGAGTTGAACCACAATCCACAAATACCCGAAACTCCATTAATTCCTCCTCACCAGCAGTGGTAGCAGAAAGAAAGACACCTTTATTGTTTAAACAAGCTATACGGGCGAAACTGACCTCATTTTTTTTCTCTCTTTATTCATTCGAAGCGCACAGTTCTTAATAAAATGCTCCGAATTACCACAGTAGAAACACAAGCCCTTAGCAAATCTGCGTTCTTTTTCCCGAGAGTGAAGTGTCATTGCTCCAATTTCCATCGGCTCTGCAATGTCAGTACATTCCTTCTCCAAACTTGGAGCTGACAAGGCAGATTTACTCTCATTAACCCTTGCACGCAGTCTCCTATCCACCCGTATGGCTAATTGCATAGCCTCTTGCAAGTTACCAGGTATAGGATAAGCAATCAGCAAATCTTTAACCCTTTCACTTAACCCTGCAAGAAATAAACTTTTCAAAGCTGAATCGTTCCAGCCCACCTGTGTGGACCACCTTCTGAAGTGAGTACAATATTTCTCCACATTACCTGATCCCTGTCTCAAACGTCTCAATTCTGTCTCAGCTGATTAAACACGATCCGGATCGTCATATAACAACCCCAAAGCAGAAAAAAAACTATCCACTGATATAAAGCATGGATCACTAGGCTGCAGAGAAAAGGCCCAATCCTGAGGTTCTTTGCGCAAAAGTGACATTATGAACCCTATGCGCTGTGATTCCTCACCAGAGGATCTGGGTCTCAAACGGAAATACAACAAGCAAGCATTTTTAAAAGAAAAAAAATCTTGTTGTTCACCAAAAAATAAATCAGGCAAACGTACCTTTGGCTCCACGAAATGTGCTCCAGAACAACTACTCACGTGTTGCTTTATCTCAGCCACCTCCAGAGAAAGTCCCTGCAGGCGCTGAACCAAATCCTGAACCGACACCATGATGGAAAACAGAAAATCTTTCCTTAGAGATTTTTTATTTTTTTTTCTTTTGGCTGGACTTACTGTTATGATCTGCTACAAGCACTAAGGAAAGGTGGGAATTCTGTCCCTACAATAGGACTGAGCTGGATCCCTACGATGTAACGGGGAACCTGATCCTGCGACCAGACCCGCTAAAGTCCTCAGCTAGTCTGAACGAAGACCTATAGTTGCGAGGGAGGAATCCCTACAAGATCTAGGGACTGGGTGAAAAGGTGGACACCTCCTAACAGAAAGTGTAGCAGGGAAAATAAAACAGAAAACAAATACTAAGAGATACTAAGATCTAGCAAAACTGACAGAGTAAGGCACCTAAGCACCCGGCTAGCTTAAGAGTAGATAATACAATGAAGTCCAGCAAGGCCAGAAGGGCGGAACCAGACTAAATAGGGTAAAAAGGTCATGTGACCAGCAAAGTGAAACAAAACCTAACAAGAGGGTTCTAACACTCGCTCATGTCACCTGCACCTTAAAAACATCACTAGAATCTGACCTTTTCTCAACTTTAAAACTGCAAAAAGGAGATTTTTGTGTACTCACCGTAAAATCCTTTTCTCCGAGACGCTCATTGGGGGACACACAGACCGTGGGTGTTATGCTGCTGCCACTAGGAGGACACTAAGCAATACATAAGCACAAAAGATTAACTCCTCCTCCTGCAGTATACACCCTCTGTTGGCTCAATCCTGAACCAGTTCGGTGCCAAAGCAGTAGGAGCTCATAACAGAGTGCAATATGTCAACAATTCAAAGAGACAACGAGGCTACAGGCTAAACAAGGGTGGGAGCTGTGTCCCCCAATGAGCGTCTCAGAGAAAAGGATTTTACGGTGAGTACACAAAAACCTCCTTTTCTCCATCGCCTCATTGGGGGACACACAGACCGTGGGACGTCCCAAAGCAGTCCCTGGGTGGGAAGCCATCAACAGATGAAGCCTCGTGAACCTCATGCATAAAACGCATAAAACGTCAACAGACAACTTACAGATGCGCAACAGCTGATTGCAGAATCTGTCTGCCAAGTGCCGCATCTGAAGAAACCTGAGCATGAATTTGGTAATGCTTGACGAAAGTATGAAGACTGGACCAAGTCGCAGCCTTGCACACTTGCTGTGCCGAAGCCTGGTGCCGAATGGCCCAGGAGGCCCCCACAGATCGAGTGGAGTGTGCCTTAATCCCAGCCGGGATAGGCTGACCTTTAACACGATACGCCTTTTGGATCGTAGAGCGAATCCATCATACGCCTCTTGGATCGCAGAGCGAATCCATCCGGCTAACGTGGTCTTGGAAGCAGGAAGACCCTGTCTGCGTCCTTCCGGAAGCACAAACAGAGCGTCCGATTTTCGGAAAGATGCAGTTCTCGAAATGTATCTTCGGAGAGCCCTCACCAAATCCAAGGTGTGAAGGGCTTTTTCAGTACGGTGAATCGGCGCCGGACAGAACGAGGGCAAGACTATCTCCTCATTGATATGAAAAACCGAAACGACTTTTGGTATGAAAGAAGAAGAAGTCCTAAGGACTACCTTGTCCTGGTGAAAACAGAGAAAAGGAGGTTTACAAGATAAAGCTGCCAACTCCGATACCCGTCTGATAGAGGTAAACGCCACTAGGAAGACAACCTTCCAGGAAAGAAGCGATAAGAACACTTCCGGCAAAGGTTCGAAGGGGGATTCCTATAAGGCACTGAGGACCAGATTAAGATCCCAAGGATCCAAAGGCCTCTTGTAGGGTGGAGCAAGATGTGACACTCCCTGGATAAAAAGTCCTGACCTGAGACTTAGATGCGATCCGCCGTTGGAAAAAGGACGGACAAAGCAGAAATCTGCCCCTTGAAGGAGGAGAGAGCTAACCCCGAGTCCATTCCTGCTTGGAGAAATTCTAGAATGGAAGGGATAGGAAAAACCAAAGGAGAACGACCTTTGTCCTTACACCAGGAAAAGAATGTCTTCCAGACACGATGATAAATGCGGGCGGAAGCCGGCTTCCTGGCATTGACCATTGTGGAGACAACTTTGTGAGAAAAAAAACAGTCTGACCTAAGATCCAGGCTTCAATGGCCATACCGTCAAATTCATCACTTTCGAATTGTGATGGTAAATTGGACCCTGTGAAAGAAGGTCCGGACGGTCTGGTAATTTCCAAGGGACGTCTGCGACCAGATGCACTGGTTCCGCATACCACGGACGGCGAGGCCAGTCCGGAGCGACCAGAATGAGAGGAACACCTTCCGCCTTGATCTTCCGAATCACCCTGGGGATTAACGGAAGAGGTGGAAAGATGTAAGGAAGGCGAAAATTGACTCCAAGGGAGGACTAGCGCATCCGAGCCGATGGCTAGTGGATCGCGAGATCGATTTATGAAAGTCTGAACTTTGGCATTCAGTCTGGATGCCATGAGATCTACATCCGGCATGCCCCAAAGCTGGCAAATGAGTTGAAACAATTCCGGGTGCAGGGACCATTCCCTGAGTCTAAGCCTTGGCGACTGAGGAAGTCGGCCTCCCAATTGTCCGCTCCTGGGATGTGAACCGCGGAGATGGGCGAGCGGTTTGTCTCGACCCAGCGCAGGATGTGTGATACCTCGAACATCGCCGTTCTGCTCTGAGTGCCTCCCTGACTGTTGATGTACGCCACGGCCGTGGCGTTGTCTGACTGGATCCGGATGGGACGACCGGCCAGAAGATGATGGAACTGGAAGAGAACTAGTTTGACAGCTCTGATCTCCAGGATGTTGATCGGGAGACGGGGCTTTGGGAGAGACCAGCGCCTTGAGCCGTGTGGTGAAGGAACACAGCTTCCCATCCGAGGAGACTGGCATTGGTGGTCACCACCAGCCAATGGACAGGCCGAAAAGATTTTTCTTTGATTCAGCGATGAAGCATTTGTTCACCATTTCAGGGAGCTTCTGACTGTGGGAGAAAGACGAAAGCGGCGACTTAGAGACGCAGGGTTCCTATCCCAGAGTGATATTAGAAGAGGGCGAAGATGGAACTGGGCGAACGGTACTGCCTCGATGGAAGCTATCATCTTCCCGAGGACCTGGATGGCGCCCCGCCGAGAGTGGGAGCGGCCTGGAGACAACAGGAGCACTCCCCGCCTCAGAGAAGCAATCTTCTCTGGAGGGAGAGATACCAACCCTTGGGAGGTGTCCAGAATCATTCCCAGAAAAGGAATTTTCTGAGAGGGAATGGGAAAAGACTTGTCTAAATTGACTAGCCAACCAGGCGAGGGAGGGTGTCGATAGTGATCTCGACACTCTCTGCGCAGGCCCGAAAAGTCGGTCCTTTGATGAGTAGGTCGTCCAGGTACGGGAGGACCACCACACCCCGAGAGAGTAAAATTGACATGGCGGCCGCCATGACTTTTGTGAACACTCTGGGGGCGGTTGCGAGACCGAAGGGCAGAGCGGCATCTGAAAACCAGTAGATTTCAGACCATGGTCGAGAATACCCGCCAGCCGGACCTGGTAAAGTGGGAGTAACTGGATGCCTACCCTGTCCAAGTCTTTCAGATACTGCAATACTGAGAAACTTGTGGGAAGGAGTACCCTCGAGTTTGGACCGTGAGGGTCTGCGTTCCCAGGAATGGGAGGGTTTAAAGAAGTTAGAGACTTCTACGAGGGGAATCTGCTCGCCATCCTCGGAGCCAAAGGGGCTCTGCTGATGATAATGGCGTTGGAGCCATAAGAACATCGTTGCCCACTGTATCCAGGGATGCATGTACACATAATCCCTGGACCAGACTATTTGGTAATCCAGACCAATCACCCATTGAGGCTTGCTATTGTCTTGATTGATCTTGGCTAGGGCCCTAGACCGAACATCATGCTGTGGTCACCCGGGTGACATTGATAAAAAAGGGAAAAGAATTGTCCCGAAAGCTTCAAAAGACTGAGCGCAGCCAACTGGACGGTCAGTGGGATTTTAATAAACAAGCCGTCAGTCAAAGACAGTAGAGGTTAATAAGCAAGCTGTAATATAGGATCCATTATTGGAGACTCCGTCCACTCTGTTTTTAGAATGTGGATAAAAAGACACCGTGATTAAACGGTTTTAGCTCCGAGAATAAATTGCTCGGCAACAACTATATCTTTGACCAATGTCAGCAACCCAGGGGGGTTGGTAAGAAAAAAAAAACACTGTGAGGACGTTTGAGCCCTTTGAAGGTCTCAGCAAGGTAAGGACTATTTTTATATTGTACAGCTCGCAGAGCTCTGTTAACCGGTTCGATGAGGAGCTCTAAGGATTCCTGATAGTCTGGCGAATCCGGATAAACTCACATGAGACTCATATTTTGAGTCATGTGTGTTGCAATCCCCAGGAACGGGGGATCTGGAAACTGAACATTCGTACCCCAAGAGAAACAACAGCAGACTGCATGCCATGACATTCCTTGCTGCTGTCAGTCCTTGTCTGAAGACTTCGAAAGACAGAGAGGGGTCTTCATAGGTAAAATTGAAGCCAGAGACATTGCCCATTCGGAGGACTCCTGTGAGAAAAAGCAAACTGCACAGAATGAAGTGTAGAGTGTACTCACTGCGGGGAGAGACCCGAAGATGGAGAAGGGGGAATTCCGCAGGACTACGGCAGCTATGGCCGTACTTCCTCAATCCACCATCCCCTTTGATAGGGGGGTGGAGAGGGATCTTACATGCCTCCAGACCGCCACCGTTTTCAGGAGAGGTGTAAGGTTCTTTGTCTCTGTTGACATGTTCCTTGAAACTCAGTTTTCCGTCGGCCATTTTGCTTTCTGTCTTTCTGCAGCTCTTGCCCTCAGTTAATATGGAGTTTCCAGTTTTCATGTTCCCGCCCTGATTCTTCCCTCTTGCTTCTTAAGCAGCCTCAGCTGAACAATCAGTGCTCCTGAATCAAGCCTCAGTCAGTCTGTGACCTGACTCCTGGAAGCCTTGGACTTGTACTCCAGCTATTCCCTACTGAGGAACCTTGGAACACTTTTGGACTCTGGAAACCTGCTGTTTGGTGAATCCATGTTTGCAGAGGAATTACGGTACAGAGAAGAGATCCTGAACCTGCTTTGGAGATTTATTGTAGTGCTTTAAGTTACTCTGGCCTGCTGTGTCTCCTGTCGCTGTTCCTGCAAACTGTGTGAACTTTTCAGCATGCTTGTATGAAGTAATACAAGTCATTTCATTTCAACCTATGTCTCCTGTGTTTCCTCGCACCCAAGCACAAGACACTATAGGAACTGTACACTATACATGACAAGATTCAGGAGCCAATGTTTAGTGTCTGCTGGGTCTGGGAAAGCCGTGTCTGCTGTGACTGTGGATATCAGATGTCCGTTTAATACCTTATGTGATGACAGTGGTTGTGACTTCTCACAACCATTCCAGGTGAGCGCATTCCCTTAAAATTTTACTCTGGAGTGTTACCACAGGTAAACACTATTGTTTTTTTGTTTTTTTTTCCTTTCCTCTTCCAGCACTTCTGCCTTAAAAGATCTGGAAGATGGAGGCCCGCATAAAGGAACTTTGCGGAGTGACTGATACAATCCTTTCAGATGTACAGACTTTAAAAACCCGTTTTGCAAGCCTACAGGACCTCACTAATCATAATTTGCAAGTGTTTGGACAAACTACCCAGGAATTGCGAGCCAGGATTGAGGCTCTAGAGGAACGAGCCCAGGCTCCTGCCATAACCCCGAGTTCTGGGATCCCCAAATTACCTCCTTTTCGTTTTGGCGGTGAACGTGAGAAATTCAGGGGATTTATTAATCAATGCAATTTATTTTTCTCTGCACATGCTTCACAATTTCCCACTGAACGATCCAAAGTGCTTACTATAATCATGTTACTTACCAATAAGGCTTTGATGTGGGGAAACCCTCTGATTGAGACTGAGGATGATTGTTTGAATCACCTTAATGCTTTTATTTCAGCCATGGGGCAGGTGTTTGATGACCCCAATCGAGGTGCAACAGCTGAAGCAGCCATGTTAACTTTGCGCCAAGGTAAGCGTTCAGTAGCCGAATATGCCTTGGATTTCAGGAGATGGGCTCTTGATACCACTTGGGACACTTCCGCTAAAAAATCTATTTTTCGGAAAGGGTTGTCTCCACTGATTAAGGATGAACTTGCTCGTGCCGACCCTCCCACTGCGTTAGGTGACTTTATTAACTATTGTATCCGTATTGATGCTCGTCTGACTGAACGCAGACAAGAGAGATGGTTCGAAAATAATCGCACTAACCTTTTACTACCTCCCTTCTCAGCTAAGGAACCTTTGAGTAGGATCACAAGGGAACCAGAACCTGAACCCATGCAGGTGGACTCTTTACAAAGACGGGTTAGTGATGCACGCAAAGAACATCGTATAAAGGAAAATCTATGTTTCTACTGTGGTAAGTCAGGGCACTTCATTATAAACTGCCCCAGCCGTTCTCGTAAGACTACTGCAGCAGTCATTCACCGTGAGTGTTGCGAGAGGAGCTCTGTCATGTCCGAGCCTCAGGCTCCAGAGAGATCTGCTGCAAGAGATCTTGATTTCTCAGACTTAAACTCTGTTAGTTCTGGGGACGATGACGGTATAAACGCTGCAATTTTTCAAGTTTCCTCAGCGGTGTCCCAGCTGAGTTGTAAAAGAAACAATTCTCATTGCTTCCTTTCCATCAAACTCTGGGTTGACTCAGTCTGGGTGTCTAGCTCTGCTATGATCGACTCAGGAGCAAGTGGAAATTTTATGGATATCTCCTTTGCTCTGAAACAGGGATACGTTCAGTGAAGAAGGCTACTCCAGTACAGATGGAGACTGTGGATGGCTCTCTACTGACTTCTGGACCAGTGGATCAAGAAACAGAGCCTTTGAGGGTCCTTATGGGTAAAGATCATCAGGAGAAAATGTCTTTTTTGCTTATCTCTTCTCCCCACTTTCCCATTATTCTAGGGCTACCATGGCTGCAGGCGCAGAATCCTACGATTAACTGGGAGACCAAGGAATTACACTTTCCGGAGAAACAGATGAGTCAAGGAGTTTCAGCTTGCTCTGTTCCTAAAGGAACCATGTCAGTCCCTGAACTACCAGCTGTTATACCAGGACTATGTGGATTTATGTGACAAGAAGAACGCTGATCAGCTTCCTCCTCACCGTCCATATGATTGTCCAATTGAATTATTGCCTGGAGCCGAGATACCTTTTGGTAAGATCTACCCCCTAGCGGGGCCCGAGCTAAAAGCTTTGAAGGATTATATAGACGAAAATTTAGCCAAGGGCTTCATACGCCCCTCTTCATCTCCCGCAGGTGCACCCATCTTCTTTGTGAAGAAGAAAGATGGATCTCTGAGACCCTGCATAGACTATAGGGAACTCAATAAGGTTACTATTAGAAACCGTTATCCATTGCCTTTAATCCCTGAGTTGTTGGAGAGAGTGCGGCATGCCAAAATTTTCTCTAAACTGGATCTCCGTGGGGCCTATAACTTGGTCCGTATTAGACCTGGGGATGAATGGAAGACTGCTTTCAGGTCACGCTATGGACACTTTGAATATCTAGTTATGCCTTTTGGTCTGAGTAACGCCCCAGCCACTTTCCAACACTTCGTGAATGATATCTTCAGGGATCTCCTAGATACATTTGTGGTGATTTATCTGGATGATATTCTAATTTTTTCTAACTCCACAGAGGAACATCATGGACATGTGAGAATGGTCTTAGAACGCCTAAGACAAAACCATCTCTACATCAAACTTGAAAAATGTGAATTCCATAGGACCGAAATTCAATTTCTGGATAGTACTATCTACGCAAGGGATTAGTATGGATGGAAGCAAGACCCAAGCCATCAAGGATTGGCCAATTCCTAGAAATGTGAAGGAGGTGCAGCGTTTCATCGGGTTTGCCAACTTCTATAGACGTTTCATTAAGAATTTTTCTGAGGTAGTGTCACCTATCACCCAACTTACCCGGAAACAGTCTAGGTTCTCCTGGACCCCGCAAGCTCAGGAAGCATTTTCCTGTTTAAAGGATAAATTTACCACCGCACCTATCTTAGTACATCCCAACCCCGAGCTTGCCTTCATAATAGAGGTGGATGCTTCAGACTGTGCCGTTGGAGCTATACTCTCTCAGAGAACAGGTGAGAAGAATGTCTTGCATCCCTGTGCCTTCTTTTCCCAGCAGTTGTCTTCGGCTGAGAGGAACTACGATGTGGGCAATAGAGAATTGTTGGCCATTATTGCGCCTTCAAGGAATGGAGACACCTTCTTCAGGGAGCTGCACAGCAAATAGTCGTCCTGACAGACCATCGTAACCTTGAATTTATCAGGTCGGCTAAGTGCCTGACTCCTCGCCAGGCTCGCTGGAATCTTTTCCTAAACCAATTTAATTTTGTCATTTCTTATAGACCAGGATCGCGCAATGGAAAGGCTGATGCACTCTCTAGGATTCATTCAGCAGAGACACGTCCACTTACTCCTCCTAAGACTATTCTTCCTGACTCTAGATTCCTGGGAGTGATTCATAATCAAGACCTACTTAAGGACATCAAGGAAGCATACCATGCGGATTCTTTGTTGGCTCAACCCCCAAGGGACGTAAGTCTTGTCTTTAAGAATGGTGTGTGGATTCAGGGACAACGTCTGTATATACCTGAAACAGTCAGATTGAGAGTATTGCAACTCATCCACGATTCCAAGATAGCCGGGCATAGGGGAATTCTAAAGACACAAGAATTTCTTTCTCGTTTCTTTTGGTGGCCCACTTACAGGAAAGATGTCTTAAACTATGTCACTTCATGTGAAGTCTGTGCAAGATGCAAAACACCTCGCTCCTCACCAACTGGTCTGTTGCAACCTCTTCCCACCCGTCCCGCCCGTGGGGATCCATTTCTATGGACTTCATTGTGGAGTTACCAACCTCTCAAGGGAAGAACACCATTCTAGTGGTGGTTGACCGTCTAACAAAGGCAGCTCATTTTATCCCTTGTGTCGGCTTACCCACTGCAAAACAGACATCAGACTTGATGATTAAGAATGTGTTTCGCTTACATGGAGTACCGGATGAGGTCATTTCGGATCGAGGGGTGCAATTCACTTCAAGGTTTTGGCAAAATTTCTGTGCAGCATTGGACATTAAAGTAAACCTTTCTTCTGCTTTTCATCCCCAGACTAATGGACAGACAGAACGAACCAATCAGACCCTGGAGCAGTATCTCCGCTGTTTTATCTGCCACCTACAGGATGATTGAGTGGATCTACTTCCACTGGCTGAGTTCTCTTATAACAACTCTCAGAGCGCCTCCACTAAGCAGTCTCCTTTTTACTCCAATCTAGGTTATCATCCTAACATTCTTCCTCGATTTCCCATAGATACGCCCTTGCCGGCAGTGGCTGAAAGAATCACTTCTTTACAAAAGAATATGGATCTTCTAAAGGAAAATCTAGAATTGGCTCAGGAAAGGTACAAGAAAGCAGCAGATAAATTTCGTAAACCTGCACCAGCTTTCAAGGTAGGAGATTTGGTCTGGCTGTCAACCAGAAATCTTAAATTAAAGATTCCATCGTCTAAATTGGGACATAAGTACATTGGACCTTATAAGATCAATAAGATTATAAGTGCTGTTGCTTGTCGTCTTCAACTGCCCAGAACTATGAGAATCCACCCTGTCTTTCATGTATCCCTACTAAGGCTGCAACACCCAATACGTTTCCTGGACGTTCTTCTCCTTGCCCTGACCCAGTGCGGTCGATGGTCAGGAAGAATTTATGGTGGAAAGGATTCTAGATTCCAGGTTGTAACAGAAATCAGTTGCAATATTTGATTAAATGGCAGGGCTACCCAGTGGAGGACAACTCATGGGAACCAGTCAATAATGTAAATGCTCCTCGCCTGCTCCGCCAGTTCATCAGAGGTACCCTGACAAGCCTGGTCTGAGGTCATCCGGAGGTTGTCCCTAAGGGGGAGTAATGTAAGTTCTTTGTCTCTGTTGACATGTTCCTTGAAACTCAGTTTTCCGTCGGCCATTTGCTTTCTGTCTTTCTGCAGCTCTTGCCCTCAGTTAATATGGAGTTTCCAGTTTTCATGTTCCCGCCCTGATTCTTCCCTCTTGCTTCTTAAGCACCTCAGCTGAACATCAGTGCTCCTGAATCAAGCCTCAGTCAGTCGGTGACCTGACTCCTGGAAGCCTTGGACTTGTACTCCAGCTATTCCCTACTGAGGAACCTTGGAACACTTTTGGACTCTGGAAACCTGCTGTTTGTGAATCCATGTTTGCAGAGGAATTACGGTACAGAGAAGAATCCTGAACCTGCTTTGGAGAGTTATTGTAGTGCTTGAAGTTACTCTGGCCTGCTGTGTCTCCTGTCGCTGTTCCTGCAAACTGTGTGAACTTTTCAGCATGCTTGTATGAAGTAATACAAGTCATTTCATTTCAACCTATGTCTCCTGTGTTTCCTCGCACCCAAGCACAAGACGCTATAGGAACTGTACACTAACATGACAAAGGTGGTGGGGATATCCATCCATGGTGCCACGCCCAATCATCGCCCACATCAAGGGGTTATCTCATGGGGAGAGCGTCCCCAGTCAAGGGGATCTGTCGCCCCATGGTAGCGTAGCAGGAGGGTACGTGGAGGCGACACTCGCACGATGCCCGCCTGTTGATGGTTTTTGGGATTGGACTTTTCGTACAATCCCGTCGCCCATTCATGCGTGAAGAAAGCAAAATAATAAAGTGTTAAAAAACTGAGAAAAAAAGTGGGGTCTGAGAGCAGACCCTAGTGCCTCCTACAGACCTAAGCAAGAACTGGTTCAGGATTGAGCCAACAGAGGGTGTATACTGCAGGAGGAGGAGTTAATCTTTGTGCTTATGTATTGCTTAGTGTCCTCCTAGGGCAGCAGCATAACACCCACGGTCTGTGTGTCCCCCAATGAGGGCGATGGAGAAAACTCTTACTGTCACTCTTATTTATTCTCATCTAAACTACTGCAACTCTCTACTGATTGGTCACTATCTTACCAAACTTTCTCCTCTCCAACCGTACTGAATGCGGCAGCCAGGGTTGTGTTTCTGTCTAGCCGCTTCACAGATGCCTCCACTTTGTTCCAGTCATTGCGCTGGTTTCCATCCTCTACAGAGTACAATAAAAACTTCTCTTCACCCACAAACTCTCCACAGTTCTGCTCACCACCCTAAAGTCCTCACTCATCTCAGTCTAAATTCTACTCCCCAATTGTCCCTGTTCTGCGACTGATCTAAGACTAACATCCCCATTAATTCGAACCTCCCACGTTTGTCTCCAAAACTTCCTACTGCGCGCCAGTTTTCAGGAATCACTACCCCGACGACCCGGTTAATACCTAACCCCCAAAATTTTAGGGTGCTTTTAAAAACACATCTCTTTAGACAAGCCTATCACATTACATCACCAATCTAACACTTACTTGTTCCCCTTTCTAAATTTTTTCATAATCTGGTCTCTCCTACTCATCTGTCTCCATAATCCTCCATGCCCCAACATCACTTGGTGCCTGATCTTACACAGATCCTGGCGATGGACCGGATCATGCGCTTAGCTCTTGATAATGATGGCTGAACCATAAATACAACCTTTCATTGCTCCCTTTAATCCTTATAGATTGTAAGGTTGCGACCTCTAATTCTCCTGAAATGATGAACTATGTGTTACTCAGAATGTCTTTATTGTTTTTACATGTTTCACCTTAATTGAAAGTGCTGTGGAATATTTGGCGCTATATAAATAGATATTATTAATAGGGTACTTACTACCTTTTAATTGATTTTTTTTACACTTATTGAGAGGTGAGATGAAGGAAAAAAAAAAACATAAAATCTGGATTTTTATTATACAAACACACTTTTTTGTTTTTTTAAAAACACCGTGCTAGGTAAGGACATGTAATCTATATTCAATGGATCAATACAATCAGATGATATCAAACTTATTTTTTTTTTATTGCTTTACTTTTTTTTTTTAACAGGAAAAAAAATCACTTTGCCAGATTCTTAGACCCATGGCTTTTTAAATTTTTTTTGTAGTCAAGCTGTTTTAGGACCATTTTTGGTTACATTCAACTTATGATGACCTTTTATTTCATCTTTCTTTCCAGGATAAATAAAAAAACAATAAGTCTAGGGAAAAAAATGTATGGGCAAGATGGAAGGAACTTTGGCGGGATAGGGAGTGATGATCGCGTTTCGTCAAATTCATGACGGGCACGGTGTTCGCTACGCCCAAATCTTACTCCAGCAGGGACTGGAGTAGAATTCTATGGCGAGGCGCAAATAGCGGTGTATGCACTTTTCAGTCTCCAGCAAGCCCCGCATTACAGCTGACGGAAACAACGCTGGTCTTGATGTATCGGGGGCCCCAAATACCTTACGTTTTTAACATTTAAAGCAATAGCTGACTCTTGTATTCATTAACCGCAGTGCGCCGCCACATAGTGGTGTGTGTGAAATATATGTATATATAAGTACACACACACTCCGCACAGAAGTTATGTCGATTATCCATGTTATTAAATAAAAGCTTATAACCGGACGGGTAAATTCATCGATTGGTTGTATAAATTATTCATTTGAAAACTGGAAAACCTCCGAAATGCGTTTAGGTTAAGAAAAATAATTGCATCAATGCAGAAATTTGATCATTTAAAATGGACACAGAATGGTCAATTTGGCAAGACAAAAGTTTTGTTAGCCCACAGAAAGTAATGTATTTTCAAACAAATAATTAACTTAAAATACAAATAATTTGTTGCAAACATTGGTGAAAGAATTTGTGGTGCATTAGAGTCATATTTAAATATTTTGTGTGATTGAATGACTGAAGACTGAATCCATGCGGTTCAACAATGATCATACAAATTTATTAATAAGTCATCAGGAATAGCAAAGAATGCAGTCTACATGCCTCCCAGAGTTCATTAGATTCTTTGGTTTTGTCTTCCAAGCTTCCTCTTTCATCCACCCAAAGATGCTCAATGATGTTCATGTCTGGTGGCTGGGCTGGCCAGTCCTTGACACATTGATTTTTTTTTTGCCTGGAGAAACTTGCTGTAGAGATGGATGAAGTGATGGAGCACCATCCTGCTGCAGAATTTATGACCCCTTTTATGATTTGGAATACAAAAGTTAGTAATACTTCTTGATTTTTAGACTATTGAATGCCTTCCACCTTGCAAATGTTTCGCACACCCCCAACTGAATGTAACCCCAGACCATGATCTTTCCACCACCAAATTAACTGTTTTCCTGGTGTATTTTAGATCCATACGGGCTCCATAGGTCTCCTGCAGTATTTGCGGTAGCTGTGGTGTAATTCTACTGAAGTTTATCAGAGAAATCCACCTTCTGCCTTTTTTCCAGCGTCCATCTGTTTACAGGCTGTGGGACTTTGCAAATGCCACACGGTTTTTATTTCCTTTTATTTAGGTGGGTTCTGGGCACTGATTCGACCATGGAGGCCATTTCGAGACAGAATCCTACAAACTGTTCTAGTTGACACAGGGACTTGAGGTGACCAGGCCTGTTGGAGCTCTGCTGCAGTGGAAGGGGGCTTGCTTGGATTTTCTAACCAACAAACGTTCCTCCGAGCAGTTGTCTTGCGGGTCTGCCGACCTGGGCTTGTCAAACCCATCTCCAGTCTCTTCAAATCTTTTTTTAATTATTGTACTTGACCTGAGACACTTTAAAGGTGCCAGCCACCTCTGCAGTGGATCTGGTCTTCAGCCTCTTGATAATCCAGGCTTTGGTCCGCAGGGTGGATTTTTGGCATGTTGTCAGAGCTCAAGTTGCAGTTCAAGTGAAGGTCTGGGGTGCTGGGTTTCTTTTTATACACACCCACAATTTAACCGATCATTTACTGAGCACAGGTGAGGATGTAACTAGGATTGGGTGCATTATATGACAGGCGACAAAACTTTTGTCTTGCAAAATCTGACCATTCTGTATCCATAAATGATCATTTTTCTGCATTGATGCCAAATTTATATATTTGCCCCTTTTCACATGTAAAGCGCCAGGAATAAATGGCGCTATAAAAATGTATAATAAAATAATCATTTGTTTTCTTAACCTAAACCACATTTCAGAGGGTTTCACTTCCAAAAGAATAATTTATACAACCAATGGATGAATTTAACGTCAGGTTATAAGCTTTTATTTACATAACATGG
>JARQOD010000004.1:364252026-364270551 GCA_033576555.1 Oophaga sylvatica | reverse complement strand
ATTTTCCCCTTATTTTGGTGTCAATAAAAATTTTAGATACCCCTTATCTATGAACTGTTCCAATATTTTTTTATCCCTCTCCCTAATGACAGTTCTGCTTCACATCCTTGTTTCCCTATTGCTTTTCCCTGTGCTGTTGATTAAAAATATGTGATTTTTCAGATTTTGTATTAGTCTTCGCCTGATGAAGGCTAAGTAGTCTCAAAAAGCTTGCAATTTGTTACCATCTTTTCAGTTAGCCTTTAAAAGGTTTATAAACCACTGGGCTCTAAGTCTAAATTTTTTTCGATTACTGGTAACACAGTACAAAGATATAATTTTCCTATAAAAAAAAATAATAAATGTATATTTCCCCTTTCCCGGCGGCCCCGCGCTTTCCCCCCCTTCACGCGTCCCGGCCCAATCGCGTTCCAAGGTGCATTGCGACAGCCCCCAGATGACGTACATCACGCGAGACCGTGTCATCTGGGTGTTCTCGAAATGCTTAGGGGAACGGGGGCGTGTGAGAGGCGGGAAGGCTGCGGGGGCCCCCGGAAAGGGTGAGAGTCTTTCCCCGGCCCCTGGGTACCTCCGCCTTTGAACCGCTTACATTGCGCGGAGATTACGCAAATTTAAGAACTGTTGCTTTTTTTTCGCGAGGTTTTTTTTTTGGGGAAAAAAACGCGCTGTGCACAAAAATTGCGGAATCCATTTAAATGAATAGGAGCTTAAGCTGCGTTTTTTTCGCGTTTTTGCCGCGGGAAAAAAAACTTGAAAAAAACACGAAAATTGCTGACGTGTGCACTTAGCCTTAAAGTGCACTAGTGCCAATACCCTTAAGACTAACATTAGTTCATTAATTGTGTTATATTAACACAAAAAAATAGGTAGATGCTTAAATCTATTGTTAAAGTGCACTAGTGCTAATATGTACTTCAAGGACTATAATGTAGCTCGTATTGTTGCAGATGTCAAAATAAAGGGCTCCATGAAATAACCTCCATACATAATAGCCTGGATGAAAAATGCCCACAGGTGGGGTGCTAGAAAGAAATAATAATAGGGAGCGTTTCACAAATGTTGCTTCTTCGGAAGAAGCAAATTTATGAACTTTTGCCCGTCGGGCGCTGGGATTAGAGTCCAGCTGATCTCCACCTTGCACACAGCCCTCAGCCTGCTGCCATATTTGGGTGCACTAGATCTATGTAATTACTATATTTTTTTGATCTCCACTGTGAAGAACAGCCCTTGAGCAAAATGTCTCCCTATTTCTTTATTATTTCTTTCTAGCACCCCCATCTGTGGCATTTTTATCCAGGCTATTATGTAGGTTTATTTCAGTGGAGCCCTTATTTGACATCTGCAACAATACAGAGCTACATTATAGTCCTTGAAAGTACATATTAGCACTAGTGCACTTTAAAATGATTTAAGCATTCTACCTATTTTTTTGTGTTATATAACACAATATTGAACTATGGTATATGTCTTATGGTGTATTGGCACTAGTGCACTTTGATAATGGATTTGAAGCAATTTCTCATTGAATTATTTTTTTTTTCTCTTTTAACTTTGCTATATATATTGTGCTTATATTTGTAATCGTTTGGCGTTTTCAGGTGGCTACTCTTTTCCCTGACCTTGTTTTGGAGTCTCCCTTACTCTTTTGTATATATTTGACTTTTAATTGTATTCAATAAAAATTATTATTTTATATTTTCAAATATAGTTTACTTTCTCCACTTCTCATCTATGGGTGGCACTGTCCACTATAGATTATGTGTGATATATTTGTATTATGTATAAAAGGCACCTATGTCTTAGCACGGGGCTATTGCCATTCCACCGCCAGACTTCTCTGCGAATCTTGCCCGTCTGAAAGCCCTGCTTTTTGTGCCTGCATGCTTCAACTCAATGACTATCTGTACCTGTTCTGCCGTGTATCTTCAATAAACTTCAACCTCAGCTTAAAAAAGAAGATCGTCTACATCATTTTTCCGGCTCTTCCAGCTCTCAGTAAGGACTTTCTCTTACACTTCTCTGCACCCTCTCCAGTTCAGCTATGTCTTTCTTATCACTGGAGACCAGAATGTGCACGTATTCTAAGTGTGGTCGCACCAGTGACTTGTATAGAGGTAAAATTATGTTCTCCTCATGAGCATCTTTGCCTCTTTTAATGCATCCCATTATTTTATTTGCCTTTGCAGCAGCTGCCTGACACTGGCCACTAATGTGAGTTTGTCGTCCACCATATCCCAGGTCTTTTTCAGTGACAGTTTTGCCCAGAGTTTTACAATTTTAAACACATAATTATACATCTTGTTTGTTCTACCCAAGTGCATGACCTTACATTTATCCCATTAAAGCTCATTTGCCATTTATCAGCCCAAGCTTCTAGTTTACATAAACCTCCTGTAATATAAAATTGACCTCCTCTGTATTGATTACCCTGCAGAGTTTAGTGTCATCTGCAAATATTGAATACTACTCTGTATGCCCCCTACAAGGTCATTAATAAATATGTTAAGAGAGCCCCATACTGATCCCTGTGGTACCCACTGCTAACCGTGATCCAGTCGAGTGTGTTCCATTAATTATTGGTAAAGACACCTCGAGCAACACTAAAAATAATCTCAAAATGATTGGGAGAGTTTATGTATTCATTTTGAAGAAAAATTTGTATTTGAGCATTCCAATGAAGTTCCAAGTGCAAAAAAGGTTAGAATGAAAATTCAAAACCCCAACGTTTCGACCTAATAGGCCTTCATCTGGGGTACATTTCTGTTTAAACAAGTAAAATAAATGAAATAACATAAAACAAATGACATATAACATGTTGAAAAAACCATATTCAGAACGTTAAATAAATAATTCTATGTGTATATATGATATTGCAGAAGACATCTGCACATTGAAAAACAAGTTATTGTATACAAAACATAATATTTCACTCGGACACTCAATCGTTGTGTCCTAAATCAAGAGTGATTTTGTAACGAATCATATTTACAATATATTAATCTTCATAGAATATTTGAGTATAACCTTAAGTATATATGGTGATTAACATGGTAGAAGGGTCAGGAATTACCCTTACGATGTATGGCATATTCAATGGAAACACTCCCATATATTTATAAACATGGGTGTTTAAATTTTTGCTGAGCCGCATAAATATGGTGTCAATGCTAATATATATATAATATATATACTTAAAATGAAGGGAAAAAGGGAGCGCAAAAAACAATAAGAAAATGTATTTGGGAAGAAAAAATAGGAAAAGGTAAGTCATTTATTTTACTTGTTTTTAAAAGAAAGTACCCCAGATGAAGGCCTATTAGGTCGAAACGTTGGGGTTTTGAATTCTTCATTCTAACCTTTTTTGCACTTGGAACTTCATTGGAATGCTCAAATAAAAATTTTCTTCAATGAATATGTTATGATTCGGTAGTGAGGAGTGCAGGCAAAAAGGCAATACACCAGAGCAGTTGGAATCTATGAGATTGCAGTACCCTGACCTAACCACCACAACTAGAGGCAGCCGTGGAGGTTCCTTACGTTGGTCCTAGACGCTCGTCACAGCCTGAGAAACTAACTACACCTAAAGATGAATAGGAAAGCTATCTGCCCCGGAGCAGAACCCCAAAGATAATAGCAAGCCCCCAAACATGTAATGGCGGTTAGACAAGACGAAATACTGACCAGACAGAAAATAGTATGAGCAAACGTTGGGGCCCAAACTAACTAAATAGAAAAGGATAGGAAGGGTACTTACTGCAATCCCAAAAAAAACCCTGAAATCACCAACTCTACTAATTTCAAAAACCCCTGAGATCACACGACCTCTACCACCTAAATTAGCTCTCAGGTGTAACAAAATCAAAACAGCAGCCACTGAGAAAAAACTGGAAAAGCAAAGTACAAACATCAGTGGCTGAACTAAACTGAGAGGCAAAAGCCCCCTGAGGGGTCCCAGAAGGCCCCCACAGAAGTGCAGGACAAAATGCAAAATCAAGCACAGAAACAAAAAGAAGAAAATGTCTTATCTGTTAGAAGGAGATGCAGACACGACACAGCAGGCTACAAGGGAAACTGGAATTCAAGGATTCAGACCAGAACAATTGATCACCGGCAACCCTGATGGGAAGGTGACTCCTTATATAAGACCAGTCAGTAACACCTGATTCCCAGTCCTCACAATCTTCACTGAACAGACCAGTACCGCTTGTAACACCAGAGGGAGCCTCTGCTCAGAACTCATCTCAAGCCCATTCACAACAGTACCCCCCTTGAGGAGGGGTCACCGAACCCTCATTTGAGAAACCCAGGTCGGTCAGGATGAGTTCTATGATACGAACGGATGAGTTCTAGCATGGATGTCCGAAGCAAACACCCAAGAATTGTCTTCCTGACCATAACCTCTCCACTTAACCAAATACTGGAGTTTCCGTCTAGAAAAACGAGAATCTATATTTTCTCAACCACATACTCCAGATTGCCCTCAACCAAAACAGGGTCGGAGGCATAGCAGCAGGAACCACTGGCTCAACAAACCTCTTCAACAAGGACTTGTGGAACACGTTATGGATCTTAAATGTCCTGGAAGAAGCAAACGAAAAGAAACAGGATTAAGAATCTCCATGATCTTATAAGGTCCAATGAAACCTAGGCTTAAATTTAGGAGATGCTACTCTCATAGGAATATTTTTTGAGGACAACCAGACCAAGTCCCCTACTTTAAACCGAGGACCATCAGTCCTATGCGGTTAGCAAACCGCTGGGCCCTCTCTTGAGAGAGGGACAACCTCTCCACTACTGGTCCCAAATCTGTTGCATACGCTCCACAACAGAGTCAACACCCGGACAGACAGAAGCCTCGTCTGTCCCGAAGAAAATCGAGGGTGAAACCCAGAATTACAGAAAAATGGAGACATCAAAGTGGCAGAGCGAGCCCTATTATTAAGAGCAAACTCAGCCAAAGGCAAAAAAGAAACCCAGTCATCCTGATCAGCAGACACAAAGCATCTTAGATAAGTCTCCAATGTCTGGTTTGTTCTCTCAGTTTGACCATTGGTCTGAGGATGAAACGCGAGGAGAAAGACAATTGAAACCAAGTTTAGAACAAAAGGTCCTCCAAATCTGGAAACAAACTGGACTCCTCTGTCAGACACAATGTTCACAGGAATGCCGTGTAAACGAACCACGTGCTGAAGGAACAAAGGCACCAATTCAGAGGAGGAAGGCAACTTAGGCAATGGCACAAGATGTATCATATTGGAAAACTATCACAAATCACCCAGATGGCGGTCATTCTCTGAGAAACAGGAAGGTCGGAAATGAAATCCATAGAGATATGGGTCCAATGGTCTCTTGGGCACAGGCAATGGCATCAACAAACCACCAGAGTGAGAGCAAGGCTTGGAGCGAGAGCAAGTCCCGCAGGACTGCACAAATTCCCTGACATCACGAGACAAGGTAGGCCACCAAAAGGACCGACTAACCAAGTCTCTGGTACAAAAATTCGGGATGCCCAGCCAACGCGGAACAATGAATCTCAGACATCACACTCTTTTTCCACTGGTCGGGACAAACAATTTTCCAACAGGGCAGCGCTCGGGCCTATCCTCCTGACACCCCTCCAGAGCAAGTCTGAAATTGGGTGAGATGGCGGAAAGAACTACACCCTCTTTCAAAATAACAGAAGGATCAGATAATCAGGAGAGTCCGCAAGGAAACTCCTCGAGAGAGCATCCGCCTTAACATTCTTAGTGCCAGGAAGAAATGAAACCACAAAATTAAAACGTGTGAAAAACAAGGCCCACCTGGCCTGTCAGGATTGAGTCGCTTGGCAGATTCAGATAAACCAGATTCTTATGGTCCGTAAGGACCACCACCCGATGTTTGGCTCCTCCAGCCAATGTCTCCACTCTTCAAAAGCCCACTTCATGGCCAATAACTCCGATTACCCACGTCATAATTACGTTCAGTAGGAGAAAATTTTCGAGAGAAAAAGGCACAAGGGTTTTCTTTTAGAGGTCTCTGGATCTTTTTGGGACAAACGGCACCTGCCCCAATTTCAGAGGCATCAACCTCCACCTGAAATGGCAGAGAAACATCAGGCTGCCGTAGAACAGGAGCAGAAGTGAATCTCTGCTTAAGTTCCTGAAATGCAGAGACTGCCTCAGGAGGCCAATTCACCACATCCGAACCCTTTTTGGTCAAATCAGTTAATGGTTTAACAATAACGAGAAATTACCAATAAATTTACGATAAAAATTGGCAAAACCAAAAATCTTTGAAGAGCCTTTAATGAAGTAGGTTGGACCCAATCACAGATGGCCTGAACCTTGACCGGGTCCATTTCAATAAAGATGGGGACAAAATGAATCCCAGAAATGAGATCCTCTGTACGCCAAAAAGACACTTTGATCCCTTCACATACAGAGCATTCTCTCTCAAAATCTGGAATACAGTTCGAACATGTTTCACATGAGAGTCCCAGTCATTGGAAAAAATCAAGATATCATCCAAATAAACAATCAGAAATTTATCCACAAAATCTCTGAAAATGTCATTCATGAAGGACTGGAAGACAGAAGGAGCATTAGTGAGCCCAAAGGGCATCACAAGGTACTCAAAATGCCCCTCAGGGGTATTGAATGCCGTCTTCCATTCATCCCCGTGCTTAATGCGAATAAGGTTATATGCCCCCTGAGGTCAAGCTTGGTAAACCAAGTAGCGTTTTTCACCCTGGAAAACAGGTCAGAAATCAAGGGTAACGGGTATTGATATTTCACAGTAATATTGTTCAAAAGACGATAATCAATACACGGCCTTAATGAACCATCCTTTTTGGCCACAAAGAAAAAACCGGCACCTAAGGGTGAAGAGGATGGTCTGATATGACCTTTCTCCAATGACTCCTTGATATAAGACCGCATAGCGTCATGTTCAGGTACAGACAAGTTAAAAAGGCGACCTTTAGGGAATTTACTACCAGGCACTAATTCAATAGCGCAGTCATAGCTCCTATGGGGAGGCAAGGATGCAGATTTACTTTCGCTAAACACATCAGAAAAATCAATCAAAAAGTCAGGAACATCCTGAGCCTGGGGGGAGGCAGAAAAAACAGGAGTGTTGGTATTAACACATTGGCAGCCCCAACTGGTTACAGACACAGATTTCCAATCCAAACAGGATTATGAGACTGTAACCAAGGGAAACCCAGTACGATAATATCATGCAGATTATACAGAACCAAAAATTTGCAGCACTCTTGATGATCAGGTACAACCCTCATTATAACCTGAGTAGAGAACTGAGGTTTATTCTCAGCCAAAGGGGTAGAATCGATCCCAGAAGGGGAATAGACTTCTGTAGGGGTATCAAGGGAAACCCACGTTTAGCAAAATCATAATCCATCAGGTTAATAGCTGCTCCAGAATCAACGAAAGCCTGAGCAGAAAATGAGGACAGAGAGCATATCAGAGTGACAGTTAGTAAAAACTTAGTCTGAACACTACCCAAGACAACTGAGCGTGCAAAACGTCCTCCCCGCTTAGGGCAGACTGAAATAGCATGAGAGGCATCACCACAGTAGAAACATAACCCATTGCGCTTTCGAAACTCATGACGCTGTGCCCCAGACACCACTCTATCACACTGCATGGGTTCAGAAGCTGGTTCACAAGGCAACACCATTCCACGCATACTTCTCCGCTCACGCAAACGTCTGTCAATTTGAATCGCTAATGACATAGAATCATTGAGACCAGAGGGGACAGGGAATCCCACCATAACATCCTTTACATTATCTGACAGACCCTTCCGGAAAAGGGCTGCCAAAGCGTCGTCATTCCATTTGGTCAGGACTGCCCACCTACGGAATCTCTGACAGTATAACTCAGCGTCATCAAGCCCCTGATTTAATGCCAACAAGGCTTTTTCAGCTTGATCAGTGACATTAGGCTCATCGTACAATAACCCCAAAGCCTGAAAAAATGCATCAACATCACTCAAAACAGGATCCCCAGGTGTCAGGGAAAAAGCCCAATCCTGAGGATCGCCGCGCAGGAGAGAGATGACAATTTGAACCTGCTGCGCTGCGTTTCCTGGGGACTTAGATTTTAAGGCAAAAAACAATTTACAATTATTTTTGAAATTCTGAAACTTAGCTCGATCCCCTAAAAACAAATCTGGCATGGGAATCCTAGGTTCCACAACAGGCAACCTAGCAAGATAGATAGCAATACTCCGAACCTCAGTGGCAAGCTGATCCACACGGCCAGACAACTGTGCAAACTCCATTGAGAGA
Source organism: Oophaga sylvatica (assembly GCA_033576555.1). Taxonomy (NCBI): domain Eukaryota; kingdom Metazoa; phylum Chordata; class Amphibia; order Anura; family Dendrobatidae; genus Oophaga; species Oophaga sylvatica. Next base: position 364,262,258 of record JARQOD010000004.1, on the reverse strand, counting down.
AAAAAAAAATCCTCCCCAGCACCCAGAGATACAGAGGGAAAAAAAAAAAAAAAATGCAACAAACAGAAAAATATCTCTGACAACTCTGACAACCTTTTTTTTTTTTTTTTTTCTTTCACAATATTTTTTCCCTTCTGTGAGTACCATACAATTTTCAATTTTTTTAGGCCGGTGATACTGTTATGATTCGGTAGCTGAGGAGTGCAGGCAAAAAGGCAATACACCAGAGCAGTTGGAATCTATGACATTGCAGTACCCTGACTAACCACCACAACTAGAGGCAGCCGTGGAGCGTTCCTACGTTGGTCCTAGACGCCTCGTCACAGCCTGAGAAACTAACTACACCTAAAGATAGAAATAGGAAAGCTATCTGCCCCGGAGCAGAACCCCAAAGATAATAGCAAGCCCCCAAACATGTAATGGCGGTTAGACAAGACGAAATACTGACACAGACAGAAAATAGTATGAGCAAACGTTGGGGCCCAAACTAACTAAATAGAAAAGGATAGGAAGGGTACTTACTGCAATCCCAAAAAAAACCCTGAAAGCACCAACTCTACTAATTTCAAAAACACCTGAGATCACACGACCTCTACCACCTAAATTAGCTCTCAGGTGTAACAAAATCAAAACAGCAGCCACTGAAAAAACTGGAAAAAGCAAAAGTACAAACATCAGTGGCTGAACTAAACTGAGAGGGCAAAAGCCCCCTGAGGGGACCCAGAAGGCCCCCACAGAAGTGCAGGACAAAATGCAAAAATCAAGCACAGAAACAAAAAGAAGAAAATGTCTTATCTGTTAGAAGGAGATGCAGACACGACACAGCAGGCTACAAGGGAAACTGGAATCAAGGATTCAGACCAGAACAATTGATCACCGGCAACCCTGATGGGAAGGTGACTCCCTTATATAAGACCAGTCAGTAACACCTGATTCCCAGTCCTCACAATCTTCACTGAACAGACCAGTACCACTTGTAACCACCAGAGGGAGCCTCTGCTCAGAACTCATCTCAAGCCCATTCACAACAGAATACCATATACTCTCTCCAATCATTTTGAGATTATTTTTAGTGTGCTCGAGGTGTCTTTACCTATATTGACATTTGTTGTTTCCTCAGTAGCACCTACCATTAAGTGTGCATAGGACCGCACCTATTACTATACGTGTTCCATTAATAACCACCCTTTGTTTCCTATCCATAAGCCAGTTCTTAACCCACTTACACATATTTTCCCCTAACCCCATAAACATGGTCTGATCATACCACAGCTCCTGGGCAGGGGAAGAAGCAAAAGAGTTTACAAGACAGGACAGTACGGGATTGCAGCTGATTATTTTGTTAAGGTAAAAGATTGCTTAACAGGCAATGAAATGTTTTGACTCCTAAAAAGAATCAGCTGTGATCCCGAGCCATAATGACTGTATACTCAGTCTTGCTTCTTCCCCTGCCCAGGAGCTGTGGTATGATCAGACCATGTTCCTGTACAGTCAGACACAGACAATACATAGTACATAGCATGGGCACATTTATAAGTTTATCTCAGCACAGGAACATTTTTTTTTAAACACATTCAATTGTGGAACTTCTTCTTATTATTATTATTATTCAAAGATCTATTGATTAAAATGTTGCTTAAAACTTTGAAACTTTGTGGGAAAACCCCTTTAAAACTGGAATCTAAGGGGTAAAGTTTCTCTTGTGGAGAGTGACAAGACAATTAGCAGTTCATAGCCTTCTCAACCCTTAGGCTAGGTTCACATTGCGTTAGTGCAGTCCGCTCAACACATGCGTTAAACGGACTGCGCTAACGCAAGTGCCTTTTAAAGATCGCGCTATGCGATCGCGCTAGCACAGATGCTCCATCTGTGCTAGTGGTGACGGACCCCCGAACGCTGCAGACCGCGTCCGAGGGTCCGTCACAGAATGACGGCACATTGCTAACGCATGCCGATTATGACATGCGTTAGCGATGCGCTACATAATGGCAGTCTATGGGTGCACTAACACATCCGTTACATAGTGTTAATGCTGCATTGTAACAGATGCCGTCAGCGCATTGCCATTAGCGCAATGTGAACCCAGCCTTATTTACATTAGGTCACTTGACATTTGGTAAGATTTAAATACTAGGAGGTTAGAAGCATCCCGAATAGGGTCACCTTGGCTGGTGGGATAGCTTTTACGTTTTTTCATCAAAATTATGTTAAAGGGAACTTGTCACCACCCCCGGCTGTTTTTAAGTAAAAGAGCCACCTTCAGCAGCACTAAGGCAGCAGTCTGTGAAGGTGGTTCTTTTTTTTTTGTACCCCTGCAACGCTGAAATATTCAGTTTTAAAAATCGGTCCCCATACCTTAGATGTGTCCCTGAGGTGTGGCTTCTGCCCGGGACTCATCCTCCCCCCTGCCGTCCATCAAGCCCCTTCAGCGTCGCCGCGCCTCCAATAGCGTTTTTTCACTTTCATTTTTGTTCTTTGGGGCGCCTGCACTGTAGTAACAGTCCTTGGGCATGCGCAGTGCACGCTGCCCGGGAACTGTCACAACACTATTGCGCCTGCGTCTTTGTGTTTCCCCAGCTCCCTCCCCGCAGTGTGTTATCATGTATTCACACTGCGGGGCTTGCAATCTGGCGCTTGAGAAGTCTCCATTTTTAGCTGTGCCTGCCCCAGTGCCCCAGTGTATGTGCTTATTTTGTTTTTATCGTAGATTTTGTCTGTATAATGGCCACTGTGAATATGCACCTACATGCTGAATGCAGACCAAATTATATTTCAGTTCATCTCTTTAGGCATATGTACTGTAAATTGTGTAGACTACATAAGGTTGTGCAATAAATTACAGTAAATCAGAAATAAATACAGTAAATATAGTAATCCATGGATGAGTGGTAGACTTTTTAATAGTCTTTTATGCATAGGTCACGTTTTTCGGGGCATGTGTCACATTGCCAAGTGGTGTCTTTTCTTATTCCTGTTTTGTAACACACTCAGCACTTTTTTTTCCAACCTTTCTCTCTTAAAATACAGGCATCTTCAGTTCCAGGAAAACTGGGGCCCTTCTCCTTCCTGACTTCCAAATATTAGGGCCTTGATCATTACCTTCTGAGACTGAAGGACGTGTCCATATTGCTTAAACATCGTGATAGCATGAAAGCGTTATACATTGCCATCTGTACAATGTGCACCAGTATAGATATAGTTCGCACAATAGTGCGGGAGCAGCCATCACCATGTATTGTGATCAAGAAAAGGACATCCCTTTTGTCATTATACTTCACCACCAGCATGTTGTCGCTACATTAGGCTCTGGTCTCACCCTCTCTGAGCAGCTACCAAACCAGCGACCTAGGGAGGACTTTCTGGCGCGCACAGTACCACATGCTGCGGTAGCTCTGGCAGAGAGGGATTTGACGATTGGGATGTTGGTGTAGAAGATATCTATGTAGAGATGATAACCCTGATCCAGCAGAGGGTGCACCAAATCCCACACAATTTTCCCACCTCACTCATGGGAAAGGGGGACATTCAGTGGGTTCCATCCGGGTGTCCTTCCAATCATAAACCCTAAATTTGTGGGTATACCCTGAGGTACTCTTGCAAAGCTTGTACATTTTAATTCTGTACTAGGCCCTCTTATTGGGCAGATATTGCAGGAATTTAAGCCTCCCCTTGATATGTATCAGGGACTCATCCATGCAGATGTCCCTTCAGGGAACTTACAACTCAGAAAATTTGTTACTGAAGTGATCAATGACTGGCCTGACTTTGAAAAATTGGTAAAAGTTGGGATCATATCGGGGTGGACACTGTGCATTATTGTTGTAATGCAAAAACGTTAAGATTGGTCTCAAAGCATGTCTGGGACATAGCCATGCAGAAAACTTGAGTGCTATATAAAATATCCACAATCTTAAAGGGAACCTGTCAGGTCCCCCGTGCCTCCAGGACCACCGCCGGCGTGATAACAAGACTTACAAGCGCCAGCATCATCGTTAGCGCTATATTTACCTTGTGCATGCATTGGCATTTTCGCCCTCTCTTTATTGATCTTCATTCTCTGCACTTCCTTCTCTGAAGCTGGCACGGGTACGTCCGACCTCAGAGGATCAATGTTGAGAGGGGAAGAAGTCTAGTGCACGCATTAGGTAAGCATAACGATGACTCCGGCGCTTGTAAGTCATGTTATCACGCCCGTGGTTCTGGAGGCATGGGGGACCTGACAGGTTCCCTTTGAGACCAAAAGTGACTAGATCCCAAGGGGACTTTTGAGAATGAGATAAAATGGCTTCCATGATATAATTCAAATTGCAGCCCATCGTAGACTGTCTAGTGCCATGTCACACATATCTCTGTCTGTTGGAAGCAGAAAGAAAGACAGTATCATGTAAAAGTTTGGGCACCCCTGGTCAAAATTACTGTTATTGTGAACAGTTAAGCAAGTTGAAGAAGAAATGATCCCTAAAAGAGATAAATGTAAAGATAACACATTTCCTCTGTGATTTAGGCCAATAAAAAAAATGTAAACTATGAAAAAAAAATTGCTTTTTTTTCTCATTTACATTTTAAAAACTGCAAGAAATGAAAATGGGCCGCTGAAAAAAGCTTGGGCACCCTGCATGGTTAGTACCTAGTAGCACAACCTGTAAATGCTTTTTGTAGCCAGCCAAGTATCTTTCAAATCTCGTTTGAGGGATGTTCATCCATTCATCCATTCTTCCTTGGAAAATTCTTTTCAGTTCTGTAAGTTTCCTGGGTCATCTTGCTATTTTGACATCTCGGTACATATTTTCAATGATGTTCAGATCAGGGGACTGTGAGGTCCATTGTAAAACCTTCAGCTTGAGCCTTTTGAGTTGGTCTTTTGTGGATTTTGACACATGTTTAGGATCATTATGAATTTGTAGAAGCTATCCTCTTTTCAACTTCAGCTTTTTTACAGTTGGCGTTATGCTTGCATCAAGGATTTGATGAAATTTAATTGAATTCATTCTTCCCTCTACCCATGAAATTTTCTCCGTGTCATTGGCTGCAACACAACCCCAAAGAATGATTGATCCACCTCCATGCTTAATGGATGGCGGGATGTTCTTTTCTTGAAATTCTGTGCCCTTTTTTCTTTACACATACCTTTGTTCATTGTGGCCAAAGAGTTCTATTTTAACCTCATATTTTAACCACAGGACTTGCTTCCAAAATGCATCAGGCTTGTTTAGATGTTCTTTTGCATACTTCTGACACTAAAATTTATGTTGAGAGGTTTTCTTCTGATGACTCTTCCATGAAGACCATATGCAGGTGACTATAAACTGTGGAACAATGTACCGTATATACTCATGTATAAGCCGACCCGTGTATAAGCCGACCCCCCCCTAATTTTGCCACAAAAAACTGGGAAAACTTATTGACTCGCGTATAAGCCTAGGGTAAAAAATGATTATGCCCCCATATGCTCCATAGATTAGGCCCCCATAAACTGCACAGATTATGCCCCGTATGATCCACAGATTATGCCCCCATATGCTGCACAGATTATGCCCAATATGCTCCACAGATTAGGCTCCCATATGTTCCACAGATTAGGCCCCCATATGCTCCTCAGATTATGCCCCATATGTTCCACAGATTAGGCCCCCATATGCTCCACAGATTATGCCCCCATATGTTCCACAGATTAGGCCCCATATGCTCCTCAGATTATGCCCCCATATGTTCCACAGATTACGCCCCCATATGCTCCACAGATTATGCCCCCATATGTTCCACAGATTATGCCCCATATGTTCCACAGATTATGCCCCCATATGTTCCACAGATTATGCCCCCATATGCTCCAGATTATGCCCCCATATGTTCCACAGATTAGGCCCCATAGTATGTCCCTTATGCTGCCGCACTGCTGCTGCTCCTTCCTACAGCGGTCACACCGCTCATTAAAGTCATGAATATATGCATATTCATGACTTTAATGAGCGGTACCATGTGACCGCTGCAGGAAGGAGCCAGAGATCGTGGGAGAAGCAGGGGGCTGCAGAGATCGCGCCGGCGGAGGGGTGAGTATGATCCGACACCCCCGCTCCCCCTCCGACCCCCGTATAAGCCGAAAGGGGGACTTTCAGCCCTAAAAAATGAGCTGAAAATCTTGGCTTATACACGAGTATATACGGTACTACAACTCCAGAGTCTAGCTCTTTCTGAAGGTCTTTTGCAGTCAAGCGGGGGTTCCGATTTGCCTCTCTAGCAATCCTACAAGCAGGTCACTGAAATGCTGCTTGTCTTCCAGACCTTATCTTGAAGTCCACTGTTCCATTAACGGTTATTTCTTAATTACACTTCGAACAGAGGAAACGGCAACTTGAAAAGGATTTGCTATCTTCTTGTAGACTCCTTCTGTTTTGTGGGTCTCCACCATTTTCCAAGTGCTAGGCAGCTGCTTAGAAGGACACTGGATTTTTATAAAGTTGTGAAATTTGCATCACCTGGCCTTTTGTAACGAAGACAGTGAACAAGCCATAACCCTAACAGGCTTATTAAGGTCTGAAACCTTGGTCAGAGTTATCTGAGCATACAAAGTACCAAGGGTGCCCAAACTGTTCCATTTTCCTTTTGGTAAATTTTAAAATGTAAGAAATTATATATACAGTTGTGCTCAAAAGTTTACATACCCCGGCAGAATTTTTGCTTTATTGGCCTTTTTTCAGTGAATATGAAGGATAACACCAAAACTTTTTCTCCACTCATGGTTAGTGGCTGGGTGAAGCCATTTATTGTCGAACAACTGTGTTTTCTCTTTTTAAATCATAATGACAACGCAAAACATCCAAATGACCCTGATCAAAAGTTTATATACCCTGGTAATTTTGGCCTGATAACATGCACAGAAGTTGACACAAATGGGTTTGACTACAAAAGGTAACATCCTCACCTGTGAACTGTTTGCTTATAATCAGTGCGTGTGCATAAAAGCTGAGTGAGTTTCTGGGATCCGGACAGACTCTTGCATTTTTCATCCAGCCACTGACGTTTTCTGGATTGTGAGTCATAGGGAACGCAAAAGAAATGTCAACAGATCTACGGGAAAAGGTAGCTGAACTGTATAAAACAGGAAAGGGATGCAAAAAGATATCCAAGGAATTGATGCCAGTCAGCAGCATTCAAACTGTGATTAACAAATGGAAAATCAGGGGCTCAGTAAAAACAGAACCACGGTCAGGTAGACCAACAAAGATGTCATCCACAACTGCCAGGAAAATTGTTCGGGATGCAAAGAAAAAAACACAAATCACATCAGCTGAAATACTGGACTCTGAAAACTAGCGATGTGGACGTTTCAAGATGCACAATAAGGAGGCACTTGAAGAAAAATGGGATGCAGGGTTGAGTCGCCAGAAGAAAGAAATTACCGCGCAAAATGCCACAAAGTATCTAGCCTACAATATGCAAAACAGCACAGAGACAAGCCTCAAAACTTCTGGAACAAGGTAATTTGGAGTGATGAGACCAAAATTGAACAATTTGGCTACAATTTTGCAATAATCAGCCCAGAAGATGCGCATGGGACGTACTTGGACATTCCAACATGACAATGATCAAAAACACAAGGCCTAGTCGATCTGTCATTGGCTACAGCAGAACAAAGTGAAGGTTCTGGAGTGGCCATCTCAGTCTCCTGACCTCAATATCATTAAGCCACTCTGGGGAGATCTCAAGAGTGCAGTTCATGCTAGACAGCCCATGAACTTACAGGAACTGGAGGCTTTTTGCCTAGAAGAGTGGGTAGCTATACCATCTGAGAAAATAAAGAACATCATCCACAACTACCACAAAAGACTTCAAGCTGTCATTGATGTTACAGTGTGCAATACACTATAAGAAATGGGGTATGTGAACTTTTGATGAGAGTCATTTGGATGTTTTGGGCTGTCATTATGATTGAAAGAGAAAACACATTAGTTAGACAATAAATGGCTTCACCAACCACTAACCATGAGTGGAGAGAGAGTTTTGGTGTTATAATTCATATTCTCTGAAAAAAAGGCCAAGAAAGCAAAAATTCTGCCGAGGTACGTAAACTTTTGAGTACAACTGTGTGTGTTTACATTTTAAATATTTAAAAAAAAATTACAAAAATACTATACTTTTTTTTTACAAAATACAAAAGGAAATGTGTAATCTTTAACTTCAGCCCTTTTAGAGGTCATTTGATCTTTGGTTCGCTTAAAGGCTCACAATAACAGTAATTTTGATCAGGGGTGCGCAAACTTTTCGATGCCACTGTATATCCTATTCCTCACTAGGCACACTGGGGGTTATCTCCAGCTTTATCCTTCTCAGTGTTTAATTGTATTATGGCTGGACGCCGTCAGACTGACTGAGGAGAAAGAGGGTGAAGCTGGAGATCACGTCGCCGAGTACAACGTGGGTTAAAACATATTTCACATATTACATCCCTGTTCCCAAATGCAGACTGAGGTATGTGTGATACAGGTCTTGTCTGTTGAGACATAGTTCTCGAGAGCTGTAGGTCTTCAGTCTGCAGCCAGTCCTGACACGCGATTAGGACAGGCGGTAGTTTGAATTATATCTCATTTTTGGAGAACCCCTTTAAGGGTTAAAGAACAGGGTTTTTATCAAAGTCTGACATTCACCACATATTTAGGAAAGTTTATTATGGTACAAGTAAAGGAAATTTCTGTGGACCTCAGAAAAAGTTGTTGATGTTTACATTGCTGGAAGAGGTTACAAAACCATCTCTAAAGAGTTTGAACACAAACTACAATCACATACATACACACTATGTGTCTGCACACTGTGATCAATTTATATAGTATATGGGATCTAAGGGGTAATGTTTCTTGTGTTTTTTGTGGAAAGTAACATGCCTGGACTGGCATGACAGTATGAGGTGGATTATTAGCCCTGCAATGCTTCACTGGGAAATCAAATGTACAAATTGCTTCTTCAAATAGGAAGAGGACTTGAACTCTAGTGCCACTTATTGGAAGTAGCAATCGTTGAAGTCAATATTACATTTTAGGATTGCTACTTCCAATAAGTAGTACTAGAGTTGATCAAAAACCGTAAAGGTCATCCAATCATGTCATCGAGTAAGTCATATGGATGGTCCTTAGTTCTAGGAAAGGTACTGCCACACTAAGCGATCACACTAACGATCACGATAACGACGCAACCTAACGAGATCGTTGGTGTGATCGCTTTAAGGACGCTAGTAGCTGCCAAACAGGAGATCTCATAAACGACTCATCAGCGGTCAGCGATCTCTTTAACGACTTTGGCGGTCGTTAGGATCTGTCATTAGAATGTACTGAGCGCAACCTTTTCCACACCCCTCAGCACAGATTGGTGGTCACTGTATATGTTTTATAATTATATATGTTATAATTTATGTTTTGACCGCGTCATGAAAGACGACGTATAGCGCTCCCTTTCATTGTTCTCGAGCGCTTCTGATTACTAGGAATTTCCAGCATCGCTCCTGCTCTCTGCGTCCTGCTAGCCTGCTTTGCAGCTACTGTGATCCACTCTGTGATGCTAAAAAAAAAACTTAGTCCCGCCTGCGCCGCTGTCATATGCGTCACCAACGAGGTCGCTCGTCGTTCGCTAAAGGTGTCAAACTCAGCGAAATAGGCTCACCAGCGGGACGCCAACGATCAAAAAACGGTCCAGAACGTTCGTGAACGATCAGCGACATCACAGCAGGGGCCACATCGCTGCTACATGCCACACACAGCGACGTCGCTAACAAGATCGCTAAATAGTGACGTAGTAGCGATGTCGTTAGCGATCTCGCTTAGTGTGGCATACCCTTTACTCACTCCTCCAGGTGCCCAGACAAACTTCAAATTAAATGAGGAAGAGACAAGAACCTGGCTTAGATTGTAATGAAACGTTTTTGAGAAAGAATGATGGTTAAGGATACATAGCTTTTTGACCAAAAAAGTTTTAGAGGAGGAAAATAGAAAAAAACTGAAGCAAACATACATGGCCCTCCCCATCCAGGTATATGTGGCCCCCCCAACCCTATACTGGTATACATGACCCCCCATCCTCATCCTGATATACATGGCCATCATCTCGATCCTGGTATACATGGCCACCATCCCCATTCAGGTATACATGGCCCCCCCAACCCTATACTGGTATACATGGCCCCCCATCCTCATCCTGATATACATGGCCATCATCTCGATCCTGGTATACATGGCCACCATCCC
>JARQOD010000004.1:364224825-364251926 GCA_033576555.1 Oophaga sylvatica | reverse complement strand
TTTCTCTTCTGTTAACCATGGTTATCTCTAAAGAAACACGTGCAGTCATCATTGCAATGCACAAAAATGGCCTAACAGGAAGAGTATCGCAGCTAGAAAGATTGCACCTCAGTCAACAATCTATCGCATCATCAAGAACTTCAAGGAGAGAGGTTCCATTGTTGCCAAAAAGGCTTCAGGGCGCCCAAGAAAGACCAGCAAGCGCCAGGACCGTCTCTTAACCCCTTACTGCCATCGGACGTACTATCCCGTCCATGGTACCTGGCCCGTAATGACCGGGGACGGGATAGTACGTCATAGGCGATCAGCTGCGCTCCTGAGGGGAGCGCAGCTAATCGCCGCCGGGTGTCAGCTGATTATCACAGCTGACACCCATGACTGTGTGTCAGGAGCGGTCACGGACCGCTCCCGGCACATTAATCCCTTGCACACCGCGATCAAACATGATCGCGGTGTACTGGGGGCACAGGGGAGGATCGCGCAGGGTGGGGGCTCCCTGCGCGCCCCCCTGAGACCCTCAGAGCAGCGCGATGTGATCGCGCTGTTCTGAGGGCTTCCTCCCTCCCAGGACCCGGATCCAAGATGGCGCCGGGGTCCTGGAGGGAGGCGGCTACCTCAGTGCCTGCCGAGAGCAGGCACTGAGAAGCCTGCATCTATGCCTGTGCGATCGCTGGTGTGACAGAGTGCTGTGCACACTGTCACACCAGCGATCTGATAAAATACTGTGATGTCCCACCCTGGACAAAGTAAAAAAGTTAAAAAAGTAAAAATAAACATGTGTAAAAAAAAAAATCCAAAATAAATAAAAAAAAAAAAAAATATTCCCCAATAAATTCACTTCTTCCTGTAAATAAAAAAAAAAAAAAACAATAAAAGTACACATATTTGGTATCGCCGCGTCCGTAACGACCCCCCCTATAAAATTCTCCCACTAGTTAACCCCTTTAGTGAACCCCTTAAAAAAAAAAAAAAAAACGAAGCAAAAAATCAATGCTTTATCATCATACCGCCGAACAAAAAGTGGAATAACACGCGATCAAAAAGACCGATATAAAAAAACATGGTACCGCTGAAAACATCATCTTGTCCCGCAAAAAACGAGCCGTCATAAAGCATCATCAGCGAAAAAATAAAAAAGTTATAGCTCGCAGAATAAAGCGATGCAAAAATAATTATTTTTTATATAAAATTGTTTTTATTCTATAAAAGCGCCAAAACATGAAAAAATGATATAAATGAGGTATCGCCATAATCGTACTGACCCAAAGAATAAAACTGCTTTATCAATTTTACCACACGCGGAACGGTATAAACGCCTCCCCCAAAAGAAATTCATGAATTGCTGATTTTTGTTCATTCTAACCTCCCAAAAATCAAAATAAAAGCGATCAAAAAATGTCACGTGCTCAAAAATGGTACCAATAAAAACGTCAACTCGTCCCGCAAAAAATAAGACCTCACATGACTCTGTGGGCCAAAATATGCAAAAATTATAGCTCTCAAAATGTGATGATGCAAAAACTATTTTTGCAATAAAAAAGCGTCTTTTAGCGTGACAGCTGCCAATCATAAAAACCCGAAATAAATAGTAAATCAAACCCCCCTTTATCACCCCCTTAGTAAGGGAAAAATAATAAAATTAAAAAAAAGTATTTATTTCCATTTTCCCATTAGGGTTAGGTTGCGGCTAAAGTTAGGGTTAGGGTTGGCGCTAAAGTTAGGATTAGGGTTAGGGTTGGAGTTAGAATTGGGGGTTTCAGCTGTTTAGGCACATCAGGGGCTCTCCAAATGTGACATGGCGTCTGATCTCAATTCCAGCCAATTCTGCGTTGAAAAAGTCAAACGGTGCTCCTTCACTTCTCAGCTCTGCCATGCGTCCAAACAGTAGTTTATCCCCACATATGGGGTATCAGCGTACTCTGGACCCCAAGAGTTATTGTGCAATTTGTCCTATTTCTTCTGCTACCCTTGGGAAAATAAAAAACTGGGGGCGAAAATATCATTTTTGTACAAAAAAAAATATTTTTTTGTTTTTACGGCTGTACATTATAAACTTCTGTGAAGCACTTGGGGCTTCATAGCGCTCACCACACATCTAGATAAGTTCCTTGTGGGGTCTATTTTCCAAAATGGGGTCACTTGTTGGGGATTTCCACTGTTTAGGCGCATCAGGGGCTCTCCAAATGCGACATGACGCCCCCAGACCATTCCATCAAAGTCTGCAATCCAAAACGTCACTACTTCCCTTCCGAGCCCCAACGTGTACCCATACAGTAGTTTTCTCCCACATATTGGGTATCAGCGTACTCAGGACAAATTGGACAACAACTTTTGGGGTCCAATTTCTCCTGTTACCCTTGTAAAAATAAAATATTGGGGCAAAAAAATCATTTTTGCAAAAAAAAAAAAGGATTTTTTATTTTTACGGCTGTGCGTTATAAACTTCTGTGAAGCACTTCGGGGTTCAAAGTGCTCACCACACATCTAGACAAGTTCCTTGTGGGGTCTATTTTCCAAAATGGGGTCACTTGTGGGGGGTTTCCACTGTTTAGGCGCATCAGGGGCTCTCCAAATGCGACATGACGCCCCCAGACCATTCCATCAAAGTCTGCAATCCAAAACGTCACTACTTCCCTTCCGAGCCCTGACGTGCGCCCATACAGTAGTTTTCTCCCACATATTGGGTATCAGCGTACTCAGGACAAATTGGACAACAACTTTTGGGTTCCAATTTCTTCTGTTACCCTTGTGAAAATAAAATATTGGGGGCGAAAAAATCATTTTTGTAAAAAAAAAAAGGATTTTTTATTTTTACGGCTGTACGTTATAAACTTCTGTGAAGCACTTCGGGGTTCAAAGTGCTCACCACACATCTAGATAAGTTCCTTGTGGGGTCTATTTGCCAAAATGGGGTCACTTGTGGGGGGTTTCCACTGTATAGGTGCATCAGGGGCTCTCCAAATGTGACATGACGCCCCCAGACCATTCCATCAAAGTCTGCAATCCAAAACGTCACTACTTCCCTTCCGAGCCCTGACGTGCGCCCATACAGTAGTTTTCTCCCACATATTGGGTATCAGCGTACTCAGGACAAATTGGACAACAACTTTTGGGTTCCAATTTCTTCTGTTACCCTTGTGAAAATAAAATATTGGGGACGAAAAAATCATTTTTGTAAAAAAAAAAAAGATTTTTTATTTTACGGCTGTATGTTATAAACTTTAGTGAAACACCTGGGGGTTAAAAATTCTCACCACACATCTAGATAAGTTCCTTGAGGGGTCTAGTTTCCAAAATGGCGTCATTTATGGGGGTTTCCACTGTTTAGGCAGATCAGGAGCTCTCCAAACACGACATGGCGTCCAGCCAATTCTGCGTTGAAAAAGTCAGACGGCGCTCCTTCCTTCCAAACTCTGCCATGCACCCAAACAGTGGTTTACCCCCACATATGGGGTATCAGCGCACTCAGGACAAATTGCACAATAACTTTTGGAATCTTGTTACCCTTGGAAAAATAAAAATTGGGGTGAAAAGATCATTTTTGTGGAAAAAATATGATTTTTAAATTTTACGGCTCTACGTTATAAACTTGTGTGAAGCACTTGGGGGTTCAAATTGCTCACCAAAGATCTAGAAAAGTTCCTTAGGGGGTCTAGTTTCCAAAATGGGGTCATTTGTGGGGGGTTTCCACTGTTTAGGCACATCAGGGCTCTCCAAATGCAACATGGCATCCAATCTCAATTCCAGCCAATTTTGGTTGGAAAAAGTCAAATGGTGCTCCTTCCATTCCGAGCTCTGCCGTGCGCCCAAACAGTGGTTCCCACCCACATATGGGGTATCAGCGTACTCAGGACAAATTGGACAACAACATATGTGGTCCAATTTCTCCTGTTACCCTTGAGAAAATAAAAAATTAGTGACTAAAATATAATTTTTGTGGGAAAAAAATAGGATTTTTTATTTTCATGCCCGGGCATTATAAACTTGTGTGAAGCACTTGGGGGTTCAAAGTGCTCACCAAAGATCTAGATAAGTTCCTTAGGGGGTATATTTCCAAAATGGGGTCACTTGTGGGGGGTTTCCACTGTTTAGGCTCATCTGGGCACTGCAAACGGAACATGACCCCCATCAACGTCTGCATTCCAAAACGTTACTACTTCCTTTCCAAGCCCTGCCGTGCACCCAAACAGTTCCCCCCCCCCACATATGGGGTATCAGCGTACTCAGGACAAATTGGACAACAACTTTTGGGGTCCAATTTCCTTGGGAAAATTCAAAAATTTGGGACTAAAAAATCATTTTTGTGGAAAATTGTTTTTTTTTTTTTTCACACCCAGGCATTATAAGCTTTTGTGAAACACTTGGGAGTTCAAAGTGCTCACAACAGATCTAGATAAGTACCTTAGGGGGTCTAGTTTCCAAAATGGTGTCACTTGTGGGGGTTTCCACTGTTTAGGCGCATCAGGGGCTCTCCAAACACGACATGGCGTCCAATCTCAATTCCAGCCAATTTTAGTTTGAAAAAGTCAAACGGCGCTCCTTCCCTTACGAGCTCTGCCGTGTGCCCAAACAGTGGTTTTCCCCCACATATTGGGTATTGGCGTACTCAGGAGAAATTGCATAACAACCTTATCTGTCCATTTTCTCCTTTTACCCTTGTGAAAATAAAAAAAAAGTTTGTAAAAGATCATTTTTGTGGCTAAAAAGTTAAATATTCATTTTTTCCTTCCACGTTGCTTTAGTTCCTGTGAAGCACCTGAAGGGTTAATAATCTTCTTGAATGTGGTTTTGAGTACCTTGAGGGTGCAGTTTTTAGAATGGTGTCACTTTTGGGTATTTTCTGCCATATAGACCCCTCAAAGTGACTTCAAATGAGAGGCGGTCCCTAAAAAAAATGGCTTTGTAAATTTTGTTGTAAAAATGAGAAATCGCTGGTCAAATTTTAACCCTTATAACTTCCTAACAAAAAAAAATTTTGGTTCCAAAATTGTGCTGATGTAAAGTAGACATGTGGGAAATGTTATTTCTTAACTATTTTATGTGACATATTTCTCTGTTTTAAGGGAATAAAAATTCAAAGTTTGAAAATTGCAAAATTTTAAAAATTTTCGCCATATTTGCGTTTTTTTCAAAAATAAACGCAAGTTATATCGAAGAAATTTTACTTCTAACGTGAAGTACAATATGTCACGAGAAAATCTCAGAATCGCGAAGATCCATTGAAGCGTTCCAGAGTTATAACCTCATAAAGAGACAGTGGTCAGAATTGTAAAAATTGGCCCGGTCATTAACGTGCAAACCACCCTTGGGGGTGAAGGGGTTAAAAGTGTTTCAGCTGCGGGATCGGTCTACCAGCAGTGCAGAGCTTGCTCAGGAATGGCAGCAGGCAGGTGTGAGTGCATCTGCACGCACTGTGAGGCGGAGACTCTTGGAGCAAGGCCTGGTCTCAAGGAGGGCAGCAAAGAAGCCACTTCTCTCCAGAAAAAACATCATGGACAGACTGATATTCTGCAAAAGGTACAGGCAGTGGACTGCTGAGGACTGGGGTAAAGTTATTTTCTCTGATGAATCCCCTTTTCGATTGTTTGGGACATCAGGAAAACGCCTCATTCGGAGAAGACAAGGTGAGCGCTACCAGTCTTGTCTCATGCCAACTGTTAAGCATCCTGAAACCATTCATGTGTGGGGTTGCTTCTCAGCCAAGGGAATCGGCTCTCTCACAGTCGTGCCTAAAAACACAGCCATGAATAAAGAATGGTACCAGAATGTCCTCCAAGAGCAACTTCTCCCAACCCTCCAAGAGCAGTTTGGCGATCAACAATGCCTTTTCCAGCATGATGGAGCACCTTGCCATAAAGCAAAGGTGATAACTAAATGGCTCAGGGAACAAAACAGAGATTTTGGGTTCATGGCCTGGAAACTCCCCAGATCTTAATCCCATTGAGAACTTGTGGTCAATCATCAAGAGACGGGTGGACAAACAAAAACCTAAAAATTCTGACAAAATGAAAGCATTGATTGTGCAAGAATGGACTGCTATCAGTCAGGATTTGGTCCAGAAGTTGATTGAGAGTATGCCAGGGAGAATTGCAGAGGTCCTGAAGAAAAAGGGTCAACACTGCAGATATTGACTTGCTGCATTAACTCATTCTAACTGTCAATATAAGCTTTTGTTACTCATATGTTTGCAATTATATTTCTGTCTGTGATAAAAACATCTGTCAAACACACATAAAAACCAGAGGGCAGCAGATCATGTGAAAATATAATATTTGTGTCATTCTCAAAACTTTTGGCCATGACTGTAGGCGATCGCCAATAGCTGCTATTGTGCAGGCGGCACCATCTTGCTAGAGAAGAAAAAAAAAAATTTCCTCCTCCAAGACTGTGATCACCGATAGCTGCTACTGCGCAGGCGCCGCCCGTGCCATCTTGGAGGAGGAATTCTTTTTTTCCTCTAGCAAGATGGCCCCGCCGGCACCTGCGCAGTAGCAACTATCGGATCACCATCAGCTGCTACTGCGCAGGAGCAGCAGGCGCCATTTTCAAATGGATTTTTTTTTTTACTATCAGGAGAACCTCAAACATTAATTATATACACAGTACAACACATGCGATCAGGCTGCAGCGCAGGTGCCACAGCTGGCGCATGCCTGCAGAAGGGCAGGTCAGTGAGGGATCAGTGACCAGTCAGCAGTCTTCATTATGAATACCTAATCAGAGCACCACATGCAGACCTCCCCACAGGCCGCCCCGGAGCACGAGCATCTCATTAACTCAAAACTGAAAATAAAGATTAAACAACAACCACAAGACGGAATTCATCAACCAAGGTATCATTTTAATCAGTATAACAGCGCCAACCTGACACTGTGTGTAGGTTACTGTGCACAATCCTGCTTACAGGTTTCCTTTAAACACGAGCGATATAGGGAGCTCATCTGATTGAAACAGCTACTCAAAACAATACACAATATAAATACGGTTTCCAAAAGGGTCAACCATGATAACTGAAACATTGGGTACAGATATGTTTTATTGCATTTTATAATTCAATTTATAATATTACATGAGAGGCCTCATACTTGTGTAGTCCTGCTTTTGTAGCTAACCTGCAGTAACTAGCCAGATCTCTTTCTATTTCTCTAAACGGATTAGTCCTAATTAAAACCCCTTAGTAGTGATGAGCGAATGTGCTCGGATAGCGTTTTGCCAGAGCATACTCTTGGTGTTATCAGAGTATCTTGGGCATGCTTGGATAATATGTTCAAGTCCCTGCAGCTGCCCCATCACCGCAAAGGAATGGAATTAGAAGCAATAAAAACATTGTATCTACCCCAACATGGTTTCAATGTCAGATCAGTGAGCGCAAAAAAAAAAAAAAAAGTCACAGCCCCATTGACTGAAAACGTAAGGTTTTAGAAAATGGCGACACAGGCAAAAAAAAAAAAAAAGTCCACATTTTTTTTACCTCCTCAATTAAAAGAAAGATAAATTCAAGGATGCTTGTTATGAATGTAATCTTACTGACCTAGAGAATCATACTGCCAGGTCATTTTAAAAGTCAAATGATGGCTGTAAAAACAAAACCCTAAAACAATGGCGGAATTCCGCTTTATTTTTTTCTCCACTTGGAAAACCTCATACCGTTATGTTGAAGGAAGAAAAAAAAAAAAGAAGATTGCTCTTGAAAGAAGGAGAAAACTAAGGGTAAAAACAGGAAAACTTGTCTGGTCAGGAATGGGTTAATTATATTGCAATCTGGACACAATGGTTCTGAAAGTAATTCTGCTAGAAAATAATGGTTGCGTCAAGCATCTGAAAATACAAACATTCAGCGGGAAATGTCAGAGCAGAAAGTTATAAAAGAAGGATGGCCATTCAGTGAGCTAAATTGCAAACAGATTTAGTAAAATAGTCTAAACTGCCGCTTGTTAAATAACATCTACCAATAAAAACTAACAGCACATTTTAAAGAAAGCAGCAGGTAAAGTACTAAATTCAATAGAAGACAAATTCTACTCACCAAGCTCCTGCTGTATAGTGTGTTTGCAAAACAGACACAGCAAGTCTGGATAAACATCAGGAAGCTGTTTCAAAGCAAGTAATTTTAACATTCGAGAAGGACAATCTTTCAGCTTGGTTTCTCTAAGGAGTTTTTCTTCAGACAATGTAGTGGGACGAAGTTCAACCTTGTGCTTCTGCAAAACTTTATCAATAGCAGGACCCAACAACTTGGAAAACAAAACTTCCTTTACCAGATAGATCGGGATGAAGATTGCACCTGCTCGTATGACATGAGGAAAAGGACAACTCCGAGTAAACATGAAAGTCTCCAACTGGGACAGCAGCTTGCGAATAAGTAAACGAACGCCATCAAATTCAAGCCATATATCATGGTCTGGCAAGTCTAACGACTGATCATTTGATCTAGAACTATTTTTAGCCTTCACCGATGTCTTGCTTCCCTCTTCCTCTTTGGTTTTCGAGAGCCAGTCCTCAAGCAAGCTAGAAGGAGATCTAGCAGTACAACTAGTGATCGTTGTGAGCACAGAACGGTGAAGTTCAGAAAACTGCTGACCAGGACTACTACTAACAGGAGGTTCACCAACACTTGCCAAAGACACATTAGCTTCCCCTAGGGCTGGAGAGGATTCGGGAGCACTAGGAGGCAGAGACTGAACTACGTCAGTTAAAAATGGGTTTGACACATTCTGGGAGATGGAGTAGGTAGTAGCTCTATGTGTCTCTTCCTCAGAAGAAGAAAACTTGTTTATTTTGTACTTCCGAAGCATGAATGATTTTGAACTCTGGAAGCCATTACTTTCATTTTCTGAACTCGAGGGTGAAGAAAGTGAATGGCACAATTCAAGGTTTTTTGTTGCAATTTGCATAGGTCTCTGTTTAGCTGGTGGTTGTGAAGCTTGTACCACTACAGTGTTTGTGAAGTAAACAGTAGGTGATGAGCATACCACAACTGGAAAAGTGGTGTTTTGGGTCTGTAGGTTGTTCACAAAGATTGAAAAATCTGAGTGACTGGAATGTTGTACTGAAGTTTGAACAGGTAATGTCATTACAGCCTGACTTGTTATGCTGGAAAGGTCATTTCTTTCAGGTACCCAAGAAGAATTATCATGGGGTGTAAGGGACAGGTTTTTGTTTGTACTTTGAGAATAATCATTCTCCTGGTGTCGAGTGGACAAAGTTTTGGTGGCCAAAGACGATGAGCTTTCCCTCAAATTTTTATTTTCTGAGTCTGTAGCTTGAGATTGGCAATTCTCCTGAAGCATCCATTGAGAGCGTTTGTGGGTCTGAGAAACAATATTTGCCTGCCTTTGGCAGAATACATTTTCATTATACATTCTATTCTCTGGGCTTAAAGAAGACCGCTTGTCAACAGGTGGACAGCTATCTTGACTCTTGACGTTAGAGGCTGCTTTAGAGGAAAAGCATTCCTGTCCCAACTGTAAAATGCTGCTGTTGTCTGAAGACTTGAAGCCATCTTGACCCTCAATTTGATTTCCCACTTTATCACTGAATTTGACTACAGAGACAGTTAGCAGGGTATCCTTTTCACTGCAAGAAACATCTTGTTGGCTACAAGGATGGGAACTGGATTGAGGTAACTTTTTCAAACTAAGATCCAGAACCACAGGTTCGATGCCTGTGCTTTGTGCAGACACCTCTCGTTCTCCAGTTTGCACACATTCTCCATCTTGAATTTTTATATTCTTAGCACCGACTTCTTCAGTGCTGCTACAAACTCCTTCTGTTTTTTTGGTCTTTTCTTCAGAAAGTGGATTCTCTAAGAAACCAGATGTAGATGCTTCATTTTCAGCTTTAGATTCTTGATGTGTAGAAAAAGGATGAGGGGCTTTTCCTTCCAAATAATCACGATATGGAGCAAGGCTAAACACATCATTAATAACTGGCATTGGTGGGGATTTTGGATTATCAAAATTCACATTTTCTTGGATAGTTGTAGAAGCAGATTTTGGCTCATCAGCTTCTATCACATTAATTTCACATTCTGGAGACAATTCATCATGTCTTGATCTCACATTATCATGATTCATTTGAAACTGACAGCCAACTACAGAAACAGAGGAAGGACTTGGAACTATTGATTCTGCATGTTGTACAGTTATGCGTGATCTACTACTTTGAATCGTGGTAGTGTGGTTTTCTACACTTTGCACACCTGTAACTCTACTGTCTTGGTAAGACTGGATCGAGCTTTTCAATGAAGATTCCTTTAATGTCACTGAATGTCTACTAGCATGTTGAAGCTCGTGATTGGACCCAACTGGGGTTTGAACAGAACTGGTACTTTGTTGAACAAAAGCAGCATGTGTACCTGGTCCAGTAAAAGGCTCTCGATAGTAGTTAGCAGCAGAGGACTGTCTATTTGTTGCGGTTGAATCAAAAAACATTTCTTTGCTCAATCGGCTAGACATCCCACATATATCTTGATTCATCTGACTAGAATGCACCAACAAATTGTTATCTCTTTTGGATGAGCACACTGGATTCTCTGTAATGGTTTTGTGGGTACTTGTATTTACTTGAAATGGTGTCTTACTTGGTTGTAAGGTTCCATCAAGGTGCGATGTTTGTACTCTTAGCTTGGCATTTACATAGCCTGAATGCATATGATGTGCTCGATTTAGATAAACTGCACCCCCACTTACACTGTGAGGAGATCCTGTCAAGTCCGAACTAGCAGAAAGTGGGGAGGATCTTTGGTGTATATTATCTATTGTATTACTGTAAAGATTTTTTGAATGCAAATGCCCCAGTCTGTGTTCTAGGCTCTCTTGATATGGATTAAGTTTTTTGTTATGTTGTGGAGAGGGTGTTGTAAAGGCTGAACTTCTATGCTTTCCTAAAGGTAAATTGCCTTCACCATAAAAAAGATGCACATTTTCACAAGCAACAGGTTGACAGGCATCAGTGAAAATGTCTTTTTGGGAACATGTTGCAGAAACACCTACACCAAGATTCAAATCAGCTCTGTGTCTGTAAGCAGAATTCTGCTCTTGTAAGTCATGAGACAGAGAAGATGGGCTTCGAGCTACCTCAGGGTAAGTACCTGGCGTGGAGAGGTGCTTCTGTGTTCGAGAGACATATAATGGGGATGTTGAGTGTGCAAATCTAGAAGGACTCCATTCCACAGGAGGTGGACATATGGGTTTAGATGCTACACAAACACCCATAGATTGAAAACCACTCGATCCAGATGCTACATCCATAAAATTGCTTGCATTTCTGTAAACGGGCCTGGGCATTGCAATTTGAGGGCATGTACGTGGGTATGGTATATGGTAACTAAGTCCTTGAGGATTTTGGTAAACAGAAACCTGATTGTTTGGATTATCTGACAGTTGCAAAGGGTTATGTGGTCTTTCAGTATGTGGTCTTTGATACTTCACTGAAGTTTGTAGATGCTTATTTGGGGTACTGCCTGCATACTGTAGATATGCTGAAGAGCTCCAGGGACTCAATGATCCATGCCCCTCAGCATCAGACATAGAATAGGTCATGAAGTTCTGACATGTCTGCAAATCTTGTGTGGCTGCAATCCCAAAACAAGCTGTAGAACGTTGTGCTGCAGACTCCAATCTGGATAACTTATTGTGCAATATATGATCCAAGGCGCCAATGTGTCTTTTTCCAGCCATTACTAATGTATGTTGATATTGTCCTAAAAGAACTTCTTATGGCCAAGTCTCTTGCCCTGTAAAAGAAGAGTGACACTGAGTACAAAGTTGTAAAATATATTTTGCATTATAAAAATATTAAAATAGCCACTGTTTATCACCAATGCTTGGTATTATCACTACTCAAAACATTTCAATTCATAGAAGTGATCATAATACATGAACAAAAACAACATGACAATTAAAAAAAAACCCTCTTTTTTCTGTTAATAAAGCATCACCATGCTTAACATAATTTATGATAAATTTAAAAAAAATCAAAGCATTAATGTTTTTATTTGGTATAAAATATAAAAACTAATTTAAATTATTTTAGAAAAATATTTAGACTTGAGAGTTCTCAGTGGTCGATACCTTTTAATGGCTAACTGAAAAGATGGTAACAAATTGCAAGCTTTCGAGACTACTCAGGTCTCTTCATCAGGCAAAGACTAAAACAAATTCTGAAGAATCACATATTTATACACAACACAGCACAGAAAAAATGCAATAGGTAAGACAAGTGACGTGAAGCAGAACTGTCATTATGGCAGAGGGATGAACATTATTTTGACATTTTCACACCACTAGGTGGAGCAGCTGCTCACATTGGGCTTGTAAAGAAACTGTAGTGCTAGCTAGCTGGCATTACAACTGCAGTAAATGTGAGAGAACATCCTCCTTCTGGATGTTTGAATTAATAGTGGGGAGGATTAAGTTTAGGAATACAATGCAGAGCCACCTGGGTGGTGACTGCCAATTGATAGTGGTAGGGAATGGGTGTGCACACGGGTCAGACAGAAGAGCTCAGGGGTGCTGGTGAAAATGGACCTGTGAAGGTTCCACAACAATTGAAAGAGTATAATTCACCGCACACATAAAAAGAAGAGATAATGTTGATGCCAAGAAGTGATATTTATTACAGTTCTCCACTTTCAAACTTGTAGTGCCACATACAAAATAGAAATAAAGGGATTGGATACCCATACATTAAAACCCATACATAGATTAATACCCAACGTTTCGATACTCCCGTATCTTAATCATGGGGTACTTAGTGGGTATATTTAGACTGAGGCACTAAATGAAGACAGAATTAAACGCCCCTTTATGTGGTTCCAGGTACTGTCACTATGTCTAATGTAGTAGGGGCAGGAGGCGTTATAAGTCAAAAAAGCAGAGTTGCTGTGAGTGGGGAAATCAGAAAGGCGACGCACCAGCGTCTTCATTTAGTGCCTCAGTCTAAATATACCCACTACTAAGTACCCCATGATTAAGATACGGGAGTATCGAAACGTTGGGTATTAATCTATGTATGGGTTTTAATGTATGGGTATCCAATCCCTATTTCTATTTTGTATGTGGCACTACAAGTTTGAAAGTGGAGAACTGTAATAAATATCACTTCTTGGCATCAACATTATCTCTTCTTTTTATGTGTGCGGTGAATTATACTCTGGCAATTGATACTGACATGTGGACAGTTTTAGAAAAAAAAAACTGTAATTTTGAAAAAATTAATAAGCAAATTTGGTTTGTGCCCTCCTTTTCCGAGACCAGTAATGTTATTTTACCGCCAATGGAGAGGTGTTGGACTTGTTTCTTGGGTAGTCAACTGATGTTTTTATTAATTTCATTTTGGGGTAAATACAATGTTTTGATAGCTTTCTATTGCAATTTTTATTGGGAGGACGAGATGACCGAAGAAAACGCCATTCTGGCATTGTACGGGGCAGCACGGTGGCTCAGTGGACAGCACTGCAGCCTTGCAGCGCTGGGGTCCTGGGTTCAATTCCCACCAAGGACAACATCTGCAAGGAGTTAGTATGTTCTCCCTGTGTTTGCGTGGGTTTCCTCTGATTTCCTTCCACACTCCAAAGACATACTGATAGGGAATCTAGATTGTGAGCCCCATCAGGGACAGTGCTGATAATGTGTGCAAACTGTAAAGCGCTGCGGAATATGTTTGCGCTATACAAAGAGATTTTTTTTTTTTTTTTACATTTACAGAAGTTACCGTAATTAATTTAAATTTTGATAGACCAGATGCGGCGATAACTGTGCTTCATTTTTATTTCTTTATTTTTAATGAGAGAGAAGGGGGATGAGCTACTAATCCAAGGCTTCCCAATCTGTTTTCACTGCAGGAAGAAGTCAATACCACATGCTCCGATGCTCAACCTGCCGTCACCGCTCATCACTACTTGCAGTATTTAACATCGCTGACTGCTGTACTCTGCACATTGTAATTACTGTCGAGTGGCGACAGCGGGTCGTGCTCCAGGGCATGAGGCAGTGACTTACTCCTGCAGCGTGAACAGGTCGGTAAACCTTGTAATAGTAGTAGTACTATGGCAGGCTGCTCTTCCTGTGGAGAGAACAAGTCAAAGTTATCACCATATTCTGACCTGATGTCGCCACTCACTGCTAATTACAGGGTTTAGAGAGCAGCAAGCGATTATTTGACTACTACAATCTGAATACTGTAAATGGTGGTTAGCGGTGACAGCAGGTCTTCCTGCGGTGAGAACAGGTTGGGCAGTCTGGCATACAATGGCAGGCTGCTCGATCTATTCTTACCGCTGGATGAAGTCAGCACCGCAGCCCTGTTGCCTGACCTGCTGTCACCACTCACCGCTAATTACAGGGTTTAGAGAGCAGCAAGCGATTGTTTGACTACTACAATCTGAATACTGTAAATGGTGGTTAGCGGTGACAGCAGGTCTTCCTGCGGTGAGAAGAGGTTGGGCAGTCTGGCATACAATGGCAGGCTGCTCGATCTATTCTTACCACTGGATGAAGTCAGCACCGCAGCCCTGTTGCCAGACCTGCTGTCACCACTCACCGCTAATTACAGGGTTTAGAGAGCAGCAAGCGATTGTTTGACTACTACAATCTGAATACTGTAAATGGTGGTTAGCGGTGACAGCAGGTCTTCCTGCGGTGAGAACAGGTTGGGCAGTCTGGCATACAATGGCAGGCTGCTCGATCTATTCTTACCGCTGGATGAAGTCAGCACCGCAGCCCTGTTGCCTGACCTGCTGTCACCACTCACCGCTAAATACAGTGCAGCGGCTGACAAGGATTAGACTGCTACCCTCTCAACATTCTAATTAGCATCAAGTGGTCATAGAGTAAAAAATGTAGCTCAGTGCAAAGCGCTGGACTACAATAAAGACACCTACCTGAAAACAAAGCTGTGAACTACACATGGAGGAGAGTGTGTACAGTTACCAGCTGATGCAATCCTACTCTCTTATGACCTGTGTCTGCCGTATTTGCTATGAGTAATTGTCATGATTTGACACATTACAACACAAGCAAATGCAAATTTTACCCCCCAGTGGTTGAAGAATAAAAAATAAGAAAAAAAATACTGCAATAAAATAACATATATGCATAATTAAACACAAGTAGTAAAAATGTGACACTGCCTCTTTAAAGAGTATAAGTAACCAGATTTTCCAATACAAACTGCATACATTAATAAATAGATTTCAGACTTGATGAGGCTGCTATACTCTGAAATATCCATGTCAAAATGGCAGTAATCTTTTGTCCAAGTCCTGCCTTCATGCTATTAAGCTCTCTCACAATGCTCAGTACAACCTTCAGCTGTCAGTCAGACTGGCTGGGAGGAGATTGAAGACACTTGATCTTTGAGTTCTCTCATCATATAGCTAGATCATGATTATACAGACATTCTGACCTGGAATTTCTAAGTACTCCAGCCCCACCAGGTCCAAGTGTTACTTAACCCCTCCCTGCCCATATTGTACTATTACTTCATGAAGATGGTTCACAGACCAAAGTCCGCACCACACAGGGCAGGTACCAACTGTTTAAAGCCAGCACCAAACGCTGCTGTTTCACCACTTCAATGCCTTTCTTTAAAGTGGTGTGAGCACGGTGGGGCCTCTGTTCTGATGCTCACTGCAAGGTCATTTAATTGCAAAATGAACAGCATAAAAACAAAACCCCAAAAATGTACCGGAATTGCATTATTTCTATTTTCTTTTTTTAATCACATAATTTCATTTTTAGTAAAATGAATTGTGTCATTCAAATCTACAACTTGTCCCATCAACTGGCTACATCATTAAAGGGTTAATAATGTCGTTTGCAATTCCTACAAAGCAGAGCAACATTATACAAATGACATTCATACGTGACATATCTAACAATCACAAATCCCAGACAACAAACATAAGAAGGACAATGGCTAGTAGCAAGTAAAAGGTCTACTCAGGCTACAGGTCCAGCATCTTAAATAATTCCAATATAACAAAGAAGGAACCCACAGAAAGTGTACACATACTGTACAATGTGAGCTGGCACACACTCACAAGCCTAGATTGTAATAATGCCCTCAGGACTGAAGGATGGATCCCATGACAGTTTGCAATGAAAACAAAAAAGTCTAAGCTAATCAAGGAAACGAAGACGACAAACACTGACTGTACAATAAATACAGCCATATATGCGACTATGTAACACGGCTCTATTAAAACACAACTACTACCTTTTTAACCCCCTAGTGACAGAGCCAATTTTGTACTTTACAATTCTGACCACTGTCACTTTATGAGGTTATAGCTCTGGAACGCTTCAACGGATCCCGCTGATTCTGAGAATGTTTTTTCGTGACATTTTAGTGGTAAAATTTCTTCGATATGACTTGCGTTTATGAAAAAAACAGAAATTTGGCAAAAATGTTGAAAATTTTGCAATTTTCAAACTTTTTAATTCATATCACACAAAATTGTTAATAAATAACATTTCCCACATGTCTACTTTACATCAGCACAATTTTGGAAACTTTTTTTTTGTTAGGACGTTATAAGGGTTAAAAGTTGACCAGCGATTTCTCATTTTTCCAACAAAATTTACAAAACCATTTTTTTTAGGGACCACCTCACATTTAAAGACAGTTTGGAGGGGTCTATATGACAGAAAATACCCAAAAGGGACACCATTCTAAAAACTGCACCCCTCAAGGTGCGCAAAACCACATTCAAGAAGTTTATTAACCCTTTGAGTGCTTCACGAGAACTAAAGCAATGTGGAAAGAAAAAAATTAACATTTTACTTTTTTCACAAAAAAATTATTTTAGATCCAAACTTTTTCATTTTCACAAGGGTATCAGGAGAAAATAGACCCCAAAATGTGTTGTGCAATTTCTCCTGAGTACACTATGTGGGGGAAATCCACTGTTTGGGCACATGGATAGGCCCAGAAAGGAAGGGAGCACCATTTGCCTTTTTTAACACAAAATTATCTGGAATCGATGACGGGAACCATATCGCGTTTAGAGATCCCCTGATGTGCCTAAACTGTGGAAACCCCCAATTCTAACTCCAACCTTAACACAACCCTAACCACAGCTCTAACCCCAACCCTAACTGCAAAGAATGGAAAAAATTACAATTTTTTTTATTTGATTATTTTTACTTAACAAAGGGAGTGACAAAGTGGGGTTTGATTTACTTTTTTTTTATTTTGATCACTGTGGAAGACCCCATCACAGTGATCAAAATGAACCAATAGGAAAAAATTTCCTATTGCTGTCGGGTATCGGCCGACAGATCTCATCGGGCGCACTGTTCATGCACCCACCATTTTTCCCAGGAAGAGGATGTGGAGCATGGGCATACCCAGGATCAAAACTAGGGGGAGGGGGGGCAAGCCAATGTCGCATCTTATACAGGTTACATCATATACACTGTACATTATACTGCATATTAGGTATGGAGCGTTAGAACTGTTGTATATTGTATAATACAGCAATGTATGCGACACTACGCAGCATATACCATATATTATACATGGCACACTCACCTCTATACAAAGAATAAGAGGCATTATAACCTGTATATGAAAAGTATAATACAGCAGTGTATATACACTCTATATACCGCACACGATGTGTATGACCCTGTATACACCATATACTACACTCTGTATACCGCACACGATGTGTATGACCTGTATACACCATATACTACACTCTATATACCGCACACGATGTGTATGACCCTGTATACAACATAAACTACACTCTTATTTTGAAGTAAAAAAAAATAAAAATAAACAGGAACAAATACAATACTTAAAATAAAGAACAAGTAAAGTTAAAAATCAACAAACGTACTGGTATTTCAATGGGAACTATGGGCCTGCTTTTGGCTAATGAGATGGTCAATGTTCGGTTCCATATTTGTCACAAGTGAAGCAATTTTTCTCTTTCTTGATATCATTATTTCCTAGGGATTCCAAATTGCTATTAGTAAAATACCAATATATATACAGCGCTACAAAAACAATATACCAGCAATAAAACTGCCCACACAGAGACATACAGACTCCACTGCCCACCACTGCAGCCTTGCCAATCCATACAATTTCATCCTCATCAGTGCACATAGTAGCGCAACTCCGCTTTTAGCTCAGGCTCAGATTGGCGTGGTGCGAGAGTCCCTAATAGGCAGGTAAATGTCCCCTATAGGCAGGTAAATGTCCCCAATAGGCAGCATATGTCCTCAATAGGCAGCATAACCCCAATAGGCAGCATATGTCCTCAATAGGCAGCATATGTCCTCAATAGGCAGCATATGTCCTCAATAGGCAGCATATGTCCTCAATAGGCAGCATAGGTCCTCAATAGACAGCATAGGTCCCCAATAGACAGCATAGGTCCCCAATAGACAGCATAGGTCCCCAATAGGCAGCATAGGTCCCCAATAGGCAGCATAGTCCCCAATTGGCAGCATAGTAGTCCCCAGTAGGCAGCATAATCCCCCATAAGCAGCATAGTCCCCAATAGCCAGCATAATCCCCCAATAGCCAGCATTATCCCCCAATAGCCAGCGTAATCCCCCAATAGCCAGCGTAATACCCCAATAGCCAGCGTAATCCCCCAATAGCCAGCGTAATCCCCCATAGCCAGCATAATCCCCCAATAGCCAGCATAGTCCCCAATAGGCAGCATAGTCCCCAATAGCCAGCATAATCCCCCATAAGCAGCATAGTCCCCAATAGCCAGCATAATCCCCCAATAGCCAGCATAATTCTCTAATAGCCAGCATAATCCCCCAATAGCCAGCATAATTCCCCAATAGCCAGCATAATCCCCCCATAGCCAGCATAATCCCCCAATAGCCAGCATAATCCCCCATAGGCAGCATAATCCCCCATAGGCCGGGCCCGGCGTAAAAAAAAAAAAAAGCCAGTACTCACCTATCTCCCCCGCTGCTCTGAAGAAGCGCGCTCGACTCCGTCTTCTCCTGGCACAGGCGGCGTGACGTCATCAAGGCGCGCAGGCGGTGTGATGACGATCACGTCGCCTGTGCTGCATATGGAAGGCCGCATAATCCCCCATAAGCAGCATAGTCCCCAATAGCCAGCATAATCCCCCAATAGCCAGCATTATCCCCCAATAGCCAGCGTAATCCCCCAATAGCCAGCGTAATCCCCCAATAGCCAGCGTAATCCCCCATAGCCAGCGTAATCCCCCAATAGCCAGCATAGTCCCCAATAGGCAGCATAGTCCCCAATAGCCAGCATAATCCCCCATAAGCAGCATAGTCCCCAATAGCCAGCATAATCCCCCAATAGCCAGCATAATTCTCTAATAGCCAGCATAATCCCCCAATAGCCAGCATAATTCCCCAATAGCCAGCATAATCCCCCCATAGTCAGCATAATCCCCCAATAGCCAGCATAATCCCCCATAGGCAGCATAATCCCCCATAGGCAGCATAATCCCCCATAGGCCGGGCCCGGCGTAAAAAAAAAAAAAGCCAGTACTCACCTTCTCCCCCGCTGCTCTGAAGAAGCGCGCTCGACTCCGTCTTCTCCTGGCACAGGCGGCGTGACGTCATCAGGGCGCACAGGCGGCGTGATGACGATCACGTCGCCTGTGCTGCATATGGAAGGCCGCAAGGCCTTCCTCACCACATTCTGCCCGCGATTAAAGGGCCCGCCGGCACTGAACTGTCAGTTCAATGTCGGCGGGGCCAACAGGCCGGATCAAACACTGTGCGCCCCTGCTTCTAGGGGGTGCAGCTGCCACCCCTGCCCCATGGTGGGTACGCCCATGATGTGGAGGGCAGGGGGACAGAGAAGGAGGAACCGAGGATGGAGGAGGTACCAGGAGAGGGCATTTCTCTCTCTGGTATGCTAGATCACATCAGAGAGCGAAATGAATGGAAAAATCAGACTTTTTTTCGTGATCGTTGTTATTCAGTGAATAACGGCAATCACGTGACAGAGGACGGTAAAAACCGACCCGAATCATGTTCTTTGGGGATCTCAGCTACCTCCAGTAGCCGATACCACGCAAATTTTCAGACGCTGCGGAGCGCTATGCACTGATTTCTCAGCGCCGTTAAAAAGCGGCACTGAGGAATAAGTACCCTTAACTGCCGCCGTTAAAAACCGTATAGGCGGTCAAGCAAACACAGCTGTTAAAATGTAATCAACTGGGTGTGTCGCTGTTGGGACTATCACTCCCTTCTCCAACGTCCATTTTTATAGCAGTGTTTGCTTTTCAAATGTTTTTAATCAATTGTATGTTATTATTGACTTGGTTTAATAAATATATATTGTACTTTATTTGGTAATCACAACTATGTGTAGCACCTTTTTTCTCTTTTTATTATTTAAACTGCAGTAAGCAGCCATATGTTTGGAATTAGCGTCCCAGGGAGAGCCCAATTAACAATTTACGGGTGCATGTCTCTAGAAGCACAAGATGAGCATAATGTAAGGGCGCTACAATATATGGGGGCTCTACACTGTATGGGGAATAATGTATGGACACTAAACTGGCATTTTTGCAGTCCTGCAGAATAAAGCATGGCAAAGATATTACAAAATAAGTTGATACAGCTATAGATTATTCATTGAGAGTTATAATTTCTACAATGGTGTCATTTTGTTTTTTTCTGCTGTTCTGGCATGTTAGGGGCTCTACAAATGTCGCCAGCAAACTATTGTAGCAAAATCTGTGCTCCAGAACCCTAATGGCGGTCCAGCCTTCTCATCCGTGACGTGTGGCCTGAAAGTAGTTTCTGACGACATATGGGGCATCACGGCGTTCGGGATAAAATGCGCAGTAAAGTGTGGGGTTCAGTTTCTCCTACTAACCCTTTTGACATTGACAAATTTTTACTACTAAAATGTGATATTTCCATCACCCATTGTTATAAAATTCTGTGATGTACCTGTGGGTTCAAAATGCTTACTTCACCCCCAGATGAAATTGTTAAGCAGTGAAGTTTCCGATATGGGGTCACCTGGGGCAAGAGAGAGCGCTCTGCTGTTATGGCACCTCAGGGGCTCGGCTAATGGAGACAATAATCTATTTAAACAGAATCTGCACTCTAAAAGCCAAGTAGTGTTCCTTCCCATCCGATCCCTGCCGTGTGCTCAAACTGTAGTATACAACCACATTTAGTAAAAAATTGCATATCAAATTGTGGGGCCCCATTTTCTCATATTACACCTAGCGTAAATTATAAATTTGGTGCTAAACAGTATTTTAGAGGAAAAAATTTATTTTTTTGTTTCACATCTTAGGGGTAATTTCACACTAGGCGTTTTGTTAGCGGGTTTTTTTCTGCAGCAAAACCTGATCTCTTGGCAGAAAAGAAGCTACAGAAAAAAATACATGTTTTCATGTGGTTTTTGCTGCGGTTTTGGTATGCTACATTTGCCTCTTGTGCATGCTCATAAAATGTAATGTTGAAAAAAAAAAAGTCCTATTCTGTAGAATCAAGTTTTGGCACAAAAAAACCTGACACCTACATTTGTGATGCTTTTTTTTTTTTTTTTTTAGCATTTCTTCACTGCCCAACCATTTCAATGAGTGAAAAACGCTGAAAGAAGTGACATGCTTCATTGTGCAAAAAAAAAAAATGCAAAGCACAAAATTGTGTAGGACAAAAAAAAAAACTGAAAATTTGCATAAGAAAAGCATTAAAAAAATGCTGCAAAAACACCTAGTGTGAACTTAACTTAAGGGCTCATACTCACATGCGAGAAACTCGGACGAGTCTCACACGTCAATACCCGGCAATGCCGCCGACACTCGGATCAGAGCGATCAGCAGAGCGATCAGCGGCATGTATGTCTATGAAACTGAACGCTCCTGTCCGAGTGCCGGCAGCAGTGCTGGGTATTGACGTGCGAGACTAGTCCGAGTTTCTCGCATGTGAGTGTGAGCCTTTAATGTTATAAAGTTTTGTGAATGAATCACCTGTAGGTTAGAAATGCTCAATACACCCCTGGATGAATTGAGGGGATTTTGTTTCAAAAACTGGTTCATTTGTGGGGGGTTTCTGCTGTTTTGGCATGTTAGGGGCTCTGAAAATGCCACAATCTATTCCAGACAATCTGATGCTCTAAAAATCAAATAGCGCTTTTTCCTTTCTGAGCCCTGCCCTGTGCCCAAACAGCAGTTTTTGACAAAACATGGGGTATCATCGTGTTTGTAAGAAATTGCATGACAAAATTATCCCTGTTTTTTTCCTATTATCCATTGTGAAAATTACAATGGTGCTAAAACAACAACATTTTAGCAGGAAAAAAAATTATATTTTTCATTTTCACATCCACATTTTAAGAAGTTCTGCGAAGCACCTATTGGTTCAACAAAACCAATACACCACTAGATGAATTCCATGATGGGTCTAGTTTCCAAAACATGGTCACTTGTGAGGATTTCTACTGTTTTAGCACCTCAGGGGCTCTGCAAATGAGACATGGTGTCTGCAGTCTATTCCAGCAAAATCTATATTCCAAATACCAAATGTCGCTTCTTCCCTTCCGAGCCTTGCTGTGTGTCCAAACAAATGTTTGACTATGGGCAGGGCTATGGCGTTAGCAGCAGGCAGACCAGGCAGCTGCCTAGGGCCCCCGCTCCCCCAGCCAGTGGGCCCGCCTGCAGCCAGGGCCAACTGCCCCCCCCCCGTCGATACAGTTCAAATTGCTCTATAGCTCCATAAGGATACATCCCGTTCATGACATCCACCAATCATTGCTAGCGACGTACGTGTAGCACCAGGTCACTGCCTATGTATTGAAAAGTGAAACTGAGCTGTTTCCTGAGGGGCGGGGCGTACCGTGTGGTTGGCAGCGTGCGTGTGGCTTTGTGAATTTCCAACCAAGATGGCGGTGGGGAGCGGAGCGCACTTGAGAAATGTCTGGGGCTGAAAAGAGGAAAGTACAGCAGCTGTGCCCAGGGGTGCAGCCAAGTGAGACCGCCGTGTTCCCTCCAGTATCAGAGCGGTGGGGGGGGGGGTTGAGTCCCAACTACTGGAAATGTGATCGCTCATGTGCAGAAGGCAGTGGCCAGACCAGTATGTAATGCATTCCTATGGCAGAAGGCTGCACGGAGAGAGCACTGTCCTGCCAGGCACATGTCCTTCTAGATGTCAGCCAAGGAGGCATTTAAAGAGATTTTCCAGAACTGGAGCAATAACCATAAAGCACCAGTATATTTCTTATATTGATTCTATACCACCTGCTGAATGTAAATGCGGGTTCTTGTGATCATGTGACCTGGGAATTCAGACCAATGACATTCAGGCTTAAGTCACTAGGTATGTGACTCACGAGTGCACCCTTACACAGGATGCTGATCCAATGATCATTGACTCAGGGAACAGATCTCCCAACAAGTGGGCATAACTGCCAATCGGTATCTTTCTCACCCTTATAGGCATTTATGGCGCTGATGATTTCAGATTGTGAGACGCACGGACAGTCTGTGCATTGTGGTCCGTGCTGGGACCGAGATCCTCAGATGCCTGCATGAGCCAAGTGACACAGCTGGAATCAAGGTCTCTGAATCTACATCCTCTTGTTCTTAGATTAGATGGAAGAAATCTGGTTACTGATTCCTTTTAAGGTGTTGTCCGCTACTGTTATGAATAGGGGTTACATTATATTGTATGGCGGGGCTGCATTATACTATATGTGGGCTGCATTATACTGTATCGAGGACTATGAGGAATACATTATACTATATGAAGAACTTTGGGGTGAATTGTACTATGGGAAGTGAATTGTAATACATGGATGCCTATGGTGGTGCATTATACTATATGGAGCACTATGAGGAGTGTATTATACTATTTGGAGGACTGAGCAGTATATTCTAATATATGGAGGACTGAGTGTATTTTAATATATGGAGGACTGAGCAGTGTATTATACTATATAAAGGACTATAGGGAGTGTATTACTATATGGAGGACTGAGGAGTGTATTTTAATACATGGAGGACTACAGGGAGTGTATTATACTATATGGAGAACTATCGGGCACATTATATTATATGGAGGACTTTGGGGTGAGCATTTTACAATATGGAGGACTGTGGTGCACATTGTAACATATGGAGGGGTGTATTATACTAAACAAGCAAAATGCTGCCTATTCATCAAGTGATTGGATTGTTTATGCCGGAACAAAAATCATTGTTGTCAGCAGCACATTGCCAGTGTAAACTGTAGATATGCTGCTGATAACATGATACTGTATAGGGACAGATTGATCTAATAGTGATTGTTCTGTCCCCGTCATTCTTTCTCAGTTGGTGTAAAAAGGCCGGGAAACAAGTGTCAAACGACTTCAATATTGTCGATCACACTTATTTTGTGGCCTGAACTCAGCGCAAGAAAATACAACAGAAATGCTTCTGTGTGATGTGTAATATGTTAGCATTTGGGTCCCCATTTTAAACTTTTGCCTAGGGCCCCACTTTGCCTAAAACCGGCCCTGCACGTAGGCTTTTGTCACGCTCTTAAGAAAGTGGGTAACAAGCTGTGGGGTCTACATTTTTATGTTCCCTCTTGCAAAAATAATTTTGGTTTGGGTGCCTTAGAAGCCATGCAAATTCAACATGGTGCCAGCAATCTATTTCAGCCAAATTTGTGTTCCAAAATTAAAATGGTGCTCCTTTCCTTCCAAGCCCTGCCGTTTTTTCGGCATGAAAAGTTATCAGTGCGCTCATAAGAAACTAAACAACAATTTGTGGAGTCCATTTTCTTGTGCTATTTCTTGTAAAAGTGAAGAAAATTGGGGCTATAGCAACATTTTAGAGTAAAAATTACAATTTATTTTTTTTTCATTCAAATTTGCATTAATTCCTGTGTAGCACCTGAAGGATTAAAAAAATTCCTGACAGCAGTTTTGAAGTATTTGAGGGGTGTGATTTTTAAAATAGTATCACTTTTGGGGAGTTTCCAAAATATATACCCCCAAAGTCCAAGTAAATTTGAATAGGTCCCTAAAGAAACAGATTTTGTAAATTTTTGAAAAAATTAGAAATTGCAGCTAAACTTTTAACCCCTCTAACATCCTAACAAGATAAAATGACGTTTGAATAAATGATGGCGTCGCAGCAGCGGAGCTGCAGGGGGCTTTCCGGCTAACAGCGAAATGCCGGCGGAGCCCCCCACACAACACAGAGCCCCGCTGCTGCCCCGACACCACCACCGCACGCACCACAGGGAGGCTGATCGGGACCGCCACCGGAGGCCCCTGGCAGCCATCTTTCTGGAGGCCACCTCGTCGCAGTTGCAGGGGGGCTTTCCGGCTAGGACGAAATGCCGGCGGAGCCCCCCACGCAGCACAGAGCCCCGCTGCTGCCCCGACACCACCACCGCACCACAGGGAGGCTGCATTGGGACCGCCACCGGATTTGTGAGTATATTGCCACCCCACAGAGAACAGCCACCCCACAGAACACAGCCACCCCACAGAGCACAGCCACCCCACAGAACACAGCCACCCCACAGAACACAGCCACCCCACAGAACACAGCCACCCCACAGAACACAGCCACCTCACAGAACACAGCCACCTCACAGAACACAGCCACCTCACAGAACACAGCCACCTCACAGAACACAGCCACCCCACAGAACACAGCCACCCCACAGAACACAGCCACCCCACAGAACACAGCCACCCCACAGAACACAGCCACCCCACAGTGCACAACCACCTCACAGAACACAGCCACCCCACAGTGCACAGCCACCCCACAGAACACAGCCACCCCACAGAACACAGCCACCCCACAGAACACAGCCACCCCACAGAACACAGCCACCCCACAGAACACAGCCACCCCACAGAACACAGCCACCCCACAGAACACAGCCACCCCACAGAACACAGCCACCCCACAGAACACAGCCACCCCACAGAACACAGCCACCCCACAGAACACAGCCACCCCACAGAACACAGCCACCCCACAGAACATAGCCACCCCACAGAACACAGCCACTCCACAGAACACAGCCACCCCACAGAACACAGCCACCCCACAGAGCACCGCCACCGCACCAGCCTTGACCACCGAACGACCCCAGTGACCACTCCTCTGCCTGTGCTGATCCCTGATCCCGACTGTAAGACGGACCCCCATTTGACACAATATTTTTTTTTTCCCTATTTTCCTTCTGAAAATTTGGGGTGCGTCTTATGGTCCGGTGTGTCTTATGGTCCGAAAAATACGGTATGTGATTCTTCAGATTTTGTGTTAAGGCACTGTCACACTTAGCGATCGCACTAGTGATCACGACAACGACACGACCAGGCGAGATCGCTAGTGCGATCTCTATGTGGTCCCTAGTTAGCTTCCAAACACAAAGATCTCATCAGAGATCAGCGATCTGTATAACGACCTCTGCGGTCGTTGGGAAAGCCTAGTCCCACCTGCGACGCTGGTAAAGTCGTTCATAAAGGGTGTCACACTCAGCGATTCAGGCTCAAAAGCGGGACACCAACGACCAAAAAATGGCTCAGAACGTTCATAAGCGATCAGCGACATCGCAGCAGGGGCCACATCGCTGCTACATGTCACACACAGCTAAGTCGCTAACGAGATCGCTACTGTGTCATAAAATCGGTGACGCAGTAGCGATCTCGTTAGCGATCTCGCTTAGTGTGACAGTACCTTTAGTCTAGCCTGATGAAGAGACCTAAGTAGTCTCGAAAGCTTGCAATTTGTTACTATCTTTCCAGTTAGCCATTAAAAGGTATCAACCACTGAGGACTCTCAATTCTAAATATTCTTCTATCTACTGGCTAACACGGTACAAAGATATATATCTTTCCTGTATGAAAGCAGTATTACAAGATTTTATAAACAAGAAAGGGTAGCTGTAAAGTCATTTTTGACTTCTACAATCACATGTAGTGCTCAAAATGGTCATCATTAATTCCAGACACTTCTGGTTTCAGTGTAATACCACACAAACAACTTTAGCTAAACTGTACATAGGGTTTGGCCTGCATGACATTTGAATTTATTTGACTCCACTAAGGGCTATAAAGGGGATCTCACTATCAAGCGGCTAAATAGATCTACAGAGACAACATAA
>JARQOD010000004.1:363935832-364224725 GCA_033576555.1 Oophaga sylvatica | reverse complement strand
TTGGGCTTTTTCCCTGACACCTGGGGACCCTGTTTTGAGTAATGTTGCTGCATTTTTTCTGGCTCTGGGGTTATTGTACGATGAACCTAATGTCACTGATCAAGCTGAAAAAGCCTTGTTGGCATTAAATCAGGGGCTTGAGGACGCTGAGTTGTACTGTCAGAAATTCCGAAAGTGGGCAGTCCTGACCAAATGGAACGATGATGCTTTGGCAGCCCTTTTTCGGAAGGGTCTGTCAGAGAATGTAAAAGATGTTATGGTGGGTTTCCCTGTTTCCTCTGGTCTCAATGATTCTATGTCATTAGCGATTCAAATTGACAGACGTTTGCGTGAGCGTAGAGGTATGCGTGGAATAGTGTTGCCTTGTGAACCAGCTTCCGAACCCATGCAGTGTGATAGAGTGCCTTCTGGGGCACAGCGTCATGAGTTTCGAAAACGCAATGGATTATGTTTCTACTGTGGTGACGCCTCTCATGCTATTTCAGTCTGCCC
Source organism: Oophaga sylvatica (assembly GCA_033576555.1). Taxonomy (NCBI): domain Eukaryota; kingdom Metazoa; phylum Chordata; class Amphibia; order Anura; family Dendrobatidae; genus Oophaga; species Oophaga sylvatica. The sequence goes on along the minus strand of JARQOD010000004.1, from coordinate 364,224,233 downwards.
TAAGCGGGGAAGACGTTTTGCACGCTCAGTTGTCTTGGGTAGTGTTCAGACTAAATTTCTGTTGACTGTTACCCTGATTTGCTCCCTGTCCACATTTTCTGCTCAGGCTTTTGTTGATTCGGGAGCAGCTATTAACCTGATGGATTTTGATTTTGCTAAACGTTGTGGGTTTCCCTTGATACCCTACGGAAGTCTATTCCCCTACTGGGGATTGATTCTACCCCTTTGGCTGAGAATAAACCCCAGTTCTCTACTCAGGTGATAATGAGGGTTGAACCTGATCATCAGGAGAGTTGCAAATTTTTGGTGCTGTATAATCTGCATGACATTATTGTACTAGGTTTCCCTTGGTTACAGTCTCATAATCCTGTTTTGGATTGGAAATCTGTGTCTGTAACCAGTTGGGGCTGCCAATGTGTTAATGCCAACACTCCTGTTTTTTCTGCCTCTCCCCAGGCTCAGGATGTTCCTGACTTTTTGACTGATTTTTCTGATGTGTTTAGCGAAAGTAAATCTGCATCCTTGCCCCCCCATAGGAGCTATGACTGCGCTATTGAATTAATGCCTGGTAGTAAATTCCCTAAAGGTCGCCTTTTTAACTTGTCTGTACCTGAACATGACGCTATGCGGTCTTATATCAAGGAGTCATTGGAGAAGGGTCATATCATACCATCCTCTTCACCATTGGGTGCCGGTTTTTTCTTTGTGGCCAAAAAGGATGGTTCATTAAGGCCGTGTATTGATTATCGTCTCTTGAACAATATCACTGTGAAATATCAATATCCGTTACCCTTGATTTCTGACCTGTTTTCCAGGGTGAAAAGTGCTACTTGGTTTACCAAGCTTGACCTCAGGGGGGCGTATAACCTTATTCGCATTAAGCACGGGGATGAATGGAAGACGGCGTTTAATACCCCAGAGGGGCATTTTGAGTACCTAGTGATGCCCTTTGGGCTCACTAATGCTCCTTCCGTCTTCCAGTCCTTCATGAATGACATTTTCAGGGATTTTGTGGATAAATTTCTGATTGTTTATTTGGATGATATCTTGATTTTTTCCAATGACTGGGACTCTCATGTGAAACATGTTCGGACTGTGTTCCAGATTTTGAGAGAGAATGCTCTGTATGTGAAGGGATCAAAGTGTCTTTTTGGCGTACAGAGGATCTCATTTCTGGGATTCATTTTGTCCCCATCTGTTATTGAAATGGACCCGGTCAAGGTTCAGGCCATCTGTGATTGGGTCCAACCTACTTCATTAAAGGCTCTTCAGAGATTCTTGGGTTTTGCCAATTTTTATCGTAAATTTATTGGTAATTTCTCTGTTATTGTTAAACCATTGACTGATTTGACCAAAAAGGGTTCTGATGTGGTGAATTGGCCTCCTGAGGCAGTCTCTGCGTTTCAGGAACTTAAGCAGAGATTCACTTCTGCTCCTGTTCTACAGCAGCCTGATGTTTCTCTGCCATTTCAGGTGGAGGTTGATGCCTCTGAAATTGGGGCAGGTGCCGTTTTGTCCCAAAGAGATCCAGAGACCTCTAAAAGTAACCCTTGTGCCTTTTTCTCTAGAAAATTTTCTCCAACTGAACGTAATTATGACGTGGGTAATCGGGAGTTATTGGCCATGAAGTGGGCTTTTGAAGAGTGGAGACATTGGCTGGAGGGAGCCAAACATCAGGTGGTGGTCCTCACGGACCATAAGAATCTGGTTTATCTGGAATCAGCCAAGCGACTTAATCCTAGACAGGCCAGGTGGGCCTTGTTTTTCACACGTTTTAATTTTGTGGTTTCCTTTCTTCCTGGCACTAAGAATGTTAAGGCGGATGCCCTCTCGAGGAGTTTCTTTGCGGACTCTCCTGAGTTATCTTATCCTGCTGTTATTTTGAAAGAGGGTGTATTTCTTTCCGCCATCTCGCCCAATTTGAGACTGGCTCTGGAAGGGTGTCAGGAGGATAAACCCGAGCGCTGCCCTATTGGGAAATTGTTTGTCCCAGACCGGTGGAAAAAGAGTGTGATGTCTGAGATTCATTGGTCCTGCGTTGGCCGGTCATCCCGGAATTTTTGGTACCAGAGACTTGGTTAGTCGGTCCTTTTGGTGGCCTACTTTGTCTCGTGACGTCAGGGAATTTGTGCAGTCCTGCGGGACTTGCTCTCGCTCCAAGCCTTGCTCTCGCTCTAGTGGTTTGTTGATGCCATTGCCTGTGCCCAAGAGGCCATGGACCCATATCTCTATGGATTTCATTTCCGACCTCCCTGTTTCTCAGAGAATGACGGTTGTCTGGGTGATTTGTGATAGGTTTTCCAAAATGATACATCTTGTGCCATTACCTAAGTTGCCTTCCTCCTCCGAATTGGTGCCTTTGTTCCTTCAGCACGTGGTTCGGTTACACGGCATTCCTGAGAACATTGTGTCTGACAGAGGAGTCCAGTTTGTTTCCAGATTTTGGAGGACTTTTTGTTCTAAACTTGGTGTTCAATTGTCTTTCTCTTCGGCTTTTCATCCTCAGACCAATGGACAAACTGAGAGAACAAACCAGACATTGGAGACTTATCTGAGATGCTTTGTGTCTGCTGATCAAGATGACTGGGTCTCTTTTTTGCCTTTGGCTGAGTTTGCTCTTAATAATAGGGCTAGCTCTGCCACTTTGATGTCTCCATTTTTCTGCAATTTTGGGTTTCACCCTCGATTTTCTTCGGGACAGACGGAGGCTTCTGTCTGTCCAGGTGTGTTGACTCTGTTGTGGAGCGTATGCAGCAGATTTGGGACCAGGTAGTGGAGAGGTTGTCCCTCTCTCAGGAGAGGGCCCAGCGGTTTGCCAACCGGCATAGGACTGATGGTCCTCGGTTTGAAGTGGGGGACTTGGTCTGGTTGTCCTCAAGAAATATCCCTATGAGAGTTGCATCTCCTAAGTTTAAGCCTAGGTTCATTGGACCTTATAAGATCATGGAGATTCTTAATCCTGTTTCCTTTCGTTTACTTCTTCAAGGGACATTTAAGATCCATAACGTGTTCCACAAGTCCTTATTGAAGAGGTTTGTCGAGCCAGTGGTTCCTATGGCTGCGCCTCCTGACCCTGTTTTGGTTGAGGGCAATCTGGAGTATGTGGTTGAGAAAATATTGGATTCTCGTTTTTCTAGACGGAAACTCCAGTATTTGGTTAAGTGGAGAGGTTTTGGTCAGGAGGACAATTCTTGGGTGTTTGCTTCGGACATCCATGCTAGGAGACTGATCCGTGCGTATCACAGAGCTCATCCTGACCGACCTGGTTGCCCAAATGAGGGTTCGGTGACCCCTCCTCAAGGGGGGGGTACTGTTGTGAATGTGTTAGAGGTGAATTCTGAGCAGAGGCTCCCTCTGGTGGTTACAAACAGTGCTGAACCATTTAGTGAGGATTGGCAATCAGGAGTTACAGACTGGTCTTATATAAGGGAGGTTCCCTCTCATCATGGTTGCCGGTGATCAATTGTTCTTGTCTCAACTGTGGTTCCTGGTTCACTTGGAAGCTTGCTGGGTCTTGCCTCTTCTCATGCTCTCAGATAAGATATTTTCCGTTTCTTGTTTTTGTGCTTACAATTTGCATATTTCTCTGCATTTCTGTGAGGTTAGCCAGGTTTCCCCCCCCCCCCCCGGGGGGCTTGGGCTCCTCTCAGTTCTTCTGGAGCCACTGTTATTTGTTCATTTGCCTTTTCCAGTTTTTTCAGTGGCTGCGGCTTAGTTTTGTTACACCAGAGAACTAATTTAGGTGGTAGAGGTCGTGTGATCTCAGGTGTTTTTGCAATTAGTAGAGTTGGTATTTTTTAGGGTTTTTTGGATTGCAGTAAGTGTCCTTCCTATCCTTTTCTTTCTAGTAAGATTGGGCCCCAACGTTTGCTCATACTATTTTCTGTCTGTGTCTGTATTTCCTCTTGTCTAACCGCCATTACATGTTTGGGGGCTTCCTATGTTCTTTGGGGATCTGCTCCGGGGCAGATAGCTTTCCTCTTTCTATCTTTAGGTGTAGTTAACCTCTCAGGCTGTGACGAGGCATCTAGGACCAACTTAGGAACGCTCCACGGCTGCCTTTAGTTGTGGTGGTTAGTCAGGGTACTGCAATCCAGTAGATTCCAACCTCTCTGGTGTATTGCTGTTTTTGCCTGCTCTCCTCAGCTACCAAATCATAACAGGGTTGCTTCTCAGCCAAGGGAATCGGCTCTCTCACAGTCTTGCCTAAAAACACAGCCATGAATAAAGAATGGTACCAGAATGTCCTCCAAGAGCAACTTCTCCCAACCCTCCAAGAGCAGTTTGGCGATCAACAATGCCTTTTCCAGCATGATGGAGCACCTTGCCATAAAGCAAAGGTGATAACTAAATGGCTCAGGGAACAAAACATAGAGATTTTGGGTCCATGGCCTGGAAACTCCCCAGATCTTAATCCCATTGAGAACTTGTGGTCAATCATCAAGAGACGGGTGGACAAACAAAAACCTAAAAATTCTGACAAAATGAAAGCATTGATTGTGCAAGAATGGACTGCTATCAGTCAGGATTTGGTCCAGAAGTTGATTGAGAGCATGCCAGGGAGAATTGCAGAGGTCCTGAAGAAGAAGGGTCAACACTGCAAATATTGACTTGCTGCATTAACTCATTCTAACTGTCAATATAAGCTTTTGTTACTCATATGTTTGCAATTATTATATTTCTGTCTGTGATAAAAACATCTGTCAAACACACATAAAAACCAGAGGGTAGCAGATCATGTGAAAATATAATATTTGTGTCATTCTCAAAACTTTTGGCCATGACTGTAGATAGAAAAATATTTAGATTTGAGAGTCCTCAATGGTTGATACCTTTTAATGGCTAACTGAAAAGATGGTAACAAGTCGCAAGCTTTCGAGACTACTCGGGTCTCTTCACATCCACTATGCTGTAACATCTAGACACTGCGTACATCCACAGTGTCCAACCCGCAGCGTTTACTGACCGTGGAACATACCCTAAATGGTCTAGTAACTTATTAAGTTCTCTCCTCTCCGATGTATAGCACTCATGCTCTTTTCACATTGCTAAACTGCACAGATCCATTCAGTCCCACCATCCAACACAAGAGACACTATCACAAATCACTTAACCATCTGCTTACTCTATCTATCCTCCTTCTCCTAGTCGCAGGAGATATCTCTCCCAACCCTGGCCCCCCATGTTATATTAAGTCAAACCCCTCAAATCTCATTAATATTCCCTGCGTGCCTTCTGTCTCTTAATTGTGCCCTTTGGAATTCTCGCTCAGTGTGTAATAAACTCTACTTCATCCATGAATTCTTCCTTTCTGATTCTCTTAACATTCTGGCACTTACTGAAACCTGGATCCAGTGATCAGACACCACCGCTGCTGCTGCTCTCTTCATATGGTGGACTACATTTCTCTCATACCCCAAGATCGGAAAAAAGAGCAGGTGGAGGCGTTGGTCTGCTCCTATCACCCAAATGTACCTTTCAGGGTATCCCTCAAGTACCCTCACTTGTCTTCCCTTCTTTTGAGGTCCATGCTGTCAGATTCTACTTCCCCTTCTCCATGCGAGTGGCGGTGGTGTATCGTCCTCCGGGCCCCTTCCATCAGTTCCTGGATCACTTTGCCACCTGGCTTATACACTTTCTCTCCTGTGACAACCCCACCCTCATCATTGGTGATTTCAACATCCCCATTGCTTTTCCAATCTCCCTATCTGCTACTCACCTTTTATCTCTAACCTCCTCTTTCGGCCTTTCACAGCTTACTAACTCTCCTACACATGAAGACGGAAAATCCTCCGACCTGGTCTTCTCCCGGATTTGCTCAGTGGATGACTTCACAAACTCCCCTCTCCCGCTCTCTGACAATCTTCTTTCATTCTCTATTAAGAACTGCCATCCCGTTCAGGTCACCCCCACTTTCCACACTTATAGAAACATACAGGCCATTAACACCCAGAAACTTATGAAGAACTTGCAGTCATCATTGGCCCCTATCTCCTCCCTCTCATGTCCTGATTCTGCACTGAAGCATTACAATGAAACACTGCAAAGTGCCCTGGATGAAACTGCACCTCCTATACATAGAACACGGCACAGACGGCGACAACCCTGGCACATACTGCGAACATGTTTTCCAAGTGCGGCCTTATTTTCATAGACTGTCAAAATTAAGAAGGAGAGACTTTCTACAAAAAAATTCTCCACGTACGAGAAAATCGGATGGCACTCTGACCACACTCTGATCAGAATGGAACCTCTCCTGACTCGGTTCATGATGATGGTTCTTTATCTTTTACGTAATGCCCCAGTTTGGATCCATATGCCTTACTTTTTAGGAAAACTAATACGCTATTCAGAGAACTTATTTAGAGAAAGCAGCATGCAAGAATTAGATTGGAAAGACTTCAAATTGGAAGGGTGATGGTGGAGTAGCTGTACCAGACCTGTGGTTATATGGTTATATTATATTGTGTCTCAGATGCAATGCTTTCGGGGATTGGGGGGGAAGGATGGGCTGGATGATGCAGGAGGGTACAAGGTGGCAGCATCCAGTGGGTTTGGGATAGAGGCAAATATTTGCTTGGGATGTTGTGATGCACAGAATATTTACCCCTTTGGCATAATCCAGGTTTACTGGAGATACCTAGACATTAGGTGTGGGAGGAGAGGGGTGTATATCTAGTACCCCAACTACTCCAGGGCAATATTTTTAAGAGTTTTACATGAATTGAATCTGAATCTGCAGTCCTGCACAGAACTTTTATTGATCACTTACAACTAAGGCACTCATATGGGAAGCTGGCAAACTTCCCATATGAGTGAGTGTATGTGCACACAGTTGTCTGAGGAGGTTTATTTGAACGGATGTTCTCTAAAATCCTCCTAAAACACTGCTTCAAAAACTCATCCAATTAATTTCTGTAGGAAATCCACATCCTTGTTTATAGAAGGAGTTTGAGCTAATTGTTTCCCTAAAAAAGTTTTAAAAAACTGTTTGAAAAAAAGCATCTAAACATCTCCAAACTTGGCACTTGTGAAAGAAATAGTTATATTTCTTTTGAATTACGTTTAGTGGTTATCGTCGTCTCCATGATATCCTTATTGTGCAATATTTGGCCTTGACAGGGTGGGAGTTTGGCTGCTCAGATGGAGATAAACTCCCCTTTTGGAATTTGAAAGTGTAGACTGCTATTGCTGCCAAGAACAAACTGTTCATGGTCATTTTTGAGACACAGTTTAGATGCCATAAAGATAGTATATAATATCATGGAATCAGTATTTCTGCCAAATTATTGTCTTTACCAATTATGTAACCATTAAGCAATCTCTTATGTAACCAATCAAAAGGCTGAAAAGAAAGCTTCAGGAAAAGATAAAAACCTCCAAAAACTTTTAAAAACAGCAGTTTACTGAAGTGTTTTCTAACGGTCCAAAAAACCTCCATATTTACATATCTAAGATATAGGCACACAGCGTGTATATTGCTCAGTGCAACGGCGCCATTTTACTGAAGGCCACATTAGATAAATCTGCGCAAACACTTCCTGCGACTAGGACTAATGGTTGGCATCAGTAACATGGCATGCGCAGCCACCATTTTCCTGAAGACTTTCAAGAGCCTAATCTGAGCAAATGCCTTCCGCGGCTAGGAACTAGGACGGCGGCGTAGCGAAATTTTAAATAAAGAAGAGAGACCAGATGCAATAAAGGGGACAGCACAAACTGAAGACAATACCCCCGCCACCGATTGACGGCAGCGATCTGCCGCCGACGTCAGCATCTGCTCCCCTTCCCTCCGCTTCCCCCTGCCTTCCGATCCCCTCCCTCTCCCCCCCGGTACCGATCCGAGTCTCGGCGTCCCTCCCGGTGTCCCTCCGTCATTTATCATGGGCGCCGCGCCATCTTCCAAAATGGTGGGCGCATGAGCAGTGCGCCCGTCGAATCTGCCGGCCGATTCATTCATTCAGGGACATTTTGATCAATGTGATAAACCCTATCACAGTGATCAAAATAAAAAAAGTAGTAAATACCCCCCACTTTATCACCCCCTTAGGTAGGGACAAATAATAAAATAAAGAAAATATATTTATTTTTATTTTTCCATTAGGGTTAGGGTTATGCTTAGGGTTAGAATTAGGGTTAGGGTTGGAATTAGGGTTATGCTTAGGGTTAGAATTAGAATAAGGGTTGGAATTACGGTTAGGGTTGGAATTAGGGTTAAGATTAGGGTTAGGGGTGTTTTGGGGCTAGGGTTGGGATCAGGGTTAGGCTTGTGGTTAGGGTTATGGTTAGGATTAGGGGTGTGTTGGGGTTAGGGTTATGGTTGGGATTAGGGTTAGGGGTGTGTTAGGTTTAGGAGTGTGTTGGGGTTAGGGTTGGGATTAGGGTTAAGGGTGTGTTGGGGTTAGGAGTGTGTTGGGGTTAGGGTTGGAGTTAGAATTGAGGGGTTTCCACTGTTTAGGCATATCAGGGGGTCTCCAAACACGACATGGTGCCACCATTGATTCCAGCCAATTTTGCGTTCAAAAAGTCAAACGGTGATCGCTCCCTTCCAAGCTCCGGCTCTGCGTTATAAACTTCTGTGAAGCACTGGGGGGTTCAAAATGCTCACCACACATCTAGATAAGTTCCTTGGGGGGGTCTAGTTTCCAAAATGGGGTCACTTGTGGGGGTTTGTACTGTTTAGGCACATCAGAGGCTCTGCAAACATAACATGACGGTCCAACTAAACGCAAACCGGATGGAATAGCATGCTGCTGCAAGATGCTGTGGTAGCCACGCTGGTTCAGTATGCCTTCAATTTTGAATAAATCCCCAACAGTGTCACCAGCAAAGCACCCAAACACCATCACACCTCCTCCTCCATGCTTCACGGTGGGAACCAGGCATGTAGAGTCCATCCGTTCACATTTTCTGCGTGCAAAGCAGTAATCAAAGCAAAAGGTGGCTACTTTGAAGAACCTAGAATATAAGACATATTTTCAGTTGTTTCACACTTTTTTGTAAAGTGTAATGTATAATTCCACATGTGTAAATTCATAGTTTTGATGCCTTCAGTGTGATTCTACAATTTTCATAGTCATGAAAATACAGACGAATCTTTGAATGAGAAGGTGTGTCCAAACTTTTGGTCTGTATTGTATATCTCCACAGAGATCCAAGCTTCAGAGACTGGTAGCTCTGTAGAAATTGTTTGGGTAAGAATACAAAGAGATAAGAACAGAAAGGACACTATTGTAGGTGTTTACTATAGGCCACCTGGGCAGACTGAAGTTATGGATGAACTCATTTTCATCAGATGTCTCCGTTATCAAAAAAGTATGACATAGTGATCATTGGAGATTGTAACTACCCAGATATTTGTTGGGAATCTCAGGCAAAAGTAATGGGTCCAGAAATTTCTTATCTTCTCTTGCTGACGTTATCTTTCAAAAGGCAGAAGAGACAACAAGAGGATCTGCAATCTTAAACCTATTTTTCACCAAAAGAGAGGAAATGGTTGAGGAAGTAAAGGTGGATGGGAATTTTGGAGGCAGAGATCATGCTATCCTCAAATTTTGGATTACAAGAGGAGGAAAGACCAGCGAAGACTCAGACTTTAAGGTTTGGCTTCAGAAAGGCAGATTTTAATGGACTGAGAAAGAGGGTATGAAAGGTCCAATAGCTGGATGTTCTAAAGCAGGGCTCCCCAACTCCAGTCCTCAAGGCCCTCCAACAGATCATGTTTTCAAGATTTCCTTTGTATTGCACAGGTGATGCAATTATCACCTGGGCAATACTAAGGAAATCCTGAAAACATGACCTGTTGGTGGGCCTTGAGGACTGGAGTTGGGGAACCCTGTTCTAAAGGACTGAAATGTCCAAGAAGGATGGGAGATTTTGCTAAATTAAATTCTCACTGCACAATCGTTAACAATCCCAAATAGAAGGAAGAACTGAAAGCATTTTAAGAGACCAGAATGGATTAAGACAGAACTTAACCACTTGTTAAAAAGTAAAAAAAGAAATGTATATTAAATGGAAAGAAGGGCCATATCTAAAGAAGAATATAATGTTTTAGCAGGGAATGCAAGGCAAGCGTTAGAAGCGCTAAAGCCAGCAATGAAGTGAGGCTGGCAAGAGAGACCAAAAGAAGTAAAAAAGGATTTTGGGGGTATGTCAATAGCAAAGGAAAAGTCAAGAATGCTTTAGGATTTTTACAGTGTGATGTGGTCAAAAATGATGTTGAAAAGGCCGAACTTTTAAATTCCTATTTTGCAACTGTGTTCTCTAAGAAAACAATTGTAACATTATAAACAGAGAGCTGGTGAGGGAACAATTAGCTAATTTAAATTAATTTAAATCTCTTGGTCCAGATTAATTACATCCTAGGGTACTAATAGAGTTAGAGGAAACTGCCGAACCACTTGCCAGAATCTTTGAAAAATCCTGGAAAACAGGGGAAGTCCCAGAAGATTTGAGAAAAGAAAACGTTGTCCCCATCTCTAAAAAATGAAAGAAGATGGCGCCAGGACATTACAGGCCAGTGAGCCTTGCTTCTATACCAGGAAAGATCTTTGAACAAATTACAGTTATATGAAAAAGTTTGGGCACCCCTATTAATCTTAAGCTTAATGTTTTATAAAAATTGGTGTTTTTGCAACAGCTATTTTAGTTTGATATATCTAATAACTATTGGACACAGTAATGTTTCTGCCTTGAAATGAGGTTTATTGTACTAACAGAAAATGTGCAATCTGCATCCAAACAAAATTTGACAGGTGCATAAGTATGGGCACCTCACCAGAAAAGTGACATTAATATTTAGTAGATCCTCCTTTTGCAAAAATAACAGCCTCTAGTCGCTTCCTGTAGCTTTTAATGAGTTCCTGGATCCTGGATGAAGGTATTTTTGACCATTCCTCTTTACAAAACAATTCCAGTTCAGTTAAGTTTGATGGTCGCCGAGCATGGACAGCCCTCTTCAAATGATCCCACAGATGTTCAATGATATTCAGGTCTGGGGACTGGGATGGCCATTCCAGAACATTGTAATTGTTCCTCTGCATGAATGCCTGAGTAGATTTGGAGTGGTATTTTGGATCATTGTCTTGCTGAAAGATCCATCCCCTGCGTAACTTCAACTTTTTCACTGATTCTTGAACATTATTGTCAAGAATCTGCTGATACTGAGTGGAATCCATGCGTCCCTCAACTTTAACAAGATTCCCGGTGCCGGCATTGGCCACACAGCCCCAAAGCATGATGGAACCTCCACCAAATTTTACTGTGGGTAGCAAGTGTTTTTCTTGGAATGCTGTGTTTTTTTGACGCCATGCATAACGCCTTTTTGTATGACCAAACAACTCAATCTTGGTTTCATCAGTGCACAGGACCTTCTTCCAAAAAGAAATTGGCTTCTCTAAATGTGCTTTTGCATACCTCAGCCGACTCTGTTTGTGGCGTGCTTGCAGAAACGGCTTCATTCGCATCACTCTCCCATACAGCTTCTCCTTGTGCAAAGTGCGTTGTATAGTTGACCGATGCACAGTGACACCATCTGCAGCAAGTTGATGCTGCAGCTCTCTGGAGGTGGTCTGAGGATTGTCCTTGACTGATCTCACCATTCTTCTTCTCTGCCTTTCTGATATTTTTCTTGGCCTGCCACTTCTGGCCTTAACAAGAACTGTCCCTGTGTTCTTCCATTTCCTTACTATGTTCCTCACAGTGGAAACTGACAGGTTAAATCTGAGACAGCTTTTTGTATCCTTCCCATGAACTATGTTGAATAATCTTTGTTTTCAGATCATTTGACAGTTGTTTTGAGGAGCCCATGATGTCACTCTTCAGAGGAGATTCAAACAGGTGAACAACTTGCAAGTGGCCACTTTAAGTAGCTTTTCTCATGATTGCATACACCTGGTTATGAAGTTCAAAGCTCAATGAGGTTATAAAACCAAAAAAAGTGCTTTAGTAAGTCAGTAAAAAGTAGGTAGGAGTATTTAAAAAAAGAAAATGATAAGGGTGGCCATACTTATGCACCTGTCAAATTTTATTTGAATGCAGATTGCACATGTTCTGCTAGTACAATAAACCTCATTTCAAAGCAGAAACATTACTGGGTCCAATAGTTATTAGATATATCAAACTGAAATAGCTGTTGCAAAAACACCAATTTTTATCAAACATTAAGCTTAAGATTAATAGGGGTGCCCAAACTTTTTCATATAACTGTATTAAACATGCATGTAAATACTTGGATAAAAATACAGAAATTAACCAGAGCCAGCATGGGTGTAAGGTTCTTTGTCTCTGTTGACATGTTCCTTGAAACTCAGTTTTCCGTCGGCCATTTTGCTTTCTGTCTTTCTGCAGCTCTTGCCCTCAGTTAATATGGAGTTTCCAGTTTTCATGTTCCCGCCCTGATTCTTCCCTCTTGCTTCTTAAGCAGCCTCAGCTGAACAATCAGTGCTCCTGAATCAAGCCTCAGTCAGTCTGTGACCTGACTCCTGGAAGCCTTGGACTTGTACTCCAGCTATTCCCTACAGAGGAACCTTGGAACACTTTTGGACTCTGGAAACCTGCTGTTTGGTGAATCCATGTTTGCAGAGGAATTACGGTACAGAGAAGAGATCCTGAACCTGCTTTGGAGAGTTATTGTAGTGCTTGAAGTTACTCTGGCCTGCTGTGTCTCCTGTCGCTGTTCCTGCAAACTGTGTGAACTTTTCAGCATGCTTGTATGAAGTAATACAAGTCATTTCATATCAACCTGTGTCTCCTGTGTTTTCCTCGCACCCAAGCACAAGACGCTATAGGAACTGTACACTATACATGACAAGATTCAGGAGCCAATGTTTAGTGTCTGCTGGGTCTGGGAAAGCCGTGTCTGCTGTGACTGTGGATATCAGATGTCCGTTTAATACCTTATGTGATGACAGTGGTTGTGACTTCTCACAACCATTCCAGGTGAGCGCATTCCCTTAAAATTTTACTCTGCAGTGTTACCACAGGTAAACACTATTGTTTTTTTTTTTTTTCCTTTCCTCTTCTCCTTCCAGCACCTCTGCCTTAAAAGATCTGGAAGATGGAGGCCCGCATAAAGGAACTTTGCGGAGTGACTGATACAATCCTTTCAGATGTACAGACTTTAAAAACCCGTTTTGCAAGCCTACAGGACCTCACTAATCATAATTTGCAAGTGTTTAGACAGACTACCCAGGAATTGCGAGCCAGGATTGAGGCTCTAGAGGAACGAGTCCAGGCTCCTGCCATAACTCCAAGTTCTGGGATCCCCAAATTACCTCCTTTTCGTTTTGGCGGTGAACGTGAGAAATTCAGGGGATTTATTAATCAATGCAATTTATTTTTCTCTGCACATGCTTCACAATTTCCCACTGAACGATCCAAAGTGCTTACTATAATCATGTTGCTTACCAATAAGGCTTTGATGTGGGCAAACCCTCTGATTGAGACTGAGGATGATTGTTTGAATCACCTTGATGCTTTTATTTCAGCCATGGGGCAGGTGTTTGATGACCCCAATCGAGGTGCAACAGCTGAAGCAGCCATGTTAACTTTGCGCCAAGGTAAGCGTTCAGTAGCCGAATATGCCTTGGATTTCAGGAGATGGGCTCTTGATACCACTTGGGACACTTCCGCTAAAAAATCTATTTTTCGGAAAGGGTTGTCTCCACTGATTAAGGATGAACTTGCTCGTGCCGACCCTCCCACTGCGTTAGGTGACTTTATTAACTATTGTATCCGTATTGATGCTCGTCTGACTGAACGCAGACAAGAGAGATGGTTCGAAAATAATCGCACTAACCTTTTACTACCTCCCTCCTCAGCTAAGGAACCTTTGAGTAGGATCACAAGGGAACCAGAACCTGAACCCATGCAGGTGGACTCTTTACAAAGACGGGTTAGTGATGCACGCAAAGAACATCGTATAAAGGAAAATCTATGTTTCTACTGTGGTAAGTCAGGGCACTTCATTATAAACTGCCCCAGCCGTTCTCGTAAGACTACTGCAGCAGTCATTCACTGTGAGTGTTGCGAGAGGAGCTCTGTCATGTCCGAGCCTCAGGCTCCAGAGAGATCTGCTGCAAGAGATCTTGATTTCTCGGACTTAAACTCTGTTAGTTCTGGGACGATGACGGTATAAACGCTGCAATTTTTCAAGTTTCCTCAGCGGTGTCCCAGCTGAGTTGTAAAAGAAACAATTCTCATTGCTTCCTTTCCATCAAACTCTGGTTGACTCAGTCTGGGTGTCTAGCTCTGCTATGATCGACTCAGGAGCAAGTGGAAATTTTATGGATATCTCCTTTGCTCTGAAACAGGGGATACGTTCAGTGAAGAAGGCTACTCCAGTACAGATGGAGACTGTGGATGGCTCTCTACTGACTTCTGGACCAGTGGATCAAGAAACAGAGCCTTTGAGGGTCCTTATGGGTAAAGATCATCAGGAGAAAATGTCTTTTTTGCTTATCTCTTCTCCCCACTTTCCCATCATTCTAGGGCTACCATGGCTGCAGGCGCAGAATCCTACGATTAACTGGGAGACCAAGGAATTACACTTTCCGGAGAAACAGATGAGTCAAGGAGTTTCAGCTTGCTCTGTTCCTAAAGGAACCATGTCAGTCCCTGAACTACCAGCTGTATACCAGGACTATGTGGATTTATGTGACAAGAAGAACGCTGATCAGCTTCCTCCTCACCGTCCATATGATTGTCCAATTGAATTATTGCCCGGAGCCGAGATACCTTTTGGTAAGATCTACCCCTAGCGGGGCCCGAGCTAAAAGCTTTGAAGGGTTATATAGACGAAAATTTAGCCAAGGGCTTCATACGCCCCTCTTCATCTCCCGCAGGTGCACCCATCTTCTTTGTGAAGAAGAAAGATGTAACGCCCGCGTCCCTGCCTGCTGCCAGACAGGGACGTCGCTCTCCTCACCTGCGCTCAGCGTCCTCAGTGCTCTCAGCCTCCTCTGCGCCTCTGGCATCCTCCTTCCGCCCTGCTGGTCCCGCGCGCTCCTTCCCTGCTGCTGGCCTTAGGGCGCGCGCCCGCACCCTCCCCCGCTCTTAAAGGAGCCGCGCGCATTTTCCAAATCAGTCTCCAGCCAATGCTGGTGGACTCCACCCTATATTAAGGGCTTCCTCCTTAATGGAGGTGCCCGAGCAATGTTGTTTCTGTGCAGTCTAACTCTGCTTCAGCCATCAGCTCCTGTTTCCAGTTGCCTGCCTGATACCTGTCTGTTTGCCTGTCGGCCATCTGACTGCAGCTCTATCCAGAGGTTCGGACATCTTCAGCAGAGATCCCCGGCTGTTGCCTGCTCACCTGGGAGCGATCATCTGCCATCCGACTGCAGCTCTATCCAGAGGTTCGGACATCATCTGCGGAGATCCCCAGCTATTGCAGAGACTCTTGCCTGCTCACCTGGGAGCGATCATCTGCCATCCGACTGCAGCTCTATCTAGAGGTTCGGACATCATCAGCAGAGATCCCCGGCTATTCCAGAGACTCTTGCCTGCTCACCTGGGAGCGATCATCTGCCATCCGACTGCAGCCTACCAGGAGGCTCCACCAGCTCAGGTCGTATATGCCTGTTTGTCTAGAGACTGCCTTGGTCACTTACCGTGACAAACCTGCCTGTCCAGAGACTGCCCTGGTCACTTGCCGTGACAACCTGCCTGCCCAGAGACTACCCTGGTCACTTGCCGTGACAAACCTGCCTGCCCAGAGACTGCCCTGGTCACTTGCCGTGACAACCTGCCTGTCCAGAGACTGCCCTGGTCACTTGCCGTGACAACCTGCCTGTCCAGAGACTGCCCTGGTCACTTGCCGTGACAACCTGCCTGTTCAGAGACTGCCCTGGTCACTTGCCGTGACAACCTGCCTGCCCAGAGACTGCCCTGATCACTTGCCGTGACAAACCTGCCTGCCCAGAGACTGCCCTGGTCACTTGCCGTGACAACCTGCCTGTCCAGAGACTGCCCTGGTCACTTGCCGTGACAACCTGCCTGTCCAGAGACTGCCCAGGTCACTTGCCGTGACAACCTGCCTGTCCAGAGACTGCCCAGGTCACTTGCCGTGACAACCTGCCTGTCCAGAGACTTCCTTGGTCACTTATTGTGACAACCTGCCTGTCCAGAGACTGCCTGGCTAATTGCCGTGATTCCCTGTCCTATTCCCGGATGCCACCCGCTCTCTTGCAAGTAAATTATCTTGTATAATAAAGCTTAGTGGTTCCACCAACCAGACCCGTTTCCGTCAGTGGTTCCACCTACCAGACCCGTTACAAAAGATGGATCTCTGAGACCCTGCATAGACTATAGGGAACTCAATAAGGTTACTATTAGAAACCGTTATCCATTGCCTTTAATCCCTGAGTTGTTGGAGAGAGTGCGGCATGCCAAAATTTTCTCTAAACTGGATCTCCGTGGGGCCTATAACTTGGTCCGTATTAGACCTGGGGATGAATGGAAGACTGCTTTCAGGTCACGCTATGGACACTTCGAATATCTAGTTATGCCTTTTGGTCTGAGTACCGCCCCAGCCACTTTCCAACACTTCGTGAATGATATCTTCAGGGATCTCCTAGATACATTTGTGGTGATTTATCTGGATGATATTCTAATTTTTTCTAACTCCACAGAGGAACATCATGGACATGTGAGAATGGTCTTAGAACGCCTAAGACAAAACCATCTCTACATCAAGCTTGAAAAATGTGAATTCCATAGGACCGAAATTCAATTTCTGGGGTATGTACTATCTACGCAAGGGATTAGTATGGATGGAAGCAAGACCCAAGCCATCAAGGATTGGCCAATTCCTAGAAATGTGAAGGAGGTGCAGCGTTTCATCGGGTTTGCCAACTTCTATAGACGTTTCATTAAGAATTTTTCTGAGGTAGTGTCACCTATCACCCAACTTACCCGGAAACAGTCTAGGTTCTCCTGGACCCCGCAAGCTCAGGAAGCATTTTCCTGTTTAAAGGATAAATTTACCACCGCACCTATCTTAGTACATCCCAACCCCGAGCTTGCCTTCATAATAGAGGTGGATGCTTCAGACTGTGCCGTTGGAGCTATACTCTCTCAGAGAACAGGTGAGAAGAATGTCTTGCATCCCTGTGCCTTCTTTTCCCAGCAGTTGTCTTCGGCTGGGAGGAACTACGATGTGGGCAATAGAGAATTGTTGGCCATTATTGCCGCCTTCAAGGAATGGAGACACCTTCTTCAGGGAGCTGCACAGCAAATAGTCGTCCTGACAGACCATCGTAACCTTGAATTTATCAGGTCGGCTAAGTGCCTGACTCCTCGCCAGGCTCGCTGGAATCTTTTCCTAAACCAATTTAATTTTGTCATTTCTTATAGACCAGGATCGCGCAATGGAAAGGCTGATGCACTCTCTAGGATTCATTCAGCAGAGACACGTCCACTTACTCCTCCTAAGACTATTCTTCCTGACTCTAGATTCCTGGGAGTGATTCATAATCAAGACCTACTTAAGGACATCAAGGAAGCATACCATGCGGATTCTTTGTTGGCTCAACCCCCAAGGGACGTAAGTCTTGTCTTTAAGAATGGTGTGTGGATTCAGGGACAACGTCTGTATATACCTGAAACAGTCAGATTGAGAGTATTGCAACTCATCCACGATTCCAAGATAGCCGGGCATAGGGGAATTCTAAAGACACAAGAATTTCTTTCTCGTTTCTTTTGGTGGCCCACTTACAGGAAAGATGTCTTAAACTATGTCACTTCATGTGAAGTCTGTGCAAGATGCAAAACACCTCGCTCCTCACCAACTGGTCTGTTGCAACCTCTTCCCACCCCGTCCCGCCCGTGGGGATCCATTTCTATGGACTTCATTGTGGAGTTACCAACCTCTCAAGGGAAGAACACCATTCTAGTGGTGGTTGACCGTCTAACAAAGGCAGCTCATTTTATCCCTTGTGTCGGCTTACCCACTGCAAAACAGACATCAGACTTGATGATTAAGAATGTGTTTCGCTTACATGGAGTACCGGATGAGGTCATTTCGGATCGAGGGGTGCAATTCACTTCAAGGTTTTGGCAAAATTTCTGTGCAGCATTGGACATTAAAGTAAACCTTTCTTCTGCTTTTCATCCCCAGACTAATGGACAGACAGAACGAACCAATCAGACCCTGGAGCAGTATCTCCGCTGTTTTATCTGCCACCTACAGGATGATTGGGTGGATCTACTTCCACTGGCTGAGTTCTCTTATAACAACTCTCAGAGCGCCTCCACTAAGCAGTCTCCTTTTTACTCCAATCTAGGTTATCATCCTAACATTCTTCCTCGATTTCCCATAGATACGCCCTTGCCGGCAGTGGCTGAAAGAATCACTTCTTTACAAAAGAATATGGATCTTCTAAAGGAAAATCTAGAATTGGCTCAGGAAAGGTACAAGAAAGCAGCAGATAAATTTCGTAAACCTGCACCAGCTTTCAAGGTAGGAGATTTGGTCTGGCTGTCAACCAGAAATCTTAAATTAAAGATTCCATCGTCTAAATTGGGACATAAGTACATTGGACCTTATAAGATCAATAAGATTATAAGTGCTGTTGCTTGTCGTCTTCAACTGCCCAGAACTATGAGAATCCACCCTGTCTTTCATGTATCCCTACTAAAGGCTGCAACACCCAATACGTTTCCTGGACGTTCTTCTCCTTGCCCTGACCCAGTGCTGGTCGATGGTCAGGAAGAATTTATGGTGGAAAGGATTCTAGATTCCAGGTTGTACAGAAATCAGTTGCAATATTTGATTAAATGGCAGGGCTACCCAGTGGAGGACAACTCATGGGAACCAGTCAATAATGTAAATGCTCCTCGCCTGCTCCGCCAGTTTCATCAGAGGTACCCTGACAAGCCTGGTCTGAGGTCATCCGGAGGTTGTCCCTAAGGGGGGAGTAATGTAAGGTTCTTTGTCTCTGTTGACATGTTCCTTGAAACTCAGTTTTCCGTCGGCCATTTTGCTTTCTGTCTTTCTGCAGCTCTTGCCCTCAGTTAATATGGAGTTTCCAGTTTTCATGTTCCCGCCCTGATTCTTCCCTCTTGCTTCTTAAGCAGCCTCAGCTGAACAATCAGTGCTCCTGAATCAAGCCTCAGTCAGTCTGTGACCTGACTCCTGGAAGCCTTGGACTTGTACTCCAGCTATTCCCTACAGAGGAACCTTGGAACACTTTTGGACTCTGGAAACCTGCTGTTTGGTGAATCCATGTTTGCAGAGGAATTACGGTACAGAGAAGAGATCCTGAACCTGCTTTGGAGAGTTATTGTAGTGCTTGAAGTTACTCTGGCCTGCTGTGTCTCCTGTCGCTGTTCCTGCAAACTGTGTGAACTTTTCAGCATGCTTGTATGAAGTAATACAAGTCATTTTATATCAACCTGTGTCTCCTGTGTTTTCCTCGCACCCAAGCACAAGACACTATAGGAACTGTACACTATACATGACAATGGGTTTGTAGCAAAAAAGTCATGCCAGACTAATCTAATTTCCTTCTATGATGGAATCACTGACTGGCTGCATCTGGGAAATGTGGTAGACATAGTATATCTCGACTTCAGCAAAGCATTTCATAAAGTATCTCATACTATCCTTATTGAAAAAATTGACCAAGTATGGGATTGACAAGGCTACGGTTAGGTGGATTTATAACTGGCTCAGTGATTGTACTCAAAGAGTGGTAATAAATGGTTGCATATCCAATTGGAAGAGTGTTTCAAGTGGGGCACCACAAGTCTCTGTCCTGGTCCCAGTGTTTAACATTTTTATAAATGATCTAGATAAGGGAACTGAAGGTAAACTGATCAAATTTGCATACAATGCAAAGCTAGGAGGGATAGCTAACACTAAAGAAGACAGAGAAAGGATTCAGAAGGATCTAAATAAGCTTGAACAATGGGCAGAGACTAATAGAATGGTATTTAACAGGGAGAAATGCAAAATTCTATATCTTGGCAAGAAAAACGAAAATTACATTTACTGAATGAAATGAAGAGAACTAAGTAACAGCACGTGTGAAAAAGACTTGGGTATACTAATAGATCACAGACTGCACATGAGTCAACAGTGTAATGCAGCAGCAAAAAAAGGCAAACATAGTTCTAGGATGTATTAACAGAAGCATAGAGTCTAGATCACATGAAGTAATTATCCCCCCTCTGCTCCTCCTTGGTCAGGCCTCATCTGGAATACTGTGTGGAGTTCTGGGCACATCTTAAAAGAGACATAGAAAAACTGGAGTGAGTTCGGAATAGAGCTACCAGGATGGTCAGCGGACTGCAAAATATGTCCTACGAGGAACGGTTAAAGGATCTGGGAATGATTAGCTTGCAAAAAAAAGAAGGCTAAGAGGAGACTTAATAGCACTCTACTAATATCTGAAGGGAAGTCACAGTGTAGGGGGATCATTCTTCTCATTTGCACATGGAAACATGAGAAAAAATGGAATGAAACTGAAAGCAAGAAGATACAGATTGCCGATTTTTGGGAGGCAGAATTAACAAAAAACTGATTTTTATTTTTTTATGTTGTTCCATGTATGGTAAAATTTACAAGGCAGCTTTATTCTTCAGATTTTATGTTTTGGAGCTTTTACACAATAAAAACTATTTTACAGAAAAAATAATTATTTCTGCAGCTTTATTCTGAGAGCTATAATTTTTATTTTTCCGCTGACAGAGCTCTATGGCGGCTTGTTTGTTTGTGGGACAAGATGATGTTTTCAGAGATTCCATTTTTATTTACATTTTTTTACTTACATTAGACGTTTTTATCGCGTTTCATTATACTGTTTGTTCGGCAGTATGAAAATAAAAAACGAGGTAAAAAACAATGTTTTATTTACTGTGTTCACTGAAGGGGTTAATTAGTGGGACAGTTTTATAGGTTGGGTTGTTCCAGACACAGCAATACCAAATATGTGCACTTTTTTTTTCTTACATAAATAAATGTATTTATTGGATTATTTTTTTGAAGAGGGTTCTTTATTTTGTGACTTTAGAAAAAAAAAAATGTTTACAATTTGTATTAATTTTTTTTTTTTTACTTTTTACATTGTCCCAGGATGGGGACATCGACTTCACACTGACAAACTGCTGATCTAAGGCTGGTTTCAGATAAGCGTTTTTGTGCGCATCCGATCGCATGTGTCATGCGCCCCTATGTTTAACATGGCGGGTGCATGGTCTTGCGTTTGCATGCCTACATAAGCGTTTCCGTGCGCATGTGTTATTTCCAGGTGAGCGTCTGGGCGCGCCCAACGCAACATGTTACATTTTTGGGTCCGCCCAAAGGCGTAAAAAAAACGCATTACAGTCTATGGAAAGCAGGCGTGCGCATGGGATGTAAAAGATTAAACATGTCTACACACTGGTTTAAACCACGCCCTACACAAACAAACATTGTTTGGGGGGGAGTGTATATAAAAGAAGGAATTGGAATTTCAGTCCACTACTGTACAGCCTGCTACACAAGGAGCTTTTCACCAAGTGGGATAATGTGAGTATAAAACCTAATGTCTCTCCAGCCCGGCGCCTGGAAACCCGATGTTTACCTTGGTTACCAGGAGATCGCTGGTCTCCTGCCTGTCACACGCAGCGATGCGTGCCTGCCAGCGGGAGACCAGCGATCAAAAAAATCGTATCGCTGGTACGTGTCAGACATAGCGAGATCGCTGCTGAGATCGCTGCTTAGCAGCGATCTCGGTAGCGATCTCGCTATGTGAGAAGGGCCCTTAGATCCTGTGAGTTTCTAGCATCACACACATTTGTGTTATCCCGGCCTACAGTGCATTGTCTAATCTTTTTTTTTTTCCCCACAGTGAACAAAGTCAGAACCTGTTGGCGCTCGATGAAGGACAGCTTCAACAGGGACCTGAGACAGGAGAACCGGATTGCCAGTGGTGCTGCAGCAAGGACCTCCACAAGATATCGTTATCATCGGACGTTGGCCTTCCTAAGACCGGTCCTTGCCACCAGATCGTAAGTATTTTGTTTTTTGTATTGTATTGTGTTGTATTATGTGTTTTCCTATTCCACAGGAGTTGGCGCTTTGACTATTGTAAATGCATGATACTAATGTTTTTCTTTTCACAGCACCTTGAGCAGCACCCTGCAACCTGGTCCTGGAGCGGTCCTTCAGCGAGCTGCCTCGGACCCATCCCAGCCATCCAACAGCCAAGAAGCAACTTGTGGGTCGGCAACACAGACAGCTGGAGACCAGGAAGCTGGTCCACCAGGTGTTCCCCTGTCCCAGGTCTCTGCCACTGGTTTTGCGGGCACTTCCCGCCAGCAGCAGAAGGCCTCGGATAGGAATCTCATGCCCGAGTTCATTCACTTGAGCTCGGTTTTTCAGAATGGCCTCAATGCGATGAGCCACAGACTGGAAAGTGGTTTTACCCTCATGGAAACAAGCTTCCAGGCTGTCGACCGTCACCTTGACCGTCTGGAAGATGACCTCAACAGATCAGCGCACCATTTCTTCAACCAAATTGAACGGGGCATGGCGGAACACCTTAGTCCTGAGCTCCAGCTGACTGTGATGCAGGCCTGCAACACTGCTTACATTCAGGCTATGCAGCAGAGTCAGTACGCGCAGCAGCCAGTGGTGGCATTTCCAACTGTGCCACCACTGACTCGCTTCACCTCACTACCGACTTCTGCTGCATACCACTGCACGGCCACCAAGCTATTCCAAGCCATGCCAGACACCGCTTCATGACACCAAGGCCCAGTGCAGCTGGACAGTCCCCTGCCACCACCATGCCAAGCGCTGCTCCTGCTTGGACGTCCGCCACCTCCACCCCTGCTTGGACCTCCACCACCTCCACCCGTTTGGACCTCCACCACCTCCACCAGTTCCTGGACACCCACCACCACCGAGCATCAGCTGGGGGACCCACACTCCTTATTCGGGACCACAGACCCTGGCAGGACCTCCATCACCACCAGCATGCCACAGCAGCTTCTGGATCCTGCCAGGAGGTCCCTCAGCTCCAGGAGATCCCCCAGCTCCAAGAGGTCCAAGAAGGACAGTGCACAGAGTGGCCGCAGAAGCCATAAAAGTGGCCACAAAAAACTAAAAACTTTTGTCCTCCCTCCCCCCTCACCTCCCGTGTCTGACCCACTCCCTTCCCCCACAACTTTCGTCGCCCCTTCCCCTGGAACTCCTTCGTTGCCTTCCTTAAGCCATTCCTCGTCCCTCCACACCCCCACGTTCCCACCATCTTCCCCCAAACGTCGCTCCCAGTAATTTTTTTTCTGTCTGTAAATAAATGTCATTTTGTTTTTCCCCAACTATTTGGTTTAATTGTGTCTTTCGCCGCATACACACACTGTGCCGTACACTTTGTGTTTTTGCCACCACATGGCCACCACTGGTCAGACTGAATAGAGGATGGTGTTGAGTGCAAGGCATATCTATTCTCACCTTGCAAGGGATCATAAAGAGTGAATTGAGGATGGTGTGTTTTGGCCATCATCATTTCACTCTTTGTGACACAAGGCCAGGGGATTCTACCGTGGAATTAACCACATCATCTATTCAGTCTGTGGCGAATAGACTGAAGAGATGATGGAGAAAATACACGTCATATCTACAATACCCTGGCCTGGTATCATAACTATTTAGCACACCTAGCCAGGTGACTATACCTGTGAGTTTTCATCTGCCGCATCGCTTCAGTCTTCATTATCTATTGCACGCAGACTGGAGAGATGCTGGAGGTTAACTTATGTGTAATTCACCTGTCCAGGTGTCATAAAATTCTGAAGTCAGGATGCATTTTTTTTGGCATCCTCACTTCAGCATGACACCAGGCCAGGGGATTGTAGAAGTTGTATAAACTTTATCATCTCTCCAGTCTGCATGCATACTGAAGCCACAGTGGAGATAATATTTATACTCATATGGTCAGGTGTCATAAAGAGTGAAGGATGCTAGTGCATCCCAAAATCACTATGTGTAACATCATGCCAGGTGATAAATATTAGTTGTATTATCTCCACCGTGGCTGCAATCTGCCTTATTGAACACAGACTGGACAGATGATGAAGGTCATACAACTTTTCTCTGTAGACTCACCTAGTAAGGAGTCCTAGTAAAGTCAGGATGCACAAAACACAGCATCCTGACTTCACTGAGACACCTGGGCAGGTGATTATTTATATTGGAGTGTATAAAGACAGAGTGCACTCGGTACAGGTATCAAAACAGGTTTTTTATTTACATTCACACAATAAATTTTTTTACACCATTTGATCTTGCCATGCCACATGTCCCACATCAGATATAAAGCATGCCGCAAATTGGTCCCTCATTTGGCCAACTTCAACTGATGATCTGAGTGGGTGCTGAGTGAAATCAGGCAATGGGTTGGCAGCTTGTTCATCTAGTTCAAAGTTAGGGCGCTCTTTAGCCATAACAAAATTGTGAAGAACCACACACACTTTCACCACCTCATCCACTGTTTCCAGTTTAAGATTAATGGCTGTGCCGAGAATGCACCATCTGGACACAAGAATCCCAAAGGCACACTCTACAGTTCTTCGTGCCCTTGTGAGTCTGTAATTAAATATTTTTCTTGTGTGGTCCAAGTCCCGGCTTGAGTAGGGTGTCAGCAGGTTTTGGCACATTTGAAAGGCCCTATCCCCAACCATTACAAATGGCAGTGGCGGACCTTCGGTGTGGGGAAGAGGCCGTGGCAGGGGGAAATTAAAATGGTTGCCATACAACCTACGACCATGCCCGAGATCTTAAAAGTCTGTGAGTCATTGCCCCGGCCAAATGCCCCAATGTCCACCGCAACAAACCGACAGTCTGCATCCGCAATGGCCATGAGTACTGTAGAAAAGTACTTTTTATAGTTATAGTACTCCGATCCACTTTTTGCGGGTTTTGTTATCCTGATGTGTTTCTCATCCACCGCTCCCAAACACTTGGGGAAATTGCAGACTGTCAAGAATTGTTCAGCTATTTCAATCCACTTTTCCGCGGTGGGCAGGGGCATAAATTCTGGACAGAGAATGTCCCACAAAGCCCGGCAGGTGTCCGCAACTATTCCCGACAAGTTCGGAGATTCCAAGCCGGTACTGGAAGTGGAGTGATGATAGGGTCTCTCCAGTAGCCAGGAATCTGCCAAACAGAGAAAGAAAATAATTAATATTTTTGTCTAGGGTTTTGCAAAACACTGACATGAAAAAAATTTAAGTACATGGCATAACAATAATTCTGCAGGCTTTGGATTAGTAAACGGCAGAACAAAAACAATTATGCACGCATTGGTTTTTAAATATTATGTGCCGTAGTGTGACCAGGAGCCATTCCTCAGGAGCAATCGCACGACGGAGCTGTGTGTCCTGTCTCCGGATGGCTCCTTCAACACGACCAAGCAAATACATGAAGCTTTCTTGGGACATCCGGGTATAGTCACTAAATTTCAACGGGGGTGCCTGGAGCTCGCTGAAGAGGGTGTGGTACGCTCCACGGCTCTCCCGGACTTCAATAATCTGCTTTCTCCAAAAACGCCGCAGCTGCCGTCTTCGCTATATCTCTCTTTGCCTTTATTGCTGGCAAGCAAATGCAAAAGCCAGAGACAGCGCGATGTCCAGATCCAAGTTGAAGCGAAAACTCTCCAACGCAGATCCATGGTTACACAGGAAACAGCAGCAATATCTGAAGAATTCAGCTGTAACAGGGTCTATATAAACAATTCCCATGACACTAGCCCACTGGTGTCCCATTTGTGAAGTCTGTTTCAAGGATTTTCTTCCTGTAAAATGTGACACTTAAGAGAACGCATGCGCCTAAAAACGCAAACGCATGCAAAAAAGCATGAAAACGCATGCAAATGCTGCGTTTTTTGTCGTAATGCGTACAATGATGCGTTAAAAAAAACTATGCACTTGCATGCGTTTTTGCAGGCGTTTCTATTTGCGCACGAAGCGCAGCGCACAAAGACGATAATGTGAAACTAGCCTAAAACTCAGCAATGCTTGTCCATTGCAATGCATTAGAGCAGTGTCTGACATGCAGGGAGAAGGCGTGTCAGCTTCTGCTATGAGCATGAGCTGACAGGCCACCATTCCTGGGTGAACCCGCAACCATATTTCGGCCCAGGATCACCATGGAGACCATCGGCATAACGCGATTGCATGGCCTTGTGCCAATGGGAGCACCCTCTCTCTGCAATGCACCGCAATGTCGCAGTCAATATTGACAATGACATCAAAGGGGTTAAACGCCCACGATCGATGCTAGGACTGATTGTGAGCATTGCTGCACGGTGTCAGCTCTCAGATAGAGCTGACACTCGCATTGGATCACGGTGGCGTTTAGCGTGTGCCAGCGTGATCATGGCGCCTTATATACGTAGCAGTTTGCGCAAAGAGGTTAAGGGCACAAAAGTTTGAAAATTGCTATTTTTTCTACATTTTTTTCAAGTTTTAGATATTTTGATAAGCACAAATCATATAAACCTAAATGTACTACTAGCATAAAACACCATCTTAGAATCACTGAGATATTAAGTATGGATGGAGTCCATAAAGACTAATTGGAACACAGCTGCAGGGGACTGTGATAGTTAGTAATTAATATGGTAGTGAGTAGAGTATATTTTGTACTGATATAAAAACCAGGACAATAGTACTGTCAGTGTATGAAGAGTTATGTGAGTAGGCTAAGAGCAGTGATGTATGACAATAGCTAAAAGGAACATGGAGATTCATAGGATTATAAGGAGATTTGTCACTCTGAGGCCACAGACTAAAGACTATGGGACCAATGGACGTAGAGTGGAGTCCATGGCTCTAAGGGATACAGACTTCTTCATGAAGAGCACCTTTATGTCAATCTTATTGTTGTGTCTTATTAGAGATTTGCTTGTGTGTCAGGTGCACAAATCTCTCCTGGAAAGTGTTCAGCCTCATAAATCAATGTTTCCATTCAGTGACAGTAAGTAGAGGAAACCGTGAAGGCTGGATCTCATGTATACATAAGACCTACATTAGCATTTCTGTCCTGCATCTGGTGGGGGGCATGTGTGTCTTTGTTCCTCTCTGCAGGCGGCATCCCTAAAGGCCCCGTCTCACATAGCGAGATCGCTAGCGAGATCGCTGCTAAACAGCGATCTCAGCAGCGATCTCGCTATGTCTGACACGTACCAGCGATCAGGCCCCTGCTTTGAATCGCTGGTCGTGTCAGAAATGCCTGGACTTTTTTTGATCGCTGGTATCCCGCTGGCCAGCAAGCATCGCTGCGTGTGGCAGACAGGAGACCAGCGATCAGCTGGTAACCAAGGGACACATCGGGTTTCCAGGCGAGGGGCTGTGCCTGGAAACGCGATGTGTACGTTGGATACCAGCGCGCTGCTGCAGGGGAGCTGGTAACAAAGGTACACATCGGGTTTCCAGGCACCGCGCAGCGCCTGGAAACCCGAAGTGTACCTTGGTTACCAGCTCCCTGCATCAGCGGGCTGGTATCCAACGTACACTGCGGGTAACTAGGCGACGTTACCCGCAGTGTCGCTGTCCTGATCGCTGCCTGTTTGGCAGCTCAGCAGCGATCATGTAGCGACACACCAGTGATCCTGATCGCTGTCGGGATTGCTGGTGTGTCGCTATGTGAGACGGGGCCCTAACACACAACCCTGCAGACAATCTGGAGACTGGAACATTCTTTAGCAAATGTTTAAGGGGTAGGGTGTGAACATTTCTGCCCATCAAGGGGGCTGATCCCAGGAGAGAGAGAACAATAAGCCACGTTTCGTGAGGAAGTTGTTGCAGTGACATTGAGGGGCGAGGATCTGTAGCTGAGGTTCTGGTGTCCATGTATGGATGGCCTATGGAGATTAATTGCCGACTGGACTTGGTTACACGTGCTACGGTCGTGGAATCTGTCATCTGGATTTGAGAAAATATCTTAAGGACTGTTGTTGCAGGCTGGAGCTGGATACATGTGCTATGGTCGTGGAATCCGTCATCTGGCGGCACATGGACTGTGACTACAGACAATACTGGTGGGAGATACAAAAGTTGGGCCACCAAAAAGTTGGGAGACAGTGGGTATCTCCTGGTATAAGTGCACTGGAACTAACGGCCCGGGTTGGGATCTTGTGGAGTGGGGGGCATTGCATTGTGGCCATCTACCTGGAATTGCTGTAAGACCACGGACGTAAGGAATAAAAAAAATAGTTGAATTGTTAACCTGCCTAGGTGATTATTACAACCCACAACCTCAGGTCTTCACTGTCACAATACTCATAAATCTTGTCATGTTGTGTCATTGCTTGCTTTGTTTTAAAATGTATACGCCTTTTGTCGCAGTATGCAATCCTTTGTATAAAAAGCCCCTATACTATAGTCAGGGGCCCCACAACAGTAAGATTTGAAACATTTTGCCTTGCCAGGAAATGTAAAACTGGCTTAGGTGTGAAGGGGTTAATGTTAGCCTAATTTTCTAATCTATTCATATTTCTCAATTATGGTAAAATGTGTTCAGAGAAGATTAAGAGAACTGAAAAGAATACAAGAACAAGTAGACTATCCTTTAAGAGGGGTCTCCACTTGAGTTGAGAAAACTGTAAAAAATGTACATCAGTTAATTTATGTCTGGTGAACAGACACACAAAGTGATAAATCACAAAGATAACCAGAGCAATAAATTGCAAAGGAATCTGATACAGATGGTGATAAAGGGAAGAGGTGATGACTAAATTATATGTCATGTGAAGCATTCTCAGATCTGGACTGATGTAAAAAAGTATTTATGCTATTTTCAATGTGAAAATGTATTTAAATTAAAAAAAAAGTTGTTATATTAAAAGGCAACTTCAAATCACAAAAACACAGACTGTCTGTGAATAAAAATGTATGGCAGTCTTTGATACCCTCCACACAGGACTAAATATGTTACAAGGATTTACAAAAGTAACTGGCTTGGAAGTGTTTCTGCGCTCTCTGGAATTACAACACGCGTAAAGTAGATAAA
Source organism: Oophaga sylvatica (assembly GCA_033576555.1). Taxonomy (NCBI): domain Eukaryota; kingdom Metazoa; phylum Chordata; class Amphibia; order Anura; family Dendrobatidae; genus Oophaga; species Oophaga sylvatica. The sequence goes on along the minus strand of JARQOD010000004.1, from coordinate 364,195,234 downwards.
TAGATAAAATTGCAGTTTTATAGACTATTCTTATATGGATGGCCTGAGGAAGGAGTCAGTGGACTCTGAAATGCGTGGACAATAAAACTGCAATTTTATGTTTATCTACTATATTTCTTGTCATAGCCCCAGAGGGTGCCAAAACACTTCCAATCCAGTTACTTTTACTGATATTCTATGGAAGCTGCTGCATCTGGTCTCTATAGAGCAGTGGTTCTCAACCTTTCTAATGCCGTGACCCCGCAATACAGTTCCTCATGTTGCGGTGACCCCCAAACCAAAAAATAATTACAGTCCTCCATACAATATTATGGGCACCACATAGTCCTCCATACAGTATTATGGGCCAAATATAATGCTCCATAAAGAATACTGGTCCCCATATAATGCTCCATACAAAATATGGAGCTCTCCTCTGCACTGTGCTGCGTTCTGCACTGTTACGGCTTAGGAAAGGGTACTGTGGAAAGACTCCCCATTATCATCATCATTGCCTCCCCATCATCATCATCGTATCCCCATCATCATTGCCTCCCCATCATCATTATCATTGCCTCCCCATCATCATCATCATTGTCTGCCCATCATCATTGTCTGCCCATCATCATCATCGCCTGCCCATCATCATTGGCTCCCCATCATCATCGCCTCCCCATCATCATCATCATCATTGCCTGCCCATCATCATTGGCTCCCCATCATCATGATCATTGCCTGCTCATCATCATTGGCTCCCCATCATCATCTCCTCCCCATATTCATCATCATCATTGCCTGCCCATCATCATCGCCTCCCCATCATCATCATCTTTGCCTGCCCATCATCATTGGCTCCCCATCATCATCGTTGCCTCCTCACCACCATCACTGCCTCCCCCCATCACCATCACACATACAGCACCACACACAGACAGCACCGCAGCACTCTCTCACATACACACACACACACTGATACACACAGACACATACACCTCACATCTCACCTGTCCGGCGCCCGCGCTCTCTGCCACAGCCGGCCGCTGAATGATGACGTCATCCAGCGGCGCTGCTGTGACAGGAAGCGCGGGCGCCCTGCAGGCGCCCCCTGGAGCCCGGAGCTACGGAGGCACGGGGAGAGGTAAGTATTGCGCCGCCTGCTCAGGCCGGGTCCCCCCTCTCCCCGCACAGTGAACTCACCGACCCGCCGCTCAGCTCCGGAGGGTCCCGGGCCGCTGCACTGTGACTCCATGGGAGGAGGAATTGCTGCTGCTGCCACGCCGCCCCACACACGTGCTGCCTGGGGCGGACCGCCCCCCGCCCGCCCACACTACGCCCTACGCCCGCCCACACTACGCCCTACGCCGCCCACGCTACGCCCCTGCTACGCCACTGGGCTAAAGCCATCGGAAATATGCTGTATATATGGCTCCGCTCCCATCCTGTATATATGGCTCTGCTCCCCCTCCCATCCTGTATACATGGCTCCGCTCCCATCCTGTATATATGGCTCCGCTCCCCCCTCCCATCCTGTATACATGGCTCCGCTCCCACCCTCCCATCCTATATACATGGCTCCGCTCCCCCCTCCCATCCTGTATATATGGCTCCGCTCCCATCCTGTATATATGGCTCCGCTCCCATCCTCCCATCCTGTATATATGGCTCCGCTCCCCCTCCCATCTTGTATACATGGCTCCGCTCCCATCCTCCCATCCTGTATATATGGCTCTGCTCCCCCCTCCCATCCTGTATATATGGCTCCGCTCCCATCCTCCCATCCTGTATATATGGCTCCGCTCCCATCCTGTATACATGGCTCCGCTCCCATCCTCCCATCCTGTATATATGGCTCCGCTGCCCCTCCCATCCTGTATATATGGCTCCGCTCCCCCTCCCATCCTGTATACATGGCTCCGCTCCCCCGTCCTCCCCCATCATACTTACCCTCCTCGCTCCGTCGCTGCAAGTCCCTGCATCCCTGTCGGCAGCGTCAGCTTCCTCCTGTGCGCAGCGGTGACGTAATACCGCTCATTAAGGACATGAATATGGATGCCACGCCTATGGGAGTGGCGTCACGTCCATATTCATTACCTTAATGAGCGGTATACGTCACCGCACTGCCAGGAGGAAGCTGCCGCGGCCGACAGGGATGCAGGGACTTGGAGCGAGGAGGGTAGGTATGGATGTCTAATGAAGCCGGCGGCTGCAGCTGTCACTACAGTGCTGCAGCCGCCGGCTCCTTTAAGCGACCCCTGTGTTTTGGTCGTTCGACCCCCGCGGGGGTTGCGACCCACAGGTTGAGAACCGCTGCTATAGAGGCTCACACAACCTTACAAGGTGTTTTTTTTTCCTTTCATTCATCTAACTTTTAACCTGGATAAGACCCTTTAAGGATTTATGACACACAACAAAATCTGAGGAATCTGCTCCAGAGACAGGAGGGCAGCAGGTCTCTGATCTTACATGGATATCAGGCAATAAAAGTTTCACATCACTTATCTAAGCTAATGAGGTAAGGTTTCTCCTTGTGGAGAGTGACATACCAGCTTTGGAGTGTCGAGGTAAGGAGGCTTATTCGCCATGCAATGCTCCTCTGGGAAATTTTAAATTACCTCGACACGCCAGAGCTGGTATGTCACTCTCCACAAGGAGAAACCTTACCCCCTAGACCCCAGTCCAGAGCCTCTCATCTAGCCAAATCAGATCTCTCCTACTTTGCACTGACGAGGACCAATAGTCCGAAACACCGTGTCTGCAAATGGAGATTCTGATTTGGCTTTTATCCTATAGGTACTGCCACACTAAACAATCCCGCTAGCGATCACGATAACGACGCATACTAATGCGATCGCTAGCGGGATTGTTTCTATATCGCTAAGTGCGGCCACATTTAGCGATATAGTTAACGACGCTATCGCCGTTAGCGATCTTCTTAACGACTTTAGCGGTACAAAAGTACCGCTAAATCGCTAAGAAAAGGTGCCACACTAGCGATATATACTTACCCAGCGGGAGCGCCGACGATAAAATAGGGTCCGGAGCGATTCCAGCGACGAGCGAGATCACAGCAGGAAGCTCGTCGCTGGCAGATGCCGCACTGAACAATATCGCTAACGGGATCACTAAATAGTGACGTTTTTTAGCGATCCCGTTAGCGATATTGTTCAGTGTGGCATACCCTTAAGTCATATTACAAGACTCGTTAAAGGGTTGATTGTGACTTGTAGGATCGCTACTTCCAATAGGTGGCGCTATAGAGTTCAAGTCCTCTTTGTTTGAAGAGGCAATTTGCATACTAAGCTAATGAAGGATTCATTCTCTGAGCTGTTTGTTTTTTAAATGATGCATGCCTTTGCTCTTTTTGTGTATATATTTGTTCTTCTTCAGATAATTAGTTATACCATGCCCTCGGAAGAAACCTAATAAAAGAAGTCTTGAAATCTTACTTTGTAATATCACTTATTTTATTATTAGCCAATAAAAGGTATTATAACTACAAGATTATTATTTTGTTTCTCCCACTAAGAACAATCAATGTATTTAGACAAACACATAAAAAACGCATACATATTAGTTCATAGAAAAAAACCTTCACAAGAGGTCACACTCCGTATCAAAATGTCAACACACTGCCTTCTATAAATGACAGAAGGCACAGGAGTGCATAAAAGACAAATTTTTATTTAGAAACATATACAATACAACTTATAAAAGGGATGCCTCATATCCATAGGGACATGGCAAATTCTACTGCAAAAAATCATATAATCCCTAATCACAATGTCACAAAATTTTTTTAAAACAGCCCCCGGAAGAAGAGCATTCGAAACGTGCGTTGGGGTGGGTGACATGGCGTTCCTCTGCTAAACCACTAAGGTAATATTATGGCAGAATTCTGATCCTTATTACTATTGGTTGTTTTAAAAAAAATTTGTGGCATTGTGATTAGGGATTTGGGGGCGATGACAGGCACTTTTTCATTACTATTATTGTGATACCATAGCAGTAGCCTACATATAGTCATCACAGGCATAACCTCTTATGCACTGTGAGCACTTTATATGTATACATATTCCTATACGGTGTTTTTTATGATCAAGGATTTTTCATCTATGCTGAAATTAAGTTAGTTATCCTTGCATCGGATACATGGATAATTTGAAAAAAAAACCACAATATATTATTTAAAAGTATTTGTAAGCATTTATTAGGTGTTTTTTTTCCATATTTTTAGATGATATTTATGCAAGGATCATTTTTTCTCCATTTATATGTATTTTTGTAGTATTTGCCATGTTACCATGGATATGAGGCATCCCTTTTATAAGTTGTATTGTATATGTTTCTAAATAAAAAATTGTCTTTTCTGCACTCCTGTGCCTTCTGTCATTTATGGAAGGCAGTGTGTTGACAAACACATAAAAAACAGTAGGTAGGCTGAGTTGAGATATAGACTTTCCACAAATGAAATTGAGAGTCCTCAATGCTTGATATTTTTTTTAATTTTAATGGCTCGTCTAAGGGGCAAAGTTTATCCTTGAGGACAGCAACAATTTGGCATAGGGATAGGTCATGCAATGACCATTTTACGCCAGCTTGGTGTGTAAACACTTTAACCCTTAGACCTTCTGTTAGAGCAGGGGTGGGGAACCTTTTTCCAGCCGTGGGCCATTTGGAAATTTCTACCTTCATTCGGGGGCCACACAATATGATCACCTTGAAAATTACCCCGGTATATTTAGTCAAACAATTAATTACGGTAACTCACCCTTAATGTGACGGCTGGAGCTGCTTCTCTTTGGTGCAGCCGTGATGTTTGGTGTTACTAATCATGTTGCTTCTCACAGATGCTTTTCCAAGTTTGTGTCGGCCAGAAGAGCAGTCAACTTTTTCTCATAATAAGTTTTGTAAATCATATACATCACATAGGAGACGCTGGGACTACTGTATATACATCACATAGGAGATGCTGAGACAGTTGTATGTACACCACATAGGAGACAATGGGACTGCTATATAAGCATCACATAAGAGACACTGACTGCTGAATATTGCTTGGACTGCTGTATACACACCACATAGGAGACGCTGAGACAGCTGTATATACACCACATAGGAGACGCTGGGACAGCTGTATATACACCACATAGGAGACGCTGGGACAGCTGTATATACATCACATATAGGACACTGAGACAGCTGTATATATATCACAAGCTCATCAAGAGAATGCCAAGAGTGTGCAAAGCAGTAATCAAAGCAAAAGGTGGCTACTTTGAAGAACCTAGAATATAAGACATATTTTCAGTTGTTTCACACTCTTTTGTTAAGTATATAATTCCACATGTGTTAATTCATAGTTTTGATGCCTTCAGTGTGAATGTACAACTTTCATAGTCATGAAAATACAGAAAAATCTTTGAATGAGGTGTGTCCAAACTTTTGGTCTGTACTGTACATCACATAAGAGACGCTGGGACTGCTGTATATACATCACGCAGGAAACACTGAGACTGCTATATATGCATCACAGGAGACTCTGGAGTCATATAAATTACAGGAGTGGCTGGGGGGCATAGAGATCACAGGAGAAGCTGGCACGTGTTCATCACCGGGGAGGAATAGACATCAATGAGGGGCTATATACATCACTAGGAAGCACAGATAGCACTAGAGGTATATATGTCCCTGTGGGGGAATATAGATCACTGGTGGGGTCACATACATCACTGGGGGCTATATACAGCACTGGGGGCTATATATATCACAGGTGGGGGGATATACAGTACTCGGGTTGATATACAGCACTTTTGGGGTTAATGCAGCACTGGGGCATATACACATCACTTGGGGGCACATACAGCCATAGGGGGAGATATACAGCACTGGAGGAGGGGGATATACAGCACTGGGGGGGAACAGGCATCACCGGGGTGACACAAAGATCACAGGGGTGGAGCACAGAGATCACAGGGGTGCACATAGCTGGGGCGCACAGAGATCATGGAGGGGCACACAGCTGGAGGGGACAGATTACAGGGGACATCACATGGGAGCACAAATATCACAGGGGCTACATAGCAGGGGGCACAGGGATAACAGGGTGGCATATAGATCACAGGGGGCAAAAAACTGGGAACCACAGATATCACAGGGGTGCACATAGGTGGGGGGCACAGAGATCAGAGGGGAACATATAGCTAGGGGGCACAGATCACGGGGAAAAAAGCACAGGGGGGGTACAAATCTGGGGGCACAGAGATCACAGGGGGACACATAAATGGAGGGCACAGATCACAGGGGAGCATATAGCTGGGGGGGCACAGATCACATGGGGAAACAGCTGGGGGCACATAGATCACAAGGGGGCATATAGCTGGAGGGCACAGATTACAGGGGGGCATATAGCTGGGGGGAACAGATCACATAGGGAAACAGTTAGGGCACAGATCACAGGGGGAATATAGCTGCGGGCACATAGATCACAGGGTAGCACAGATCACAGGGGGAATATAGCTGCATAGCTAGGGGGCACATAGATCACAGGGGGCAAAGAGCTGGGGGCACATAGATCACAGCTGGGCATATAGCTCGAGGGCACAGATCACAGAGGGCATATAGCTGCATAGCTCGGGAGCACATAGATCACAGGGGGCACACAGCTGAGGACACAACATGGGGGCAATAACTGGAGGGCACAGATCACAGGGAGTATATAGCTGCATAGCTGGGGGGCACATAGATCACAGGGTACACACAGCTGGAGGCACATAGATCACAGGGGGGCATATAGCTAGAGGGCACAGATCACAGGGGGGCATATAGCTGCATAGCTGGGGGCACATAGATCACAGGGGGGCATATAGCTTGAGGGCACAGATCACAGGGGGGCATATAGCTGCATAGCTGGGGGGCACATAGATCACAGGGGGGCATATAGCTTGAGGGCACAGATCACAGGGGGGCATATAGCTGCATAGCTGGGGGGCACATATATTACGGGGGGGCAGAAAGCTGAGGGGCATAGATTACCAGTAGAAAAGCACACTGCCGACACAGCAGCATACCCTCTTCCGGGACAGGAGGACTAGAGAGCCTTGGGTGCTAACCCCGCCCACCCCAGCACTAACTTCGCCCACCCAGTCAAGGTCATCTTTCATGTGCAGGGCAAGCAGTGTTATGTAGTGAACGCTGCGTGCCCTGCACTTGAGGGATAAAGGGATAAAGGGTCGGCAGCCGGCAGGATACGACTGCCGCCCGAGCATTGGGGACTCCGGGGACCTACCCGTGGGCCGCATGAAAAGTCACTGCAGGCAGGAGATTCCCAACCCCTGTATTAGAGGCTAGCTAACGAGCCAAACCAGTTCTCCTGCTTTGCACTGATGAGGGGCAAACAGCCCGAAATGTGTTTCTGCAAATGTAGTGCATTTGGCTTATTATCCTAAGTATGTGGCAATGCCCTATTAAGATTAGATATTGACTTTTGACTTTTAGGATAGTTACCTCAAATAAGTGACACTATAATTCAAGTCACCTTCCTTTCTGAAGAGGATATTTACAACTTTTAATTGGTAACTGAAAAGATTATAACACATATCAAGCTTTAAAAATTTAACTTTTCATCCCAAATATAGCTGTGCTCAAAAGTTTACATACCCCGGCAGAATTTTGCTTTCTTGGCCTTTTTTCAAAGAATATCAATGATAACACAAAACTTTTTCTCCACTCATGGTTAATGGTTGGGTGAAGCCATTTATTGTCAAACTACTGTGTTTTCTCTCTTTAAATCATAATGACAACCCAAAATGTCCAAATGACCCTGATCAAAGTTTACATACCCTGGTGATTTTGGCCTGATAACATGCATAGAAGTTGACACAAATGGGTTTGAATGGCTACTAAAGGTAACATCTTCATCTGTGACCTGTTTGCTTGTAATCAGCGTGTGTGCATAAAAGCTGAGTGAGTTTCTTGGGCCAAGACAGACTCTTGCATCTTTCATCCAGCCACTGCCATTTCTGGATTATGAGTCATAGGGAAAGCAAAAGAATTGTCAGCGGATTTATGGGAAAAGGTAGTTGAACTGTATAAAACAGGAAAGGGATACAAAAAGATATCCAATCAATTGATAATGCCAGTGAGCAGCGTTCAAACTGTGATTAACAAATGGAAAAATCAGGGGTTCTGTAAAAACAAATGTTACATTTGCAGAGAGGACAACAAGGCCTATGATGAAAGGAACACCATTCCTACTGTAAAGCACAGAGGTGGATTGCTGATGTTTTGGGGATGTGTGAGCTACAAAGGCACAGGAAACTTGGTCAAAGTTGAAGGAAAGATGAATGCAGCACGTTATCAGCAAATACTGGAGGCAAATTTGCAATCATCAGCTGGGCATGGTAGTTGCTTAGACGTTTCAACATGATAACGATCCAAAACACAAGGCCAAGTCGACCTGTCATTGGCTACAGCAGAACAAAGTGAAGGTTCTGGAGTTGCCATCACAGTCTTCTGACCACAATATCATTAAGCCACTCTGGGTAGATCTCTTGCGCTGAGTTCACGCTAGACAGCCCCGGAATTTACAGGAACTGGAGCTTAACCTCTACTGTGGGTAAAATCCTGGAGGGTTTTCTAAGAGATACTATACTGGAGTATTTGAAGAAGAATAACCTCATGACCCAATATCAACATGGGTTTACGAGGAACCGTTCTTGTCAGACTAATCTGATAAGCTTTTATGAAGAGGTAAGTTCCAGACTAGACCAAGGGAAAGCAGTGTACGTGGTGTACATGGACTTCAATAGGGAAAGGGGAAAATATGTGTAAGTGCGTTAAGAACTAGCTCAGGGATAGGAAACAAAGGGTGGTTATTAATGGAGCACACAGACTGGGTCAAGGTTAGCAGTGGGATACCACAGGGCTCAGTATTGGGGCGGCTTCTTTTTAACATATTTATTAATGTCCTTGTAGGGGCATACAGAGTAGTATTTCAATATTTGCAGATGACACTAAAACTCTGCAGAATAATCAATACAGAGGAGGAAAAAATTTTCAGGATTTTTAAGTCCTTTTTATCCCTGTCTGTGAGCTTTGAATTGATGTTTAGTTAGATACTCGCAATATAATGGGGACCCTTGACGTTGGGTTGTGAGTAGGGTTGAGCATTCCGATACCGAAACCCGGTTCCGATACCTGAAATCCAATGTAAGTCTATGGGAACAAAATATCGGAATTAAAAATATTCCCATATTTTGTTCCCATAGACTTACATTGGATTTCAGGTATCGGAACCGGGTTTCGGTATCGGAATGCTCAACCCTAGTTGTGAGCTTATCTGCTTTGGCCAAAATAGTAACCAATACCTCATTTGATGCATTTGTCATATGCATCACTTTTTGCACTCATAATTTTTGCAGGATGCAGCTAGGCTCCTTTTTGATGGCTTGGTTTTCTGTGTTATGCACATATAGTGCTGAACAGCCCGCCTTCCATTATAGGCGTTATAAATAGGTTGCTATCCAGATATTATGCATTGCACTTTCCTGTGTGACTTATGTCTTTAGGCCAGTCTCACATGTCCAGATATTTCAGGTACCGGAGATTTCCGTGTGCGTGTGTCCGTGTAAAAACGTGGTACGTGTGCCGCATCAGGACCACACGGACAGGTACAGTAAGCACTGTTCCTCTGCCTGTGGTGCTGAAGCTGCTTGTCATTATTCTCCCTGCTCTGCCGGCAAAAGCGAGCAGGGAGAATCAATGAAAAACCCGACGTGGGGTCCCCCTTAGGCTTTCAACCAACCCGGCAAAACTATACAGCTGGGGGCTGCTATTCTCAGGCTGGAAAGGGGCCATGATTATGGGCCCCCCAGCCTAAAAACAGCAGCCCCCAGCTGCCCAGAAAAGGCGCATCTATCAGATGCGCCTTTTCTGGAGCTTTGTATGGTTCTTCCCACTTGCCCTGTAGCGGTGGCAAGTGGGTTTAATAAAGGGTTAATGCCACCTTGCTATTGTAAGGTGGCGTTAAGCCAGGCTTAGTAATGCATAGGTGTCAATAAGACACCTATGCATTACTAATCCTATAGTAAAGAAAGGGTTAAATAAACACAGTAACAATAACAGTAACAGCTGTCTGTGCTATCCATGTGCACGGAGGACTGTGTGAACAGTTCTCCGTGTGCACGTGTACAGCACGTTTTGCAGTCCGCGCGCTCCCATGAACACTGACATGTCTCCGTGTTTTCCACACAGACACACGGTCCGTGAAAACACGCTGACATGTGCAGAGACACACTGATTTTAATGTGTCTACGTGTGTCAGTGTCTCCGGTACGTGAGGAAACTGTCACTACACATACCAGGGCCACTGACGTGTGAAACCGGCCTAAGCAAGCCTTATTTATGTGCTTTTTTCCACTAGGCAGCTAATACCTTCATCATCACTATTTTTGTGATAGTGTGGCTGTTCTCATCTGTGAAGGGCACCTGTGCTGCTCCAGCCTTAATCTATGGGAGCCTGCTGCATCCTGCTACTGCTCATTTGACAAGATTTGGTGAGGCTAATTTAATGTTGTGTTTTTGCTAAAAAAAAAATTCAGGATTTTTAAGTCCTTTTTACCCCTCTCTGTGAGCTTTTAATACAGAGGACAATTTTATATTACAGGAGGATTTATGTAAACTAGAAGCTTGGGCTGATAAATGGCAAATGAGCTTTAATGGGGATAAATGTAAGGTCATGCACTTGGGTAGAACAAATAAGATGTATAATTATGTGCTTAATTGTAAAACACTGGGCAAAACTGTCACTGAAAAAGACCTGGGTGTTTGGGTGGACGACAAACTCACATTTAGTGGCCAGTGTCAGGCAGCAGCTGCAAAGGAAAATAAAATAATGGGATGCATTAAAAGAGGCATAGATGCTCATGAGGAGAACATAATTTTACCTCTATACAAGTCACTGGTGCGACCACACTTAGAATACTGTGTGCAGTTCTGGTCTCCGGTGTATAAGAAAGACATAGCTGAACTGGAGCGGGTGCAGAGAAGAGCGACCAAGGTTATTAGAGAACTGGGGGGTCTGCAATACCAAGGCAGGTTATTACACTTGGGGTTATTTAGTTTGGAAAAACGAAGGCTTAGGGGTGATCTTATTACAATGTATGAATATATGAGGGGACAGTACAAAGACCTTTCTAATGCTCTTTTTACTCTTAGACCTGTAACGGGGACAAGGGGACATCCTCTACGTCTGGAGGAAAGAAGGTTTAGTCATAATCACAGACGCAGATTCTTTACTGTAAGAGCAGTGAGACTATGGAACTCTCTGCCGTATAATGTTGTAATGAGTGATTCCTTACTAAAATTTAAGAAGGGACTGGATGCCTTTCTTGAAAAGTATAATATTACAGGCTATATTCACTAGTTTCCTAGATACTGCATTGATCCAGGGAGCTAGTCTGATTGCCGTATGTGGAGTCGGGAAGGAATTTTTTTTCCCCAATGTGAAGCTTACTGTTTGCCACTTGGGTTTTTTTTTGCCTTCCTCTGGATCAACATGTTAGGGCAGGTTAGGATAGGATATGGGTTGAACTAGATGGACTTAAAGTCTTTCTTCAACCTTAATAACTATGTTACTTAGTATGCACCACATTTCTTAATGGGGTCTATATGTAGGGGAGAGATGACAAATGCTTAAAACAAGAAAACATTTTTATCCCCACAAAGTAAAAGAAGGAACAACCCTACCTTAGGCCAAATATTTTTGTAGCCCTGATCACAGCATCATGGACATGAGAATATTACGGTAGTAATAAAAAGTAACTTCAAATTCCAAAAACATAGTTTGGGGTACAAACAGAGGACAACCTTTGTCACACTCAGTGCAGGAAAAAAATGTGGCACAGGAATTTATTCTACATCAATTAAAGACTGTGTTCCTCTGAACTTATGGGTCATCATAACCAAGGACCAGACCTCCTTAGGGATACAATAAAACTTTCACACTCCTTATCTATGAACTGCTCCAATATTTACTGCCACAGATGTGTCTCCCCTTCCCATACTGATAGTTCTGCTTCATGTAACATGTCTTATTTACTGCACTATTCTACCTCCTGCTGTGAATAAATATATGACTCTTCAGAATTGAAGCTTCCTTATCTTCATCTCCAGATGTGGACTGAAGGGACTTGTAAAGGTTCCTGGAGGCTTTCATGTTTCCTTTGATACTGGTTTGGTATTGTAGGAGATAATTCCTTGATTTTGGTGGTCCTAGCAATTTGGCTTTCAATTGCTTTTAGCTGGTAGCTAACAATGTCTTTCTAAAAGGTAAGTGCATACAATGTCTTTCTAAAAGGTATGCACATACAATGTCTTTTTCAGGGTTCCAAAGATCGAAGCAGGTAAAAGCAGTGACCTGACCATTCTTCAGCATCTACTATTTGGAAGTCGCTCACTAACGCAGTACAAGTTTATTAATATTTACACATAGCGAGATCGCTGAAACGTCACCGATTTTGTGACGTAGCAGCGACCTAGCCAGCGATCTCGCTTAGTGTGACACTTAGCGACGATCAGCCCTCCTGCTGGGTGTCGCTGAATGTCCTGGACCATTTTTTGATCGCTGGTCTCCCGCTGGCCAGCACGCATCGCTGCGTGTGACAGGTGGGAGACGAGTGATAAGCGCGCTGGAGCTGGTAACCAAGGTAAACATCGGGTTTCCAGGTGCCGGGCGGCGCCTAGAAACCCAATGTATACCTTGGTTACCAGCTCCCTGCACCAGCGGGCTGGTATCCAACATACACTGCGGGTAACTAAGCGACTTTACCCGCAGTGTCGCTGTCCTGATCGCTGCCTGTTTGGCAGCTCAGCAGCGATCATGTAGCGACACACCAGCGATCCTGACACGTGCATATCGTTGTCGGGATCGCTGGTGTGTCGCTATGTGTAACGGGACCCTTACAAAGTGCCATTAATTCCACACAGCGTTTTACAGACATAAAGTTAAAAAAAAATGCTGGTGGCAAAGACGAAAATGGAACTACTGAAAAGACAACAAAATAGACTCTTAAGGAATTAAAACGTCACCGATTTCTTAAGAATCTTCCATGTGAAAATCTTGTCAGGTACACGTGCACCTAAAAATCAGCATGTCCACAGACCCCAAGGCTGCCAAAGTGTCTGTCTCTATCTGGGAAGGTAGGATCATATGCGGTTGTTACCTAGTAGCTTACCTGGAGATTATTTAATTGATGTGTTTTGGATGAAAACTATCACATATGATACATGCTGGGAGGCCAATTGGCTTCTGATCCCGTGAGGTGTCTATGATATTGTACTGTACCTTTATAACGATGTCCAAAAAGTTTAGTTCAGTAAAGGAGTAGTTGTGTTTCACGGAGTCTGTTACCCCAAGACTAATAATAATAATCATCTTTATTTTTATATAATATGTAATGGGGGCACCACAGGGAAATCACAATGGGGATCCTCCCAAAACCTGTGAACATGAGAAGTCATAAACCATAAAGAAAAGACATAGGCAAAAGAAGGGGGATCACCCAACAATAACTCAAAATAATCAAGCAGTTTTATTAAATACAAAAAACACCAAAACAGTATAAAAACATTTAAAAGTCACAGATGTGACATAACAAAACATAGAAGCCTATAATAAAGCTTATAGCCCCACCCTAATACATGTGTGCACAGTACAAACTATATGTCCTAATATCCTGATATAGACAGCATACCATAGAACCAACCTCTAATATATATCTGGATGTCGAGACTGGAGCTAGCCTGAAAAATGCATGCAATATACATGACCCCTAAGGGAAAAGTTGGATCAACATATAAATAATGATACAGCCATATAGTTCACCAGACCGACATGACACCTGCTGTACTGGTGTCAATGACCAGCAAAACCCAGCCCAAAGCTGTGTTAGGTTTTCTATTAGTCAGAATATAGAAGACAGACATATAAATCAGATCTATAGAGGGATAAATACCCATAGGGAACCGTCACCACTAAGGCAGAAGCGAAGGCATCCAGGCACACATGCACATGGTCGGGCTATTGGAGACCCGACGCGTGTCGCCCCTAAACAGTGGCTTCGTCAGGGGTGATCTCTTTGGTGCCTTAGGTCCAATAAATACCCACAATACAAATGAGTAGATATAATGCAGCTGTGTCGCTGCTGAGAGACGCACAAGAAACAGCCATACCATGAACTGCTATATCCTGATAACGATAGTGCTGGTAACCACATAATAGGCCCCAGCTGTGTCCCAGATCAATGCGCATGCGCCGAAATGAGCGTCATCAGATCGTCAGAGTCACGTGCCCCAGTGAGCGAACCGACAGTCCGTAACTAGGAGACGCTAAATACATCGCTGCCTATGTAACCAGCGCCCGTTAGTAGTCAGATATTCACAAAGACTCTGAATGTGCAATACATCCTAGACAACACATAGTGATGCGCTGTTTGCTACTCACAATGGAAGTGGTTCCAACACATAACAGATTCATTCTGGCATCAGTTTAGAGTCCAGTTTAGAGTCCACATATGCGGCATTATGATATACATTAGTCTTTATTAAAAAATGTCATTCACATGCTTGAGGATATTCAACTCACAGAAATCTATAATAGATATATACAGAGACCAACGTGTAGCCCATAAGGTATCAGACACTGGTCTGAGTGATGAGAATTTAATTGGCACAACGCCATATTATGGGCTTCTATGTTTTGTTATGCCACATCTGTGACTTTTAAATGTTTTTTATACTGTTTTGGTGTTTTTTGTATTCAATAAAACTGCTTGATTATTTTGAGTTATTGCTGGGTGATCCCCCTTCTTTTGCCTATGTCTTTTCTTTAATCACCTTTATTTTTATATAGCGCTAACATATTCCGCAGCGCTTTACAGTTTGCACACATTACCATCGTTGTCCCCGATGGGGCTCACAACCTAAATTCCCTACCAGTATGTCTTTGGACTCATGTCTGTTTAGTTGTTTTAGCTGTGATTATACAGAAAACACTCGGTGCACCCTTGACATGGCCAGAACTCTCAGTCCTCCCCCTTTATTAAGTCGCTTGCAGAGAGTGTGCGCGGCCTGAGCTGAACATTCCGCCATGCGTGCACACACTGACAATGTAGGAGAAAGATAGGTGGACTCCACTCCTTCACCATGTGCACACATGGCTGAATTTTCAACAAACGGGGAAGAACAAAGTCCTGAAAGACTGGCCACACCGAGGGTGCACCTCAAAACCTCATTTACTGGATAAATATCATTTTGATAATCACAGCCCCTACAAAATCAAGCCTCTCATTTACATGTTTATGAATTTCTAATTAGTTTTCATTGAGTTTTGTGGTGACAGACTCTCTTTAGAGGGTTTTTTCAGTTTTAGAATACATTCTGTCCTCAGCTGCTATTTGTTTTAACCCCTTAACGACCAGGGGTATTTTTGGTTTTGCATTTGCATTTTTTGCTCCCCTTCTTCTCAGAGCCTTAACTATTTTTATTTTTTGGCCAAAATGGCCATGTGAGGGCTTGTTTTTTGCGAGACAAGTTGTACTTTTGAATTACTCCGTTGGTTTTACCGTGTCGTGTAACAGAAAATGGGAAAAAAATTCCAAGTGCGGTGAAATTTATAAAAAAAGTGCAATCCCACACTTGTTTGGCTTTTTTGCTAGGGTCACTAAATGCTAAAACTGACCTGCCATTATGAGTCTCCAGGTCATTACAAGTTCATAGACACTAAACATGCCTAGGTTCTTTTTTATCTAAGTGGTGAAAAAAAAATCAAAAGTTTGTAAAAAAAAAATGGAGATACTGATTTGGCTTTTATCCTAAGTTATATTACAAGAGTTGTTAAAGGGTTGATTGTGACTTGTAGGATCGCTACTTCCAATAGGTGGCGCTATAGAGTACAAGTCCTCTTTTTTTGAAGAGGCAATTTGCATAAAAAAAAAAAGTTGCCAATTTGCGTGCCGATCTGACAATTTTTATTGATATAATTTTGGTGACCAAAAAAATGTAATTCTGGCAATTCGATTTTTTTCCTCGCTACATTTGATTTGAACTTTTATTTTTTAATATTTTTAAAAATATTTTTTTTTTTTTACTTTTTACTTGCTTCAAAGTCTCCATGGGAGACTTGAAGCTGCAGTGGTCCGATCGCCTCTGATACATACAGCAGGGCAGCAGCCCTGCTCTATGTAGCAGATATGCTCACTTTGGGCGGCGCTCATAGAGATCGAGCAATAGCAACCACAGGGGTCTTCTCCTGACCCCGGGTTGTCATGCCAACCCGTCAGCGACCCGCGGTCATGTGACACGGGCACCGATGGAAGGAGGAAAGGACGCGCTTCCTGCACGTGCATGGTAAATGCCGATGTCAGAGTTTGACAGCGGCATTTAACATGTTAACAGCTGCTGGTGAATCGCGATTTCACCAGCGGCTGTCCTGGGCACATGTCAGCTGATCAGACGTCATGAGCTGGAAAAGGTGCGGGCTCATCGTTGAAGCCCGCACCAAACGGGGAGGCGTCCAATGACGGACTATGTCCGTCATTGGACGTTAAGGGATTAAAATAAAAACAGTTCTTTACTCATCCTCCCCAGGTCCAGCCATGGATATCTGCCACTGCTCTTGGTGTCTGGCTACAGTGCTGCAGACAATTACATTGGGAACAACAATGGAGACTCACTGTTGGACTTGGGAAGGGTGAGCATAGTGGTTTGTGTTTTAAAACAACCCATGCCTGGAGAAATGACTTTTCTGAAACTGGAACTGCCCTTTAAGTTAATATTGAGATGAAACTGACTGAAGAGTTCATGAAACGTCTTTAGCTCTCAGAATCAGAACAGATGGATAAGATATTGTCAATGTACTGATAATAAGCCAGAGGCGTAACAAAAAAAATCAAATTCAATCTCAACCATGAAAAGATTTGCATATTGTGGTGCCATTTTACTTCTCATCGCTGTACCAGTCTGCTGCACATATACTGTATGCTGTTACCAAAAGCAAAGTAATTCGGGTAAGGAATCATTCAGTATTTTTTTCAAAAAGATTACAGGCTTTAATCCATCATGGTGTGATGTATTAGAATACAATGATTCCCCATCTATGGTTCTCTCTGGTAGAGGATCTATTGCGGATAGTTTATTCATTAAGGCTAAGTGCACACGTTCAGGATTATTTGCGTTTTTTTCACGGCAAAAAACGCGTAAAAAACGCATGAATTAAGTATCCTATTATTTAGAATGAATTCTGCAATTTTTGTGCACATGGTGCGTTTTTTCCGTGCAAAAAACGCATCGCGGAAGAAAAAGCAGCATGTTCATTAATTTCGCTGAAAACTAGCGTTTTCCCCACTATATTATTGAGCTAGAATGTTCAGGAAAATTTCGCGGTAAAAACGCGCAAAATCTGCTCAAAAAATGCACCAAAAACGCGCAAAATCCGCGAAAAAAGTCCAGTTTTGCTCAGGAAAATTCTGCACACATTCCTGAACGTGTGCACTTAGCCTAAGTCAGTTGTGTTCTGAATGTAGCTGGTTGTAGCCTTTACCAGGGGTTTAAGAACATCTTCTATCAATCCAGAAATTTGCCCACACATGAAATGATTACCAAATTTGTGGATTTTGTTACAACCAAGACTGATTGAAAACAACATTTCTAGAGACAACATAATTCTGAGAAATCATCTGCTACAATTACAAAACATTCCAGTCCCGGTATACCGCTAGAAGTCACCTTATGTGCACATCTGGTGGAGCTGAGGGGAGCTGCACGAAAACTACAACCATTCCCCAAATCTGAGAAGCATCATCATCAGAAGCTCCCTGTCCTATCCAACAAGCGGAACATTTCCCTGCAACCAGAAAAAAGTGTAAAACGTGTACATCTACTATATAATCGTCTAATTCTGTCTGTAACGGAAATCCCGCGTCGCTGATTGGTCGCGCCCGGCCGGACGCGACCAATCAGCGACAGGCGCAGTCCGGACGCGAATTGGTGCAGGATTTGAACCACGCACGCCACCGCTATCGTCGGGAGATCCCGCATGGAGGTCAGCGGCGACGCAGTCGGGAGATGACCGGCGCCGGCTCGCAGCGGAAGTACGCCGACCGGCGGCCTCCACGTAGACCCCAGCAGCAGCCTCCAATACATATTCTAGAATACCCGATGCGTTAGAATCGGGCCACCATCTAGTACATAGTAAACTCGGATAAGCTAAAGATTCTCAACTGACATCAGGACATGATTTCACCAAACATAATATGTACCAAATGTCCTACAGAAGGTCTATATGTATGGGAAACATGGCAAAAGCTTAGCAGAAGGATGAGTTCTCATCCGCTACACAATAAAAAAAAGGAGAGCTATACCTGTGACCAAGTAATTTTACAGCCCAGAACACAGCATCATAGACATGAAAATATTAGTAATAATAAGTAACTTAAAATCTGGGTCTGGGGGAAGAAACTTAGACACCCTTTGGCACCCTCAGAGCAAGACTGAACTGTGTTGCATGGATTTATGACTGTCTTTATACATCAAATAAGGAATGGGCTCCTCAGACCTTTTGGGGACCAGACCTCAATTAGTGGACAATAAAACCTTCACACTCCTCATCTATGAACTGCTCTGATATTTACAACCACCACAGCCTTCCCACATCAATAGTTCTGCTTCACATCACTTGTGTTATTACTGCACTATTCCTGGGTCCTGTTGTGTATAAATATGTAACTGATTTGTGTTACACTATGCCTGATGAAGAGACCCCAGTAGCCTCAAATATTGCCATTTACCATTAACCCCTTAAAGACCGCCGATAGTTAAGGATACTTATTGCCTCATCGCCGTTTTAAAACGGCGATTGGGAATAAGGAATAGCGCTGCCGAGCAGTGGCGATTCCCATGGGTGTCAACTGTACATGACAGCTGACACTCTGCTGTATCGGCCTCAGCCGTTTTTGCGACTGATCTGGGCAGATTAACCCCTTAAATACTGCTGTCAATTGTGACAGCTGTATTTAAGTTGTTACAAGGGGGTCACAAGACTTCCTTACTAACCATCGGACCCAGTGATGAGAATCGTGGATCCCGATGGTTACCATAGTACCCTGAGGTCATGAGATGACCCCAGGGTATGGTGACCTGTGAGATCAAGCAATAAGCTAAGTCTCACAGGCACAGTCAGTGACACACTGATAGTCTAATGCACTGCTGTACATGAGTATAGAAGTATGAGACCAGTGATCAAACTGAAAATTATACAAGTCCCGGAGTTGGGCTAAGTAAAACAAGTGAAAAAAAGTAAAAACAAAACACAAAAAAGTGCATACACATCACTAGAATCCATTTTGCCACTCAAAACGCAACGTTTGAGATAAAACAAAAATAAACAAAAAAGTACACATAATTGGAATATCCGTGCCCGTAACTGCCTGCTCTATAAAACGGACACGTTATTTATTCTGTTTGGCGAACTCCGTGAAAAAAAATTTATAATAAAAACCATGCCAAAAATGTCACTTTTTCATAAAGTGACTCACGAAAAAGTGAATAAAAAGCAATCAAAAAGTCATATGTAGTTAAAAAAAAAAAAAAAAGTATAAATAAAAACACCAAACCGTCCTGCAAAAAACAATCATACAAAACCCCAGACAGAACCACTCACTTTCACTTATGAGGCAGATGGAGTCACTTTGGACTGGTCTGTGTTCTGGCGGTGTTCCATCATTTTAGGTAGCTTTTTAGCACACAAGTGTGGGCTACCACAGATCTGTGCACGCCTAAAAAGATCTCCCTCATGGTGGGTGGTTCAGTTGGTGGTTTCGCATGAATCGCATTTCTGTGGGACTTACACGGAAACCTCGATGTAAATGCTCAGCGTAGAACACAAAAATGTGATCCGGCCTTATACTGAAAGTGATCAAAAAATGTTATGTACACCAAAATGTTACCAATAAAAACCCCAATTTATCCCGCACAAAACCAGACCCCACTCAGGTCCATCATTTGTCACAAACTATAAGGGGTTCCCACGTTACTAGTAGAACAAAGACTCTGAAAAAGCGACTTGGCTCCCACCCCCATAAATAAAATCCAGTGAATTCTGCGCAACCAAATCCAAATATGCCCCTCAAATGCGACATGGCATTCACAATCTATCCCAGGCAAATAGCGCTCTTCCCTTTTCTATCCCTGCCATGTGCCCAAGCAGAAGTTTTGGACCACATATGGAGTATAGTCACGTTCAGGACAAATTGCACAACAAATTACGCGGGTCTGTTTTCTCCTATTATCCATTGTGAAAATTACAAATTTGGGGGCAAAAACAACATTTTCATGAAAAAATTGAGAATTTTCAATATGACGACCTAATTTTATCAAATTTTGTGTAGTGCCTGTGGTTTCAAATGCTCACTATACATCAGGATAAAATGCTTAAGGGGTGTAGTTTTCAAAATGAGGTAACTTGTGTTTTTTTCACTGTTTAGGCACATCAGGGGCTCCCCAGACGCGACATGGCATGTGCTCTCGATTCCAGCCATTTATGCATTCAAAAAGTCAATGGTGCTCCTTCCCTCCAGGGACCTGCTGTGCGCCCAAACAGAAGTATTCCCTCACATATAGGGTATCAGCGTACTCAGTAAAATTGCACAACAAACTTTGAGGTTCATTTTCTTCTATTACCCTTGTGAAAATAAAAAAATTGGGGCTAAATTTTGTGGGTAAAATATGATTTTTTTTATTTTCACAGCTCTACGTTATAAATTTCTGTGAAGCACCTGGGGGTTCAAGGTGCTCAATACACATCTAGTTGCATTCCTTAAGGGGTGTAGCTGTATAGTTTCCAAAATGGGGTCACTGGGGGGGGGGTTTCCACTGTTTAGACACATCAGTGGCTCTGCAAATGCGACACGGAATCTGCTTTTTTTGTGTTCAAAAAGTCAAAAATTGTGCTACTTCCCTTCTGAGGCCTGCCGTGCGCCCAAACAGTGGATGGGGTATCGGTATGCTCAGGAGAAATTTCTCAACAAAGTTTAGGGTCCATTTTCTCCTGTTGCTCTTGTGAAAATAATAAATTTGGAGCTAAAGTAAACATTTTGAGAAAAAAAGTTAAATGTTATTTTTTTCCTTCCACATTTCTTTAGTTCCTGTGAAGCACCTCAAGGGTTAATAAACTTCTTGAATGTGGTTTTGAGCACCTTGAGGATGCAGTTTTTAGAATTGTGTCACTTTTAGGTATTTGCTGTCATATAGGCCCCTCAAAGTCACTTCAAATGTGATGTGGTCCCTTTTCAAACCTTAAATGTATTTCAGGGTAGTTGAAGTCACCCATAATAATGACTTCTCCTTGAGTTGCTGCTTCATCTATTTGCTTTACGAGGATATTCTCTGTTGCTCCCAATATTTTAGGAGACTTATAACAAACCCCTATTAGTAATTTATTATTTTCCCCCCTCCCCTAATCTCCACCCACAGGGACTCTACATCTTCATTAGATTCACAGATATCACGCAGGATGGGTTTTACGGATGATTTTACATATAAACACACACCCCCACCTCGCTTATTTTTACGGTCATTTCTAAACAGACCATAGCCCTGTAAATTAACCGCCCAGTCGTGGCTCTCATCCAGCCAAGTCTCAGATATCCCCACCATGTCATAATTATGTTCCAACAAAATTAATTCTAATTCCGCCATTTTGTTGGTGAGGCTTCTAGCATTAGTATACATGCACTTTATGTATCTCTCTGAACCTCTATTCTTTCTTAAATTATTAACTGTTCTAACCCCACCCCCCTTGCAACCCCCATCCCCAATTTCATTATTTGTGCCCAGGTCTCTATCTGCACTGCCTTCCCCTCCTATAAAATGAATACCCTCCCCCCAGTCCCTAGTTTAAAGACTCCTCCAACCTTCTAGCCATTTTCTCCCCCAGCACAGCTGCACCCTCCCCATTGAGGTGCAGCCCGTCCCTAGCATAGAACCTGTAGTCAACTGAGAAGTCGGCCCAGTTCTCCAGGAACCCAAACCCCTCCTTCCTACACCAATTCCTGAGCCACTTATTAACCTCCCTAATCTCCCGTTGCCTCTCTGGTGTGGCACGTGGTACAGGCAGTATTTCAGAAACTACCACGTTGGAGGTCCTTGCTTTAAGCTTGCAGCCTAATTCCCTGAAATCGTCTATAAGGACCTTCCACCTACCTCTAACTTTGTCATTTGTGCCAATGTGCACCATGACCACCATGGTCCTCACCAGCCCTCCCAGTAATCTGTCAACCAGATCAGAGATGTGTCGGATGTATATGACATGCAGAAATTTTTATTTTCTTTTTAAACACAGAAACATTAGATTAGAACTTCAAAGGCTTTATTATAATGATTTTATCAGCATATACAGTATATTAAAAGAACAGTGGTTTCCAACAGTTAGTGGACCTGACAGGCAGTGGTCAACTGTGTCGAAAGCAGAGGACAGGTCTAGAAGCAGGAGTATAGATTATTGTCCGTTAGCTTTGGCTGTAAGTAGGTCATTAGTAATTTTGGTCAGGGCTGTCTCAGTGGAGTGAAACTAGATTGTAGATTGTCAAAGAGCAAGTTAGATGAGAGGTGGGAGGAAAGTTCAGCGTGGACGTGCTGCTCTAGGAGTTTGGAAGCGAATGGGAGCAGCGATATTGGGCGATAGCTGGACATAGCGGTTGGGTCGAGGGTTGGCTTTTAAGGATAGGCGTGATTATGGCATGCTTGAAAGCAGAAGGGAAGGTACCCGAAGTTAGTGATAGGTTGAAGAGGTGGGTTAGGGATGAGATAATAGTGGTGGTGAGGTTGGGGAGGAGGTGGATGGGATGGGGTCGAGTGCACAGGTTGTGAGGTGCGATTTGGAGAGGAGATAATTAAGCTCCCCATCAGTGATGTTGGAGAGGGAGGTTATGGGGTTTGGCATTGTTCTGGCATACAAAGGGGTTGTGGTGGTTGAACAATGAAGACTTGCCTGGTTTGGTCAATCTTATTTTTGAAGTGTGTGGCAAAGTCCTCAGCACAGATGAGGGAGGTAGGAGGCAGTGGTGGGCAGAGGAGGGAGTTAAAAGTATTGAATAACTGTTTGGGGTTGCAGGATAGGGAAGATACGAGGGTTGTGAAGTAGGCCTGTTTAGCAGAGGTCTTGCAAGTCTTATGCAAGTCTTAAAAGGGGTGTTCCATGAAAAAAGTTCATTTTAATCACTAGATCTTGGAATAATAATAAGTTCCACAATTGGATGTGTTTAAAAAAATGTTCCTCTGCTGAGATAATCTCATAAATGTGCCCCTGCTGTGTACTGTGTAATTGCTGTGTCTGACTGTGCAGGAACATGATCTGATCATACCACATCTCCTGGCAGGGGAAGAAGCAAGAGAGTATACAGACAGAACAGCATGGAATCGCAAATAATTATTTCTTTGAGGTAACACATTTTTAAAAACAGGCAGAGAAATGCTTTATCTCACAAAAATAATCAGCTGCAATCCCGTACTGTACTGTCTTGTAAACTCTTTTGCTTCCTCCCTGCCCAGGAGATGTGATATGATCAGATCAGACCATGTTCCTGCACTGTGAGACACAGCCATTACACAGTACACAGCAGGGACACATTTATAAGATTATCTCAACACAGTAAAAAAATGTTCTACATATCCAATTATGGAAATTATTGTTCCAAGATGTATTGATTATTGGTTAGCTCTACAGCCTTGCAGCGCTGGGGTCCTGGGTTCAAATCCCACCAAGGATAACATCAGCAAGGAGTTTGTATGTTCTCCCCGTGTTTGCGTGGGTTTCCTCCGGGTTCTTCGGTTTCCTCCCACATTCCAAAGACATACTGATAGGGGATTTAGATTGTGAGCCCCATCGGGGACAGTGATGATAATGACTGTAAAGCGCTGTGGAATTAATGGCGCTATATAAAAATATTTAGAGTTGAGAGTCCTCAGTGGTTGATACCTTTTAATGGCTAACTGAAAAGATGGTAACAAATTGCAAGCTTTCGAGACTACTCAGGTCTCTTCATCAGGCTAGGACTAATACAAAATCTGAAGAATCACATATTTATACACAAAACAGGACAGAAAAAATGCAATAGGTAAGACAAGTGACGTGAAGCAGAATAGTCATTATGGCAGAGGGATGAACATAAATATTGGAACAGATCATAGATAAGGAGTGTGAAAGTTTTATTACCCTCTGATTGGGGTCTGGTAATGTTTTGTGATGTTTTCACAGGGTATTGTTATAACCCTCTTGTTAGGTTTTGTTTCAGTTTGCTGGTCACATGACCTTTTTACCCTATTTAGTCTGGCTCCGCCCTTCTGGCTTTGCTGGACTTCATTGTATTATCTACTCTTAAGCTAGCCGGGTGCTTAGGTGCCTTAAGGTACTGCCACACTAAACAATCCCGCTAGCGATCACGATAACGACGCATACTAATGCGATCGCTAGCGGGATTGTTTCTATATCGCTAAGTGCGGCCACATTTAGCGATATAGTTAACGACGCTATCGCCGTTAGCGATCTTCTTAACGACTTTAGCGGTACAAAAGTACCGCTAAATCGCTAAGAAAAGGTGCCACACTAGCGATATATACTTACCCAGCGGGAGCGCCGACGAGAAAATAGGGTCCGGAACGATTCCAGCGACGAGCGAGATCACAGCAGGAAGCTCGTCGCTGGCAGCTGCCGCACTGAACAACATCGCTAACGGGATCGCTAAATAGTGACGTTTTTTAGCGATCCCGTTAGCGATATTGTTCAGTGTGGCATACCCTTTACTCTGTCAGTTTTGCTTGATCTTAGGATCTCTTAGTAATTTGTTTTCTGTTTTATTTTTCTCTGCTACAATTTCTGTTAGGAGGTGTCCACCTTTTCACCCAGTCCCTAGATCTTGTAGGGATTCCTCCCTCGCAACTATAGGTCTTCGTTCAGACTAGCTGAGGACTTTAGCGGGTCTGGTCGCAGGATCAGGTTCCCCGTTACATCATAGGGATCCAGCTTAGTACTATTGTAGGGACAGAATTCCTACCTTTCCTTAGTGCTTGTAGCAGATCATAACAGTAAGTCCAGCCAAAAAAAAAAAAATCTGTAAGGAAAGATTTTCTTTTTCTATCATGGTGTCGATTCAGGATTTAGTTCAACGCCTGCAGGGACTCTCTCTGGAGGTGGCTGAGATAAAGCAACACGTGAGTAGTTGTTCTGGAGCACATTTCGTGGAGCCAAAGGTACGTTTGCCTGATTTATTTTTTGGTGAACAACAAGATTTTTTTTCTTTTAAAAATGCTTGCTTGTTGTATTTCCGTTTGAGACCCAGATCCTCTGGTGATGACGCACAGCGCATAGGGTTCATAATGTCACTTTTACGCAAAGAACCTCAGGAATGGGCCTTTTCTCTGCAGCCTAGTGATCCATGCTTTAGATCAGTGGATAGTTTTTTTTCTGCTTTGGGGTTATTGTATGACGATCCGGATCGTGTTTCATCAGCTGAGACAGAATTGAGACGTTTGAGACAGGGATCAGGTGGTGTGGAAAAGTATTGTACTCACTTCCGTAGATGGTCCACTCAGGTAGGATGGAACGATTCAGCTTTGAAAAGTTTATTTCTTGCAGGGTTAAGTGAAAGGGTTAAAGATTTGCTGATTGCTTATCCCATACCTGGTAACTTGCAAGAGGCTATGCAATTAGCCATATGGGTGGATAGGAGACTGCTTGCTAGGGTTAATGAGAGTAAATCTGCCTTGTCAGCTCCAAGTTTGGAGAAGGAATGTACTGACATTGGAGAGCCGATGGAAATTGGAGCAATGACACCTCACTCTCGTGAAAAAGAACGCAGATTTGCTAAGGGCTTGTGTTTCTATTGTGGCAAATCTGACCATTTCATTAAGAACTGTGCGCTTCGTATGAATAAAGAGAAAAACAAAAAATGAGGTCAGTTTCGCCCGTATAACTTGTTTAAACAATAAAGGTGTCTTTCTTTCTGCTACCACTGCTGTTGAGGAGAATTAATAGAGTTTCGGGTATTTGTGGATTGTGGTTCAACTCTCAATGTGATTGATGGGAAATTTTTGGAAAAACTAATTAGAACCCAAACTTCTGTCTTCCCCTATTAATGTGGTGTCTGTGGATGGTTCTCCCTTGAAAAATGTTACTCACCATATCTGTGAATTTCCTCTTACTATTAATGGTGTTCATCAAGAGAATTTGGATTTGGTAGTTTTGAACAATTTGCCCTCACCGGTGATTTTGGGGTTACCCTGGTTAAAATTGCACAATCCAGTACTGGATTGGTCTACCAATGAAATTAAGTCCTGGAGTCCTAATTGTTATGACAAGTGTTGTAACGGGCGTATTGCTGCTGTAGTTAAGGGGGAGTTACCTGTACCTATTCAGGATTTTTGGAAAGTTTTTTCTGATAAGGAATCGCAGGTATTGCCTCCTCATAAAGAATATGATTGTGCAATTGAATTTGTCCCTGGAGCGACTCTTCCTAAAAGTCACTTATTTAATTTGACTATTCCTGAGAGAAAGGCTTTGGAGGAATACATACAGACAAGCTTGGCCGCCGGTCACATTAGGCCTTCCAAGTCTCCTGTGGCGGTTGGATTTTTTTTGTTAAAAAAAAGGACGGCGGTTTACGGCCTTGTCTGGATTTTCGTGAGATTAATAAGATTACTGTACGCAATCCTTACCCACTGCCATTGATTCCTGATTTGTTTAATCAGTTAGTGGGGGCCAAGTGGTTCTCGAAAATTGATCTTCGAGGGGCATACAATTTGTTGCGCATGAAGGAGGGGGATGAATGGAAGACTGCGTTTAACACTCCACTGGGTCATTTTGAGAATCTGGTTATGCCTTTTGGACTTTCCAGTGCTCCGGCATTTTTTCAGAATCTTATTAATGACATCCTTAGACCTTTGATCGGCAGAAGTGTGGTTGTGTATTTGGATGACATTTTGATTTATTCACCGGATTTGCAGTCTCATTGGAGGAGTGTGCGTGAAGTATTAGGCTAAGTTCACACGTTGCGGAATTGCCGCGGAAATTTCCGCGGCAATCCCGCACTTCTCCCGCGGGAAATACGCACGTTTTTTTATGCTGATTCCCGCCAGAATAATAGCGTTTTGCAAGCGTAATTAGCTTGCAGAATGCTAGCGTTTTCCTAGCGATCTGTAGCATCGCTTGGAAAACTGATTGACAGGTTGGTCACACGAGTCACACATAGTGTTTGACAAGTGTGACCAACTTTTTACTATTGATGCCGCCTATGTCGCATCAATAGTAAAAAGATCTAATGTAAAAATAATAAAAAAAATAATAAATAATGATATTCTCACCTTCCGGCGGCCCCCGCAGCCTTCCCGCCTCTCAGCGACGCTCCCGGCAACTCCGGTCCCAGAAGTGCTTTGCAACAAATCACACCGATGACGTAGCATCTCGCGAGACCGCTACGCCATCTGGGTGATTCTCGCAAAGGACTCTTGGGACCGGAAGTTGCCGGGAGCGTCGCTGAAGGCGGGAAGGCTGCGGGGCCGCGGGAAGGCTGCGGGGGCCGCCCGAAGGTGAGAATATCATTATTTTTTATTTTAATTATTGTTTTACCAGGGATATGGTACCCAGGGCCTGGAGGAGAGTCTCCTCTGCTCCAGACCCTGGGTACCATCCGCACATGAACCGCTTACATTGCGCATAGTGGGCATAGCCACATGCGGAAAGTAAGCGGTTCAATGCATTCCTATGGCGGCGGAATCACCGCGATTACGCTAAATTAATGAACATGTTGCTATTTTTTCCGCAAAGCGTTTTTTTCGCGGAAAAAAACGCAACATGTGGCCAAAACATGCGGAATCAATTAACATGTATAGGATGCTTAATGCTTGCGTTTTTATCGCGTTTTTACCGCGGAAAACCGCGGAAAAACCGCGAAAAAAACGCAATTAATCCTGATCGTGTGCACTTAGCCTTACAGTTACTGAGTGATAATTCACTTTTTGCCAAACTAGAAAAATGTGAGTTCGCTGTACAGAGACTTAGTTTTTTGGGCTACATTGTCTCCAGTGAAGGTTTTGAGATGGATCCTGTGAAAGTGCAAGCTGTGCAGGATTGGCCTAGACCTATTGGTGTGAAATCAATACAGAGGTTTTTGGGGTTCGCCAATTATTATAGAAAATTCATAAAAAAATTTTCTGTGATTGCCAAACCTCTGACCGATCTCACCAGGAAAGGTGCTGATGCGGTTCAGTGGACTACTGAGGCCATTGAGGCTTTTGTGTTGCTAAAGGAGAAGTTCAGCTCTGCTCCCATCCTTACGCAGCCTGATGTGACTAAACCATTTTTGGTTGAGGTTGATGCTTCTTCTGTGGGGGTCGGCGCGGTGTTGTCTCAGGCAAAGACGGATGGAGTACATCCCTGTGCTTTTTTTTCAAAGAAATTTTCTGAGTCTGAACTAAATTATGATATCGGTAATCGGGAGTTGTTGGCAATTAAACTCGCATTTGAACACTGGCGTCATTTTTTGGAGGGAGCGGAATTTCCCGTTCAAGTCTTCACCGATCATAAAAATCTGATCTACCTTGATGCTGCCAAACGCTTGAATGCCCGTCAGGCTAGGTGGGCACTGTTTTTCTCACGGTTTAATTTTACCGTTACTTACATCCCAGGTACTAAAAATGTTAAAGCTGATGCTTTGTCTCGCAGCTTTTCTCCTATGGTGGGTACTGAGGAGGAGGAGAACATTTTACAAGAGGGGGTTGTTATTGCTGTCTTGGACTCCGTGTTGGAAGATGAGATTCTTAAAGCACAGGAGAATGCCCCATCTAACACGCCGCATGGGAGGTTGTTTGTGCCTGGTACCCTGAGGAGAGATTTGTTTGTTGAATGTCATGACTCTCGGTTGGCAGGTCATCCTGGAATCTCTGAGACCAAGAGACTTGTGGGTCGCAGTTTTTGGTGGCCAGGATGGCAGAAGGAAGTCATTAAGTGGGTGCGTCAATGCACTGTGTGTGCTAGATCTAAGTCTTCTCATACTCCTGCTGCGGGGTTGCTTTGCCCTCTGGAGGTCCCTAGTGCACCTTGGACACATTTGGCTATGGACTTTATTACTGACCTTCCCCCCTCTGAGGGTTTCACTGTCATCTGGGTGGTCATGGACCGTTTTAGCAAGATGTGTCACTTGGTTCCTTTCATCAAACTGCCCTGCGCTAAGACTCTCGCTAGGGCCTTTGTCAAGGAAATAGTCAGACTACATGGTGTTCCTACTGACATTGTTTCGGATAGGGGACCTCAGTTTGTGGCTCGTTTTTGGCGCGCCTTTTGTGACAGGTTGGGAGTTCATTTGTCGTTTTCATCCGGATATCATCCTGAGTCTAATGGCCAGACAGAAAGGAAAAACCAGGATGTTGAGCAGTTCTTGCGTTGTTTTGTGACTGATAATCAAGAGGGGTGGTCTGAGTTTCTGCCACTTGCTGAGTTTGCTCTTAACAACCATACATCCGCTTCTGCTGGTTGTTCGCCTTTTTTTTGTTGTACTGGGAGACATCCGTCTTTTGGGTCATTTTCCAAGTTGGGATCGGCTGTACCTGAAGAGGAGAATTTTTCTGGTGTTTTGGAGAGAGTTTGGACTGATGTGCGTGGTAATCTTCAGGAGGCTAACAAAAGATCCAAAGTGTATTTTGATAGAAAACGACAAGAGGTTTTGTTTGCTATTGGTGACATGGTTTGGTTGTCCTCTAAGAATCTGCGCTTGAGGATTCCGTCTAAGAAATTGGGTCCCAAGTTTGTAGGGCCCTTTAAGGTGCTTCAGGTTATTAACCAATCTGCTGTTAGGTTGGAGCTTCTTACCTCCTGGAAGATCAATCCGGTGTTTCATGTTTCTCTCTTGAAAAAAGCTGAGGCCTCAGATGGAGACGTCTCGGCCACTGTTCCCCTGGTGGTGGATGACGGGCAATATGAGATTTCCCGCATCCTAAATTCTAGACGGTATAGAGGGAGTTTACAGTACCTCGTCGCTTGGAAGGGTTATGGACCCGAGGATAACTCAAGGGTGAGGGCGGATGATGTTTCTGCGTCTAGACTTGTCAGAGCGTTTCACAAGAGATTTCCGGATAAGCCTAAGTCATAGGGGATCCGGAGGATTCTCTTAGAAGGGAGGGTACTGTTATAACCCTCTTGTTAGGTTTTGTTTCAGTTTGCTGGTCACATGACCTTTTTACCCTATTTAGTCTGGCTCCGCCCTTCTGGCTTTGCTGGACTTCATTGTATTATCTACTCTTAAGCTAGCCGGGTGCTTAGGTGCCTTACTCTGTCAGTTTTGCTTGATCTTAGGATCTCTTAGTAATTTGTTTTCTGTTTTATTTTTCTCTGCTACAATTTCTGTTAGGAGGTGTCCACCTTTTCACCCAGTCCCTAGATCTTGTAGGGATTCCTCCCTCGCAACTATAGGTCTTCGTTCAGACTAGCTGAGGACTTTAGCGGGTCTGGTCGCAGGATCAGGTTCCCCGTTACATCGTAGGGATCCAGCTTAGTACTATTGTAGGGACAGAATTCCTACCTTTCCTTAGTGCTTGTAGCAGATCATAACAGGTATTTGGAGTAAATTCCTTAATTGATATAGAAAGACATAAATCCGTGTGACAGGTTCATTCCAGCATTAAGAGTGTCAAAGGTCACCATCAATTTGTATTTGCAAATTCTTCTTTGTCTCCGAGATGTGAAGTTGCCTCTCAGTACAAGTATTTTCATATCTAACAAGCTATGATCAGGGGAGCAAAAATGTTTTGCCACAGGTAGATCCATTCTTTTTCTCTTATTGTGTGGCGATGAGAATTCATCCTTGTTCTCAGTTTTTGCCCGGTCTCCCCCACATACAGACCCCCAGTTGGACATTTAGTACATATAATTAGGTACACCACATTAGATGTGATGCAGCTGAAAGTACCTGGTATCTTGTAGTCCCGATGGGAGTTGGGGATCTTTATCTTGTCCGTGGTCATTATAAATGGACAAGTTTTGCATTTCTTCTGGTTGCAAGGAGAGGTTCCTGCAGCTGTTGAGGAGGACAGAGAACTTCTGACAATGATGCTTCTTAGATTTGGGGGCTGCCTAAAACACAGTAGAGGGGGATCTGGAAATATGGATTGTAATCAGGCATCTTTTTGTAGTAAAGGTTGTAGTTTCCGTGCAGCTCCCCTTAGCACCTCCAGATTTGGATTGTAGGTGACCACTAGAGGCACCCGGTTATTTTCTTCTTTAGTTTTGTAATGTAGCAGGTGATTCCTTGATATTCCGGTGGCTCTTGTAATTTGGTTTTCAATTGTTCTTGGATGGTAGCCCTGATTTAAAAAGGTCTTTCTAAGGCGACCAAGGTGTTCATCTCTATCCATGGGGTTGGAACATATACGGTTGTATCTGATGGCTTGGCTGTAGACAATAGTTTTTTATGTGTTTTGGATGGAAACTGTCCCATTTAAGGTATGTTGGACGGTCGATTGGCTTCTGATACAGGGATGTCTCTATTTCATTGTTCTTTAGCTTAATGATGGTGTCCAAAAAGTTAATTTCAGTGCTGGAGTAGTTGAGTGTTTCATGGCCAAGCTTGAAAGCGACTTTCTGTCCTCATGTCCCATCAGGCCTCGGGCCTACTACCGCTACATTGATGATATCTTAATCATCTGGACGGAGTCTGAGCAACAGCTAAAGACGTTCCATGCACAGTTCAATCAATTTCATCCCACCATCAACTTAACACTCAACTACTCCAGCACTGAAATTAACTTTTTGGACACCATCATTAAGCTAAATACAATGAAATAGAGACATCCCTGTATCAGAAGCCAATCGACCGTCCAACATACCTTAAATGGGACAGTTTCCATCCAAAACACATAAAAAACTCTATTGTCTACAGCCAAGCCATCAGATACAACCGTATATGTTCCAACCCCATGGATAGAGATGAAAACCTTGGTCGCCTTAGAAAGACCTTTTTAAATCAGGGCTACCATCCAAGAACAATTGAAAACCAAATTACAAGAGCCACCAGAATATCAAGGAATCACCTGCTACATTACAAAACTAAAGAAGAAAATAACCGGGTGCCTCTAGTGGTCACCTACAATCCAAATCTGGAGGTGCTAAGGGGAGCTGCACGGAAACTACAACCTTTACTACAAAAAGATGCCCGATTACAATCCATATTTCCAGATCCCCCTCTACTGTGTTTTAGGCAGCCCCCAAATCTAAGAAGCATCATTGTCAGAAGTTCTCTGTCCTCCCCAACAGCTGCAGGAACCTCTCCTTGCAACAAGAAGAAATGCAAAACTTGTCCATTTATAATGACCACGGACAAGATAAAGATCCCCAACTCCCATCGGGACTACAAGATACCAAGTACTTTCAGCTGCATCACATCTAATGTGGTGTACCTAATTATATGTACTAAATGTCCAACTGGGGGTCTGTATGTGGGGGAGACCGGGCAAAAACTGAGAACAAGGATGAATTCTCATCGCCACACAATAAGAGAAAAAAGAATGGATCTACCTGTGGCAAAACATTTTTGCTCCCCTGATCATAGCTTGTTAGATATGAAAATACTTGTACTGAGAGGCAACTTCACATCTCGGAGACAAAGAAGAATTTGCGAATACAAATTGATGGTGACCTTTGACACTCTAAATGCTGGAATGAACCTGTCACACGGATTTATGTCTTTCTATATCAATTAAGGAATTTACTCCAAATACCCTGTGAAAACATCACAAAACATTACCAGACCCCAATCAGAGGGTAATAAAACTTTCACACTCCTTATCTATGAACTGTTCCAATATTTATGCTCATCCCTCTGCCATAATGACTATTCTGCTTCACGTCACTTGTCTTACCTATTGCATTTTTTCTGTACTGTTTTGTGTATAAATATGTGATTCTTCAGATTTTGTATTAGTCCTAGCCTGATGAAGAGACCTGAGTAGTCTCGAAAGCTTGCAATTTGTTACCATCTTTTCAGTTAGCCAAAGGTATCAACCACTGAGAACTCTCAACTCTAAATATTTTTCTATCTACTGGCTAACACGGTACAAAGATATACATCTTTACTGTGGCGCTATATAAATGAGTAAAACAAACAAATATTGTGCGTGGGAAATCCCCTTTAACGCATGCATGACAGTGCAATTGGGTTTTTAGCTGCTGTAAAAGCAGCTATAATGTCCTATTTTTTTTATGCTGAGACATCAGTATGATATTTGACAGCACTATCCACTTCTCAAAATATAGCAGTCCCTGGTGATCTGCTTATTGCTGAGGATTAAGCCTCTAAAACAAAATGAACTGGTAACTATGTAATATATGGCCACGGTAATGCTGTGAAATTAGACCATTTTACAATAAGGAGAGTCTCAAAAAGGGGGCCCCCATCTATATCCTCAAAGTGCCTATGAGCCAATAAGGTGTGTGTGACAGTTCCACTGGGTTATTAGAATAATCATGTCATGTGACTGTCTATGAAGAATAACACTATTTGAGGCCATTATATCAATCGTATCCTGAATTCTTATCTTCATAGATTTCTATAGTCAAAATGTGTAATTTAATTTTCATTGAAGACGGACATGTAGACACATTTGAGCAGTTTTTTAGAGTTAATCAGTGCAAGGAAAGAAGCAGTGACTGATCCGAGGGTATTTTTTCCCCTCCAATAAGATATATGAAGAACAATAAAGTGTGATTACAATTTAAAAGTGCTGTTACATGCACATAAAACAGCAATGACTATTATAGGCGCACTGCAAATAATCACTTCACTGGATGCGATTCCACTCTTTCATGGAAAAAAAACATATAGTAGAGCCAGTTGTGTGATTTTTGTTTTTCTACAGGTGACTGCAATAAAACAAATGCAAACTGTCCTATGACACAAAATGATAATTAAGTGAAGCAAAATCCACTGCAACACATTTTACGGTTCAATAAAAGTGTCCAGTACAAATCAGTCTTACCACCAG
Source organism: Oophaga sylvatica (assembly GCA_033576555.1). NCBI lineage: Eukaryota > Metazoa > Chordata > Amphibia > Anura > Dendrobatidae > Oophaga > Oophaga sylvatica. The sequence goes on along the minus strand of JARQOD010000004.1, from coordinate 364,161,178 downwards.
ATTGTCACAAATCCCACTGGAAATCTTCCCCAAAGTGTTAGCATCTAGGGGAGCAAGAATCATCAGATCTGCCCAGCGTCGTAACTCGATGTGTAACACAGGATCTGATCGGCGGTTCCACATCTGTGGGAAAAAGGATATAAACTGTAAGTGAAATAGGTCCAGGTGGTTTCTAATGGATTAGATCATTCTCTCACTTTTCTTTGTGAAAGTATTTTAGTACAGAAGAATGGCAAAGTTGTTCATTAGCCACACTTCTCAACCTCTACATGTCTCTCCTCTCTCTGCATTCATCAAATGTACCATGAAAAAAACACAGTCAGGAACCATAGAAGAAGGTAGCAAGGAGTGCACACAGACTGATGTCAATATAATCAGAAATAAAAAGCAGAAAAGATAAACTAGTAAAAAAAGCTTATACCACAAGAAATGCTCAATCCCCTAAGGAAAAGTTCATACTCCCTGAGGAAGCCGAGTTATCAGCGAAACGCATGAGTATTTTTTTTCTTGCTCCTTGGTGTTTTGAGATGTAATCCTGCATTTAGGAATGTTCTGAAATTATTTTAACTATATTTTTTCTTGGTGCTACACTTATTTTGCTTTGTAATTGAATTTTTGTTATTTCGAGACATATGGATTTGCTATCTGTTTATTCAGACTCTTATTATAAGGCACAGTTGGAATTTATGGACTCAGTATGGTTTTAAGTATTTTTTAATAGTTTATTGGCAATAAGAGATTGATGTTTATGTATTTATTTATCGGATGTGCAAAAAGCTGTTTTACTGGTGTCATTTCTGATTTTTATGTACTAAAACTTAATGGACAACACTTGCCAGTTTGTTACAGATTTAGGATTTGTTGAGATGAGCATTGTGAGGGATGAGGGAGAATCCATTTTGGATTATAGGTTCAGGACACCTCCGTCCACTCCTGTAATGTGCCCCACCCTTGCGTTTCCCAAAGCCATAAAAGGCAATGCAATGCTTTCCTTAATTAAAGATCCAGGGACAAGATCTTTGAACCGCTTAACAGAGGGGTGTGAATTCTTCTGCAGCTGCAGCCAGCTGGCTCCCTTTGTCTGACCAAGCACATGGAGATACTGTGGCACAACAAGTCACAGCAGGCTCTGAGGTATTGAATCTGTAAAATGATCTATAATAACAGAATGCAATATCTCTAAGACTAGCCGAGCACATAATCTGAATCAGCATTCCTTCCCCCATATGCCCGTGCCCGACAGCCACCTGTAGCACTCTGCATTATTGAGTTATAAAGCCTAGGTTCCATGAATTACATATGGTAGGCATATTTAGTCTCAATGCGCAGATAAAATCCAGCAGAACTCAGTGTCGGCACCACAGACCCATTCAGCGCTTCGGGCGGAAAGTTATGGGCCATCCATGATTCTGGATAGAAAATTGACGTCATGGACATGGGAGGAGGGAGGCAGCCAAGCCCAGGGGTGGCAGCAGAGTGTGGGAGGGAGCAGCTTAGGAGATATAAGGCAGACCCTCATTTTATGTTAAAATGTGTTATTCCATACTACATGAACGAAATTCATACTGCAAATTAGGTTCTAACCCCCTTCCGGAATTTCAAAAAGAACTTAAAAATATTCTAGATAGGGGTTAGAGACATCTTTGATAGATAAAAATGAATATGATTTCCTCCTCCCATCCTTTCCAATCATGGCAACATTCTACTGTCTCCCAAAAATACATAAAGGACTTACCCCCCTTAAAGGGAGACCAATTGTCTCTGGAATAGGGAGTATTGGACACCATGTGGGTATATATTTGGATGAAATCCTACAGCCACATGTAACTTGTTTAAACTCCTATACCAAAGACTCTACAGATCTCTTAAGAAAACTTGACAACATCATCGTAGAACCAGAAGCATTATTATGCAGCATTGATGTTGAAGCGTTATATTCATCTATTAACCATAAAGATGGTCTGAACGCGGTAGAATATTTTTTGAAAAGTAGGGGTCAACAATTTGCAAGACATAACAACTTTGTCTTGACACTACTGGAATTTTGTCTAACTAAGAATGTTTTTCTTTTCAATGATATGATATACCACCAGCTCAGGGCACCGCGATGGGTAATTCCTGTGCGCCCTCGTACGCTAATTTGCTCCTGGGCTGGTGGGAGGAGAATTTTGTCTTTGGGGAAGCATACACTGAGGAACAAACGAAGATAGCATTCTGGTCTCGTTATATCGACGATGTGATACTAATCTGGAATGGAAACGAAAAAGAATTAAAAAATTTTGTTGACAAACTCAATATCAACGATCTGGGTTCGTTCTTTACTTTCGAACTCAACAAAAACGAATTGCCCTTTTTGGATCTCATGATTAAAAAACTGCCGGATGGGCACCTCACTACAAAAACGTATAGGAAGCCCACAGCTACAAACGCCCTTTTGAGATGGGATAGCCACCATCCGGTCCCCTCAGAAAAGGCATCCCAAAGGGGCAATACTTAAGATTACGGAGAAACTGCTCTACAGAAATAGACTTTAAAATTCAAGCAGATGATCTGAGAAACCGTTTCCAGAATAGAGGCTATCCAGATGGAATTCTGAAAAAGGCCTATCAGGAAACCAAACAAATTGATAGAAATAATCTCCTGGTACCAGCTCCTAAAAGGGAAGAAATGGATACGGTTAGATTCATTACTACCTTTAATAATGGGGCACAACAAGTCCGCTCCATATTACAAAAACATTGGTCTGTTTTGCATATGGATGAAGATATTGGGGAACTGGTGGGACCATATCCTAGTATTACATTCCAGAAGGGTAGATCCTTGGGTGACAGACTAGTTCATAGTCACTACAGCGAACCAAGGCCAGGAACATGGCTTCCAAACAGACCCTCATTTTGGACTTAGTTTTTTCAACTGGCAGGAGGACCGTTATCTGACAGGGCCAAGGGAACCATGTAACTAAGATTTGGAGCTGTGATCCATCAGCACTTCAATGTGGTCACATGCTACATAACACGGTAATTGCAACCTATCTATAGCCTCACCTGTTTATACCTGTATATTGTTCTTGTAAATACAGTACAGACCAAAAGTTTGGACACACCTTCTCATTTAAAGATTTTTCTGTATTTTCATGACTATAAAAATTGTACATTCACACTGAAGGCATCAAAACTATGAAATAACACATGTGGAATTATATGCTTAACAAAAAAGTGTGTGACAACTGAAATTATGTCTTATATTCTAGGTTCTTCAAAGTAGCCACCTTTTGCTTTGATGAGTGCTTTGCACACTCTTGGCATTCTCTTGATGAGCTTCAAGAGGTAGTCACCGGAAATGGTCATCCAACAATCTTGAAGGAGTTCCCAGAGATGCTTAGGACTTGTTGGCCCTTTTGCCTTCACTCTGCGGTCCAGCTCACCCCAAACCATCTCGATTGGGTTCAGGTCTGGTGACCCCATCACTCTCCTTCTTGGTCAAATAGCCCTTACACAGCCTGGAGATGTGTTTGGGGTCAGGGAGGAAATGGTTGAGGAGGTAAGAGTGGCTGGGACCCTAGGAGGTAGCGACCATGCTATTTTAGAATTTTGGATAACTAGAGGAGGAAGACCTGTGAAAACTCAGACTTCAAGGTTAGATTTCAGAAAGGCAGATTTTAAGGGACTCAGAAAGAGAATTGGAGGGATCCAATGGCTGGATATCCTTAAGGACAAAAATGTCCAGGAAGGATGGGAAATCTTGAAAATGAGATTCTCAAAGCACAATCATTAACAATTCCGAAAAGAGGGAAGAATAGGAAGCATTTAACGAAACCAGGATGGATGAACACAGAACTTAAACACATGCTAAAAAGGAAGAAAGAAATGTATATCAAATGGAAAGAGGGAGGCATATCTAAAGAAGAATATAATGATGTCTGCAGAACCTGCAGGGCAAGAATCAGATTAGCTAAAGCTGACAATGAATTAAGGCTTGCAAGAGATGTCAAAATCAATAAAAAGGGATTTTGGGGATATGTCAAAAGTAAAAGAAAAGTCAAAGATGCTATAGGATTTTTACAGGATGAAAATTATGAAATGGTAAGAAAGGATGTTGAAAAGGCCAAACTTTTAAATTCCTATTTTGCATCTGTTTTCTCTCAGAAAAGAAATGTAACATCAACTGATCTTCACTGTCCTATTAAAGGAATAGAAGAATCCAGGATATCTATAAACAGAAAAATAGTGAGGAAACACTTAGCTAACATAAATGAATTCAAGTATCCAGGTCCAGATTAATTACACCCCAGAGTACTGAAGGAGATAGCAGAAGAAATTATTGAACCACTGTCCATAATCTTTGAAAATTCTTGGAGAACAGGAGAAGTCCCAGAAGACTGGAGAAGAGCAAATGTTGTTCCTGTCTTCAAAAAGGGGAAGAAGGTGGACCCAGGGAACTATAGACCGGTGAGTCTGACATCTATACCAGGAAAGATCTTTGAACAAATTATTAAACAACATGTATGTAAGTACCTGGACAAAAATGAAGTGATTAACCAGAGTCAGCATGGGTTTGTAACTAATAAGTCATGTCAGACTAATTTAATTTCCTCCTATGACAGAATCACTGACTGGGTGGATAAGGGAAATGCTGTAGATATATTATATCTTGACTTCAGCAAAGCATTTGACAAAGTATCTCACACAATCCTTATTGAAAAAATGACTAAGTGTGGAATGGACAAGGCAACTGTTAGGTGGATTCATAACTGGCTTAGTGATAGGACCCAAAGAGTGGTAGTAAATGGCTGCACATCGAGTTGGAAGAATGTATCAAGTGGGGTACCACAGGGCTCTGTCCTGGGCCCTGTATTGTTCAACATCTTTATCAATGATTTAGATGAAGGAATTGAGGGTAAACTGATTAAATTTGCTGATGACACAAAGCTAGGAGGGATAGCTAATACTAGAGAAGAGAGAGAGAGGATTCAAAAAGATATAAATAAACTGGAGCAGTAGGCAGCAACTAACAGAATGGTTTTTAACAGGGAAAAATGCAAAGTACTTCATCTGGGAAAAAAAAATGAAAAAAGCGTATACAGAATGGGAGGAATAAGGCTAAGCAACAGCACATGTGAAAAAGACTTGGGTATACTAATAGATCACAGACTGAACATGAGTCAACAGTGTGATGCAGCAGCAAAAAAGGCAAATACAATTCTGGGATGTATTAACAGAAGCATACAGTCTAGATCACGTGAAGTCATTATTGCCCTCTACTCCTCTTTGGTCAGACCTCATCTGGAATACTGTGTCCAGTTTTGGGCACCACATTTTAAAAAAGACATCAACAAACTGGAGCAAGTTCAGAGAAGAGCGACCAGAATTGTGTTCGGTCTGCAAACCATGTCCTATGAGGAACGATTACAGGATTTGGGAATGTTTAGCTTGCAAAAAAGAAGACTGAGAGGTGACATAATAGCTGTATACAAATATCTCAAGGGCTGTCACATTGTAGAAGGATTATCTTTATTCTCATTTGCACACGGAAAGACTAGAAGCAATGGGATGAAACTGAATGGGAGGAGACACAGATTAGATATTAGAAAAAACTTTTTGACAGTTAGAGTGATAAATGAGTGGAACAGGCTGCCTCGAGAGGTGGTGAGTTCTCCTTCAATGGAAGTCTTCAAACAGAGGCTGGACAGACATCTGTCTGGGATGATTTAGTGAATCCTGCTTTGAGCAGGGGGTTGGACCAGATGACCCAGGAGGTCCCCTCCAATTCTACCATTCTATGATTCTATGATTGTCCTGTTGAAAAATAAATGATGGTCCAACTAAGGCCTCTTTCACACTTCCGTTGTGTGACGTCCGTCAAAATCCGTCAAAATGTGAAAAAAACGGATCCGCCAATTTTTTTGGCGGATCCGTTTTTTGCCCATAGACTTGCATTAGTGACGGATTTTGACGGATGGTCGTCCGTTAGGTCCGTTTTTGGACGGATCCGCCAAAAAATTGGCGTCCGTCATTTCAAAAAAACGTCCAATGCAACGTTTTTTTTGACCGCCAAAATGTCGGACAACGGCGGATCCGCTGCATCCGCCATTTTGTACAATGGCCGCATATGGGCAGCGGATCCGCCAGCATCCGTTTTTGACGGAATCCGCCTGCGGATCCGTCGCCACTATTGAAAACCATAGTAAAATGCAGAAAACAGTGTCCGGGGTCTCGGTCTCGGTCTCTCTCTCTCTCTCTCTCTCTACATTTCCTGAACGAAATTTTCCTCATTTCCGGGTGAAATCTTCTTGGCGGATCCGTCAGAAAACTGACCAGTTTTGCATCCGTTTTTTTACTTTTCTGACGGATCCGCCATTTTCACGGATGGGCGGACGTCACACAACGCAAGTGTGAAAGAGGCCTAAACGCAAACCGGATGGAATAGCAAGATGCTGTGGAAGCAATGCTGGTGCAGTATGCCTTCAATTTTGAATAAATCCCCAACAGTGTCACAAGCAAAGCACCACCACACCATTACACCTCCTCCTCTATGCTTCACAGTGGGAACCAGGCATGTAGAGAGTCCATCCGTTCACCTTTTCTGCGTCGCACAAAGACACGGTGTTTGGAACCAAAGAGCTCAAATTTGGACTCATCAGACCAAAGCACAGATTTCCATGTGTTCTTTAGCCCAAACAAGTCTCTTCTGCTTGTTGCTGCCTTAGCAGTGGTTTCCTAGCAGCTATTTTACCATGAAGGCCTGCTGCACAAAGTCTCCTCTTAACAGTTGTTGTAGAGATGTGTCTGCTGCTAGAACTCTGTGTGGCATTGACCTGGTCTCTAATCTGAGCTGCTGTAAACCTGCGATTTCTGAGGCTGGTGACTCGGATAAACTTATCCTCAGAAGCAGAGGTGACTCTTGGTCTTCCTTTCCTGGGGCGATCCTCATGTGAGTCAGTTTCTTTGTAGCGCTTGATGGTTTTTTGCAACTGAACTTGGGGACACTTTCAAAGTTTTCCCAATTTTTCGGTCTGACTGACCTTCATTTCTTAAAGTAATGATGGTCACTCATTTTTCTTTACTTAGCTGCTTTTTTCTTGCCATAATACAAATTCTAACAGTCTATTCAGCAGGACTATCAGGTGTGTATCCACCAGATTTCTGCACAACACAACTGATGGTCCCAACCCATTTATAAGGCCAGAAATCCCACTTATTAAACCTGACAGGGCACACCTGGGAAGTGAAAACCATTTCCGGTGACTACCTCTTGAAGCTCATCAAGAGAATGCCAAGAGTGTACAAAGCACTCATCAAAGCAAAAGGTAGCTACTTTGAAGAACCTAGAATATAACACATAATTTCAGTTGTTACACACTCTTTTGTTAAGTATATAATTCCACATGTGTTAATTCATAGTTTTGATGCCTTCATTGTGAATGTACAATTTCCATAGTCATGAAAATACAGAAAAATCTTTAAATGAGAAGGTGTGTCCAAACTTTTGGTCTGTACTGTATATAAAATTAATCTTGGACTGCTCTTTTATCTCGATACATGAACCCCCATGTCCGCCCGCTCGGTTGATTGTACGCTACCCGGGTTGGTTTCTGACCCAATACAAGCCTGTTGTCGGATGGGGTTTATGTGAAACGAGGAACTGGTGGCAGAATACCGTACTGTTTTAGTGAGGAACTCTGGCAGTGACCGCCGGGAGGTTTATATAATAATAATCTTTATATAGCGCCAACATATTCCGCAGCGCTTTACATTTTAACAGTTTCAAAACGCAAGTCATAAGTAACAACGTTAACAATACAATAATTATATATACAATACAATAATTCTATATATATATCCCCAGCCTGGACTGGTGATATATATCCCCCCTCACTGGGAGCGCCTCATTAACTCATACCTATAAGGGAAGCCTTTCCGGCGACTATTTGCCATCGGTGTAGTTCCCTGACAGACCTGGGGCAAGTGGTGGTGCCAGAGAGCCAATCCCTGCTGGGTCCTTCTATCCTCTCCCCCGAGGTGAACGAAGTCGACACCCCCTTCCCGTTACAAGCGTATCATACGAACGTGTGCCGTACGAGGAAAAAACGGACAGCACACTTACCAATCTAATTCAATATGGCTATTTAGATGACAGTTATTTCACACAGACACTCAGTCTGGGGATAATAAACAAAAAACACAGCATGCACTATTCTATCCCGAGTTTCGGATGAGATTTATCCATCCAAGTCTACACACGAAAACACAAGAGGAACATCCATGTGGCATCCGATTTTTATGGATACATTTGCATTATTTAAGGGGTTGTCCACAACTAGGACAACCACTTCACAATCTAAATGTTTGGCCCTGATAAAATAAAAAGCTTATACTCACCTCCCATGCCGGCGCATTATCAGAGGTGTAGGCACTCGTGGTACCCAAAGCTCTCGGTTGCATGACACGTAGTGCCCGGCACCCAATCAGCGCTGGAGTTATTGTCTCCGCCTTCTATCAAACTGAACATTAAGAGGAAGCTGGGCTGCGAATGATCTTTGACTTCCTCTTCATGTTCAATTTGTACAAAGGCGTGGACAGTGACGCCAGCGCTGATCGGGCACCGGGCACCACGTGGACATCATGCAACCGCACGAGAGCCCCGGGACCACGAGTGCAGACATCGCTGGAACACCACCAGCACCAGAGGTGAGTATAAGATTTTTTTTTTTATCGGAGCCAAACAATTAGATAGAGATAACTTAATAAAATTAATATTTAATAAACATTTTTTGTGAAGGTGTAGCCTGAGCACAATTTTTCTAAATAGAATTAAGGCCCCATATATACAATATGCTAGTGTTGGCCGCAGCCCACAAACTACATGTGACCAGCCGACCATCTAAGGCTGGTTCACATTAATGTTCGAGTCCGCAGCGTGGTGCTGTGGACTTCTTTCCTTAAAGCTTTGCCTACTTCCGCATGCGTCCTGCGTACCTATCTTTAACATTGGGTACGCAGGGACATGCGTTGTATGCGGATGCGTCCGTGTACGGCGTTTTGAAGTGCCCGCCGAACACAAGAAAATGTAACATGTCGCATTCGGAGGGCACGTCAAAACGCCACACGAGGACGCATTCGCATACAACGCATGTCCCTGCGTACCCAATGTTAAAGATAGGTACGCAGGACGCATGCGGAAGTAGGCAAAGAAGTCCGTAGCACCACGCTGCGGACTCAAATGCTAATGTGAACCCAGCCTTTTGTATATTAGGGTCCTCTGACTCTTCACTGATACATAATTTGGGGAAGAGGAGGACAGGTTCAAGGACAACAATAACGTTGTTCCAGGGGATCAGAGGTATCTGGCACAGGATTAAGGCCCCCATACACATTAAACTAATATAATAATAATAATAATAATAATCTTTATTTATATAGCGCCATCATATTCCGCAGCGCTTTACAGTTTAACAGTTTCAAAACACAAGTCATAAGTAACAACGTTAACTATACAATAATTAAAGCAAAATAAGACGCCCTGCTCGTGAGAGCTTACAATCTACAATGAGGTGGGGGAGATACAAAGTACAGGTGTGTATATACAATGGTGCATTTACAATGATGGTCCAGCCATCTTGAGGGAGTGAGGGATGGATGGAGATAGTGAATGGGCTACACACACACTTAAGGCTGGGTCTCACATAGCGATACACCAGCGATCCCGACAACGATCAGGATCGCTGGTGTATCGCTACATTATCGCTGCTGAGCTGCCAAACAGGCAGCTCAGGCAGCGATCAGTACAAGCGACACTGCGGGTAACATCGCTTAGTTTACCCGCAGTGGTAACCTGGATACCAGTCGCCCATGATGCAGGGAGCTGGTATCCAAGGTACACAGCGGGTTTCTAGGCACAGCCCCCGCCTGGAAACCCGCTGTGTACCTTGGTTACCAGCGGATCGCTGGTCTCCCACCTGTCACACCGCAGCGATGCGTGCCTGTCAGCGGGAGACCAGCGATCAAAAAAATGTCCTGACCTTTCAGCGACGATCAGCGATACCCGGCAGGGGGGCTGATCGTCGCTGAATGTCACACACAGCGATATCGCTGGTGAGCTCGCTGCTGCGTCACAAAACTAGTGACTCAGCACCGATCTCGCTAGCGATATCGCTATGTGAGACGGGGGCTTTACACATAGAATGACTTTGATTAGTGAATGTGATAGGCCGCTCTGAACAAATGTGTTTTGAGGGAGCGCCTGAAACCATGCAAATTGTGGATAGTCCTAATTTCTTGGGGTAGAGCATTCCACAGGATTGGCGCAGCGCAGGAGAAGTCTTGGAGTCGGGAGTGGGAGGTACGGATTAGTGCAGAGGTTAGTCGAGAGTCGTTTGCAGAGCGCAGCAGTCGGTTAGGCCGATAGAAATGAGGGAGGAGATGTAGGGGGGTGCTGCACTGTGGAGAGCTTTGTGGGTGAGAACCAGTACTTTGAATTGGATCCTATAATGAATGGGCAGCCAGTGTAAGGACTGGCGAAGAACGGACAATATAGGCTAAATCCATCGATATTTACTTGTTCAGCTGACAATCTAGTGCGCATGGGGCACCGGCCAACTATTGGTCGAGGAAGATATTGATGGGGTTTGTCCATTTTTTGACTCCTGATCGCACTGATTTACATGCGATAAGCCGCCGGCTGTCACTTTCTCATAGAGAACACAGAAACGCTCGGCTGTGTACTGGAGAGTCGGCTGAGATGGCGTTCGGCCAGTGTTTTGGAGAGTTTACTCCACTCACATTAAAATGCATGAACACTTGACAGTCCACCTAAGGTGCTTAGAAAAAGAACCTCCGGAGATATTTCACACTAACGGCCCATCAGTAATCACTACTTTTCAATTATTTGTAAGCTTTCAGAAGAATAATTTACCAGTGTTAATGAAGCTCATCAACAACCAGTAAATTCATTTCTTGTTAATTATTGATTGTGATGCTGTAATAACCAGAATCGCGTTTGATAAATACAAATGCTGCTCATGGAGACTGCTAAGTATGCCATGCTGCCTCACACATGGTTTCCACAGGAGTCCCTGGTAGGCATGAATAATGTTCTGTACACACACAATGAGGGTCCTCCTAAAGGAAGGCACAGCCAGATCTTTGGTGCAGAACTTTCCAAATCACTGAACATTTGTCAGTGGTTTAGAAAGTCAACTTGTATAAAGGGACCTTAAAGTGAATCTGTCAGCAGGATTGTGCTCAGTAACCTACAGACAGTGTCAGGTCAGTGCCGTTATACTGATGAAAATGATACCTGGGGTGAATAAATCTGTCTTGCGGTTGTTGTTTAATCTTTATTTTCAGTTAATGATAAGCTCGTGCCCTCAAGTGGGGTTTACGCATGTGGTGCTCTGATTAGGTATTCATAATGCAGACTGCTGACAGGTCACTGATCCTCACTGACCTGCCCCTAGTTTACATAATTCTATACAGCATGGCTTGAAAAAAAATTTACATTCATCAGGCAGGCACCTGGGTCGCCTACACTGTAGCATGATAAGGTGGATAATATGACTGTTTTCATGTTATTTATAGTTTTGCTGTGCAAAAAAAAAGTCTTAATCAAAATGGCGCCGGTAGCTGCACCTGTGCAGTAGCATCTATTACTTTACGATAGATGCTACTGCGCAGGTGCCATTTTTGGTTTTGGTAGAAAAAAAGAAATTAGGCGCCTGTGCACTAGAATCGTTTTGAATTTTTTTTTCTCCATCAAAATGGCGCTGGCAGCAGCGGTGGCGCAGTAGCATCTGTCGGAACGCAACAGATGCTACTGCGCAGGCGCGGCCACCCCTGCCATTTTGATATATATATTTTTTTTTTTTACAACAATACTATAATTTCTAAATAACATGAAAACAGCCATATTATCCTCCGGATCATGCTGCAGCACAGGCGCCGCTGCCGCTGCCTGCCTGATGAATGTGAATTTTTTTTTCCCCAAGTCATAATTTTATGTTGTATGTAAAATAGGAGGCGGGATCAGTGACCTGTTATAAGCTCATAAGATGAATATGGAAGCTGAGCACCAAATGAAGACCCCCAATAGGCCGCCCAGGAGCACGAGAATATCAATAACTCAAAACTGAAAATAAAGATTAAACAACAATCACAAGACGGATTTCATCACCCCAGGTATCATTGTAATCAGTATAACGGCGCCGATCTGACAATGTAGGTTACTGTACACAATCCTGCTGATGGGTTCACTTTAAAGGGATTGTCCACTGCTTAGAAATGAATGACCCATCAATACCATATTTGTGGTGATCCTACACTCATGAGCTCTTATCACCTCCATTTATTGTACAGTGGCCGTTGTAAAGAACTACAGCTCAGTTATGGACAGACCCTTATAAAATGAACCTGTCAAAAGTTGGAAACTTTTGCTTTTATTTTATTCCAGCTGCTCCCGAGTATTCAGTATTTTTCATTTTTAGATTTCAAGAATGGTTCCAGAGATATGGGCATTTTAACTTAGTGCTAATTTTTATGTTCTTTACCAAGAGGGTGTGGCTAATAGGATTGTCTGGTGGATATCTTAGACTATGTTCCCATGATGACTTTTGATGCTTTTTGATGTTGCAGCTATCATTTAAATTAAGTACCGTATATACTCGTGTATAAGCCGAGATTTTCAGCACCTTTTTTTGTGCTGAAAATGCCCCCTCGGCTTATACAAGTCATATGGCAGAAACCAGCGGGGGAGGGGATGCAGCGGCAGGAGTCGGTGGCTGGGACATCATACTCACCCTCCCCGTGCCATCGTTGAACGTCTCTGCAATCCTGCGTTCTCCCCGGCTTCCTGCAGCTCTCCAGCGCTGAGCGGTGACGTAATACCGCTCATTAAGGTCATGTAATATGGACGCGACGCCACTCCCATGGGCGTGGCCTCCATATTCATGGCCTTAATGAGCGGTATTACGTCACCGCTCAGCGCTGGAGAGCTGCAGGAAGCCGGGGAGAGCTGCAGGAAGCCGGGGAGACGCAGGATTGCCGGCCGGGACGTTCAGCGATGGCACGGGGAGGGGTGAGTATGATGGAGGAGGATGGGGGAGCATGGAGGAGGACAAGGAGCATGGAGCAGGACGGGGGGAGGACGGAGAGCACGGAGCAGAACGGGGGAGGACGGAGAGCACGGAGCAGGACGGGGGGGAGGACGGAGAGCTCGGAGCAGAACGGGGGAGGACGGAAAGCTCGGAGCAGAACGGGGGGGGACAGAGAGCACGGAGCAGAACGGGGGGAGGACGGAGAGCACGGAGCAGGACAGGGGTGGGCACAGATGAGATGGGGGAGTGCGAGCTAGAGGGGGAGCACGGAGCAGACGGGGGAGGATGGAAAGCACGAGCAGGACAGGATAATGAGCAGGACGGAGGGGAGCACAGAGTGAGAATGGGGGGCACAGAGCTGGATGGGGGAGCACAGAGCAGGACGGCAACTTAACACGAGGTCATGAGTTTTCCAAGTTTTTTGTGGCAAAATTAGGGGGGCGGCTATACACGCGGTCGGCTTATACATGAGTATATACGGTAACATGCGTTTTAAAGCGTTTTATGATGCTGCGGGTTTGTCTCTGTTGATTGCTTTTTTTTGCTTTGACAAAACTTTATTGATATACTTAGTTGCGGATTACACGCACATGTACGGTTTTTTCCTGCGGAATTTCCGCACCTAATGTAAGTCTATGGGGGAATTGTGCACAGAATACTCAGCGTACCCGCAAGACAAATTAACATGTTGTGGATTTGAAACATTCACCTCAGGTCAGTTTACACAGTGATAAAAAGAAGCTTAGTGTGCATGAGATTTCTATAAATCCCATCCACTTTGCTGGAACGGTAAGGCGCTGCATTTAGCAAAAACACTGCACCAAAAGCTCATTGTGTGAACGCAGCCTTAAAGCGGCTCTGTACACTGGGAGCCATACCCTCTAGGTGAAGACCATAAGCACTAAATGAAAAGGCTTATAGCTAGTGCCATATGGTGGATTTAAAAATGAAAAATACTGACTACTCAGGGGGCAGTGGAAATTAGAGCAAAAACTGAGAGCTTTTCACCTAATGACAGGTCTTCTTTAGGTAACTAGACAAGTTTAAGAAGCTTCATTTATACTAGGGGCTGACTTTACATCATTTATTAGAATGTGTACTAAAAGCTCACCTTCCACTCGTCATCATCACTATAGATTGGTACCGGTATATCCTGTATGCTGTAGAAATGCTTTGCTCTCTCTGTGGTCACAACCTGTACTTCAACCTGTAGGGAGAGAGAATTATTAGCAGCCAGGGCTTCCAGGATGTAAGGCCATGTTCACATGTTCAGTATTTGGTCAGTATTTGACATCGGTATGTGTAAGCCAGAATCAGGAGTGGAGCAATCAGAGGAAAAGTATAATAGAAACACGTCACCACTTCTGGATTTATCACCCACTCCTGATTTTACCTTACAAATACTGAGGTAAAAACCTCACCAAATACTGACCGTGTGCACATGGACTAATGGTAAAACAAACCACCATCATAACTACCGTAATACACTTTGCATGGAAATGATATGATGGCATAATGTTTATGTATTAGTAAAAGCGACCAATATGTAATATGTACCTCAAAATGGCATCAATAAAAGCGTCAGCTAAGGGCACAAAAAACAGACTCCCAAGCACCAATAAAATACCACAGGCAAAGAGAACAGCTCACCACACCGCCATCATTAACATTCCGGGTGCCACAGCCTGAACAGAAGTGAAGAAAAATGCAACTGAAGAAAAAGTCCTCAACCCTCCAGGATGAACTCTTATTCTTTATTCCAAAATCATGTGCATAGACAAAATTTAAAAAAACGTTTCAGAATGAAATTCATTAATCGTAGCCTGTTACAAAACCGAAAAAAAAATCACGTCTAACTAATAATAATAAAAAAAAAACTGGACAAGTTTGTTATTAAATGTATTGAAATGAAAAACTATGTTGTCAGGTCAATTTTACCACACAGTGAACACAGTAAAAATAAAGCAAAAAAATGGTGGAATTGCATTTTGTGTTTTTTTTCTGTTTTCTCGTACATTGTAGGGTGAACTTAATGGTATCGGTCAAAACTACAACTTGTCCTGCAAAAAAAAATAAATAAAAAATAAAAAGGTTACGGTTCTTGGAACAAGTAAAAGGAAAAAGCAAAACTGCAAAAATGAAAAAGTCCCTGGTAACTAAAGGGTTGAGCAATTTATAACAAACTACACTTTGCACTCAGAATTGCAAAATAAATAGGTATTCTTCGCATACATAATCTAATCCTATTCATTTGCATGGGATCCTTATATATTGTACACCCATACCAAAGTATATGAACGCAATGCAAAATGTAGAGAAATTCACCTTTATCTCCGCACTCTAAGATTCATAGTTGTGAAAAGACTCTAAGCAGTTTATATATGTGATCTTCATTTGTGCATTAGTAAGTTTTATATCAGTACATTTAAGAGGTTTTCTACTTTTAGAAAAGTGGATCCAAAACATTGTCATCATGTAAAATAAAATCAAATAGAACTCACCCTCCCCAGGTCCGGTGCCATCTCTCTGCCGCTGCTCCAGTTTCAGTGTTTTGGCTGCAAGGGTGACGTAACGTCATCAGCTCACTTCACCACTGCAGCCAATCACTCAGCTCAGTGGCGGTTCAGCCAGTGATTGGCTACTGTGGTGATGTGAGCTGATGACGTTATGTCACCCCGCAACCAAAACACTGAGACTGTAGCAGCAGAAGAGAGCCGGTGCTGGACCTGAGAGGGTGAGTACTATCTGATTTTGGTAATTTACATGACAGGCAATATTTAGGATCTAATTTTTGAAAACTGTAAAACCCCTTTAAAGAGAACCTGACAGCTCCTATAGCCCCTAACCTGCCACTATGTTTGTATTGCACTCTTTTCTTGAATTCTAACAAGACTCCTTTTGCTGAATAAATGTAAAATTGACCCTAAAGGGGGTTGTCCTACTAGGACAACTCATTATTAAACTAAATGTTCGGCCCCAATAAAATAATAAAGTCTATACTCGCCTCCCGTGCCGGCTCCATTCCAGCGGTGTCGTCACTCGCGGTATGCAGGGCTGTGATGTGGCGTTGTGACATGTGACCCGGCACCCAATCAGCGCTGGCATCACTGTCTCGCCTTCGGACAAACTGAACAGGAAGAGGAAGCCAGGGATCAGCTGCAGCCCGGACTTCCTCTTCATGTTCAGTTTGTCCGAAAGAGGAGACAGTGAGCCAGCGCTGATTGGGCGCCGGCATCACGTGTCACAACACAGCATCACAGTCCCAGGACCAAGAGTGACGACACCGCTGGAACGGAGCCGGCACGGGAGGTGAGTATAGGCTTTATTTTTTTTATCGAGACCAACCATTTAGTTTCAGAAGGGGATGTTCTAGTAGTGGACAACCCCCCTTTAAACCCTGCGCTTGTGCTATGTAAAATAGTGGGTAACTAGTCATTGCCACTCTCGTGTATGGCTGAGGTCTGCATGACTGCACCAATGAAGCCGTGGAGCATACACCCCCATTTTCCCACCCCAACAGTGATGTTGCTCTTACAAATCATGTCACTCCCACTCACAGGGACATGCTTACATGATGAGAGGGAGGATTAATCTGGGGAAATCAACACATCCCCTCCATGAGTGGTCACCCAGTGATTTACATAAATGCAAAACGCTGGGTTTAAAATACTTTTATACGGTAATTATTCAGCAATCACTAAGCAGCAAAAAGGGCCTTGTTAGAATGCACATGGTGGCGGCTTAGAGGGGCTATGGCAGCAAATAAGTTCCCTGTAAGAATATACTGGATGTGGCACCTACCCAGGTATCTTTTGTAGGCCAGACACTAGAGCGGGCAGCTTCAGGGCCGCCACACTGCCGGTGACGCCAACAAGTACATGGATGGCGCAGGGTGAGGATGAGGTCACGGAGTCAGGCGAGTCTTCACCAGAACTGTCCATTTCTTACAACCTGCAGAAGACATAATAAACCAAGTAAAAAGGCGTCTTCTCGTGGTCACACAATGCCCAGATTTACTGCAGAACAACTGACTTATAATTACACGTATAATGTAAGATAAGATCTTCCTTGCTTAGTTATTTGCTTATGATCAAGTCTACGGCATCAATCGCGGCTCTCACAGAAGATACTATGTGAAGCTGAATAATAAAACTTGAAGATAAGAATAAGCATTAATCTCCAATTAAGTTTAGCACTGGTTATAGCCAAGAATTAAGAAAAAATAGTTAATATTGGTAAGAAACATCTGCCCATTCTGTACACTGATGAAGATTTCACAAAGACACCGAAACCTGGTTGTTCTTTAATTGCTAAAAGAGGCAACACCAAGTCACCTGGCCTATACTCTACTATTCTAAAGACAACACGCACATGGCGGGACACATGCAGTTTGCACAGAAGCGGCAGACCAAAATATAAGTTATGAAAATATGACTATAGAAAGAAACATTTTTCATCTATGAAACACAATAAACAGTACAATATTAACCATTTCATCAACTCTAGTTCCACACGTCATCATTATCATACAATATTTAATGTCATAATCGAATCTCTTTTTTCCAATATACTTTAATTAAAAATTCCCTATCCTTCCCTCACCATGCTATTTGTTTTCCTACTTTCCGTTTGATGGCGCTTCGTTTAAAAGCCCCCAGTGCATGTTGGGATACTTAAACGAGTCGTCGTCATGGGGCACAGGATGCAGTCACTACCGCAGCTTCTGCCCCCCACCCTGAAATGAACCCCCACCCTGAAATGAAGCCTCATCAGTGATCTCTGTTCCAGGCACTGGGCTAGTTCCTGCTCTACTGAGCATGTGTCAGTTTTCTCATTAGAATCTTGTCCCTGTGCAATATTTTTCTCAGTGCATAATGACAGTGCCCTCCATCGCCAGCTCTATTGTCACTTGCATAGTCGGGGCTGATCTCTGCTTTTTCTGCTCACCGAGTAATCTCCTTACAATGTGCAATGCAAGTGTGCGCTCTTGAAGGCTTGTCACTTTTTATCAGAGCTGGCAAGGGAGTGCACTGTCACTGTGCATTAAAAAGAATATCGCACAGTGACAAGATCCTACTGAGCATACGTCAGAAATGATAATCGACGCATGCTCAGTACAGCATGGACTAGCCCAGACCCTGAAACGGACGTTACTGAGGACGCTTTGCTTCAGGTTGGGGGCAGAGTCTGCGGTAGAGACCACAGTCTGTGCTCCCTGATGACGTCTTGTTAGCAAGCACTGGTGCTCTCAAAGGAAGCGTCACCATAGAGAATGTAGGTATAAAATAAAACAGGTAAGTGAAGTGAGGGAACAATAGGGAATTTTACATTAAAGTATGGTAGAAAAAAAGATTAGATTAAGAAATTAACTAGACATTTAAGATTAAAATAAATGTTAGTTTTGGACCACCCCTTTATTCCCACTACTCACAATGCATCTGCAGCCTCACAGCATTTTATACAACATCACAAGAGAAAATCAAATGACTTTAGGGTTATCAGGGTTATTTCAAATTAATATCAAAGTGTTACAGTAATCTGAAAGAGGGGAAGACTGGCAAAGTAAAGTCCTCAGTGGGAGACATTTTGGATTTTAGCGTTGGATTCCAGGTAACCTAGTGGTATGAAGTTGGGTCCATATTAAGATCTTTAGCTTAAACAGTTATTTATGGGTACAGTAAATAAACATGGGGTATGAAGGAGATAACATACCGTAAATGTTAATACATACTTACTTTGTTTCGTTTTATTGTCATTTTACTTTTGTAAACTCCTTTGTGGCATCTAAACTGTTAAATTCCATACATATACATATGCCCAACTTATACTGAAGGTATCAGCAATGTATTAGGTACATAAACCAGGTTACTGGTCAGGTGTGGGGTGTACTCGGTAAATGGAAGCGTGCAGGCAAGTGCTACATTATCTGTAATGCCTTTTATTGTCTGTACAAGTCCCCTCTAAAATGTACAGTGCTGCGGAATATGTTGGCGCTATACAAATAAAATTATTATTATTATTACATTTTTCTAGGATGTCGTTTTTAATGGTGTCATTTTTTTACAACTGGATGCTCAAATAAGCGCTATTGTTTCTATTTATCATCGGAGGTGAAAGTACCGGATCCAGAATTAAACTACTCAACCCAAAATACATGTACATGAAGGGGGACAATTCCTTCTCAAGTGCTATATTCCCCCTTAGAACATATGAAACATCCTGTACTCCCCTCCAGCGCCGTTGTCCCACGACAAATCGGACAGCGCAGGTCTGATTTCTGCGCTCATCTGCATAGATAGCGAGTACAGGATTTATAATTTTTAATTTAAAGGGGAATATAGCAAATGAGAAGGAGTTGTCTGAGTGGTGGACAACAAGTAAAAATGAATTGTCCCCAGAGCTGGCCAGCCCCTGTAATAGATCAGGACAGCTCTCCATAGTTGTGTGATCACCGCCTGCTCTGCTGGTGAAGGATGGAGGAAGCAGAGATCCAGGAGTAGATACGGGAGCTGGGACCAGGCTAGAGCAGCCAATCAGGTCGCTACTTTCGCTATCCAAAATTGAGCGCATGAAGCTGATTGGTTGCTATTGGTAACACTGTCCTCTGCCCCACGAGCTCAGAGAGGCGGGCAGCGGGAGCCGACAAGAAGCAGGACATAAGCATGGACCGAGAACGTGTCCGGAAGTAATACGTGACATTACCGTGTGTCATTGTGGACCGGGCCGAGACACTGGAGCCATTAGATCTAATCTCGACTAAATCTCTATGTTAATCCACTAAACCCTTCCGGGCCAATCGGCGCACTACTAATCCAACGTACCGTGCTGCAAAACCATGTGACATGCTTCCATCCGGTTACGTGACTAAACAAACTACATGTCCCGAAGTCCTTTGCGCTCAGGCCGACGCTGTGATGCAGTGATGATTTGCTTCCTGTGCTGTGGGGGCGCCCTCTGGTGGTTAAAGACAGGAATATCACAGAGCGTGTTCTGCAGAGGTGTAACCACGGAGCATGCGCCGTGACATCACATGCTGAGCTCTGTACAGATGTCCCTGACTAGATTGGTGCACAAATGGCTACATAAGAACACAGTGAAGCCCTTCCCGAATGTCGCTTCTGGCCAGGGTCACACCAGCGTATGTTCTCTCGTGCGAGAGAATCGGGCGAATATGCTAATGACGCTCGGCTCAAACTCAGTGTCATCTGCGCATGCTCCGATTCAATAAGATGAGCTATGAGCATCACAGGTGTGGAGAAGATGGAGAATGTCATTTCCATCTTCTCCGTTATCTCTGGGAGCGTACATCGTACCGCACACTGATCATTAGGTTGAGGAGCAGTTATGGGTAGCACCATTTTTCCATTTGAAGAACTAACACAGAAAAAAAAAGCCATGAAATAAAACACAAATTCCAACATTGTTTTTTTGGCATTTTTACAGAATTTATTGTGAGGTAAAAGGAGATTATTTAAATTAAAATATAACTTTTAATCAGATATCCATAACAGATGGAGGGATTAACCCAAATTTATACAAGGTTAAAAAACCGATTAGACCTACAGGGAGAAATATATCAGCCGTGCCTAAAGGCAACAGGACAGTGGCATACAAACAGGCATACAATAGTGTTTGGCCACAGGTAGATCCATTATCTTTTCTCTTATTGTGTGGCGATGAGATTTCATCCTTGTTCTCAGTTTTTGTCCTGTCTCCCCCACATACAGAACCCCAGCTGGACATTATTGGTACTAAAGGTCCAACTGGGGTCTGTATGTGGGGGAGACAGGACAAAAACTGAGAACAAGGATGAATTCTCATCTCCACACAATAAGAGAAAAAAGAATGGATCTACCTGTGGCCAAACATTTTGTATGCCCGATCACAGCACCATGGACATGAAATTACTGGTATTGAAAGTGCAAATTGCCTCTTCAGAAAAAAAGAGGTCTTGAACTCTATAGCGCCACTTGTTGGAAGTAGCGATCCTACAATCAACCTTTAACAAGTCTTGTAATATGAACTTCACATCTCAGAGAGACAGAAGAGTCTGGGAGTATAAACTAATGACGACCTTTGACACTCTCAGTGCAGGAATGAATGTGTCGCATGGATTTATGTCTTTTTACAACAATTAAGGAATTTGCTCCTCAGACCTTGTGGGGGCATCAACACAGTACCAGACCCCAATCAGAGGGCAATAAAACTTTCACTCCTTATCTATGAGCTGTTCCAGTATTTATGGCCACCACTGTTTATCCCTCTCCCATAATGACAGTTCTTCTTCACGTCACTTGTCTTATCTATTGTTTTATTTCTGTGCTGCTTCGTGCATAAATGTGATTCTTCAGATTTTGGTTCCATTATAGTTTTCACTATATTTTGTTAGCCATTAAAAGGTATCATACCCACAAGATTGCTTCTCCCACTGAGAGCACTCTATATGTTTTCTTCAGATTTTGTATTAGTCTAGCCGGATGAAGAGACCGGAGTAGTCTAGAAAGCTTGCAATTTACTATCTTTTCAGTTAGCCATTAAAAGGTATCAACCACTGAGGACTCTCAATTCTGAACATTTTCCTGGAGGAGGTAGATATCATGTGCTGTATTGCATTACAGTCTCTTCTTTTAGTAGGGAAATAGTCTGGTTTCATTGGGTAGAGCTTCTTGTTCCATATTTTTGCAATCCCCTGCGTCCCAGTGACATCCAGTCCCTGTAACAATGTGTTGTCTAGTACGACAGCTGGTTAGATTGAACAGGTAGGAATATTTCCAGTCTGAGGGATATAGGAGATCAGGGTTCCCAACTCCAGTCCTCAAGGCCCACCAACAGCTCATGTTTTCAGGATTTCCTTTGTATTGCACAGGAGATGCAATTATCACCTGGGCAATACTAAGGAAATCCTGAAAACATGACCTGTTGGTGGGTCTTGAGGACTGGAGTTGGGGAACACTGTAGTAGATGACACAAGGTTTTTCACTCTCACATTTAACCTTTACAAATTCACTTTGGAATGTTGTTTTAACCCCTCTAGTATTTGGCTATTCCCTAAGAGGTGTTCCTTGTCTCCCTTGGTACCTTCTTTACTGGGTGGCACTGGCCCGGTGTGTGATTTACTGCCCACCTAGGTGGACTATTCCAGCTGGCTGTCGGTAATGACACCCCACTAGAGTTTATGCTTATAGATAAACTTGGTTGTCTTCAACTGTAACAAAATATCTGGAATATTTCTGCTTCTGAATGGCGAATGGCCAAATAGGGCATAGTCTTCGCAATTATGGGTAAATCGGTGAGAATAACTATAGCTTTGTGATGTCTAGTGAACTTGTCCCAATCTTTACTCAACACATTATTTTATCTGTGTGGCATTGTTCCACCCAGAAGAATTATTACCAAAATTGCATACACACCCCAACCTGACATTCTTGTGGATTAGTTGAGAATAGTACCAACGTTTTGTAGTGTGATGTGTAAATTCACACAGGATTTTCTTTCACCTTTACTTGGGTTGATGTGGACAGCAGTCCTTGGAACAGCTCGTAAAACCTTGATTTCCTCACGTGTTCTTTTGTGTAGACCCAGTCACAAGGTTTCAGACAGTGAGCTCCAGTTAGAACTTCTGGGTCTGGGATAGAACAGAAAACATTAGAATGGATATCTGTTAAGGGTATGCCACACTAAACGAGATCGCAAACGAGATCGCAAACGAGATCACTAAAACGTCACTATTTTGCGATCTTGTTAGCGACCTCGTTGTGTGTGGCATGTAGCAACGATGTGGCCCCTGCTGTGATGTCGCTGATCGTTCACTAGCGATCTGGACCGTTTTTTGATCGTTGGCGTCCCGCTGGCACCTTTTGCGAACAACGAGCGACCTCGTTTGTGACGCATATGACTTTTGCGTCACGGAGTGGATCACAATATCTGTAAGTTCTCTTTTGCGTCACAGAGAGGATCGCAGGTTGCAAAGCAGGCTAGCAGGACGCAGAGAGCAGGAGCGATGCTGGAAATTCCTATGAATCAGAAGCGCTCAGTACATGCTAATGACAGATCCTAACGACCGCCAAAGTCGTTAAAGAGATCGCTGACCGCTGATGTGTCGTTTATGAGATCTCCTGTTTGGCAGCTACTAGCGACCTAAAAGAGATCACACCAACGATTGCGTCGTTATCGTGATCGCAAACGAGATCGCTAAGTGTGGCAGCACCTTTAACTGTTGCTGTAATCTCTCCCAGAGATCCTGTTAGATATCCTGGTCTGCCCTCTTGTTTCCTACTGTTTTTATTTCTTTTGTGTGGGCCTGCTGATCCTACAAAGTCTAAGTTTTTGCATTTGCATAACTATTTTGGGCCTAATTCATCAAAGATTCAACAGCTGAATCATGGTGTTAAAGCTTTGAAACGCTTAACAAATTAGGCTGGAGTCACACACACCGAGTAAAAAATCTGACCGTTTTAGTCGGTCGATAATCGGATTAAAATTTCATGAACATTGATGCGACTAGCATCCGATTTTTTGTAGTTGATGCGATTTAGTCGCATCTGACCGTAGTTGTCACATCCGATTTACATCCGAATTGCGAGAATTTCTCGCAGGCTTGCAAAACTGACATATAGTGGATCCAAAAGAATAGTATTTAAATCACAATAGAAAGAATAGATATATACACATAGAACACATATATATATATATACACACATGTCATTGTGACGTGTATATATATATATATATATTTATAGTTCCTAGACTTCTACATACTGTAATAGCCGCTAATTCAATTGCCGGCTTTTGTGAAATCACAGAAGCCGACATGAAATGATACATTGTTTACACACAGTTAACCATGTAATTTCCTGTATTTTGATATATGGTTGGAACTTACAATTACATAAGTGTATGTGTACAAAATTTCAGACATGTAGGGGTTAATTAAAGGTGTAAATTCGTTGTAAAAAAAATGTGTCAAATCTCTAATTAGAATTGCCCTTTCTGGGGTGTCTGGGGGCAGATGTCAGTAGCCAGGGGGGGGCACAAAAAAAATGTACCCTCCCTAGGCTATTATTATCTGCCCCCACTCGCTTGCTTTGTCTGTCTGGTGGAGAAAATACAGCGGGAACCCCCGCATTTTTTTTACAACGAATTTACACCTTTAATTAACCCCTACATGTCTGAAATTTTGTACACATATACTTATGTAATTGTAAGTTCAAACCATATATCAAAATACAGGAAATTACATGGTTAACTGTGTCTAAACAATGTATCATTTCATGTCGGCTTCTGTGATTTCACAAAGCCGGCAATTGAATTAGCGGCTATTACAGTATGTAGAAGTCTAGGAACTATAAATATATGTATATATATATGTCACAATGACATATATATATATATATATATATATATATATGTATTCTATGTGTGTATATGTATTGATTCTATTCTTTAATAAAGCTGTCAGTGTGATTTTACAGTATAGCCGGGGATGAATTGCCGGCTTTTCTAAAGGACACCAGTGCGATTTAATCGCAAGTCACACGTGCGGTCCGTTTGTAATCAGATTTTTCAGCGCTCCCATTGACTTGCATTGGCGATAGTCGACCCACAATCGGTGACAATCGCAGCATGCTGCGATTGCACTCGGACGTTTAAAACGGACCACAAAAAATCTGATGGTGAGAGCTGCTCCATAGATTAACATAGGTCCGACTGCAATGCGATATTTCATCGCATTGCAGTCGTCCGATTTTGTCGCTAGTGTGACCCCAGCCTTAGGCACAACTCGGATTTGCTCCTAAATTTTGTGACTTTTGGCATCTTCACTCTAGTTTCTCTCAGATCCGCTGGAATGGGCAGAGATGGTGCAGGACAGGGACGTGTATCTAATTAATGATGAGCTATAGCATTCCCTACACCTGAAATCTCATTGCACTACCTGACTGTAGTGAGATGTTTGGGTGGTGCATGGAGGTGCATGTCACTCATCAGAAGCTCCTGATTCATGTAGAGAACCTCTTCATGAATAAAGAGCGTCTAAGGCCTGTTTCACACATCCGTTTTTCCCCTTGCGGCGCCCCCGGCATTTTTTCGCAGCGCCGCATCACAAAACCGTATGCGCCGCATGCGGTTTTTTTCCCATTGACTTTTATTAGCGCCGCATGGCGCCGCATGTCACTGCGGCGCGTCCGGTTGGTGCCGGATGCGGTGTCTGGTCACCGTCCGGTGTCTGGAAAAAACGTTGCATGTAACGTTTTTTGTCTGCGGCGAAAAAGCCGCATGCGCTGGATGCGGTTCTTTTTTACAATGAAAGTCTATGGATGCCGCAATGCGCCGCATCGCGGCGTCCGCCGCATCCGGTAGCCGCATCCGGTTTGTTAATTGATATACCAGCCCACAGCAAACAGATACAAGGAAGTACCACCCCTCAGCAAACATATAAAAAAAAAAATTGGGTGGGACATCAGACACAGCCACAGAAGCCACAGGAGCCACAGGAGCCACAGAAGCCACAGAGAGACACGGAGAGCCACAGAAAGCAGCCACCGACGCAGCCACCGGACTCGCAGCCAGGATCCGTACCATGGAGCGCCAGGAAAACAGACGGTAAATATGAACCACCCACCCCCAAATTCAAAATTTAAAATACATATGTCACCAATGCTGTGTGAGCTGATGTTTATTTTTTGTGGCCTGGTACATTATATATTTAATGTTTTTTCTGTGATGGGGATTGGTTCCCCAGGTATTTAATGAAATTAAATTGCCGATGATGGGGTGGGTCCCTCAGTTTAAAATGCATTTGTTTGGGAACTTTATTGTGTATTCACTGCTACTGTTGTGAATGTTGATAATGTAGATCTACTGGTACTGTTTTTTAGCAGTGATGTGCTTGGTCTCCCTGCGACAATCTGAAATGTGGATGTATTTGTGTATCAAATTTTTTTTTTATTTTTAAAAAAGTATTAATTTTTTTGGCCAGTGATGTCGTTGTTTTTTATGCTACTATCTGAAATGTGCATGTGTTTACTATGGTAATGTTTCTCTCCATTTTTTTGCCAATGTTTTTTTTTTTTGGCCTGTCACGGTTTTATCTACTCATGGTCTGTTGAATTGTTTGACTATGCTAATGTTTTTTTGTTTGCAATCTTTGTTCTTTGTGGCCTGTCATGGTTTTATCTACTCATGGTCTGTTGAATTGTATGACTATGCTAATGTTTTTTTGTTTGCAATCTTTGTTCTTTGTGGCTTGTCACGGTTTTATCTACTCATGCTGCTATTATTTTCCTGTGTTTAGTATACAAATGTTGATGTACTTTTCTTTTTGTTGCAATGTTATTTTTTTGGCTGCCTCTGACCTTAGCTACTCATGCTCTTATGTGAAATTTCCATGTTTTTATTATCATATTGTTTTTTTTTTGGCCAGGGATACGGTTTACCCTGGTACTGTTGATGGCTACAAAAAATGATTGCATGTGGTCGAAATAATGTCGTTGTTTGAATGTTATATTTTAAAACAGGGACAATCAAAACATATAAACCAATTTTTTTTGGTCTGTTAATTCCACAGCAGAAGAATTGATGCTGGCGATGAAAGGGCGCAGGACATCCTGGATGCAAGGAGGCAAGCCAGTAGAAAGTAAATGTCATCCCCCATGTCCCTAAAAATTTAATGTTTGTTTTTCTCTGATGGGGTGGATCCACATACGGCGGCGACTTCGCAGGCGCTGACGCCGCTGCTCCTCAAACTTTAGCTCCTTCTCCAGAATGATAAACCTCAATCGATTCATCTCCGCAGTAAAATCAACAAGATTCCTGAAGATATTGCCGATAATGGGTTCCATGTTCGCCAATCACTTGCTACTTGCTCTTCTCTCCAAACTGCACTTTCTCCTCTACAACCTGTCAAAGAAGGGATGTAGGAGCAGTGTATATATAGGATTACAGTAGCCAATCATATTTGGAACCCCAAAAAGGGCCCCAAAATTGGCGTGCTTAAAAGCCGGATCCGGCGCATTACGGCGTCAACGGATGCCAACCGGATACACCGGATGAGACGTATGCGGTTTTTTGCCGCATTCGTGAACCGGATGCGGCGAAAAACTGGATGCGGCACATCCGTTGTTCAGAGAAAATACCGCATGCGGCGCTGCGGCTAAATGCCAGGGGCGCCGTTTAGGCGCCCGCCGGATGTGTGAAACAGGCCTTACTAGAGCACACCCATCAAGATCGGCATGAATAACCTCAGTCTTGAAGAATCAGGCCAATTCAATCTGAACTTCATACAGAATACATGTTGCAGCAAGTACCTTCAACTTGTGCTAATCAAGTGGATGGGAAGGTTTCCTGAATAATAGCCTCTTCCAAGGTGGTAAGTGCATGTCCTGTCCTGGGGCTGCACTCATGGTAGTACCTGGATCCATCTACAAATAGTTCCATGTTTCCATTTGGGATAGGAAAGTCACTGACATCCAATTCTTTTATTTCAGATTGTATGAATTCAAAACAATCACAATCTGGGGAAAATAATGTAGCTAGATTTAATACCGTACATGTTTGCTTCTTGCCTGGTTAAGTATCTCTGGGACTTCATGAGGTGCTTGTATTACTATGGAGTAATCCAGTACTATATCTACTGTTTTGTCTTTGTTAGCTACTTATGTATGAGGGTGAGTCTTGGATTATAGGGTCTATCTGAACAGTATAATATCCTAACAGTCTCTGTTTGCCTCTATGTTCCAGTGTCAAAACTTCTTGCTTGTGACAACCTGTTGCGTGGCATCAAAGAATGGACAGACTTTGATATCTTAGGAGGCCTAAGACTGGTGCTGATATTATGTTTTTCAGTCTATTGAAAGTCTACTTGTTCTTGAGTTAATTCAATAGTCCATTGCTTTCTGTCTCCTGTCAGGGCATAAAGATATACATCTTTACTGTCTCCTGTCAGGGCATTGTAAAGTATCTGCATTTTCTGTGAAGCATCAGGAATTCATTTTCTGCCCTATTCTACAAATGCTAAAAATGCTCTCACCAGAGATGGTAGGAATGGAGCTTTCTGAATCACCTCTTTCTTTTCTTACATCTAATGAATCATCTGACTGATGCAGAGACTTAATAAAGTAAGTTTAAGCAGTGATATATGCAAATTTCCTTTCGTGACTATACACACATGGTCAAAACTGTTTAATGACAGAAAAACCCACAATGGTCACAGAAATAACTTGAATCTGACAAAAGTAATAATAAATCAAAAATCTATGAAAATGAACAAATGAAAGTCAGACACTGCTTTTCAACCATGCTTCCACTGAATTAAAAAAAAATAACTCATGAAATAGGCCTGTATAGAAGTGATGGTACCCCTGAAAATAATGTGACAAAAAGGACATGTTAAATCAAGGTGTGTCCACTAATAAGCATCACAGGTGTCTTACAATCTTAGAATCAGTGAGTGGTCCTGTATAGAGGGCTACAGATACTCACTGTGCTGTTTGGTGAGATGTTGTGCATCACACTCAACATGGACCAGAGGAAGCGAAGGAAAGAGTTGTCTCAGAAGATCAGAAAGAAAATTATAGACAAACATGTTAACCCCTTAGTGACAGAGCCATTTTGCAGCTTAATGACAGGGCCAATTTTTACAATTCTGACCACTGTCACTTTATGAGGTTATAACTCTGGAACGCTTTAACGAATCCCGCTGATTCTGAGACTGTTTTTTCGTGACATATTGTACTTCACGTTAGTGGTAAAATTTCTTTGATATGACTTGTGTTTATTTATGAAAAAAACGGAAATATGGCGAAAATTTTGAAAATTTAACAATTTTCAAACTTTAAATTTTTATGCCCTTAAATCAGAGAGATATGTCACACAAATTTCTAAATAAATAACATTTCCCACATGTCTACTTTACATCAGCACAATTTTGGGACCAAAATTTTTTTTTGTTACGAAGTTATAAGGGTTAAAAGTTGACCAGTGATTTCTCATTTTTACAACACCATTTTTATTTTAGGGACCACATCACATTTGAAGTCACTTTGAGGGGTCTATACGATAGAAAATACCAAAAAGTGACACCATTCTAAAAACTGCACCCCTCAAGGTGCTC
This sequence comes from Oophaga sylvatica, assembly GCA_033576555.1. NCBI lineage: Eukaryota > Metazoa > Chordata > Amphibia > Anura > Dendrobatidae > Oophaga > Oophaga sylvatica. The sequence continues at coordinate 364,131,983 of JARQOD010000004.1, read as the reverse complement.
AAAACCACATTCAAGAAGTTTATTAACCCTTTACGTGCTTCACAGGAACTGAAGCAATGTGGAAGGAAATAATTAACATTTAACTTTTTTTGCAAAAACTTTACTTCGGAACCTATTTTTTTTATTTTCACAAGTGTTAAAAGAAAAAATGAACACAAAATTTGTTGTGCAATTTCTCCTGAATAAGCCGATACCCCATATGTGGGGGTAAACCACTTTTTGGGCGCACGGCAGAGGTCGCAAGGGAAGGAGCAACATTTGACTTTTTCAACGCAGAATTGGCTGGACGCCATGTCGCGTTTGTAGAGGCCCTGATGTGTCTAAAGAGTGGAAACCCATCACAAGTGACCCCATTTTGGAAACTAGACCCCCTAAGGAACTTATCTAGATGTGTGGTGAGCACTTTGAACCTCTAAGTGCTTCACAGAAGTTAATAACATAGAACATTGAAAATAAAAATCATATTTTTTCCACAAAAACAATCTTTTCACCCCAATTTTTATTTTCCCAAGGGTAACAAGACCCCAAAAGTTTTTGTGCAATTTGTCCTGAGCATGCTGATACCCCATATGTGGGGGTAATCCACTGTTTGGGTGCATGGCAGAGCTTGGAAGGGAAGGAGCGCCGTTTGACTTTTTCAACTCAGAATTGGCTGGACGCCATGTCGCGTTTGTAGAGGCCCTAATGTGTCTAAACAGTGGAAACCCCCACAAGTGACACCATTTTGGAAACTAGAACCCCTAAGGAACTTATATAGATGTGTGGTGAGCACTTTGAACCCCCAAGTGCTTCACAGAAGTTTATAACTCCCGGGCATGAAAATAAAAAGTCATATTTTTTCCACAAACCTGTTTAGTCCCCAATTTTTTATTTTCCCAAGGGTAACAGGAGAAATTAGACCACAAAAGTTGTTGTCCAATTTGTCCTGAGTACGCTGATACCCCATATGTGGGGTGGGACCACTGTTTGGGCGCACGGCAGGGCTTGGAAGGGAAGGAGCGCCGTTTGACTTTTTCAAACCAAAATTGGCTGGAATTGAAATTGGACGCCATGTCGCGTTTGGAGAGCCCCTGATACGCCTAAACAGTCGAAACCCCCCACAAATCACACCATTTTGGAAACTAGACCCCTTAAGGAACTTATCTAGATGTGTGGTGAGCACTTTGAACCCCCAAGTGCTTCACAGAAATTAATAAACGTAGAGCCGTGAAAATAAAAAATCATTTTTTCCTCAAAAATGATTCTTTAGCCCGCTATTTTTTTTATTTTCCCAAGGGTAACGGGAGAAATTGGACCCAAAAAGTTGTTGTGCAATTTTTCCTGTGTACGCTGATACCCCATATGTGGGGTGAAACCACTGTTTGGGCGCATGGGAGTGCTTGGAAGGGAAGGAGCGCCATTTTGTAATGCAGACTTTGATGGAATGTTCTGCAGCGTCATGTTGTGTTTGCAGAGCCCTTGATGTACCTAAACAGTAGAAACCCCTGCAAGTGACATCATTTTGGAAACTAGACCCCCAAGGAGCTTATCTAGATGTGTGGTGAGCACTTTGAACCCCCAAGTGCTTCACAGAAATTTATAAACGCAGAGCCGTGAAAATGAAAAATCATTTTTTTTCTCAAAAATGATTTTTTAGCCAGCTATTTTTTATTTTCCCAAGGGTAACAGGAGAAATTAGAACCCCAAAATTGGTGTGCAATTTGTCCTGAGTACGCTGATACCCCATATGTTGGGGTAAACCACTGTTTGGGCGCACGGCAGGGCTCGGAAGGGAGGGAGCGCCATTTGACTTTTTGAAAGCCACGTCGTGTTTGGAGACCCCCTGATGTGTCTAAACAGTGGAAACCCCCCACAAGTGACCGCATTTTGGAAACTAGACCCCTTAAGGAGCTTATCTAGATGTGTGGTGAGCACTTTGAACCCCCAAGTGCTTCACAGAAATTTATAAACGCAGAGCCGTGAAAATGAAAAATCATTTTTTTTCTCAAAAATGATTTTTTTTAGCCAGCTATTTTTTATTTTCCCAAGGGTAATCGGAGAAATTAGAACCCCAAAATTGGTGTGCAATTTGTCCTGAGTATGCTGATACCCCATATGTTGGGGTAAACCACTGTTTGGGCGCACGGCAGGGCTCGGAAGGGAGGGAGCGCCATTTGACTTATTGAACGCCACGTCGTGTTTGGAGACCCCCTGATGTGCCTAAATAGTGGAAATCCGTCAATTGTAGCTCCAACCCTAATCCCAACACACCCCTAACCCTAATCCCAACCCTAATCCTAACCTAAATCCCAACCCTAATTCCAACCCTAATTGTAACCCTAACCTTAATTATAACCCTAACTCTAATTGTAACCCTAACCCTAATTGTAACCCTAACCCTAATTATAACCCTAATTATAACCCTAACCCTAAGGCTGGGTTCATTTTGCGTTTTACCAGCCCGTTCAACACATAGCGTTGACGGGCTGGTAACGGTATAGCACAACGCGATCGCGTTATGCTATACCCGCTAGCGCAGAGGAATCAGCAGATGATTCATCTGCGCTAGCGGTGACGGAGCCCAGACGCTGCAGCCCGCGGCCGAGGCTCCGTCACTGAATGATGGCACGTCGCAAACGCATGCCGCTTTACGGCATGCGTCGCGATGCGCCCTCAAATGGGGGTGAATGGCAGCGTTAACGGACTGCGTTACACCACGTTATACCGCAGTGTAACGCAGTCCGCCTAACGGACTGCCATAACGCAGTATGAACCCAGCTTAACCCTAACGCTAATTATAACCCTAACCCTAATGCTAACCCTAACCCTAATGCTAACCCTAACCCTAATGCTAACCCTAACCCTAATTATAACCCTAACCCTAATTATAACCCTAACCCTAACAGAAAAATGAAAATAAATATAATTTCTATTTTTTATTATATGTCCCTAACTAAGGGGGTGATAAATGGGGGGGTTATGTACTGTTTTTTTATTTTGATCACTGTGATAGTTTATCACAGTGATCAAAATGTACTTTTATGAGAATGAATGAAAAAAAATTTGAATCTGCCGCCAAGCAGATCGGCGGGCGCACTGCGCATGCGCCCGCCATTTTTTTTTGCAGGAAGAAGACCGGGATGATCGGAGGCCAGGGGGACCTGCCAGAGGACACCGATAAGTATAGGGGGAGTTCAGGGGGACACGGGGACCCTCATTTTCTCCCCTCTGATGTGCAATCACATCAGAGGGGAGAGAAATCATTTTTTTTTTTTTTTTTTGCGATCGCGGCTATGCCTGCATAGCCGCGATCGCAACACCGGGATCGGTGAATACTGACCCGGATCATGTTCTCTGGGGTCTCGGCTATCCCTGGTAGCCGAGACCCCAGAGAATATTTGCCCATCCCCCCACCAGCACAGTGGCACATAGCGGCGGGCGCACTGAGCATGCGCCCGCCATTTTCTTAACAGCGCCGGCACCGGGGGACAACGGAGGGCCCGGGGGCCACATGGACTGGATCGGGGGCCACATGGGGGTCCTGGGGACCCTTTTTCTCTGTCCTCTGATGTCCGATGACATCAGGGGACAGAGAAATTAAATGGCACATCAGATTTTTTTTTTGTTGTTGCGGCCGCCGTTATAGGGTTAATAACGGCGATCTCAACATCGGTGTCGGTAAAAACCGACCCGATTCATGTTCTCTGGGGTCTCGGCTACCCCCGGTAGCCGAGACCCCGGGAGAAATGCGCCTCTGGGGGGCGCTATTCACTTTTTCCACAGCGCCGTTAATTAACGGCGATGTGGTTTAAGTACCCTTAATGACCGCCGTTAAAAGGCGTATCGGCGGTCATTAAGGGGTTAAAGGTAAAAGTTATAAGACCATCTCCAAGCAGCTTGATGTTCCTGTGACTACAGTTGTGTGGAGCCCAGCTGTGACTGAATCCACATCTTCCAGAGGGGTGCACTGACAGAAGATCCCACTAGAGGTCATTAATCACATTCACACACGCAGCTCATCCTAAAAGACCAGCAGAGGGAGCTGTGTAAGACGTATAAAAACAAGTTTAGTTTCACTTTGCCTCAGAAAGAGAAAGGAAGGAGATGAGATGAGAACAGCCAGAGAAGAGATCAGACAGAGACAGATCTCAGATCTCCTTAAGACACCAGAGGAGAGAAGTGCAGAGCTGTTCAGTCAGTTCAACTTGAGTAAGCGGAGGCTAGTACGAGTGAGAAGGAGTCACTTTAGCCTAGTCAGAGCTGAATCTGAAGTATAGCTCAGTAGAAAGCGTGCTGACGCTTAGAGAGCGGCGAAGAGGCAGCTCACCAACTGCCAGCGTGTGTGATAATAGGAGTACCTAGATAGGTCGAAGGCGAGTGGAAGTTAATGAGACCGAGGAGCCTTAATAGCTCATCTCAGCAAGTATACCCGGACGCCGGAGTCCGAGCCTACAGGGATCTCCACGACCCATTAGGAGAACACCGGAGTTCCTGGAGGACTACAAGTCCCAGGAGTACAACCGAGCTGATACGTAGCAGGATCAGGAGGACGGAGTCCGGCTCGGCCGGGCCATTAATGACCCTGTCCTTTCAGAGAGAAGATCCAATAACAAAGTCAGCCAGGTACAAGACAGAGGCTAAGCTAGGCCCAGCTACATGCAGGCCAGAACTTATTACAAAAAGGCAGAAAACAGGAGGCCACACACCTAACAAGTGGAGGAATCTGGATGTGCACCCTTCACCCTACAGTGCTCCGGGACATCTCTGCAACATCTACAAGTAAAGGTATGAAAAGAGACTGAATCGTGTGTCACTGCTTATTTGCCTGCATTCTGCACCACCATAGACTTCAAGGGAAAAGTCTCGCCTGTGGGAGACTCACCATCTTGCTGCCCCATAACATCCCCTTAGAAGATCCATATTGCAGCGCTGGTCAAATTGATCAGATACCACAGGTGGCGTCACGAACTAATCTTTATAATCCCTGTAAATATCCCCCATTGCATGACCGCCCAGGGCCATGGACCGAGCTCTGCTGCCAGTGACAACCCCCATAGACTTCCATGGGCTCGGTGCCGAGTGTCCCATAGCCCTGGTACCCACATGTGGTGCGCGTCAGTTGCACATATTATTCAGAAATTTAGGCTCCATGGAACTGTAGCCAACCTTCCTGGACGTGATCGCAGAAGGAAAATTGATGACAAATCAAAGAGACTGATACTACAAATGGTAACAAAAGAGCCCAGAAAAACTTCTAAACAGATTAAAGGTGAACTTCAAGCTCAAGAAACATCAGTGATAGATTGCACCGTCTGTCGTTGTTTGAGCCAAAGTGGACTTCATGGGAGACAACCAGCAGGACCCTATTGTTGAAAAAAAATCATAAAAAAGCCAGACTGGAATTTGCCAAACTACATGTTGACAAGCTACAAAGCTTCTGGGAGAATGTCCTATGGACAGATGAGACAAAAATTATACTTTTTGGCAAGGCACATCAGCTCTATGTTCACAGACGGAAAAATGAAGCATATCAAGAAAAGAACAGTGTCCCTACTGTGAAACATGGAGGAGACTCTGTTATGTTCTGGGGCTGCTTTACTGCATCTGGCACAGGGTGTCTAGAATCTGTGCCGGGTACAATGAAATCTCATGACTATCAAGGGATTCTAGAGAGAAATGTGCTGCCCAGTGTCAGAAAGCTTGGTCTCAGTTGCAAGTCATGGGTCTTGAAACAGGATAATGACCCAAAACACACAGCTAAAAACACCCAAGAATGGCTAAAAGGAAAACATTGGACTATTCTGAAGTGGCCTTCAATGAGCCCTGACCTAAATCCTATTGAGCATCTTTGGAAAGAGCTGAAACATGTCGTCTGGAAAAGGCAACCTTCAAACACGAGACAACTGGAGCAGTTTGCTCTTGAGGAGTGGGCCAAAATACCTGTTGAGAGGTGCAGAAGTCTCATTGACAGTTACAGGAATCGTTTGATTGCAGTGATTGCCTCAAAAGGTTGCACAACAAAATATTAAGTTAAGGGTACCATCATTTCTGTCCAGGCTTATTTCATGATTTTATTTTTTTTTAAATTCTGTGGAAGCATGGTTGAAAAGCATGTCTGACTTACATTTAAAGGTTCATTTTCATAAATTTTTGATTTATTATTACTTTTGTCAGATTCAAGTTATTTCTGTCACCATTGTGGGTTTTTCTGTCATTAAACGAGGGGTACCAACAATTTTGACCACGTGTGTATGTCCTTGCTCGGCCTAGAAACACAGGAATCATATGGTGTTTCTCTCATAGTTTTCATTGGTTGAGGCACATAGAAGCAGGTCATCTACATACAGTAGGATCTTCTAATCCTGATTTTCACCCATTCAAAACCTGTGCCATTGCGTCTGATGAAGCATAAGGAAAGATAGCCCCACCTCATGGAAGCCTAGTCCAGCAATGATGCTTTTCTTTGGCTAATGCCGGTCATAATTGGCTGTCTTAGGGTAGTTAGAAAGATGCATTAGCCAAGTCGATTACTGGAAATACTTAGAGGAAGGCATAATTTGATTGAGGCTTGGGTTTTTTGAGTGTTGATTATCATTCTTTTGTTACCATTGTTTATTTCATGTACCATTCTATACCCCTGGGATTCTCCCTAAATGTGTTTTTTCTTCACTGGGAATAGTAGTGTTCCAGGATGATCTACAAGATGTTAGATATTCTATAATCTTATGCTCCATTGTGGTTTCCTGCTCTTTGTTTCCAAAAACCCCATCCTCACAGTTCCCCAACACATGATGTTTTCAGGATTTTCTTATTATTTCACTTGTGAGAGAACCTGTGGCAATGTCTGATGCCTTAATAATTCCATTACCTGTGCAAGACTAAGGAAATCCTGAAAACATGACGTGTGGGGGGCCATGAAGACTGGAGTCTGGGAAGCATGGACTTACAAGATACTGCTTAATTCCAGCACTGTCACAGTTTTCAGAGTAATTTTAACAGGATCTACTGTAAATCCTACATCATTCTAAAAGTTCTATCAATTTTTTGTCTGGTTTGGTTTCCGACTTGTTTAACAAAAGAATGGAAACTTCCAGTGTATAATGTGAAGATACGGGGGTCAGTGGGTGCTCTCGTCTGCTGGCCCAGCTGTCTTTAGCAAGACTGCATGGACCAGGGCTCATACCACTGAGCGCCCGCTCTCTCTCCCCGTGGAAAAATCAGGAGATATGTATAACTCACAAACATATAATTCAAAAGAATATATATATATATAAAAAAAATTTTAATGCTAAAATATATATGTGACTATATCACCTGAACCTTGGATGGCAGACCATCCGGAAATAGATAGAAACAACCCAGGATGTGGAAGGGAATACCACAGTGACAGAGAAAGAAAAAAGACCAGAAACACAATGCCAATAGTGAATAAATTGCCTTTATTAATCAAATGGCTCAAAATATAAAACCATGCATAATTAAAAATATATGTTAAAAACAGAGACATATAGAAAGCTGATACATATATAGCTCCACACTCGCATGCATATCAATTTAACTATATACAGAAAAAGTTTATAATGTTATCCATATATATGCAGCGGGGAAGCAAGGGCTCAAATAATATAACCAGGAAAAAGGTCCAAAAAATAAAAAAACTAACACTTGCAATATAATAGTGTCATGTGTACTAGATTGGCAACTAATAAAACATGAACTGTGCACATAAGGAATTGATTAAATAGGAATCATTAATATGGTGAACCAACAGAGATATGTGAAATACATGTGACACTCACGAGAAACCCCACACCAATAATACTGAAATTTAAGGACCGCAATACCTGGGAGCCAAAGAACAGCAAAATGCCCCCTGACGAAGGAATTTATTTCCGAAACGCGCGTCGGGGCGCGTTCTTCAGAGACACATTTTGCTGTTCTTTGTCCTCCTATATTCTGTCTGATATGGAATTAAAAGTTTTGGAGCGAGGTCTGTCCTTTGTCCCTACTACCAGGTTTGATCCCTTTGAGTGGATCAAGGATATTAACTTGTTCACTCGCAAACTAAAATGGAAGAAATTCATTGCTTTAAAAGACAACGCTAGGTGTCAACAATTAGGAATTTCGGCCAATGAACTCTCCGATGTGTTGTTTTTGACTGATATGGCCGAAGAGGGTCAACGAGGGATCGGTGAGGGACCATTCTCAGACTTGAAGTGTAAAAGCAAAAAGATGCCTCCAATGAGTGAAACTGGGAGTATTGATATTTTTTTGCAGTTAGTCTCGGATGAGATCTGCAAGATTGACCCAAAAGGTGGATGTAGTCTACCTAATCTTACCTATTGTGAGAGAAAAGCACTCGAGGGTCTGAGTAACAATAATCATATTGTCCTGAAACCCTCCAATAAGGGGGGGAATACGGTCATTATGGAAAGAGACAAGTACATTGAGATGTGCATGAATATTCTATCGGATCGATCCACCTATGAAGTACTTAGGGGGGATCCCACTAAGGAATACAGTATTAAACTATCTAAGATACTGAAAGGGGCTCTTGATTCTAAATTGATCTCAAAGAGTGAGTTCGACTATCTATTACCTAGATGGCCTGTTACGGCTACATTTTATGCACTACCTAAGGTGCATAAGGGCTTTGATCCCCTCAAAGGAAGGCCAATTGTATCTGGGATTGATGCTCTGTGTCAAAATTCGAGTACATATTTGGACCAAATTCTGAGACCATTTGTGTTGCCTCTTCCCTCATATCTGAGGGACACCGTGGACCTTCTCAATAAATTGGAGGGGATATCAGTTGACCCTGGCACTATAGATGTATAATTATGTGCTTAATTGTAAAACACTGGGCAAAACTGTCACTGAAAAAGACCTGGGTGTATGGGTGGACGACAAACTCACATTTAGTGGCCAATGTCAGGCAGCTGCTGCCAAGGCAAATAAAATAATGGGATGCATTAAAAGAGGCATAGATGCTCATGAGGAGAACATAATTTTACCTCTATACAAGTCACTGGTGCGACCACACTTAGAATACTGTGTGCAGTTCTGGTCTCCGGTGTATAAGAAAGACATAGCTGAACTGGAGCGGGTGCAGAGAAGAGCGACCAAGGTTATTAGAGAACTGGGGGGTCTGCAATACCAAGACAGGTTATTACACTTGGGGTTATTTAGTTTGGAAAAACGAAGGCTTAGGGGTGATCTTATTACAATGTATAAATATATGAGGGGACAGTACAAAGACCTTTCTAATGATCTTTTTACTCTTAGACCTGTGACGGGGACAAGGGGGCATCCTCTACGTCTGGAGGAAAGAAGGTTTAGCCATAATCACAGACGCAGATTCTTTACTGTAAGAGCAGTGAGACTATGGAACTCTCTGCCGTCTTATGTTGTAATGAGTGATTCCTTACTAAAATTTAAGAAGGGACTGGATGCCTTTCTTGAAAAGTATAATATTACAGGCTATATTCACTAGTTTCCTAGATACAGCGTTGATCCAGGAAGCTAGTCTGAAAAACCCACTTGGGTTTTTTTGCCTTCCTCTGGATCAACATGTTAGGGCAGGTTAGGATAGGATATGGGTTGAACTAGATGGACTTAAAGTTTTCCTTCAACCTTAATAACTATGTTACTATGTTACTATACTGGCATCTATTGATGTTGAGGCGCTATATAGTAGCATTGGGCATATGGAAGGCTTGTCAGCAGTCAAATATTTCTTGAAGGGCAGAGGTGTCCATTTGGGGGCACACAATGTCTTTCTGATGGAACTACTGGAATTTGTACTTTACCATAATTATTTTCTATTTAATGGCAAATACTACCACCAACTCAGGGGCACAGCTATGGGGAGCCCGTGTGCTCCCACATATGCTAATCAGCTCCTGGGTTGGTGGGAAGATTTAATGGTCTTCAGTGACGAGGATGTCGTCTGGTCCCCAAGGATTCTATTCTGGGGACGATATATTGATGACATCCTCGTCCTTTGGTCCGGGAGCAAAGAATCCTTTAAGTGCTTTGTGGATTCCTTGAACCAGAATCAGATGGGCCTTTTTTTCACATTTGAAGTGGGGGGCGATAACATCAATTTTTTGGATATTAATATTTCTATTTCCAAGAATGGCTCCCTGAGGACACAACTCTACCGTAAACCCACCTCAACTAATAGTTTGTTGAGGTGGGAAAGTCATCATCCCCCTCCCTTGAAGCGAGGCATTCCAAGGGGACAGTTCCTGCGAGTTAGGAGAAACTGCTCGGATTGGGGGAATTTTGAGAGACAGTCCAAAGACCTTTGGGGCAGGTTCAGAAATAGGGGTTACCCAGTTAAAGTCCTCGAACCAGCTTTTAAGCATGCAAAGTTGACTAGTAGGACCTCCCTTTTGGTCCCCAAAAAGAAGGAAGACACTAAGGAGATCACAAGGCTTATAGGCACATTTGATGATCAATCAGGTACAGTGATGGAGATCCTCAGTAAATATTGGTCGATTTTGAGGACTGACCATCATATAGCCGATTTTGTCACCCCTAAACCATCAATCACGTACAGAAAGGGTAAATCCATCAAGGATCAGGTGGTAAGGCGCCATCTTGAGCCATTGAAAAAAGAGGGTACATGGCTACAGAATAGAGAGTTGGGTACTTTTAAGTGCGGGCATTGTAGTTTTTGTAAATTTGTGCGCCCCTCTAAGACCTTTTGTAGTGCACAGACAAGAAGAGTTTACACTATGAAAAGCTTTGCTAATTGTAAAACGACAGGAGTAGTATATCTGTGCACTTGCTCATGTCCTCCTGACTATGTGGGGAAAACGAAACGTGAACTGCGTACCCGCATTGGGGAACATCTGGGAGATATTAGACATAAAAGGGACACGCTCTTGGCCCACCACGTCAATTTGGTACATGGGGGTGACGAGAAACAAATTTCCTTTTGCGTAATTGAGAGAGTTCAGCCTGTGGTAAGACAGGGGGATTGGGATAGAAAGATCCTACAGCGGGAGGCACGCTGGATCTTCTGGCTGGAATCACAGAGCCCTAAAGGTTTGAATGAACAACTAAACTTCACTAGCTATCTTTAATAAAGGTGGTTTCCTGACAGATGCTACATACTTTAATTTTTTATTTGGGGATTTTGGTTCCTCAACACACTTATTATGACTGTGCAACATTTATATGTATTTATATGAGGATACATGGTGGTTCGTGCTCCAGTGCTTTCTTTGTATTTTGGAATTTTTTTCATCGATATTAATTATTTTGGTACTATAATAATTTGGGTAATCGGCTATTTAATAATCTGGATTATGTTTTGGAGTGTAAATGTTCCACTTCTGAATTTATGCCGTTATGTGATTAACAACCGTATATTTTCCTGAGTTGCCTAGTATTGCAGAGCTGTTTTTCTCCATTTCTGATATTGTGGGACGCAGGATGCGTTCCATTTGACATCCAGGATTGTAACACATTTATCCTGAGCATGGCCGAACCTTTCTTCTTTTCTGAGCGCAAGATGCGTTCCATTTTTGAACGCAACTCGGTTGTGGAACGCAAGATGCGTTCCATTTTGGATCGCAGGATGCGTTCCATTTTGGATCGCAACATGCGATCCATTCGGCATACATGATTATAACATGTGACCGCATCTCTCCTCCCCTTCACTTCCGGTAACATGTGACCGGATGTATCTTTAAATAATGGCGCTGGACGCACATGGAGCACTCCTCACACTGCATTGCCTCGTCGGCCATGGGGTAACAGACCCCTTTTCTGACCCCTGATGAACCCTAAAAGAAATTGAAGGGGGAAACACGTCGGGTCTCGTCCTTATATCTGGCTGATAAGTACAGTCATGGCCAAAAGTTTTGAGAATGACACAAATATTATATTTTCACATGATCTGCTGCCCTCTGGTTTTTATGTGTGTTTGACAGATGTTTTTATCACAGACAGAAATATAATAATTGCAAACATATGAGTAACAAAAGCTTATATTGACAGTTAGAATGAGTTAATGCAGCAAGTCAATATTTGCAGTGTTGACCCTTCTTCTTCAGGACCTCTGTAATTCTCCCTGGCATGCTCTCAATCAACTTCTGGACCAAATCCTGACTGATAGCAGTCCATTCTTGCACAATCAATGCTTTTATTTTGTCAGAATTTTTAGGTTTTTGTTTGTCCACCCGTCTCTTGATGATTGACCACAAGTTCTCAATGGGATTAAGATCTGGGGAGTTTCCAGGCCATGGACCCAAAATCTCTATGTTTTGTTCCCTGAGCCATTTAGTTATCACCTTTGCTTTATGGCAAGGTGCTCCATCATGCTGGAAAAGGCATTGTTGATCGCCAAACTGCTCTTGGAGGGTTGGGAGAAGTTGCTCTTGGAGGACATTCTGGTACCATTCTTTATTCATGGCTGTGTTTTTAGGCAAGACTGTGAGAGAGCCGATTCCCTTGGCTGAGAAGCAACCCCACACATGAATGGTTTTAGAATGCTTAACAGTTGGCATGAGACAAGACTGGTGGTAGCGCTCACCTTGTCTTCTCCGAATGAGGCGTTTTCCTGATGTCCCAAACAATCGAAAAGGGGATTCATCAGAGAAAATAACTTTACCCCAGTCCTCAGCAGTCCACTGCCTGTACCTTTTGCAGAATATCAGTCTGTCCATGATGTTTTTTCTGGAGAGAAGTGGCTTCTTTGCTGCCCTCCTTGAGACCAGGCCTTGCTCCAAGAGTCTCCGCCTCACAGTGCATGCAGATGCACTCACCCCTGCCTGCTGCCATTCCTGAGCAAGCTCTGCACTGCTGGTAGCCCGATCCCGTAGTTGAAACACTTTTAAGAGACGGTCTGGCACTTGCTGGTCTTTCTTGGGCGCCCTGGAGCCTTTTTGGCAACAATGGAATCTCTTTCCTTGAAGTTCTTGATGATGCGATAGATTGTTGACTGAGGTGCAATCTTTCCAGCTGCGATACTCTTCCCTGTTAGGCCATTTTTGTGCATTGCAATGATGACTGCACGTGTTTCTTTAGAGATAACCATGGTTAACAGAAGAGAAACAATGATGCCAAGCACCAGCCTCCTTTTAAAGTGTCCAGTGGTGTCATTCTTACTTAATCATGACAGATTGATCTCCAGCCATGTCCTCATCAACACCCACACCTGTGTTAATGGAGCAATCACTGAAAAGAGGTTAGCTGGTCCTTTTAAGGCAGGGCTGCAATGATGTTGAAATGTGTTTTGGGGATAAAGTTCATTTTCTAGCCAAATATTGACTTTGCAAGTAATTGCTGTTAAGCTGATCACTCTTTATAACATTCTGGAGTATATGCAAATTGCCATTAGAAAAAGTGAAGCAGTAGACTTTGTAAAAATTAATATTTGTGTCGTTCTCAAAACTTTTGGCCATGACTGTATTGCCTTATTATGTATTGCACACTATATGTTTGACTAAACTGTGGGAGCATAGTAACAACTATTATTTTTTGTGCATTTGGGTTTTGTTTGTATATCTGGCTGATAAGTATTGTCTTATTGACTGCACACAAAAGTATGGGATCTTAGTAATAGCCAAATATCTGATAAGGGTATTATTATATATGATACATGCATGTCTCCTTAAATCTTCATATCAAAAAAACTGACCGGCACATCCAAACATAGATTCAGTGTGAACAGGTGCTAAACCTAGAGTCACCAACTCATATATATACAAGAAAAAAAGGTAGCACACTGTAGCGCTATAGCTTGCAAACACGAAATATGAAAAATATGAAAAATGAATTGCATCATTACCTTAGAAATATGAAAAATTGAGAAGTCTTAGCGCATAAGATGGCCAAATTATGTGAGCCTGATAGCCACGTCAAGGCTCTTCTCGTATATCAGGTCCTAACTAATGCCTATCCTCGCTTAGAAAAGTCTGTCTGCATGGGAACATATGAGTCCTCTCTTCAGACTAAAATCTACATCTCTGTGGAGGGGTGATGAACCTGTTGTAATTAAAAAGCCTGTGACCACCAGGTGGAGTGCTCAGGTAGAAGGTAAATGAATACATATCAAAAAAACTGACCGGCACATCCAAACATAGATTCAGTGTGAACAGGTGCTAAACCTAGAGTCACCAACTCATATATATACAAGAAAAAAAGGTAGCACACTGTATATGAGTTGGTGACTCTAGGTTTAGCACCTGTTCACACTGAATCTATGTTTGGATGTGCCGGTCAGTTTTTTTGATATGTATTAATTTACCTTCTACCTGAGCACTCCACCTGGTGGTCACAGGCTTTTTAATTACAACAGGTTCATCACCCCTCCACAGAGATGTAGATTTTAGTCTGAAGAGAGGACTCATATGTTCCCATGCAGACAGACTTTTCTAAGCGAGGATAGGCATTAGTTAGGACCTGATATACGAGAAGAGCCTTGACGTGGCTATCAGGCTCACATAATTTGGCTATCTTATGCGCTAAGACTTCTCAATTTTTCATATTTCTAAGGTAATGATGCAATTCATTTTTCATATTTCGTGTTTGCAAGCTATAGCGCTACAGTGTGCTACCTTTTTTTCTTGTATATATATATGAGTTGGTGACTCTAGGTTTAGCACCTGTTCACACTGAATCCATGTTTGGATGTGCCGGTCAGTTTTTTTGATATGTATTCATTTACCTTCTACCTGAGCACTCCACCTGGTGGTCACAGGCTTTTTAATTACAACAGGTTCATCACCCCTCCACAGAGATGTAGATTTTAGTCTGAAGAGAGGACTCATATGTTCCCATGCAGACAGACTTTTCTAAGCGAGGATAGGCATTAGTTAGGACCTGATATACGAGAAGAGCCTTGACGTGGCTATCAGGCTCACATAATTTGGCCATCTTATGCGCTAAGACTTCTCAATTTTTCATATTTCTAAGGTAATGATGCAATTCATTTTTCATATTTTTCATATTTCGTGTTTGCAAGCTATAGCGCTACAGTGTGCTACCTTTTTTTCTTCCTTAAATCTTCAAGCGGCTGAAACTATGCATATTGTTGCTGGGGGATACAGCCATGGGGAGGGGAGGTGCTTATCCATTTGAATAACTGCTGAGATTATATATATTAGTACTATAGTTATTATGAGAGATTCAAGCACTAACCCCCATATAATATAATGCTGATCTAATCCCATTTAATATTATCTGCTCCAGTGTGCAATATTATTTGATATTTCCCAGGTGGGAGTCTTTGTCAAGTGCTCTTTTCATCCACTTTTTGTGGAATTTTTCATATACTTTCTAATTGTCTGTAGACGTTTTTTCTATCTTTTGCAATTTTTGCAGCCTATTAGTATTTTTTACTACAGAGATAAGTCCCCAATATGGCCGCAAGTTTTTTTTTTTTCTCTGAGATTAATTCTAGCAGCTTATGAGTATTTTTGACTACGAGATAAAGTGATTAGTTAGCTGCATTTTTTTTCTCAGAGATTGTGTCTTTTCTCTGCAGCAAGAAATTTTTTCTACGAGATAAGTCCTAATTAGCTGCAATTTTTTCTCTGACACTATTCCTTATTGAAGGAGCGATCTCGTTAGCGACTTAGCTGTGTGTGACATGTAGCAGCGATGTGGCCCCTGCTGCGATGTCGTTGATCGCTTATGAACGTTCTGAGCCGTTTTTTGGTCGTTGGTGTCCCGCTGGTGAGCCTGAATCGCTGAGTGTGACACCCTTTATGAACGACTTCACCAGCGTCGCAGGTGGGACTAGGTTTTCCCAACGACCGCAGAGGTCGTTATACAGATCGCTGATGAGATGTGTTTGGAATCACAGATCACTGATGAGTTGTGTTTGGAATCTAACTAGCGATCACATAGCGATCGCACTAGCGATCTCGCCAGTTTAAGTCGTTGTTGTGATCGCTAGTGCGATCGCTAAGTGTGGCAGTGCCTTAAGTTAGACCTTCCTTCATAAGTCCTCTGACTTCTCAATTTTTGTTTAACCCCTTTCTGCCATCAGACGTACTATTCCGTCCATGTGCCCTGGGACTTAATTCCCATGGACGAAATAGTACGTCATATGCGATCAGCTGTGCTCCCGGGGGGGAGCGCAGCTGATCGGGGCCAGGTGTCAGCTGATTATCACAGCTGACACCCGGCACTATGTGCCAGGAGCGGTCATGGACCACTTCCGGCACATTAACCCCCGGCACACAGCAATCAAAGATGATCTCAGTGTACTGGAGGCACAGGGAAGCATCGCGCAGGGAGGGGGCTCCCTGCGTGCTTCCCTGAGACCCTCAGAACAGCGCAATGTCACCACGCTGTTCTGAGGGCCTCTTCCCTGCAGGACCCCGGATCCAAGATGGCCACAGGGTCCTGCAGGGAGGCCGCATCCTCAGTGCCTGTTGAGAGCAGGCGCTGAGAAAGCCTGCTGCAGTGCCTGTGAGATCGCCAATCTGACACAGTGCTGTGCACAGTGTCAGATCAGCGATCCACCTCTATACAATGATGTCCCACCCTGGGACAAAGTAAAAAAGTAAAAAAAAATAAAAATAACGTGTAAAAAAAAAAAATTCCTAAAGAAAAAAAAAAAATTCCCCAATAAATTCATTTCTTCATGTAAATAAAAAAGATAAAAAGTACACACTTAGGACCGTAACGACCCGCCTTATAAAACTGTCCCATTAGTTAACCCCCTTAGTGAACCCCTTAAAAAAAAAAAAAAAAAACAAGGCAAAAAGACAATGATTTATCATCATACCGCCGAACAAAAAGTGGAATAACACGCGGTCAAAAAGACTGATATAAATAAACATAGTACCCTTGAAAACGTCATCTTGTCCCGCAAAAAATGAGCCGCCATATGGCATCATCTGCAAAAAATAAAAAAAGTTATAGTTCGCAGAATAAAGAGATGCAAAAATAATTATTTTTTGTATATAATCGTTTTTCTTGTATAAAAGCGCCAAAACATGAAAACATTATATAAATGAGGTATCGCTGTAATCGTACTGAACCGAAGAATAAAACTGCCTTATTAATTTTACCACACGCGGAACGGTATAAACGCCTCCCCCAAAAGAAATTCATGAATTGCTGTTTTTTGTTCATTCTGCCTCCCAAAAATCATAATAAAAAGCGATCAAAAAATGTCATGTGCCCAAAAATGGTACCAATAAAAACGTAAACTCGTCCCACAAAAAATAAGACCTCACATGACTCTGTGGGCCAAAATAAGAAAAAATTATAGCTCTCATAATGTGATGATGCCAAAACTATTTTTTGCAATAAAAAGCGTCTTTTAGCATGTGACAGCTGCCAAACAAAAGCCTGATATAAATAGTAAATCAAACCCCCCTTTATCACCCCCTTAGTTAGGGAAAAAAAATAAAAATAAAAAAATGTATTTATTTCCATTTTCCCATTAGGGTTAGGTTTGAGGCTAAAGTTAGGGTTAGAGCTGGGGCTAAAGTTAGGGTTAGGTTTGTTAGGGTTATGATTAGGATTGAGATTAGGGTTAGGGGTGTGTTGGGGTTAGGGTTGGAGCTTGAATTGGGGGGTTTCCACTGTTTAGGCACATCAGGGGCTCTCCAAACGTGACATGGCGTCTGATATCAATTTCAGCCAATTCGGCGTTGAAAAAGTCAAACTGTGCTCCTTCCTTTCTCAGCTCTGCCATGCGCCCAAACAATAGTTTACCCCCACATATGGGGTATCAGCGTACTCAGGAAAAATTGCACAATAACTCTTGGGGTCCAATTTCTTCTGTTAACCTTGGGAAAATAAAAAATTGAGGCAAAAATATCATTTTTGTGGAAAAAAAAATAAGATTTTTTTATTTTATGGCTCTACGGTATAAACTTCTGTGAAGCACTTGGGGGTTCAAAGTTCTCACCACACATCTAGATAAGTTCCTTTGGGGGTCTAGTTTCCAAAATGGGGTCACTTGTGGGGGGTTCCACTGTTTAGGCACATCAGGGGCTCTCCAAACGTGACATGACACCCGCAGACCATTCCATCAAAGTCTGCAATGCAAAACGTCACTACTTCCCTTCCGAGCCCCGACATGTGCCCATACAGTAGTTTTCTCCCACATATAGGGTACCAGCGTACCCAGGACAAATTGGACAACTTTTGGGGTCCAATTTCTCCTGTTACCCTTGGAAAAATAAAAAACTGGGGACTAAAAGATCATGTTTGTGGAAAAAATGTTTTTTTATTTTCACGCCCGGGCGTTATAAACTTCTGTGAAGCACTTGGGGGTTCAAAGTGCTCACCACAGATCTAGATAAGTTCCTTAGGGGGTCGTTTCCAAAATGGGGTCACTTGTGGGGGGTTTACACTGCTTAGGCACATCAGGGGCTCTGCAAACTGAACATGACACCCATCAAAGTCTGTATTCCAAAATGTCATTACTTTCTTTCCGAGCCCTGTCGTGCGCCCAAACAGTATTTCTCCCCCACATATGGGGTATCAACGTACTCAGGACAAATTGGAAAGTTGGGGACTAAAAAACCATTTATGTGGAACTTTTTTTTTTTTTTTCACACCCAGGCATTATAAACTTTAGTGAAACACTTGGGGGTTGAATTTGCTCACATCAGACCTAGATACGTTCCTTAGGGGGTCTAGTTTCCAAAATGGTGTCACTTGTGGGGGTTTCCACTGTTTATGCACATCAGGTGCTCTCCAAACACAACATGGCATACAGCCATACAGGTTTGTGGTTAGGGTTGGGATTAGGGGTGTGTTGGGGTTAGGGTTGGAGTTAGAATTGGGGGTTTCCACTGTTTAGGCACATCAGGGGCTCTCCAAATGTGACATGGCGTCTGATCTCAATTCCAGAAAATTCTGTGTTGAAAAAGTCAAACCGTGCTCCTTCCCTTCTGAGCTATGCCATGCACCCAAACAGTGGTTTACCCCCACATATTGGGTATCAGCGTACTCAGAACAAATTGAACAATAACTTTTGAGGTCTTGTTACCCTTGTGAAAATAAAAATTGGGGTGAAAAGATCATTTTTGTGGAAAAAATATGATGTAATTTTACGGCTCTACGTTATAAACTTGTGTGAAGCACTTGGTGGTTCAAAGTGCTCACCACAGATCTAGATAAGTTCCTTAGGGTGTTTAGTATCCAAAATGGGGTCACTTGTGGGGGGTTTCCACTGTTTAGGCACATTAGGGACTTTGCAAACTGAACATGACACCCATGAAAGTCTGCATTCCAAAACGTCATTACTTCCTTTTCGAGCCCTGCCGTGCGCCCAAACAGTATTTCTCCCCCACATATGGGGTATCAACGTACTCAGGACAAATTGGACAACAACTTTTGGGGTCCAATTTCTCATGTTACCCTTGGAAAAATAAAAACAACTTTTGGGGTCCAATTTTTTCCTTTGGAAAAATCAATAATTGGGGACTAAAAAATAATTTTTTTTGTAATTTTTTTTTCACACGCAAAGTGTTCACAACAGATCTAGATAAGTTCCTTAGGGGGTCTAGTTTCCAAAATGGTGTCACTTGTGGGGGGTTTCCACTGTTTAGACACATCAGGGGCTCTCCAAACGCGACATGGCGTCCAATCTCAATTCCAGCCAATTTTGGTTTGAAAAGTCAAACGGTGCTCCTTCCCTTCCGAGCCCTGCGCCCAGACAGTGGTTTTCCCCCACATATGGGGTATCGGCGTACTCAGGCGAAATTGCACAACGTTTTCTGTCCATTTTCTCATTTTACCCTTGTTAAAATAAAAAAGTTGTTTGTAAAAGATCATTTTTGTGACTAAAAACTTAAATGTTCATTTCTTCCTTCCAAATTGCTTCAGCTCCTGTGAAGCACCTGAAGGGTTAATAAATTTCTTGAATGTGGTTTTGAGTACCTTGAGGGGTGCAGTTTGTAGAATGGTGTCACTTTTTGGTATTTTCTGCCATATAGACCCCTCAAAGTGACTTGAAAAGTGAGGTGGTCCCTAAAAAAAATGGTTTTGTACAATTTGTTGTAACAATGAGAAATCGCTGGTCAACTTTTAACCCTTATAACTTCGTAACAAAAAAAATTTTTGGTTCCAAAATTGTGCTGATGTAAAGTAGACATGTGGGAAATGTTATTTAGTAACTATTTTGTGTGACAAATTTCTGTTTTAAAGGGAATAAAAATTCAAAGTTTGAAAATAGCAAAATTTTCCAAATTTTTGCCATATTTCCATTTTTTTCATAAATAAATGCAAGTTATAGCAAAGAAATTTTACCACTATCATGAAGTACAATATGTCACGAGAAAACAATCTCAGAATCGCGAAGATCTGTCGAAGCGTTCCAGAGTTATAACTTCATAAAGAGACAGTGGTCAGAATTGTAAAAATTGGCCCGGTCATTAACGTGCAAACCACCCTTGGGGGTTAAGGGGTTAACTGGACACATATTAGAAGTAATGAATTGTGTGACTACCTGGTTTATTGTTCTTCCTATTCTTAGTTACTAGATTACTTTCTTTCAGAGTTATGGGCTGTCCTGACAGAGTTGTCCCTGGCCCTGTGGTCATTCCGAATAACAATGTATTTAATTGGAACTTCTTGTGCTCTCAAAACTGTACAGGCTGCTCAAGTGTCTACTATACAGGCACTGTTCACCATTGGGTAGTGCAGGAGGTATAACACTTCCATTTGGCTTAGGAGACTTTATTAGTGATACAGTAGACACTGGACTGGCAAATTCCTAGTCTTCATAGTGTAGCACCTGCACTTGGCGGTACCCTCTTTTGACTTTGGAACCTATGGACAGTCACGCTCCATGTGACCTGGTTTTCCACATTGGAAGCAGAGACCTTTTTCTTTGAATGCTCTCATTTGTCTATACAATATGAACTGCGTCTAATGGGGTATTTGTCTCTCAATCATCTGATCCTCTACAGCTCTAGGTACTTTCAATATAAATCTCATACACAAACCTACAGCAGTATAGAGGAAGTATGCACGATCAAATTCATAAAAAAATGTAAGTTTATTAAATACATACAATAATATATACACAATATGGAAAAAAAATACTCTTGCATGAACACAAGAGAATAGTGGATGAATGAGTCTGAACCAGACTCAAAGGCACAGTACCTTTCAGGTGTTTTTTTGCCTATTTACACATTATGGCCACATGTAATTACCATTAATATAGATCAGTCTGTCATTGTTAGTTTGTTTACTGTAAGTGACATCTGTAATTTGTATGTAACCCCTCTCTATATATTTAAAAGGTGTGCTGTCATAGTAATGATTGTACATAATGCACCTGCACAGGGAATATTGAGGGTCACTATACATCCATATACACTTTTCTACATTTACAGTATTATATCTTAGATTAATGGCGCTATTGTTTATGAATTAAATATACTGGGGGCCATTCTAACTTTGTCCAGATGCTATACTTTTCTCATGTCATAAAAATTATTTACCTATTGATGTTTAGATTATTATATCGAGAGATATTTACACTGCATGACATACATTACTGGCTTAATTTTTTTTTTTTTTTTTTGGGGGGGGGGGGGCTAGTATTTTCTGCCCTGTGCCTTTGAGTTTGGTTTAGACATTCATCAACTATTCTCATGTCAATATAAAAGTATCTTTTTTGTATTTTATGTATGTTATTGTATGTATTTCATAAACTTAATTGTATGAATTTGATCATATATACTCCCTCTATGCTGCTGTATGTTTCTGTTCTAGTTAGGAGGGGGATCACCCTTTAACCTTGAGGGATTCTTTGTGTTGCAAAATCGGTCTCATGACCATTGTTTCTGCCACCAGTGTTTTCTGATATAGTTCTATTCTCAGGGTCTCATCTAGTCCCCGTAGGAGCGCTGTCCTACAAGATTTTATTTATTTTACTCATTTATATAGCGCCATTAATTCCACAGCACTTTACAAACATTATCAGCACTGTCCCCGATGGGGCTCACAATCTAAATTCCCTATCAGGATGTCTTTGGAATGTGGTAGGAACCCGGAGGAAACCACGCAAACACGGGGAGAACATACAAACTCCTTGCAGATGTTGTCTTTGGTGGGATTTGAACCCAGGACCCCAGCACTGAAGGCTGCAGCCACCATCCATTGTTCCTGCAGTACAGGATGTTAGGCTGGAGTCACACACACACTGTATTAAAAAAAAAAAAAAATCGGACCGTTTTAGTGAGACGATTATCGCACAAAAGTTTCCTGAACATTGATCCGTCTATCATCCGATTATCCTAGGATGATGCGATTTAGTCGCATCTGAGCGTACGTTTCACATCCGATTTGAGAGATTTTGTCGGTGGCTAGCAAAACCAACATATAATGGATCCAAATGAATAGTTTTAAAATCACATAAGAAAGAATAGATACACATAGAATACATATATATATATATATATATATATATATGTCATTGAGATATATATATATATATATATATATATATATACACACACATATATTTATAGTTCATGCACTTCTACATAGTATAATAGCTTGCCGGCTTTTGTGAAATTACAGACCCGACATGAAATGACACATACAGTTAACCATGTCATTTCATGTAGTTTGATATATGGTTTTAAGTTACAATTACATGAGTTTCTGTGTGCAAAATTGCAGACATGTAGGGGTTAACTAAAGGTGTAAATTCGTTGAAAAAAAAAATGCGTGGGCTCCCGCACTATTTTCTCAACCAAAGCCAGCGAGTGGGGGCAGATAATAGCCTAGGGAAGGTGCATTTATTTTGTGCCCCCCATGGCTACTAACATCTGCCCCCAGCCACCCCAGAAAAGGCAAATCTATAATTAGATGCGCCCTTTCTGGCACTTAGCCCGTCTATTCCCATTGCCCTGTAGCGGTGGCTATTGGGTTAATAATGGGTTAAAGCCACCTTGCTATTGGAAGGTGACTTTAAGCCAGGTTAATAATTGAGAGTTGTCAATTAGACAACTCAATTATTAATCCTATTGTATGAAATAAAAACACACACTAATAAAAAATCATTTTAATTAAATAATGAGTTTTTGACCATCTTTTATTTTACAGGTAATCCGTGCGAAGCCCTTGTTCTCCTGTAATAAAAATAAAATAATAAAGCAATATTATTCTTACCTATCCGGTGCTCTGTCAGGTCCCACGCTGTAATCCTTCAGAAAGGGTTAACTGGCTTACAGCAAGCAGCGCAGCTAATGCTGGCTGCTCAGCTGTAAGCCCCCGAATGAATGAGTTCCTCTCCTGGCCGATGGAGAGGAAGTGATTAGTGTGAGAAGCTTAATTGATTGCTTCCCAGCCTAATCAGTTCACTTCAGGTCAGCCGGGACTCCCTCTGACGTCCCCGGCTGACCTGAACTGATTAGCCTGGGAAGCAATCAATTAAGCTTCCCAGCTAATCACTTCCTCTCCTGTCGGCTGGGAGAGGAACTCCGATTTTGTCGCCAGTGTGAACCCGGCCTTAAGCATCAACCGGCTCCTTCACCAAGGAACTGCATGACAACTGACCATCAAACATTGAAGGTCTTGTCTACACTGACACTTTTTGGAGCGCTACTGATTCCTATATCATTAGTGTATTGCTTTGGATTGCAACTGTTGATGTTAAGTTACATTTAATAGGTTGGTCTGCAGCTACCAATAGTTAAAATCAATCACTGGTGCCACAAAAATGATCAGTTTAACCCTGGGCTAAGGCAAGGCTACATGTCAACTTTGCTTGTGACCAAGGTTCACTTGGTGCCATTGCTACTTTGCAGCGCAATATGACTGAATGAAATCTGACAAGGTTCGACTTTCTTGACTTGTCGCAATGCGACCTCATTCACTTTCATTGCGCTGCAGTGTAACAGCAATGAGCCAATGGCATTGAATTTGTCATATGGTCACAAGGCTGCTATAATTACATGACCAACCACTTTATCTAGTGTGTGTGTGTGTGTGCTGGCACACGTGTACCATCGAGATCTGTGAGCAAAGTTGTTTTACCATCATCCCTTTGCTTGCTGAGAACCATTCCGTTCATTTGGAGGCAGGTAATTATTTTCATTGTGCCAAAATAAAATATTACTATAATAGACTTATTATATTTACTATAGTTCACTTTGAATGTGTTATTTGTATGACTATGTCACACTTATATGTAAAGGCCCCTATGCATGTTAGGCCTGATTCATAACTTTTTCATGTATGCAACAACATGGTGCCAAAATATTTCTAATTAATTTTTTTGCAGACCACCAATCAGACATGTGAACAGCCCCAAAGTCTATAATTAGTGATGAATGAGCATGCTCGAGTGCTAATAGTATTAGAGATACTCTATTAGCACTGGAGCACGCTCGCTCATCACTAACTATAATGAGTAGATGTTCTATTCATGAAAAGCACAAACCAAACCAGTACGCAAAAAAGGGACACCTCAATGGAGGTCTTAGAGCAAAGTGGCTGAGCAAAACAATTTTAGTGAGACCATCCTTATTCTGCGCACCTGATAGGTATTGCCAGAGGTGTCTGGAGGGGGATTAAGGCCTCATCCAGATCCGTCTTGTATCCATTTTTTTTTTGTTTCCATGGATTCAACAAATACAGTCTATAGTGCTATCCACATGTCCATTTTTTTTTCTGGCAGCATGGATGAAAAGAGCATCATTGTGCCTATCAGTACTATATATATATATATATATATATATATATATATATGTTACTGATCATTCAGTCCACTTATTGTTATGCAGTCTACCTGTTTAATATACATGGTTATTAAAAATGTGTATATCAATCTACAATCGTTTTACATCTTAGGTCACATAGTGTAAACGTATTTCAAAGGTTTCGTTATACTGACTGGTCTGCGTCATTAACGGACCACTGATCAGCCACATGTTTGAGGATTGGCGGTTATTTAATAGCCCGTTTGTGCAGGCAGTCCGAGCTTCCTATGTGCTCAGAACAATCAGCAATAGATTGCTTTGAGTAGCGCAGGTCCGGTTTACAGAGAATTACCTATCCTCTTGGCAGGAAGGTGTTTCCCTACAGAATTTGAATAAATTACCTGGGTAATATTCCAAACATTTCCAGGAGGAATAATTTAGGAATAGCATCATGAGTGCTACTAAAAGATGCTCCAGAATTCTCATTTCATAGAAATACTAAAAATAAAGAGGACCTATCTTGACATGACACACCAACTGGAAATCATTTGGACTGGGGGAAGATTAGTAAAAAATGTATGCAATTTGTTAAAAAGGTGCACTCCAGGTTTTTTTTTCAAAATTAAGGCTATATTCACACTGAGATTTGTGTGATTTTTGGAGCAGATTTGCTGCAAAAAATATCCTCAAACTGCTACAAATACACACATAAAAATCTTCTTATGAACAGTAAGAATAAACTAATTCTGAGCATTTTCCCACTTAAAGAGATTTTGAAAAATATGGGGGTGAGAAGGGGATGAGGAAGTGGGGGGAGGGACATATCATTGCATTTGGGGAGCGAGCATATCAGCAGGATTTTGCTAAGTAAACTACAGGCATTGTCATATTGGTGCTGTTAAACTGATTAAAATATTACCTGGGGTGAAGAAATCCGTCTTGTGGTTCTTGTGTAATCAGTGTTAGAAGTTCTCAGTTAATGATATGCACATGCTCTGGTGCAGACTGTAGGCAGAGTCTTATCTTCCTGCTCTAAGCCAGAGAAACCAAGGAGAGACCTGCCTACAGGCCGCCCAGAAGCACAAACATGTTCCTATGATATGGACACCCAAGATTCTGCAATGCCTGCCCATGAGGAAAGACCTAGCAAATCAGAAAAATTATACATTTCCAATAAGAGGTATTTGCTAATATTATTACACCCGCTACATATTAGGATAGGATCTTGGAGATGGGAATACCCCTTTAAGTAACCCCCAATGTCTCAGCCCCCAAGACAGTGAACCACATTCACACATCCAATTATTGACTGATGAATGACGGACACGAGAGATGAGTTTGAACGCTTTCTTTATTTTCTTATAGAATCACGTACTTTGTTGTGCACAACTCTTCTCACCAAACATCAATAATTTAAGAGAAACTACACAAATTGACAAAATACCAGAGTATCATATGGTCTGGACATTACAGATCAAGGATCCCTTGTACAGAAATATACATGGCGCTGTTATTACCTGTGGAGTGTTCAGAGGAACGCGGAGCGCTTATTCTGTGTCATATATACATTCCCCAAATATAGATAATAGGGCCCAGATGAAACCGGTGGTATGCCTCAAGAGTGGGCATGTTCGCAAAATACGGTAACTCAAGACCTTTCTCAGATCTTACACATTTACATGACAGGGGTTCTGTGCCAATAGCAAATCCAACCGCAAGGGCTGGGAATGGCGAGGATGAAACATTAATATACACTCAGGCCCGGTGCTGCCTCTGTGCATAGTCAGACAGGCCTGGAACAAAGCGCTGTCATGTTCTCTTATGACACCTTTTAGATTCTGCTGTTGGTCTCTGCATTGGATCATATTGTTATATACACCTAATTCTAATTATGAGCAACGTTAAAAATGCACTCAGAGATCTGCAATAAATACCGCTGCAATCCTGGAGATTGGCTGCAACGTTCTCACTTGGCATCGCAAAGGGTAAAATCCGCAGTGACATGTGCAGCATACATTTACGTCCTGTGGATTTTTTTCTCCCTTGTGTCACAGAGATTTTGTGAAATCTGAAAATGTGCTACATATGTGCCATGTGGGAACGTACCTTTAGAAGGTTTTAACTCAGCCACTAAAGAAAAGCTTCTAATTAGTAATGAATCCCTTTAATGGCTGTTTGAAGACCGCAGTTACATGATGCGTCACATAATCCTGGCAGAGCACTGAAAGTAGCAGCAGAAGTCAGGCTTTTATTGAACACAGAATGAGAAAGCGTCACAGACACCGGCTGTGCTCAGTCTCCTAAAGTGTTCACCTTCTGGTATAACACATACAGAAAGCTGCAGTATATTACAGCCATAATGCAAGTACGTGGAATGAGTGGTTGTCATTTTATTCTTAATTATACAAAAAAAATATACAAATTACGGTAAGTGACCCATCAGATGCTACGATATAGCACGCCTTACATGTAACATAGGCTACACTGCCGATAGACCTGTAAGCAGAGCAGAATTAGCCATTTGGGTGTATATCTTGACAGAGCATAGTAAGAAACAAATGTAACAGCTCAAGATATTAAGACTTTTTTGTTCAGCCTGGTTACCAAAACCAGTGTTAGGCCGGTGTCCCACTTGCAACTGCAATGCGAGAAACTCGCACGAGTCTCTCGCCTCAATTCCCGGCACTGCCGCCGGCAGTTCGGACCGAAGCGTTCAGCTGCATAGAAATACATGCAGCCGCACACTCCGGTCTGAGTGTCGGCGGCAGTGCCGGGAATTGAGGCGAGAGACTCACGCGAGTTTCTCGCATTGCAGTTGCAAGTGGGACACCGGCCTTAAAGTGTAAACAAGGTGGGCAGAAATTGCCAAATCATCTTCTGGGGAAGTCAATAATTTCACATTGAGGATTTTATCATTATGCCACAATTCTGTCCTTAGACGCTAGCTGCCCATTTATCGAGGGACTAGTAAAAGAAACCTTTCACTTGCTTCAAATTGCCCTAAACCTAAGGCAGCATGAATCGGAGCCTAGAGGCACAACTGCAGCCATGTATGTCTTTCTCGAAAACGATCTGGCGTAACCGTTTGAAAAGCTGTCAAGGGATCATAGAGAGAGACCTGACTAGCCCAGGTTCTCCCCTCCCTGCTATGTACACATACTGGAGAAACCTGTCAACCAACTAGAGCAGGGCGAGGAGAATTCGGACTGGTCAGGTCTCTCCATATGGTCTCCAGCCAGCTCTTCCATTTTTTTTGATATGCAGGCATTTTGTAGTAAATCATACCTGCCTGGGATCGTACAGCCAGGCTCAGGTTCATGCTGTCGATGTAGCTCAATACCAACCATAGGTACATACACTCGGTCTTTACTTAACTGGTCCCATAAATATTAGTGTACGAGACTTACATAATATGTCATTGTTCCTGGAGAGGGAACTCATTTCCATTAGGTAAAACAAATATATAAAACACAAAGGCTTTTTTTAGTAGAAGATGAAAAGGTGGAAACCAAGCATGAACCCGGTCCTTAAGAAATATGGCTCACAGTACCCTAAAGAAGAACTCTCACCATTCCTTTTGACAGACATTTTTTTTTTTAGCAGTTTCTCGTCTAACTCTGTATTGTGCCATTCATCTGTTATTCTCCTTTGGAGATGTATGGATAAAGTAACTGGGTGCTACCATTCTCCTCGTCAAAGGGGTGTGTCACTACCGTTAGCTCCGATTGGCAAGTGTCAGCATACAAAGACACGCCTCCAACTGGTAAAACCCAGTTGTTAATTTATTCATATATTTTCATCAGGACTAAAAGAGGAATGGTACAATGCATAGCTCTAAGAAGAGATGTTGTGGGATTATAGAAACTGAAGTGTCAGGTCTTCTTTAATGCACTATTAGCAGACTATACCTACAAGGTTCCATCCGTTAGTAAGAACAGGTGGAAGTGGGTGCAGTTTCTCTTTCCCCCCTTGGTACGTGTGTTACATGATTCCAATTGATCCAGTTTTTGCCAGAGTGTAAGACCCGCACTACATACAGTGACGATGGTCCTGCCTGTGCCGTTATGTAGCCAGTAGCCCAGTATACTACTGGAATTTGCTATACCACAGTGCATTAGTATTACTGGGATCGTCTGTAAATGGATAGCGCTGGATTTTCCATAAATCACAATTACAGTTATTATACAGCACTATTCAATAACCAACAACACACAAAATGCTCCTGCAGATAACAGGACAGAGTTTGGCCAACGACCACTGCAATATGATCAGCGGACAAGTTCCATATGCTTTATGCATCGCAGGGTACAGGAGGTATGAAAAAAACAAAACTTTAACATGGCAGCCAACAGGGAACGTTCCTGCAGTCCCCCATTTAGAAACGGTGTAATGTCTAACAATATGCAGCAACAGGAGCGCTTCCCAACATCCACAGCCAATAGAGAAATGGCCGCTCAGTGCCAGGCAGAGCTACTGACTGCTTGATGCTGCATACTGATGTCATCATTGTCATTGGCTACCCTTCATTCTCGTCTATACACAGGTTCACAACTAATTAGACAATTGCCTTTTGTTTTTTTTTACATTTTTCTTTTCATAATTTTCTATATAGCATCCAATTTAAAGCTCCGAACAAACGATTGTTGGGCTATGTACACGGAACGCACAAACATTTTGCCCCTGTTTACCAGGGTTGGATTCTCTCTGGGACACAACATACACACCACAATCAATTATGCACCATATCAAAGGGAAGTAGGTAAAATGAGATACAACTGATCTACTAGAGGACAACAGGAATGAGAGGTCCTTGTGACCCTAAGGAATGTATTCTTGCAGTCCTGAGAAAACCCTCACATTTGATTGGAATAACCATAATTTGGTGTGGCAGAGTATTGAGGTTCATGTTGTGTCATGGCACCCTGTGCTGCCCCAAAAGCTGCATCCTGAGCAGCTTGCTGGACATGAGGATTCTTCCAAGCACCTGTGGTCCACTCCTCTTGAGCCTTACTAAGGCTGCCTCCAGCACCACGATAAAACTTATGTACCTGTGTAAATTAAGGGAAAAACTGTTAATGTTTAGATCATTCTTCACCTGTTATTTTATTTATGGGCTGCAAAATAACTCTCCTCCAGAAGGACAAAACAAGTATAGGATCACCGAAAAAGTCAATGTCATAGAATATCCGCTAAACAAAGCTCTTCTTTAAGGCTGCTTGCCCACAATCAAGAATAGCAGCGTGTTGGACGTAACGCACTTGCGCGGTGTTCAAAAAACTGCGTTGTACATTACAAGCACAGTGGATGAGATTTATAGAAATCCCACGCCCACTGTACTTCTATTTGACGCTGCGCAAACTCACCCACGGTGCGGGCTTACGGGCCGCAGCATGTTAATTTCAGTTACAGTGTCCGCAACAGAAATTTCCATGATAGAATGTATTGGATTGGGAAAATACACACGGTTCTGTGAACACATGAGAATTTACCTGAATGATTAGAACACAGTGAATATTCGCTGCATCCAAAGAGCCGCTACTTCCAGATCATGGGAACATAGCCTTAAAGTTAGTGCTACATGTCAGTACAGTGGGGTTCTGGCAGTGGGAAACACCAGGGGGTCTTGTCTTGCAGACAATATACATTTTTCTTGCAGGGGCCAAACTGCTGGGGAGCCCAGAGCATTTAGCACTGCAGATAATGCAGCCAAGTTTCTACAATGTCCCTATTGTATGACTATTTACAGGTCCTTCTCAAAAAATTTGCATATAGTGTTAAATGTCATTATTTTCCATAATGTAATGATTACAATTAAACTTTCATATATTTTAGATTCATTACACACCAACTGAAATTTGTCAGGTATTTTATTGTTTTAATACTGATGATTTTGGCATACAACTCCTGATAACCCAAAAAACCTGTCTCAAAAAATTAGCATATCAAGAAAAGGTTCTCTAAACGACCTATTACCCTAATCTTCTGAATCAACTAATTAACTCTAAACACATGCTAAAGATTCCTGAGGCTTTTAAAAACTCCCTGCCTGGTTCATTACTCAAAACCCCCATCATGGGTAAGACTAGCGACCTGACTGATGTCCAGAAGGCCATCATTGACACCCTCAAGCAAGAGGGTAAGACCCAGAAAGAAATTTCTCAACAAATAGGCTGTTCCCAGAGTGCTGTATCAAGGCACCTCAATGGGAAGTCTGTTGGAAGGAAACAATGTGGCAGAAAACGCTGTACAACGAGAAGAGGTGACCGGACCCTGAGGAAGATTTTGGAGAAGGACCGATTCCAGACCTTGGGGGACCTGAGGAAGCAGTGGACTGAGTCTGGTGTAGAAACATCCAGAGCCACCGTACACAGGCGTGTGCAGGAAATGGGCTACAGGTGCCGCATTCCCCAGGTAAAGCCACTTTTGAACCATAAACAGCGGCAGAAGCGCCTGACCTGGGCTACAGAGAAGCAGCACTGGACTGTTGCTAAGTGGTCCCAAGTACTTTTTTCTGATGAAAGCAAATTTTGCATGTCATTCGGAAATCAAGGTGCCAGAGTCTGGAGGAAGACTGGGGAGAAGGAAGTGCCAAAATGCCTGAAGTCCAGTGTCAAGTACCCACAGTCAGTGATGGTGTGGGGTGCCATGTCAGCTGCTGGTGTTGGTCCACTGTGTTTCATCAAGGGCAGCTATCAGGAGATTTTGGAGCACTTCATGCTTCCATCGGCTGAAATGCTTTATGGAGATGAAGATTTCATTTTTCAGCACGACCTGGCACCTGCTCACAGTGCCAAAACCACTGGTAAATGGTTTACTGACCATGGTATTACTGTGCTCAATTGGCCTGCCAACTCTCCTGACCTGAACCCCATAGAGAATCTGTGGGATATTGTGAAGAGAAAGTTGAGAGACGCAAGACCCAACACTGTGGATGAGCTTAAGGCCGCTATCGAAGCATCCTGGGCCTCCATAACACCTCAGCAGTGTCACAGGCTGATTGCCTCCATGCCACGCCGCATTGAAGCAGTCATTTCTGCAAAAGGATTCCCGACCAAGTATTGAGTGCATAACTGAACTTTATTATTTGATGTTTTTTTTGTTTGTTTTTAAAAAACACTTTTATTTTATTGGACGGTTGAAATATGTTAATTTTTTGAGACAGGTTTTTTGGGTTATCAGGAGTTGTATGGCAAAATCATCAGTATTAAAACAATAAAAGACCTGACAAATTTCAGTTGGTGTGTAATGAATCTAAAATATATGAAAGTTTAATTGTAATCATTACATTTTGGAAAATAATGAAATTTAGCACTATATGCTAATTTTTTGAGAAGGACCTGTATTAGAGGCATTTAATAATCAATGCTAGAAACAGGAATGTATAACAGTGGGGTAAATAAGTATTTGATCCCTTGCTGATTTTGTAAGCTTGCCCACTGACAAAGACATGAACAGTCTATAATTTTAAGGGTAAGTTAATTTTAACATTGAGAGATAGAATATCAAAAATAAAATCCAGAAAATCACATTGTATAAATTATATACATTTGCATTTTGCAGTGAGAAATAAGTATTTGATCCCCTACCAACCATTAAGAGTTCTGGCTCCTACAGATCAGTTAGATGCTCCTAATCAACTCATTACCTGTATTAAAGACATCTGTCTTACATAGTCACCTTTATAAAAGACTCCTGTTCACAAACTCAATTAATCAGTCAGACTCTAAAGGGTATGCCACACTAAGCGAGATCGCTAACGAGATCACTACTGCGTCACCATTTATGACGCAGTAGCGATCTTGTTAGCGACTTAACTGTGTGTGACATGTAGCAGCGATGTGGCCCCTGCTGAGATGTCGCTGATCGCTCATGAACGTTCTGAGACGTTTTTTGGTCGTTGGTGTCCGCTGGTGAGCCTGAATCGCTGAGTGTGACACCCTTTATGAACGACTTCACCAGCATCGCAGGAGGGACTAGGTTTTCCCAACGACCGCAGAGGTCGTTATACAGATCGCTGATGAGATGTGTTTGGAATCACAGATCGCTGATGAGATGTGTTTGGAATCACACAGCTAAGTCGCTAATGAGATCGCTACTGCGTCATAAATGATGACGCAGTAGTGATCTCGTTAGCGATCTCGCTTAGTGTGGCATACCCTTAACCCTTACAACATGGGTAAGACCAAAGAGCTTTATAAGGATGTCAGGACAAGATCACAGACCTGCACAAAGCTGGAATGGGCTACAAAACCATAAGTAAGACACTGGGTGAGAAGGAGACATCTGTTGGTGCAATAGTAAGAAAATGGAAGAAATACAAAATGACTGTCAATCGACATCGATCAGGAGCACCATGCAAAATCTCACCTTGTGGGGTATCCTTGATCATGAGGAAGGCGAGAGATCAGCCTAAAACTCCACAGGGGAACTTGTTAATGATCTCAAGGCAGCTGGGACCATAGTCACCAAGAAAACCATTGGTAACACATTACGCCTTAAATGTTTAAAATCCTGCAGTGCCGCAAGGTCCCCCTGCTCAAGAAGTCACATGTGCAGAAACATCTGAAGTTTGCCAATAAACACCTGGATGATTCTGTGAGTGATTGGGAGAAGGTGCTGTGATTAGATGAGACAAAAATTGATCTCTTTGGCATTAACTCAACTCTCTGTGTTTGGAGGAAGAGAAATGTCGCCTATAACCCAAAGAACACCGTCCCCACTGTCAAGCATGGAAGTGGAAACATTATGTTTTGGGGGTGTTTCTCTGCTAAGGGTACAGGACTACTTCACTGCATCAATGGGAGAATGGATGGTGCCACGTACCATAAAATCCTGAGTGACAACCTCCTTCCCTCCTCCAGGACATTAAAAATGGTTCATGGCTTGGTCTTCCAGCAAGACAATGACCCAAAACATACAGCCAAGGCAATAGAGGAATGGCTCAAAAAGAAGTAAGGTCCTGTCTTCAGACCTTAATCCCATAGAAAACTTATGGAGGGAGTTGAAGCTCCGAGTTGACAAGCGACAGCCCCAAATCTTAATGATTTAGAGATGATCTGCAAAGAGGAGTGGACCAAACCTCATCATCAACTACAAAAAACGTCTGACTGCTGTGCTTGCCAACTATGGTTTTACCACAAAGTATTGTCTTGTTTGCCAGAGGGATCAAATACTTATTTCTCACTGCAAAATGCAAATAAATTTATATAATTTATACACAATGTGATTTTCTGAATTTTATTTTTGATATTCTATCTCTCAATGTTAAAATTAACTTACTCTTAAAGTTATAGACTGTTCATGTCTTTGTCAGTGGGTAAACTTACAAAATCAGCAAGGGATCAAATACTTATTTCCCCCACTGTAAGGCTATGTGCACACGTTGCGGATTCTGCTGTGCAATTTTCCACAGATTTTGCTAAATCCGCAGGTAAAATGACCTGCGTTTTACCTGCGGATTTAGTGCAGATTTACTGCAGTTTTTGTGCAGATTTCCCCTACGTTTTGAGACCTGTGGATTCCTATAATGGAGCAGGACTAAGAACGCTGCGGATCTGCACAAAAGAAGTGACATGCTGCAGTTTTAAATACGCAATAAATCTGCGCGGAAAAATCTGCAGCATGTGCACTGCGTTTTTTGATTTCCATCGACTAGAATGGTACTGTACATCAGGGTTCCCCAACTCCAATCCTCAAGGCCCACCAACAGGTCATGTTTTCAGGATTTCCTTAGTGTTGCCCAGGTGATAATTGCATCACCTGGGCAATACTAAGGAAATCCTGAAAACATGACCTGTTGGTGGGCCTTGAGGACTGGAGTTGGGGAACCCTGCTGTACATCACCTACAGTTCTGCTGCGGAGCCGCAGGGCAAAATCTGCTGGGGATCCGCAGCAGAATCCGCAACGTGTGCACATACCCTAAGTGTCTTGTGACAGGCGAATGTGTGAAAAATCAGACTATGCTGAGGCTTTCTACACACCTTTTAACAAAAAAATAAAAAAATACATGTTAATGAATTTTAGGCATATTTTTAAACACATATTTTCTTAATGTGTTTTTTTTACCCCTACAGAGAAAACATCAGCCCTAGTGATCCTGCATCGCTTTAAAAAAACAAAAAATAAATACAAAACATAATTGGCATCTCCGCATCTGTAGAAGTCTGGTCTATCAAAATATAACATTAATTAACCACTAAGGGAAATACGAAAAACAAAAACATAACTGACATGCCAGAATTAAGACTTTTCGGTCACCTCACCTCTCTCAAAATGTAATAAAAATGTAGTGAAATCATCATAAGTATCTCAAATTGGTATGACTAAACACGACAGCTTTTAACACAAAAAACACGGTCTCATGCATATCCATCAAAAAAAAATAAATTAAAATGTGATACGGATGGGAGAAAAACAATTTTTTTTTTATTTTACAAACTTCTGAATTTTTCTTCAACCCAACATTAGTAAAACAAAATCTATATAAGTTTGAGATCTGTGAGATCATAATGAGCTGGAGAATCATGTCACTGGGTTATTTTTACCGTGCGGCTATGTTCACATGTTGCGTTTTTGCTGCAGAGTTTTGTTGTTTTTTTTAATGCAAATTCTAAGCTGCGTTTTACAGTTCCAGCAAAAGCTATGAGATTTCAGAACTTTCATGCACACACTGTTTTTTTTTCTGACCGAATTGGAAAACTGCTGTGTTTTTGAAAACTGCAGCATGTCACTTCTTTCAGGTTTTTTCGGCAATTTTTCCTCCATAGAAAGCAAAAAAAAAGCAGCAAAAAAATGCAGGCGTTAGGTTTTGCTGCTTTTTGGTGCAAAAACCTAAGGGAGTTGCATCATGGGTTTTTGGCTGGCACTAAACTTTATCAGCATGCACAAGAGACAATAAAGTCTGAGATTTCAGAAATCTCATGCACACACCTTGGTTTTTTTGTCATCAGCATTTTGTGCTTTGCATGGTTTTGTGCACAATAGAGCATGTCACTTCTTTTATGGCTTTTTCAGCATTTTTCACCCATTGACATAAATGGGTGGTGAAAAAGCTGAAAATGCGTAGCTAAAACGCAGGTATCAGGTTTTGCTGTTTTTTTTTGTTCCAAAATCTGATTCTGTAGAACAGGACTTTTATTTTGTGCACTAAACTTTAACATGCACAAGAGACAAATCTAGAATGCTAAAAACACAGCAAAAAACACAAGAAAAACCAAGCAAAACCTGCAGCTTTTTCCTAAGATCAGGTTTTGCTGCAGAAAAAAACGCTGTTAAAACGCCTAGTGTGAACTAACCCTAAGGCATGAAAGTTAAAAATGTCAGTGACATGCGCTGAATGCAGAGCTGAATTCCCTAATACAATCTGTAATTTTCATCATACCTTAGTTAATGCCACAAAAGACAAGACAGCCACAGCCGTGAACATAATGGTTGGTATTAGCATTACTACAGCAGATCCCACATTTGTTCCAAAGAAGCTGATGGAAGCAATCCAGCCACTGCAAAATAAGCAAACACAAAAAGACAAAATAAAATAAAAAATAAATAAAATAAAAAACTTAGAAGTAGAGAATAACAAAATCTGCGCTCCTCCTCCCACTCTACAATCTGAGACACTTTAGAAACATATGAAACACAGGAGCGCATCAGGCAGCTTGATCCGTGAGTGTTTCCTGGATTATCCGTAAAGCTGGCCACATTTAGAACGTAACACCTCTTGATTTAAAAAGATCATAGCCTGTTGTGTCTTCATCTCCTTTGCAGACCTGTGAGTCTTTATGGAGAGACTGAAAAAAAATTAAGAATAGTCTGATCCTGCAGCCATACTTTCCACCTTGATACTTTTGTAAAAGGGAATCTTTCAGAGTTTTTTGCTACGTCATCCGTGAGCTTCATGATGTTGGCAAAAAGACCCCGAATCCAACAATGTATCACTTAGTTCACTGGGTGCAGCGGTTCTGACACAATTTTTAGAATTAGTGACGCAGAAAAACTGAGCAAGCCAACCTCACCCACACCAGACTCTCTATGTACATAGTGCATAGACAGTGAGCTGCCTATCAGAGAAGGGGTGGAGAGGGACTTGCAAGCACATGCCAGCTAGTCAAAGCAATGATAATCATCAGGTGATAAAACCTCCAATGTAACAGCACACAGCTTGACATGTGACATCCTAGAATTCAGTTTTTTAACCCCTACCTCATTGCCTTTGTCTGTTATGATGGTGTAATGAATGTACCCAGAACTGTATATCCGAGTCTCTTGAGAACTATCTTGTGTATTTGGTAAGCTGAAAGAACTTTTGTTATGGCCAAATAGCTACAGGTTAATTTGAGTGCATGTGTAATAATCTAGTGGATGGTGGTGCTATAGATCATTGAAGGAGGTCTCTAAGCCCAAACTGACAGTATAAACTAAGCATATACCCCCTTAAAAAAAGCCTCACTTTTAGTATGCCAGTATCTGCAGAAAAGGAAAGTTTATCAAATAAGCCAATTATGGTGCTCAACTCCACCCAATGGTTTGGCAGGCTGTGCCTCCCTCACTGGTTACTGACTGCGCTGGCTGCCTGAGATTTCCCTGCAGACACGGAGTGCTTGCTCCAGGCAAGCCTGCTTAGTTTATACAGCAACTATGGGCTGACAGATCCCCTTTCAAGTGCTATTCTCTGCTTCCATCTTCAAGATGACCCTGCTCCTCTATTTCTCAGGTGTCCTCTTTGCCACAAGGGGTGATGCTGTCCTGCAGACTGAGGCTATGTGCACACGTTCAGGATTTTTCGCGTTTTTGCGGCGGTTTTCCGCTGAAAAAAACGCATGCATTAAGCATTCTATTGTTACAATGTATTCCGCAATTTTCGTGCACTTACCGCTTTTTTCAGCGAAAAAAACGCATCGCGGAAAAAAACGCAGCATGTTCATTCTTCTTCCGGAATCGCAGCGATTCAGCCACCATAGGAATGCATTGAACCGATTACTTTCCGCATGTGGCTATGCCCACCATGCGCAAAGTGAGCAGTTCATGTGCGCATGGTACCCAGGGTCTGGAGGAGAGGAGACTCTCCTCCAGGCTCTGGGTACCATATCCTTGTTAAAACAATTTAAATAAAAATTTGTGATATTCTCATCTTCCGGCGGCCCCCGCAGCTTTCCCGCTCCTCAGCGACGCTCCTGGCCAATCCCGTTCCCAGGGATGCCTTGCGAGAATCACCCCAGATAACGTAGAGGTCTCGCGTGATGCTACGTCATTGGGGTCATTGTCGCCAGGCATCACTGGGAACGGGATTGGCCGGGAGCATCGCGAGGACCGTGAAGGCTGCGGGGGCAGCCGGAAGGTGAGAATAGCACGATTTATTTTTTAAATTATTTTAACATTAGATCTTTTTACTATTGATGCGGCATAGGCGGCATCAATAGTAAAAAGTTGGTAACACTTGTCAAACACTATGTGACTCGTGTGACCAACCTGTCAATCAGTTTTCCAAGCGATGCTACAGATCGCTAGGAAAACGCTAGCATTCTGCAAGCTAATTACGCTTGCAAAACGCTAGTTTCTGGCGGGAATACGCAAACCAATAAAAATGCATATTTCCTGCGGCACGTATTCTCATACGTGTGCACATAGCCTGACAGTGGGGTGGGCGGGAGACTCTGTGAGATCTGGTATGTACTGCTATTTACATCTATGCTTTTGGACATATGATTGATGTTTCCCATATGATTCACCATACAATATGTTGTGGGCATTTTCAATGTCAGCATATGATTCTACTTTGCTCATATTACACCTTAGCCCTAATCTATGTATTTGGCATTAATATTATGTTGGCTCCAGGTATTTGCATTGTATCTTGCCGCTTGGGCTAATGCGGTTATGTTTGTTGCTTTTAGCCCTCATGTTTGTCCCCAATTTATTGTCCTTTTGATATAAATAAAATTGTTATCTTATATTAAGTTATTTGGACTGTGCACTGGTTATTTGCTGTGGTATCTCTGTATGAGTTTCAGTGTATCCCACACAATCCAGTATATGGACTAGTGATATAGCAATACTAACATCTTTATATAATGTGCTGAAATGTTTCATCTTACTGGTCGTATGTGTTTTTCTTGTTGCTATCATACGTGTGCACATAGCCTGTCAGTTCGGACCAGCGGGATTGACAAACCCACTGGTATGAATTGTCTATGATCGACTATGCTGCGAGCGGAGGGAACGTCGCCTCTGCAGCACCAAAGTAGCACATGAGCACTGAAGATGGCCAGATCATTGGGTACAGCCAGCTTCAGAGTAGCGCTTGTAAGCTCTAATACATCCTCCTTGTCTAGGACACCTGCCACCTCTGATAGACGGCAGTAGGGGCCAGTAACCTAGACAAAGAGCAGTAAAACAAAATTAAAAATCCTCGTGCTACAGAACTAAGGATTTTTAGAAGATGCTCAATGCAAAGTGGCTTATTGTTACAACTAATTTGCATTTTTTACTCATTTATGATCATGAGGAAATCCCTTAATAGTTGTCTGTTCTTATAGTAAACCTGACAGCTGATATATACTGCCCCATCCACAGACAGCAAGATCGTTCAATGGCTGTATGGAAGCAGCTAGGTTTTTCCCTGAAATGCTGCGGGCATTTCCGAGAAAACAAACTTTAAAAGCTGCCAGGGACTAAGGGCCCCGTCTCACATAGCGAGATCGCTAGAGAGATCGCTGCTAAACAGCGATCTCAGCAGCGATCTCGCTATGTCTGACACGTACCAGCGATCAGGTCCCTGCTGTGAATCGCTGGTCGTGTCAGAAATGTCAGGACTTTTTTTTTTGATCGCTGGTCTCTCCGCTGGCCAGCACGCATCGCTGCGTGTGACAGGCAGGAGACCAGCGATCTCCTGGTAACCAAGGTACACATCGGGTTTCCAGGCGCGTGGCTGTGCCTGGAAACCCGACGTGTACGTTGGATACCACCGCGCTGCTGCAGGGGAGCTGGTAACCAAGGTACACGTCGGGTTTCCAGGCACCGCGCAGCGCCTGGAAACCCGATGTGTACCTTGGTTACCAGCTCCCTGCACCAGCGGGCTGGTATCCAACGTACACTGCGGGTAACTAGGCGACGTTACCCGCAGTGTCGCTGTCCTGATTGCTGCCTGTTTGGCAGCTCAGCAGCGATCATGTAGCGACACACCAGCAATCCTGATCGTTGTCGGGATCGCTGGTGTGTCGCTATGTGAGACGGGGCCCTTAGCTGTGTTGGAGCCTAGCCAAACAAACGTGTCTCCTCCCCTGCCCCTTCCCTTGAGTGCCAGGTCTCTGCCTATAGGTACTATTAGGCAGAGAGACCTGTCAATCCAGGCAAGGGGCAGGTAAAAGCCGCCGGGGCTATCCAACAAGTCTTCAGCACTGCTCTGTCCCCAGCGGCTTTTAGAGTATGTTTTATTCTGAAACACTGCAGAATTTTAGAGAAAAAAAAACAAACATAACACTCTTGGCTGAGATCATATAGCTAGTGACAGATACATACTGGGAAATCCACAGGCAGCACGTATCAGCTGTCAGGTTCACTTTAAATCCTGAGCATGAAGGGTTTTCTCATGATCATAAATGAGGGGTTGTCCAATATAAACAGCACATATCACCTACCCACAGACCACGTGATAAAGGTTTGATCATTCAAATGATAGAACGCCCACCGATTCCAAAATTCCTTATGTGATTGAAGTGTTAGTGAGTAGTGGCACACAACTACTGCTACATAAAACTACTTATGAGGCACATAATGGGGCAGTGGTCACACTAAGGCTTCAGTCACTAGGGAACTTTACAATTCCTATTCTTGTGACTGCTGTGTGTTCCAGCAGCGAGATTCCCAACGATCACA
Organism: Oophaga sylvatica; assembly: GCA_033576555.1. Taxonomy (NCBI): domain Eukaryota; kingdom Metazoa; phylum Chordata; class Amphibia; order Anura; family Dendrobatidae; genus Oophaga; species Oophaga sylvatica. The sequence goes on along the minus strand of JARQOD010000004.1, from coordinate 364,091,483 downwards.
CATTTATCACCAAGTCTGTGGATAGTAGATAAAGGTTTATGGGACATTCCGTTTAATAGCTGTAGCAGTTACACTGAAGCATTAAGCTCCTGGAAAGAAGTCCTCCACGGCTGTGCAGTGGAGCAGACCACTGGTGATGAGCGACTGTGCTTGGATAAGGTGTTATCTGAGCATGCTCGAGTGTGAATCGAGTATCTTGGCGTGCTCGAATACTATGCTTGACAGCCGCAACACATGCAGGGATTGCATGTTTGTTAGGCAATCCGTGCATGTGCTGCAACTGAAACAGCCGCGAGACATGCAGCCATGGTGGCTGGAGCACAGTATCCGAGCACGCTCGCTCAGCACTACAGACCACACATACTGACAGGTGAGCACCAGCACATAGTTCTCAGAAGTCACCGGAACCTGGTTTCTCATCCTCACCACTAAACATGAATACAATTACAGTTAGAATGTCCAGGAATATGGGAGCTTGGGGGACATTTCTACCAGAGCTTCTTCAATGCAGTAGGCAGATTTTTTGCTGGGTATGTTCTCTATGGTTAGCAAAAGATTGTGCCATCAACCTCGGATCCTCTAAAATAACACCATGCTTTTCTAGGATCCTAATATAAAAATGTATCTAAGGACTCACCAGACTCCCCAACCAGGAATACCGACAGCCTGTATTATGCTGATGACCAGCTGCGCCATAAAGGTGAAGAAGAACGCCATGAAGTTAAAGGAGCTGTCTGTCCTGTACAAAGAGTAATGGAAAAGTGTCAGTTATATAAACTAATTTTGCCTGTGAAAAATATTTAGGCAGGTGCTGAGAAAACAAAATACTACAAAGTAAGAATGCTTTCAAAAAATAATAGTGTTAATAATTTATTCTTATCAATTAATAAAATGGCAAGTGAATGATCAAGAGAGAAATCTAAATCCAATCAATGTTTGGTGTAACCACCCCTTGCCTTAAAGCACCACTCCAGCGGGGAGTTTTTCCAGCGCTGGAGTGGTGCTTACATTTTTAAAATGTCGCTATTAAAAGTCATGTTAATACCTTTACCCATTGCCGTGGTTGCTGGATTTTCTTCCCTTGATACACTTACACAGCTTTGGAAGGAACTCGGCAGGTCGGTTGTTCCAACATCTTTGAGACCTAACCACAGATTTGGCTTGTGCAAATCCTTCTGTCTCTTGATCTAATCCCAGACAGACTCGATGTTGAGATCGGGGGTCTTTGGGGCCATATCATCATTTCCAGGACTTTTTTCTTCTTTACGCTAAAGATAGTTCTTAAAAAGTAACCGGTCAGGTTTTTAGACCCTAAACGAACATCTATGTAAAGCATCTGAAAAGTTGATTACGGCTATACCTTTGTATTATAAGTCAGTTTCTCTGTTTCCATGAAATCAAATGGTAAATGTTTATGCAAATGAGCTCACTTGTGCAGAGGTTGCTGCTCCACCTGAGATCTCTCACAGGCACTGTCATTGAGTGATCCGACTATCGATTTGTGCCTGCGCCGTCTCCAGGAGGACAGCTCCTGTGTGAGATCTGTCAGGGGAGCAGGTCACAGAGAAGTGAACCGTCATTCGCTGACAGAAGGCTGGTGGCAGGTGTAAAAAGAGGGAGTTAAGCTGGAGAACTACAAGTGTAAGCGAAGCCCACTGCCCACTGCAATTGTGAGCTCATTTGCATAAATATTCACAGACCGATTTCTAGAAAACAAGACTTCTAATACAAAAGGTATGTACATCATCAATATTTCACATCCTTTACATAGAAGACGTTAGGGTCCAAAAACCTGCAAATGCCCCTGATAATATTGCATCATGGAAAAGCATCTGCCTGTACTTCTGTGCACCCCAGTTCCTATGATTTAGCGCACAGTTGAGTCACTTGGCCTCTTTCCATGTAGAAAATCTGGCTTTTTGACTACATTTCTTCTATGAAGACTACATCTGGCCAGACTCCTCTGAAATGGTGATTGGTATAGCTGGATCTCACTGGTTGTTGACAAGTCTGAACTGGTGGCACTGCTGGAATCTTTGATTTTGAAGGAGGCAACAATGATGTGCATTTCATCTTCTGCACTAAGTTAGCTTGGTCGACCACTACGTCTATAGTCCACAACATTGCCCATTCCCTGGTGCTTATTAAAAAGAGTAGAAGCGCAGACTCCGGTTTGCTGTGCAATCTTTGCCTGGGAGAGATCTTGATGATGGCATGGTGTTTTGTTGATGTGCTCAGTCTTTCCATGGTGTTTAGACGTGACAAAACAGTCTTCTACAAACTGACCATAGTAGCAGAGTTTGGCTGTTCCTCTTGGAGTTTCAAGCCTCCTACACTGCTATTTCTGTCTCAGTTAAATATGGTGTTTCGTCCTACATATGAATGATGACAATTATCACCTATTTGGTATAACTGGTTATTCATACACCTGTCTACAATCCTACAAAATCCCTCACTTTGTGCAATCAAAGGGGGGGGGGTTACTAGAGATGCACAAACAATTGAGTAGAATTGAATTCTTCTGAAGTCTGGTCTGTATTGTCCAAAATACAAATTTTTTTGTAACTCGCTCCACCCAAATTCAGGCGCAAATCAAATTTTTAGGTAAAAACCTTGTGATTGGCATATTTAAAATTCTGGCAGATACGCTCATCTCTGGTGGTCACACTGAATACTAAATTAAATTTAGATTTCTATTTTGTTCCTTCACTTTGCACTTTGTCATTATATATACACCCACTCTCCATTAGACAAAAGAAAAAAATGTATTTTTCATTTATTTTTTTTTAAACATTCATGTCACAGCACTCTAAAGTGTTAAGAGTTGTTTGCCTTTGAAATTATTTTTTTTGTTACTTAAGTGCAGGTATTTTTCACTAAATGTCATTTTTACAATTGGTATTTATTAGAAATTAATTCTGCATTGTTTGGCTTTTACATGCTTTATATTTCCCTGCATTTTCAATTTTGATGCCATCTGTGATAATAAATCAGCTGACAGCAGCTCAGAAAAAGAGGACAGAGATACAACCTATTCACTGAACAATCTAATCTATATATAAAAATTACTCCCAAACCGGTGCCATTCCAGCACTGTTAGTGCTGGGTCTCTCAAGTGACATTGTTATGCCTCGTAATCATGTAGCCAATTAGCGGCTATTAATGAGCTGCAGTTCTCACAAATCTTTTGGCGATCTGAAGTTCATCCAAAGAAAGCATGAGCGAAGCAGCCAGTTAATTAGTGGTTGCAGTGCTTATACGGCATAATGTCAAGCCGGAAGGGCGCTGGTGCAGGAAGTAAGTATCTATTATTTTTAATTTGGGTAATATAGTACTTAAAGGGGTTATCCAGACTTGGGGTACAAGCCTGCAGTCACTCTGTGCTGTCAGGATTATCCGCTGCTGGGATGTCATGTGACCGCAAACATGCAATTTGCATACTTCCAGTCGCATTCGACTAGAAGTGTCAGGTCTCACCCAATGCACTTGTATTGAAGCCATGCAAGTCTAGTCAGCACTTGACTACATGTACGCAAATTGCATACTAGCGGTAACACCCGCACCCGGGCACCAGAGAATACTGACAGCGCACGTACTGAGCGATGTGGGGATTCACAAGTTTGCAGTCACACAGAGTGACTGCAGAGTTGCACCCAAATTGTGGATAACCCCTTTAAAAAGGGGCTGTCTGAGTAAAGGACAAGCCCTTTAAGTGAATGAATAGATATTAGACTTACACAGGTACACAAGTAATCTTAAAGTGAACCTGACACCAGAGATACGGCCATCACTTTTCAGGGCTGACATACAGCATTCTAGAATGCTGTATATCTGCCCCAACCCGACCTGTAAGAGAAGAAAATAACTTATTATACTCACCTGCAGGGCAGTCCGGTCTGAGGGGTGTCGCTTTACTTGGTACGGTGCCTCCCTTTTTCTTGCGATGCCGTCCTCCTGCTTGCTTCGTGAGGATGACGCGACTCCTTAGCACTGCGCTCTGTTGAGGGAAGAGCAAAGTACTGCAGTGCGCAGGGGAAGGTCAGAGAGCCACTGCGCATGCGCACTGCAGTATTTTGATCTGCCCTCAACAGGGCAGATAAGTACGCTTGCGCAGGAGCACGATGCAGCGGGGCCTGTGTGGATGACGAAGGGACGCGTCAGCCACATGAAGCATGCAGGATGACGGGGTTTTGTAAGAAGTTGGGAGGCGCCGGACCAGAACCAGCAACACCCATCGGACTGGACCGCCCCACAGGTGAGTATAATAAGTTATTTTTCTTGTCTTACAGGTTGGGTTGGCGGCAGATATACAACATTATAGAATGCGGTATATCAGCCCTGAAAGGTGATGGCCGTAACTTATATCTGCCAAAACTGGTGACAGGTTCCCTTTAAAAGGAGTTGTTCACTTTGTCTTTATTTGGAATAATATGCTGGGGATAAGTTTGTGTGGAACTTAGGTTAGTTTCACATCTGCAGATGGCAGAGCTGCGGACTTCCTCCATGAAGCTCCGCCCACTGCCGCACCTCCTCCGGTCAGCTCCGCCTATGTCTGCATGCGGCCTGCGTACCCATCTTTAACATTAGGTACGCAGGCCATGCGGATGTATGCAGATGCCTCCGCATGTGTCGTTTTGACGATGCAGCGACCTGCGTCGAACGCACCGTGTTGGAATTTGTTTTGTTCGCAACATCGTCAAAAGGACGCATGCGGAGGCATCCGCATACATCCGCACGGCCTGCGTGCCTAATGTTAAAGATGGGTACGCAGGCCGCATGCAGACATAGGCGGAGCTGACCGGAGGAGGTGCGGCAGTGGGCGGAGCTGTACGTAGGAAGTCTGCAGCCCTCTGCAACTCTGCCATCCGCAAATGTGAAGCCGGCCTTACAAGTATATAAATGTTAGAGGCTCGCCTCCTGCACTTGTGTCAGAGCCGCCTCTCACACACTTCACAGCTATCCTCTTCTCAAAATGGGACTAGATAAGTCTGTCAGCCTCCTCCAATGGTAAGACACCCAACACGGGAAAGCTGCTTTTCTATTGGAGGATGATGGACTTGATCTGGTCACATGCTCCTCCACCAGCAGCCATCACAAGGATAGGAGAACTGTGCAGTCTCACGAAAGCTGCACTAACAAAAACAGGAGAACCTGTCATACCTTTATCATAGGAAGTGCCACAAAATCATGTCCCCAAGGCAACGTTCCCACTGTCAGTAATCAGCAGCACTTTAGACGCAGCACATGTCCGCTGCATCCAAAACACTGCTGGCTTTTGAACGCAGGCAATTCCGCATGTGTTCATTGAACCGCGTGGAATCACCGCGCCCAATACATTGGACGGGTGAAATTTATCTTGCGGAGACTTGCATCTCCACAAGATACATTGACATGCTGCGGTCTGGAAAGACGCGCCCCATGTCCGTCTCCACAGGAAAGCCGCGGGCGTCAGTGCACACATAGTGCGCATGTGATTTCTTGAAATCCCATCCACTGTGCTGTAATATCTGGCCGCTGTGGGTGTAAGCAGAGTCCAACCTGGAGCGTTTACTGACTGTGGGAACATACCCTTACTCATCTGCTACAGGAAAAATACTGTCCTCAATTCTTAAAGAACTTACCACTTTTTGACTCCACTTTCAACGACAGTGACATATTCCACTTATTTCAGTGTCTATATATAAAGAATGATTAGCTACATGAAGGGCACAGCCAGTGCATTAATGAACACAGGAGACATGAATTCTAACACTAAAGATTTACATAGGCAGATAGATACTTACTTGAAAGCTTTGTAAATAGGTCTGAACCAGCACACATAGGAGCAGGGAGTGAAAAGGATGAGCCATAGAAACGCCAGGCCGAAATTCATAGCTGCACCTCCTCCAATCATCCACGCTAAGCAGCCAATCAGATTCACCGCCAGTGTAATACTGTTCACTGCATACACACATGGGGTCACCCGGAGGCACACGTGCAGTAAGGAGAAGAGAGCCAAAGATCAGAGTGAGCTTCAAGAAAGCCAAGAGCCAAGGTAAAGGAGATGGGATCCACTTAGCTTCACCAATTACCTTCTAATGCATAAATTAATCATTTTAAAGAGAATCTGACAGGACGATCCACCACCCAAACAGTTTATATGGTCATGTTGATCCATGAAAAAGAACGTCACCAGTACATTTATGCAATCTGCTGCTGCTCCCTGACTGCAGAAAAAAATAAAATAAAATGCGTCATTTTAATGAATATGCAAATAAAGCTTAAAGGGGGTTCTCCATCAAAAACAAATCACCACTCCAGAATACATGCGAGAACTTACTGATCGCTCAGGGTCTGGCTACTGGGACCTGCAACAATCAGTAGAATGGGAAACTTACTTCCGTTACAAAATGGAGCGCCACTACATTCATTCTCTATGAGGCTGCCAAATAATCTGCACACAGGGAGAATGGATGGAGAAATGAATGAGCATGCACATTACCACTCATTTCTAATTGATAAAAGCGCCCTGTTCTGCTGACCGATACATGCCCTCCTAATGGTCGGGCCCCCACGATGAATATCATCACTTATTCTGTGGATAGGTGATAAAGGGGTTGTAAGGTTAAAACAAGTTAAGTGCTCAGGGAGTGTTCAAGCACTTGCCTAGCCGTTGTTTCCGTGGCTACATTCCCTGCCCAGCCCCACCCTCCTCTGCTTCACCAACAACGCACTTGCTGTGTAGACAAGCTGAGGCCAGGAAGCTGTCAGTCAAACAGAAGGTGGTGCTGGGCGGCAATAAAACCAGCAAGGCAGAGGATCAGTAAGTGCTTTGGCATTCATGGAGCTCTTAAAGGGAATCTGTCACCCCATTTTTCGATCATCAGCTGTAGCCACCGCCATCAGGGGCTTATCTACAGCATTCTGTAATGCTGTAGATAAGCCCCCGATGTCACCTGAAAGATAAGAAAGAGGAGTTATATTATACTCACCCAGGGGCGATCCGCCGTCCGGTCGGGTCCGATGGGCGTCGCGGTCCGGTTCGGCGCCTCCCATCTTCTAGCGAAGCCCTCCTCTTCTTAGCTTCCCGTTGCGGCTCTGGCGCACTGCTCTGCCCTCACTACTACAGTGCGCAGGCGCCGGGAAAGGTCAGAGAGGTCCGGCACCTGTGCACTGCAGTACTCTGCTCTTCCCTCACCAGGGCAGATCAGTGCGCCTGCGCAGGAGCCGCGACGGGACGGAAAGAAGAGGCCGGCTTCGCTAGAAGATGGGAGGCGCCGAACCGGACCGCGACGCCCATCAGACCGGACAGCGGACCGCCCCTGGGTAAGTATAATATAACTCCTCTTTCTTACCTTTCAGTTGACATCAGGGGCTTATCTACAGCATTACAGAATGCTGTAGATAAGCCCCTGATGGCGGTGCCTGCAGCTGATGGTCGAAAAAAGGGATGACAGATTCCCTTTAAAGAAGTTGTCCACTACTTAAACAACTTCCTCTCATACCCCTTGCTTGGCCCCCATAAAATAATAAAGCTTATACTCACCTCCCATGCTGGCGCCGTTCTCGCGGTGTTGGCACTTGCTCTCCTCGGGGCTCCAGTGCTATTGTTGTGACATGCGATGCCCAATCTGTCGAATTTAACATGAAGATGAAGTCTAAGATCAGCTGCAGCCCGAACTTACTCTTCATGTTCAATTTGTCTGTAGGCGGAAACTGACGCCAGCGCTGATTGGGTGCCGGAGTCACGTCACAACAACTGCACGGGAGCCCAGGAAAAAGCGAGTGCCGACACCGCGGTAACAGTGCCGGCACAGGAGGCGACTATAGGCTTTATTATTTTATAGGGGCCAAACATTTTGATGAAGAAGGGTTTGTCCTAGTAGTGGACAACCCCTTTAAGCCTCATTAGCACGTGAATAATAATAATAATAAAAATAATAATAATAATAATCTTTATTTATATAGTGCCAACATATTCCGCAGTGCTTTACAGTTTAACAGTTTCAAAACACAAGTCATACGTAACAACGTTAACAATACAATAATTAAAGCAAAATAAGATGAGATGACCCTGCTCGTGAGAGCTTACAATCTACAATGAGGTGGGGGAGATACAAACAAAAGTGTGTATAAAGATAGCGATTTTTCAGCCAGCAACACATTGCTTAAATAAAAGCTTGGAAGACATTATCTACCAATCCTTCAGCGAGCAAACAGGATCATATGAACAGCTTTGGGGGTGGACTTCGTTCTATCAGATTCCCTTTCAGCTGAGTTAATGGTATCAAAATTTATAATGTAAATTTTGTGCTGAAAATGTTTATCTACATAATATACAGTAAATGCATGTGAGAGTAAGAGATCACACAATGGAGAAGTATGGAGTGCAGCATACAGGAGGTTAATGTGTATGCCATATTACTTGTACACAACCCCATATATTACACCATCGGCCCATTGACCACAGTACGCATTCAGGTTCCTCATCATAGAGAAAGCATTTGCCCCAATATGACTGGGCCCCAGATTATGATTAGTAGAAGTGTGCAATCTAACCAAGTCCATCAGTAGGATCCGGCACAATAAACACAACACTACTACCAAAGTTACATACAACACAAAAGGTAACTACTCCGGGTGTGAGGATCAGCGCAGGAGGTTTGCTTTCCTAGTAATGTACACGGAAAATGTACAAGCAAACACATACCGTGGAGAGGACTCGGATAAACATCTATTCTTCTCTCCCACCCACAGAAAAGACATGAATTGAGAGGCAGAGCTGATTGGCATGATGGAAAAGTTACAGTTGTGAAAATAGAAACTTCTTACTGGTTACACGGCATACCCAGCCTCACTTATGGCCAGCTGTAGATAATGATGTGGCTGAACGGCTCCTTCTAACAGCCAAATGGCCAACTGGCGTGTTCAATACACAGAATTTAGCTGGTGAAATAACACTGTTCAACAACAAAATTGTAAAGTGAACAAAAAAAGTAGAAAAATATTTAGAGTTGAGAGTCCTCAGTGGTTGATACCTTTTAATGGCTAACTGAAAAGATGGTAACAAATTGCAAGCTTTCTAGACTACTCAGGTCTCTTCATCAGGCTAGACTAATACAAAATCTGAAGAATCACATATTTATACCGCAAAAAAAGTAGCTAATTCGTATAGATTTGATGCGGCTAAAAACAAAAGAGTAGAGCTAATTCTCAATTTATTTTACAAGTATAGATCGTAGAGAATCATAATGCAGTAAGTGTATGGAATTGATACATTTTTTCAGATTAGGTTGGCAATATCCGGGAAAAGAAACTCTTCAGCCTGGTACAAAAAAAAAAAAAAACGTACAAAATTAACTATTGGTTGATTCGAAGAAAATTTTACTCCCTTCACTAGACATCAAACTAGGACTAATGAAAAACTTTGTAAAAAGCATGCAACAAGAAAGTGATGGGTTCAAGTATTTGACTTCAAAATTTCCTCCATTAAGTCATGCAAAATTGAGACTGGGTATCTTGTTGGCCCACAGATTAGAGATTTACAAGGACATTCAGTTTGATGGCGCACAGAAGGGTGTCAAAGGCAGCGTGGAATAGTTTTAACCCCTATTCCACCTTGCGAATTTCCCTTTTCGCGTTTTCGTTTTTTGCTCCCCTTCTTCCCAGAGCCATAACTTTTTTTTAACTTTGCTGTCAATATTTTGTGGGACCAGTTGTACTTTTGAACATGACAATTGATGTTATCATATAGCGTACTGCAAAACATGAACAAAATTAGATGGTGAAAAAAATCTGACACTTGTAATAAAACGTTTTTTTTCCTTGAGGCCCGTACAGTCTTCATTTTTCCACATCTGGGGTTTGTTGATGGATTATTTTTTGCGCCCTGAGTTGATGTTTTTATTGATACCATTTTGAGGCAGATAAGATGTTTTGAGCGCCTTTGTGTTGGGCTCTCCATGTATGTGCTGTGACTGTCACACAGCCGCGACACATGCAGCTGCGGAGCCGAACAGCTGATCAGCCGGCGAGATCCAGTAAGCCGGGTTCCCTCCGCAGCTTTTTCAGCAAGCGCTATAGCTTGCCGAATAAGCCCTGACACAATCAAATTCGCTCATCTCTAATCATCTGTTATTGCAATGTTGCGGTGGTTAAAAATAAACAATTCTGGAGTTTCAATTTTATTCCTGTTAGGCTACTTTCACACTTGCGTCTTTTTGCTCTGCGTTTCGAGCGCACATGAAGCGCATTAAAAAAACGCATGCAAACGCTGCGATATTTAGTCGCATCAGCATGCGCATTTCGACAAAAAAACGCAGCGTTTGTCTGCGATTTCATGCGTTTTTGCATGCGTTTGCGTTTTTTTTGGCGCATGCGTTGTCTATGTGTCACATTTCCATCATCTCTGCCTCCATCATCTCTGCCTCCATCATCTCTGCCTCCATCATCTCTGGCTCCATTATTTACAGAAAAATTGTGTGCGTGCAAAAGCGCTGACGAGCGCAAAGCCATGCGCACGCCAGCGCCCCCATAGACTGCAATGTTATTTTTTGCGCATAGCATGCGCACACATGCGCACGCGTTTTTTTAAAGCGGTTGGCCGAAAAAAAAGAAAGCAACATGTAGCGTCTAGCGCATATGGGCGCACACCGGGAAAATGCGCAGCGCACGACAAACGCACATGAACGCGTGCAAGCGCTAGACCCTGCGCCCGCCATGTTAAAGATAGGGGAACATTGCGCATGCGTCCGATAGCCCAAGATGAGCTGCGCAAAAAAACGCAAGTGTGAAAGTAGCCTTACACAGTTTATCAGATTAGTTTCCTTTATATTTTGATAGATCGAACCAAATGTCTATCTTAACTTTTTTTTTAATTGTTTTATTTTTTTTTAATTTTTGAAGATTTTTTTTTATTTTACTGGCTTCAGTAGTCCTCTTAGGAGACTAAGTTGCAACTGCTCGTACACATAGTAGGACTCTCATGACAACCCATCGGCGCCCTGCGATCACGTGACAGGGGCGCTGATGCGATACTTGTGACACGATTCTGGCTGGCAAGTGACTGACAGAGGCATTTAACTGGTTAACAGCCACGGTTGGATCTGCATGTTAAAAGGCACATGACAGCTGATCTGATCAGCAGTTATGTGAGGGGAAAGATACTGGCTCAGCGTCAGAGCTCACATCAAATGCGGGGACAGGACCTTGAACGCACCTATATGTCCAAAGTCATGAAGGGGTGAAGAGTTTTTGTTCAGGATTTTTGGGAAACAAGCGTTACAAAGAGCTGGTGGATGAGATGCTCATGTGCCATTTCAAGCTTGGGTACACAAATCTCTGAAGATTCACTTTTTCCATTCCCACCTCAACTCCTTCCCAGAGAACTGTGGAGTCGTCAGTGATGAAAGTGGTGACAGATTCCATCAGGACATTGCTGCCATTGAGAAAAGGTATGAAAGGAAATGGAGAGCAGCAATGTTAGGAGGCTACTGCTGGACAATCAAGGGAGACATTCCAGAGCTACACTACAAACGGCAGGCCAAGAGGAAGCGCCCAACTTGAAATTTCAATAAATGGAGTTAGTTGTTTATGTACTTTGGCCCATTTAGGCTAAGTGCACACGTTCAGGAATGTTTGCAGAATATTCCTGAGCAAAACCGGACTTTTTTCGCAGCAAAAATGTGCGGGGTTTTTTGCGCGGATTTTGCGCGTTTTTGACGCGTTTTTTACCGCGATTTTTTCCTGAACTTTCTAGGTCAATAATATAGCGGGAAAAATGCTAGAAATCCGCAAAATTAATGGACATGTTGCTAGATTTTCCGCAATGCGTTTTTTTTGCGGAAAAAAACGCACCATGTGCGCAAAAATTGCGGAATTCATTCTAAATGATAGGATGCTTAATTCATGCGTTTGACGCGTTTTTTCCCGCAAAAAAATGCGAAAAAAAACGCAAATCTGCAAATTTGATCAGTGTACCTTCAGTTCCCTTATCAAGATCATTTCTAAAAATACTGAACACTGGTGCCATGACAGAGCTTTGTGGTACCCCACTTGAACCATTCTTCAAAATTGGATGTGCAACCATTATTTACCACTCTGAGTATGATCACTGAGCCAGTTATGAATCCATATAACTGTGGCCTTGTCAATCCCATAAATTGTTATGTTTTTTTCAGTAAGTATAGTATAAGATACTTTATCAAATGCTTTGCGGAAGTAGAGGTATACTATATCTACCACATTTCCCTGATCCACCAAGTCCGTTATTCCATCAAAGAAGGAAATTAAAGTAGTCTGGCATGACTTGTTTGCTACAAACCCATGGGGGCTCTGGTTAATCACTGTATTCTTATCCAAGTACTTACATACATGTTGCTTAATAATTTGTTCAAATATCTTTTCATGGTATAGAAGTAAGGCTCACTGGCCATAGTGGCCAGAGAAGGCTGGAGAAATATGGAAACCAAGCAGGTGGGAAGGTGTATATAAAGGTTTGGCCTGCCATGATGCACCAAGCGCCTGTATTTGGTTTGAACAGTCATTTTGTGCTGACAGAGTTCCCTTAAAGGAGTTTTATGATATTAACTACCTGATCAGTGGGGATCTTGCGGTACTGCAGATCAGTTTCTTTTTAAATGCCCCGACTATTTAACTCCTTTCTGTCATCGGACGTACTATCCCGTCCATGTGCCCTGGGACTTAATTCCCAGGGACGGGATAGTACGTCCTAGGCCAGTGATGGCGAACCTTGGCACTCCAGCTGTTGGAGAACTACAACTCCCAGCATGCCTCAACTGCTGCAGGTTGCAAGGGCATGCTGGGAGTTGAAGTTTTACAACAGCTGGAGTGCCAAGGTTAGCCATCACTGTCCTAGGCGATCAGGGGGAGCGCAGCTGATCGCGACCAGGTGTCAGCTGATTATCACAGCTGACACCCGGCACTATGTGCCAGGAGCGGTCACGGACCGCTCCCGGCACATTAACCGCTGGCACACCGCGATCAAACATGATCGCGGTGTACCGGGGGCACAGGGAAGCATCGCGCAGGGAGAGGGCTCCCTGCGTGCTCCCGAGACCCTCAAAACAGCGCGATGTGATATCGCTGTTCTGAGGCCTTCCTCCCTGCAAGACCCCAGATCCAAGATGGCCGCAGGGTCCTGCAGGGCGGCGGCTTCCTCAGCGCCTGCTGAGAGCAGGCGCTGAGGAAGCCTACAGCAGTGCCTGTGAGAACGCTGGTCTCACAGTGCACACTGTCAGACCAGCGATCTGACATTCTACAGTGATGTCCCACCATGGGACAAAGTAAAAAAGTTGAAAAAATGAAAATCACAAGTGTAAAAAAAAAATCCAAAAGGAAAAAAAAAAAAAATTCCCCAATAAATTCATTTCTTCCTGTAAATAAAAAAAAACAAAGCAATAAAAGTACACATTTGGTATCGCTGCGTCCGTAACGACCCGCCCTATACAACTGTCCCACTAGTTAACCCCTTTAAAAAAAAAAAAAACAAAGCAAAAAATCAATGCTTTATCATCATACCGCCAAACAAAATGTGGAATAACATGCGATCAAAAAGACCGATATAAATAAACACGGTACCGCTGAAAACGTCATCTTGTCCCGCAAAAAACGAGCCACCATACAGCATCATCAGCGAAAAAATAAAAAAGTTATAGATCGCAGAATAAAGAGAAGCAAAATTATTTTTTATATAAAATTGTTTTTATTGTATAAAAGCGCCAAAACAAAAAAATTATATAAATTAGGTATTGCCGTAATCGTACTAACCCGAAGAATAAAACTGCTTTATCAATTTTACCACACGCGGAACGGTATAAACGCCCCCCCAAAAGAAATTAATGAATTGCTGATTTTTGTTCATTCTAACCTCCCAAAAATCCAAATAAAAAGCGTTCAAAAAATGTCACGTGCTCAAAAATGGTACCAATAAAAACGTTAATTCGTACCGCAAAAATGACTCACACGACTCTGTGGGCCAAAATATGCAAAAATTATAGCTCTCCAAATGTGGTGATGCAAAAACGATTTTTTGCAATAAAAAGTCTTTAGCGTGACAGCTGCCAAACAAAAACCCGCTATAAATAGTAAATCAAACCCCCCTTTATCACCCCCTTAGTTAGGGAAAAATAATAAAATTAAAAAAAAAATGTATTTATTTCTATTTTCCCATTAGGGTTGCGGCTAAAGTTAGGATTAGGGTTAGGTTTGTGGTTAGGGTTAGGGTTGGGACTAGGGTTAGGGGTGTGTTGGGGTTAGGGCTGGAGTTAGAATTGTTTCCACTGTTTAGGCACATCAGGGGCTCTCCAAATGTAACATGGCATCTGATCTCAATTCCAGCCAATCCTGCGTTGAAAAAGTCAAAATGTGCTCCATCCCTTCTGAGCTCTTCCATGCGCCCAAACAGTAGTTTACCCCCACATATGGGGTATCAGCGTCCTCAAGACAAATTGCACAATAACTCTTGGGGTCCAATTTCTTCTGTTACTCTTGGGAAAATAAAAAATTGGGGGCGAAAATATCATTTTTGAAAAAAAAAAAAAGATTTTTTTGTTTTATACGGCTGTACGTTATAAACTTGTTAAGCACTTGGGGCGTCATAGCGCTCACCACACATCTAGATAAGTTCCTTGTGGGATCTATTTTCCAAAATGGGGTCACTTGTGGGGGTTTCCACTGTTTAGGCACATCAGGGGTTCTCCAAATGCGACATGACGCCCGCAGACCATTCCATCAAAGTCTGCAATCCAAAACGTCACTACTTCCCTTCCGAGCCCCGACGTGTGCCCATACAGTAGTTTTCTCCCACATATTGGGTATCAGCGTACTCAGGACAAATTGAACAACAACTTTTGGGGTCCAATTTCTTCTGTTACCGTTGGGAAAATAAAAAGTTGGGGACTAAAAGATCATGTTTGTGGAAAAAATATGATTTTTTTATTTTCATGCTCGGGCGTTAAAAACTTTAGTGAAACACCTGGGGGTTCAAAATTCTCACCACACATCTAGATAAGTTCCTTAAGGGGTCTAGTTTCCAAAATGGTGTCATTTATGGGGGTTTCCACTGTTTAGGCAGATCAGGAGCTCTCCAAACACGACATGGCGTCCAGCCAATTCTGCGTTGAAAAAGTCAAACGGCGCTCCTTCCCTTCCGAGCTCTGCCATGCACCCAAACAGTGGTTTACCCCCACATATGGGTATCAGCGTACTCAGGACAAATTGTACAATAACTTTTGGGGTCTTGTTACCCTTGGGAAAATAAAAATTGGGGTGAAAATCATTTTTGTGGAAAAAAATATGATTTTTTAATTTTACGGCTCTACGTTATAAACTTGTGTGAAGCATTTGGGGGTTCAAATTGCTCACCACAGATCTAGATAAGTTCCTTAGGGGGTCTAGTTTCCAAAATGGGGTCACTTGTGGGGGGTTTCCACTGTTTAGGCACATCAGGGGCTCTCCAAATGCAACATGGCGTCCAATCTCAATTCCAGCCAATTTTGGTTGGAAAAAGTCAAATGGTGCTCCTTCCATTCCGAGCTCTGCCATGCCCCAAACAGTGGCACCCCACACATATGGGGTATCAACGTACTCTGTTACCCTTGGGAAATTAAAAAATTGGTCACAAAGATAATTTTTGTGGGAAAAAAATAGGATTTTTTATTTTCATGCCTGGGCATTATAAACTTGTGTGAAGCACTTGGGGGTTCAAAGTGCTCACCACAGATCTAGATAAGTTCCTTAGGGGTCTACTTTCCAAAATGGGGTCACTTGTGGGGGGTTTCCACTGTTTAGGCACATCTGTGGCACTGCAAACGGAACATGACCCCCATCAACATCTGCATTCCAAAACGTTATTACTTCCTTTCCAAACCCTGCGCCCAAACAGTTTCCCCACCCCCACATATGGGGTTTCAGCGTACTCAGGAGAAATTGGACAACAACTTTTGGGGTCCAATTTCCTTGGGAAAAATCAAAAATTTGGGACTAAAAAATCATTTTTGTGGAAAATTGTTTTGTTTTTTTTTTCACACCCAGGCATTATAAACTTTTGTGAAACACTTGGGGTTCAAAGTGCTCACAACAGATCTAGATAAGATCCATAGGGGGTCTAGTTTCCAAAATGGTGTTACTTGTGGGGGGTTTCCACTGTTTAGGCGCATCAGAGGCTCTCCAAACGCGACATGGCGTCCAATCTCAATTCCAGCCAATTTTCGTTTGAAAAAGTCAAACGGCGCTCCTTCCCTTACGAGCTCTGCTGTGTGCCCAAACAGTGGTTTTCCCCCACATATGGGGTATTGGCGTACTCAGGAGAAATTGCACAACAACTTTATCTGTCCATTTTCTCCTTTTACCCTTGTGAAAATAAAAAAAAAGTTTGTAAAAGATAATTTTGTCACTAAAAAGTTAAATATTCATTTTTTCCTTCCACGTTGCTTCAGCTCCTGTGAAGCACCTGAAGGGTTAATAAACTTATTGAATGTGGTTTTGAGTATGTTGAGGGCGCAGTTTTTAGAATGGTGTCACTTTTGGGTATTTTCTGCCATATAGACCCCTCAAAGTGACTTCAAATGTGAGGTGGTCCCTAAAAAAAATGGCTTCGTAAATTTTGTTGTAAAAATGAGATATCGCTGGTCAACTTTTAACCCTTATAATTTCCTAACAATAAAAAAATTTTGGTTCCAAAATTGTGCGGATGTAAAGTAGACATGTGGGAAATGTTATTTATTAACTATTTTGTGCGACATATTTCTCTGTTTTAAGGGAATAAAAATTCAAAGTTTGAAAATTGCACAATTTTCAAAATTTTCGCCATATTTGCGTTTTTTTCAAAAATAAACGCAAGTTATATCGAATAAATTTTAGCACTAACGTGAAGTACAATATGTCACGAGAAAACAATCTCAGAATCGCGAAGATCCGTTTAAGCGTTCCAGAGTTGTAACATCATAAAGAGACAGTGGTCAGAATTGTAAAAATTGGCCCGGTCATTAACGTGCAAACCACTCTTGGGGGTTAAAATAGGAGTAATAAACCGTCAGTACTTTAGCTGTTGTCAAATTACAACTCCCATCATGCCCTGACAGCCTCAGTAAATCTGGCGACTGTTCGGCCACGTTAGGAGCGGGTTGTACTGAAGGTTACTGACCCTTTAGTGTGATCTCCTGACACCCCCATGCATGTCTACAATAAAAGGAATGTAGTGATGAATGAACTTCAGAAACATCATCTACCACAACATTCTTGGCCTAGACAAGCTGATTCCCAGTATGTAATAAGGTTATTTACCAAAAGTTACATTGTTTGAAAGGAAATCCTGTACATAATTATCACAACCGGGAACGTATCTGCATCTGTCATGGATCCCATTTCCTTTGCAAAGTTTTACTGGAAGCGTGTAAAAACTGTGATTAATAGATGTGATGACTTTTTGCAAATATGGCATACTTACGCATCCAGAGATAATAGAGACGCTTGGTCGTCGTACGATGTTGGTCGGGAATATCAGTTTCAAAATCCTGATAGAAGCAGGGCTTTAGTGGTATGAACCGAGGCAGCGGTGGGAAGTTATTCTGTTTATCTGCATGAACATCAAACCAAAGAGGGGTACATATAAAAATAGTGATCTGTGTATGGTCCTGGATACATACACAGAATTCCATGTCATAGTATAGATCCTACATCTGTATTAGTGTTATATATTAGATCATATACACTGCTCAAAAAAATAAAGGGAACACTTAACAGAATATAACTCCAAGTAAATCAAACTTCTGTGAAATCCAACTGTCCACTTAGGAAGCAACACTGATTGACAATCAATTTCACATGCTGACGTGCAAATGGAATAGACAACAGATGGAAATTATTGGCAATTATCAAGATACACTCAATAAAGGAGTGGTTCTGCAGGTGGGGACCACAGATCACATCTCAGTACCAATGCTTTCTGGCTGATGTTTTGGTCACTTTTGAATGTTGGTTGTGCTTTCACACTCGTGGTAACATGAGACGGACTCTACAACCCACACAAGTGGCTCAGGTAGTGCTGCTCATCCAGGATGGCACATCAATGTGAGCTGTGGCAAGAAGGTTTGCTGTGTCTGTCAGCGTAGTGTCCAGAGGCTGGAGGCGCTACCAGGAGACAGGCCAGTACACCAGGAGACGTGGAGGGGGCCATAGGAGGGTAACAACCCAGCAGCAGGACCGCTACCTCCGCCTTTCTGCAAGGAGGAACAGGAGGAGCACTGCAAAATGACCTCCAGCAGGCCCCAAATGTGCATGTGTCTGCACAAACGGTTAGAAGTCAACTCCATGAAGATGGTCTGAGTGCCCGATGTCCACAGATGGGGGTTGTGCTCAAAGCCCAACACCGTGCAGGACGCTTGGCATTTGCCATAGAACACCAGGACTGGCAAATTCGCCATTGGCGCCCTGTGCTCTTCACAGATGAAAGCAGGTTAACACTGAGCACATGTGACAGACGTGACAGAGTCTGGAGACGCCGTGGAGAGTGATCTGCTGCCTGCAACATCCTTCAGCATGACCGGTTTGGCAGTGGGTCAGTAATGGTGTGGGGTGGCATTTCTTTGGAGAGCCGCACAGCCCTCCATGTGCTCGCCAGAGGTAGCCTGACTACCATTAGGTACCAAGATGAGATCCTCAGACCCCTTGGGAGACCATATGCTGGTGCAGTTGGCCCTGGGTTTCTCCTAATGCAGGACAATGCCAGACCTCATTTGGCTGGAGAGTGTCAGCAGTTCCTGCGAGATGAAGGCATTGAAGCTATGTTCCCCAGACCTGAATCCGATTGAGCACGTCTGGGACATGTCTCGCTCCATTCACCAACGTCACGTTGCACCACAGACTGTCCAGGAGTTGGTGGATGCTTTAGTCCAGATCTGGGAGGAGATCCCTCAGACCATCCACCGCCTCATCAGGAGCATGCCCAGGCGTTGTAGGGAGGTCATGCAGGCACGTGGAGGCCACACACACACTACTGAGTATCATTTTGACTTGTTTTAAAGGACATTACATTCCACTTTGATTTTGTGTGTGACTCCAAATCTAGGCCTCCATTAGTTAATAAATTTGATTTTCATTGATGATTTTTGTGTGATTTTGTTGTCAGCACATTCAACTTTGTACAGAACAAAGTATTCAATGAGAATATTTCATTCATTCATATCTAGGATGTGTTATTTGAGTGTTCCCTAATATACACTGCTCAAAAAAATAAAGGGATCTATTCAGTCCAACAGCCACGTCAGTGGTCTGTAACGGACAGGAGCCCCTCAAAACACCCTGACCTGCTGGATCCCCTGGTGCCTCCTCCGATTTGTAGGCCCGTCACGCACGCACTTGCAGTCAAAATTACCCAAATTTACCCCATATTGCCAATTAGGGCAAAGGGAACCTGTTTTGTCCCCAAACACTATTAACCAGCATATATAGGATTAATCTGTAGGGCAACATGCACCATACTGAAAATGCAGCTGCCAAGAGAAAACGAGCCAGTGGTTTTAACCACCTTGTGGCATTAGAAGCCTCTAGTGGTTAAAAGAAGCTCAAAACTGAACTTATTCACAGCAAGTCATTTTTTCCATTGCAGTGCATAGTTCTATTTTCAATTGTGTATCTTTAGAGCTTTTTTTTTGGAGGTTTATGTAGAAAATCCGCCTTAAAAAAGTCGTCGTGTGCGCCGTTAAATTGACATTTTGTGCTGAAATTGAAGAAATCATTCACCTGTTTTATTAGCTGTGTTGAGCCATTTAAAAATTGTTCTTGTTTTTAGCAGAAAAGTTTGTACATTGTGCTTAAAAGCCCTACATTTTGACTAACTGTGTACATGAACATCTTTATGTTGCAATATAAACCTTATACAATAACACGAGAGTATGAAAAAAAAAAAATCGTTCAGAGTTTTATCCAGAAAACAAGAAAGATTTTTTTCTCACTTTCCTGTGCGGTAGCTATTAATCATTCACAAGACCAGTTTCCTGTAGTGTATATGTAAAAATCAGAGGATAGAACGTGGCTCCAGTTTTTTATTTTGCACCTATAGACTTGAATGGAGAGTCTCATTCGATTAACGGTGCATGCTGCGATTTTCTTCCATACAGATTCGGCTAGTATGTTTTTTTTTTCCAAGGACAACTTGCAGACAGGAAAATCGGTTGTGTGAATAGCCCTTATCAGATATCTGACTGTAGAAAGCAGTGTAATCTGTGTTTTACTAGGTACCATAGAAATGGACATGTACATTTGAATTGTAACCAGGTTTCTTTTATTTTTAGTAAATTTCAGCATGAATAATGGGTGCCATGAAAATAATATTACATAGATATTAATATTTACATAGATACACATGTTGTCAAAATTGTTGGTACCACTCGTTTAATGACAGAAAAACCTACAATGGTGACAGAAATAATTTGAATCTGACAAAAGTAATAACTAAATAATCTATGATGATAAACAAATGAAAGTCAGACATTGCTTTTCAACCATGCTTCCACAGAATTTAAAAAAAATTAAAACTCATGAAATAGGACTGGACAAAAATGATGGTACCCTTAACTTAATATTTTGTTGCACAACTGTCAATGAGACTTCTGCACCTCTCGACAGGTATTTTGGTCCACTCTTCTAGAGCAAACTGCTCCAGTTGTCTCGCGTTTGAAGGTTGCCTTTCCAGACGGCATGTTTCAGCTATTTCCAAACATGCTCAATAGGATTTAGGTCAGGGCTCATAGAAAGCCACTTCAGAATAGTCCAATGTTTTCCTCTTAGCCATTCTTGGGTGTTTTTAGCTGTGTGTTTTGGGTAATTATCCCATTGCAAGACCCATGACCTGTAACGGAGACCAAGCTTTCTGACACTGGGCAGCACATTTCTCTCTAGAATCCCTTGATAGTCTTGAGATTTCATTGTTACCTGCACAGATTCTAGACACCCTGTGTCAGATGCAGCAAAGCAGCCCCAGAACATAACAGAGCCTCCTCCATGGTTCACAGTAGGGACAGTGTTCTTTTCTTTATATGCTTCATTTTTTCCGTCTGTGAACATAGAGAATATGTGACTTGCCAAAAAGTTCAATTTTTGTCTCATCTGTCCATAGGACATTCTCCCATAAGCTTTGTGGTTTGTCAACATGTAGTTTGGCAAATTACAGTATGGCTTTTTTATGATTTTCTTTCAACAATGGTGTCCTGCTTGGTCGTCTCCCATGAAGTCCACTTTGGCTCATATAACGAAGGATGGTGCGATCTGACACTGATGTTCCTTGAGCTTGAAGTTCACCTTTAATCTGTTTAGAAGTTTTTCTGGGCTCTTTTGTTACCATTCTTATTATCCGGCTCTTTGATTGGTCATCAATTTTCCTCCTGCGGCCACGTCCAGGGAGGTTGGCTACAGTCCCATGGAGCTTAAATTTCTGAATATTATGTGCAACTGTAGTCACAGGAACATCAAGATGCTTGGAGATGGTCTTATATCTTTTACCTTTTATACGTTTGTCTATAATTTTCTTTCTAATCTCCTGAGACAACTCTTTCCTTCGCTTCCTCTGGTCCATGTTGAGTGTGATACTCACTGTACTGTTTGGTGACAGTGTGTAACTGTAGCCCTCTATACAGGCCCACTCACTGATTCCAAGATTGCAGATATTTCTGATGCAGATTAGTGGACAAACCTTGATTTAACATGTCCCCTTTTGTCACATTATTTTCAGGGGTATCATCATTTCTGTCCAGGCCTGTTTCACGATTATTTTTTTTTTTCTGTGGAAGCATGGTTGAAAAGCAATGTCTGACTTTCATTTGTTCATTATCATAGATTTTTTAGTTATTATTAATGTTGTCAGATTGAAGTTATTTCTGTGACCATTGTGGGTTTTTCTGTGATTAAAGGGAATCTGTCACCCTAAATTGGCGGGATATTTAAATGATGGCAGTCAGGTCAGATGGGCGGTGTTTTGGGTACTTGCCTTAACATGTTGTTCGCTGCTGTCTCCATTATTTCTGGGAATTGTAGTCGTTGCCCTCCATATAACGCGCCTGCGCATTGCAATCTTGAATTGCGCACGCGCAGTATGCTTTGCCCGCAGACTGCAATGCGCAGGCGCGTTATATGGAGGGCAACGACTACAATTCCCAGAAATAATGGAGACAGCGTCGAACAACATGTTAAGGCAAGTACCCAAAATACCGCCCATCTGACCTGACTGCCATGCAATGGTCATATACACACATGGTCAAAATAGTTGGTACCCCTCACTTAAAGGGAATCTGTCACCCTAAATTGGCGGGATATTTAAATGATGGCAGTCAGGTCAGATGGGCGGTGTTTTGGGTACTTGCCTTAACATGTTGTTCGCCGCTGTCTCCATTATTTCTGGGAATTGTAGTCGTTGCCCTCCACATAACGCGCGCCACATAACGCGCCTGCGCATTGCAATCTGCGGGCAAAGCATACTGCGCGTGCGCAATTCAAGATTGCAATGCGCAGGCGCGTTATATGGAGGGCAACGATTACAATTCCCCGAAAGAATAGAGACAGCGGCGAACAACATGTTAAGGCAAGTACCCAAAACACCGTCCATCTGACCTGACTGCCATCATTTAAATATCCCGCCAATTTAGGGTGACAGATACCCTTTAAATGAGGGGTAACAACTATTTTGACCATGTGTGTATATGACCATTGCAGTAACTATGACAACTAGGATGAAAATATCCATTGATTTAATTACCGGATATATTCCAAGAACACAAAAATAGTACAACAAAAAGAGGACCCAAGGCCTCCAATCGGCAGTAATGTACACTCCTATTTAGTATCTCACCAGACATGGCGGTGTCTGTTGGTCTGTAGCTTGATCCTTTCTTTGTAGGTTACAGAAAGCCTATGGGAACAGAAAAGACAAGGTCAGTAAGCGCACCCTTCCAACAGGACTGGAATTTGGTTACACTACTATGGTTAAATGAGGAGCGGATGTTCAATAGGTTTTGCTACAACGGCATCTTTTACTCGCTGCCACTGCAGCTATATAAATATCAAATCTTATGAAGCAATAGTGAATTTCTGATTTTATTCTCCATTAAACTCCCCACTCCCCCCCCCCAAAAAAAAAAAACAAAAAACAAAAAAAAAAACATAAATGTCCTATTACTGCACTGGATGACCAACTATGATCTGAGGATGAAGGGACTTACAACAGTATACAGTCATGGCCAAAAGTTTTGAGAATGACACAAATATTATTTTTTACAAAGTCTACTGCTTCACTTTTTCTAATGGCAATTTGCATATACTCCAGAATGTTATAAAGAGTGATCAGCTTAACAGCAATTACTTGCAAAGTCAATATTTGGCTAGAAAATGAACTTTATCCCCCAAAACACATTTCAACATCATTGCAGCCCTGCCTTAAAAGGACCAGCTAACCTCTTTTCAGTGATTGCTCCATTAACACAGGTGTGGGTGTTGATGAGGACATGGCTGGAGATCAATCTGTCATGATTAAGTAAGAATGACACCACTGGACACTTTAAAAGGAGGCTGGTGCTTGGCATCATTGTTTCTCTTCTGTTAACCATGGTTATCTCTAAAGAAACACGTGCAGTCATCATTGCAATGCACAAAAATGGTCTAACAGGGAAGAGTATCGCAGCTAGAAAGATTGCACCTCAGTCAACAATCTATCGCATCATCAAGAACTTCAAGGAGAGAGGTTCCATTGTTGCCAAAAAGGCTTCAGGGCGCCCAAGAAAGACCAACAAGCGCCAGGACCGTCTCTTAAAAGTGTTTCAGCTGCGGGATCGAGCTACCAGCAGTGCAGAGCTTGCTCAGGAATGGCAGCAGGCAGGTGTGAGTGCATCTGCACGCACTGTGAGGCGGAGACTCTTGGAGCAAGGCCTGGTCTCAAGGAGGGCAGCAAAGAAGCCACTTCTCTCTAGAAAAAACATCATGGACAGACTGATATTCTGCAAAAGGTACAGGCAGTGGACTGCTGAGGACTGGGGTAAAGTTATTTTCTCTGATAAATCCCCTTTTCGATTGTTTGGGACATCAGGAAAACGCCTCATTCATAGTTATCAAGGTTGAAGGAAGACTTTAACCCCTCTCTGACATTAGACGTACTATCCCGTCCATAAAACCCGTGCCATTCTGACCATGGACGGGATAGTACGTCATAGGCGATTAGCTGCGCTCCCGTGACTGTGTGTCAGGAGCGGTCACGGACCGCTCCCGGCACATTAACCCCTTGCACACCGCGATCAAACATGATCGCGGTGTACTGGGGGCACAGGGGAGGATCGCGCAGGGTGGGGGCTCCCTGCGCGCCCCCCTGAGACCCTCAGACCAGCGCGATGTGATCGCGCTGCTCTGAGGGCTTCCTCCCTCCCAGGACCCGGATCCAAGATGGCGCTGGGGTCCTGGAGGGAGGCGGCTTCCTCAGTGCCTGCCGAGAGCAGGCATGAGGAAGCGTCCTGCACTGCCTGTCACATCGCTGGTGTGACAGAGTGCTGTGCACACTGTCACACCAGCGATCTGATAAAATACAGTGATGTCCCACCCTGGGACAAAGTAAAAAAGTAAAAAAAAGTAAAAAACATGTGTAAAAAAAAATCCAAAAAAAAAAAAAAAAAATATTCCCCAATAAATTCATTACTTATTGTAAATAAAAAAAATAAAACAATAAAAGTACACATATATGGTATCGTCGCGTCCGTAACGACCCCCCCTATAAAAATGTCCCACTAGTTAACCCCTTTTGTGAACCCCTTAAAAAATAAAAAATAAAAACAAAGCAAAAAATCAGTGCTTTATCATCATACTGCTGAACAAAAAGTGGAATAACACGCGATCAAAAAGACCGATATAAATAAACATGGTACCGCTGAAAACGTCATCTTGTCCCGCAAAAAACGAGCCATCACACAGCATCATCAGCAAAAAAATAAAAAAGTTATAGCTCGCAGAATAAAGCGATGCAAAAATAATTATTTTTTATATAAAATTGTTTTTATTCTATAAAAGCGCCAAAACATAAAAAAATTAAATAAATGAGGTATCGCCATAATCGTACTGACCCGAAGAATAAAACTGCTTTATCGATTTTACCACACGCGGAACAATAAAAACGCCTCACCCAAAAGAAATTCATGAATTGCTGATTTTTGTTCATTCTAACCTCCCAAAAATCGAAATAAAAAGCGATCAAAAAATGTCACGTGCTCAAAAATGGTACCAATAAAAGCGTCACCTCGTCCCGCAAAAATTAAGACCTCACATGACATTGTGGGCCAAAATATGAAAAAATTATAGCTCTCAAAATGTGGCGATGCAAAAAACTACTTTTTGCAATAAAAAGCGTCTTTTAGCGTGACAGCTGCCAATCATAAAAACCGCTATAAATAATAAATCAAACCCCCCTTTATCACCCCCTTAGTTAGGGAAAAATAATAAAATAAAAAAAATGTATTTATTTCCATTTTCCCATTAGGGTTAGGGTTAGGGTTTCGGCTAAAGTTAGGGTTAGGGTTGGCGCTAAAGTTAGGATTAGGGTTAGAGTTTGGATTAGGGTTAGGGTTTGGATTAGGGTTGGGACTAGGGTTAGGGGTGTGTTGGGGTTAGGGTTGGAGTTAGAATTGGGGGGTTTCCGCTGTTTAGGCACATCAGGGGCTCTCCAAATGTGACATGGCGTCTGATCTCCATTCCAGCCAATTCTGCTTTGAAAAAGTCAAACGGTGTTCCTTCACTTCTGAGCTCTGCCATGCGTCCAAACAGTAGTTTATCCCCACATATGGGGTATCAGCGTACTCTGGACCCCAAGAGTTATTGTGAAATTTGTCCTATTTCTTCTGTTACCCTTGGGAAAATAAAAAACTGGGGGCGAAAATATTATTTTTGTAAAAAAAAATAAGATTTTTTTGTTTTTTACGGCACTTGGGGCTTCATAGCGCTCACCACACATCTAAATAAGTTCCTTGTGGGGTCTATTTTCCAAAATGGGTCACTTGTTGGGGATTTCCACTGTTTAGGCGCATCAGGGGCTCTCCAAATGCGACATGACGCCCCCAGACCATTCCATCAAAGTCTGCAATCCAAAACGTCACTACTTCCCTTTCCGAGCCCTGACATGCGCCCATACAGTAGTTTTCTCCCACATATTGGGTATCAGCGTACTCAGGACAAATTGGACAACAACTTTTGGGGTCCAATTTCTCCTGTTACCCTTGTGAAAATAAAATATTGGGGGCGAAAAAATCATTTTTGTAAAAAAAAAAAGGATTTTTATTTTTACGGCTGTGCGTTATAAACTTCTGTGAAGCACTTCGGGGTTCAAAGTGCTCACCACACATCTAGGTAAGTTCCTTGTGGGGTCTATTTTCCAAAATGGGGTCACTTGTGGGGGTTTCCACTGTTTAGGCGCATCAGGGGCTCTCCAAATGCGACATGACGCCCCCAGACCATTCCATCAAAGTCTGCAATCCAAAACGTCACTACTTCCCTTTCCGAGCCCTGACATGCGCCCATACAGTAGTTTTCTCCCACATATTGGGTATCCGCGTACTCAGGACAAATTGGACAACAACTTTTGGGGTCCAATTTCTCCTGTTACCCTTGTGAAAATAAAATATTGGGGGCGAAAAAATCATTTTTGTAAAAAAAAAAGGATTTTTTATTTTTACAGCTGTGCGTTATAAACTTCTGTGAAGCACTTCGGGGTTCAAAGTGCTCACCACACATCTAGATAAGTTCCTTGTGGGGTCTATTTTCCAAAATGGGGTCACTTGTGGGGGGTTTCCACTGTTTAGGCGTATCAGGGGCTCTCCAAATGCGACATGACGCCCCCAGACCATTCCATCAAAGTCTGCAATCCAAAACGTCACTACTTCCCTTCCGAGCCCTGACGTGCACCCATACAGTAGTTTTCTCCTACATATTGGGTATCAGCGTACTCAGGACAAATTGGACAACAACTTTTGGGTTCCAGTTTCTTCTGTTACCCTTGTGAAAATAAAATATTGGGGGCGAAAAAATCATTTTTGTAAAAAAAAAAAAGGATTTTTTATTTTAAGGCTGTACGTTATAAACTTTAGTGAAACACCTGGGGGTTCAAAGTTCTCACCACACATCTAGATAAGTTCCTTGAGGGGTCTAGTTTCCAAAATGGTGTCATTTGTGGGGGGTTTCCACTGTTTAGGCAGATCAGGAGCTCTCCAAATACGACATGGCGTCCAGCCAATTCTGCGTTGAAAAAGTGAGACGGCGCTCCTTCCCTTCCAAACTCTGCCATGCACCCAAACAGTGGTATACCCCCACATATGGGGTATCAGTGTACTCAGGACAAATTGCACAATAACTTTTGGAGTCTTGTTACCCTTGGAAAAATAAAAATTCGGGTGAAAAGATCATTTTTGTGGAAAAAATATGATTTTTAAATTTTACGGCTCTACGTTATAAAATGGGGGGGAAGCACTTGAGGGTTCAAATTGCTCACCAAAGATCTAGATAAGTTCCTTAGGGGGTCTAGTTTCCCAAATGGGGTCATTTGTGGGGGTTTCCACTGTTTAGGCACATCAGGGGCTCTCCAAATGCAACATGGCATCCAATCTCAATTCCAGCCAATTTTGGTTGGAAAAAGTCAAA
The DNA here is from genome assembly GCA_033576555.1 of Oophaga sylvatica. Taxonomy (NCBI): domain Eukaryota; kingdom Metazoa; phylum Chordata; class Amphibia; order Anura; family Dendrobatidae; genus Oophaga; species Oophaga sylvatica. The sequence continues at coordinate 364,063,829 of JARQOD010000004.1, read as the reverse complement.
TGGTGCTCCTTCCCTTCCGAGCTCTGCCGTGCGCCCAAACAGTGGTTCCCCCCCACATATGGGGCATCAGCGTACTCAGGACAAATTGGACAACTTATGTGGTCCAATTTCTCCTGATACCCTTGGGAAAATAAAAAATTAGTGACTAAAAGATAATTTTTGTGGGAAAAAAATAGGATTTTTTATTTTCATGCCCGGGCATTATAAACTTGTGTGAAGCACTTGGGGGTTCAAAGTGCTCACCAAAGATCTAGATAAGTTCCTTAGGGGTCTAGTTTCCAAAATGGGGTCACTTGTGGGGGATTTCCACTGTTTAGGCTCATCTGGGGCACTGCAAACGGAACATGACCCCCATCAACGTCTGCATTCCAAAACGTTACTACTTCCTTTCCAAGCCCTGCCGTGCGCCCAAACAGTTTTCCACCCCCACATATGGGTATCAGCGTACTCAGGACAAATTGGACAACAACTTTTGGGGTCCAATTTCCTTGGGAAAATTCAAAAATTTAGGACTAAAAAATAATTTGTGGAATTTTTTTTTTTTTTTTCACACCCAGGCATTATAAACTTTTGTGAAACACTTGGGGGTTCAAAGTGCTCACAACAGATCTAGATAAGTACCTTAGGGGGTCTAGTTTCCAAAATGGTGTCACTTGTGGGGGTTTCCACTGTTTAGGCGCATCAGAGGTTCTCCAAGCGCGACATGGCGTCCAATCTCAACTCCAGCCAATTTTAGTTTGAAAAAGTCAAACGGCGCTACTTCCCTTACGAGCTCTGCCGTGTGCCCAAACAGTGGTTTTCCCCCACATATGGGGTATTGGCGTACTCAGGAGAAATTGCATAACAACCTTATCTGCCCATTTTCTCCTTTTACCCTTGTGAAAATAAAAAAAAAGTTTGTAAAAGATCATTTTTGTGGCTAAAAAGTTAAATGTTCATTTTTTCCTTCCACGTTGCTTTAGTTCCTGTGAAGCACCTGAAGGGTTAATAATCTTCTTGAATGTGGTTTTGAGTACCTTGAGGGGTGCAGTTTTTAGAATGGTGTCACCTTTGGGTATTTTCTGCCATATAGACCCCTCAAAGTGACTTCAAATATGAGGTGGTCCCTAAAAAAAATGGCTTTGTAAATTTTGTTGTAAAAATGAGAAATCGCTGGTCAACTTTTAACCCTTATAACTTCCTAACAAAAAAAAATTTTGATTCCAAAATTGTGCTGATGTAAAGTAGACATGTGGGAAATGTTATTTCTTAACTATTTTGTGTTACATATTTCTCTGTTTTAAGGGAATAAAAATTCAAAGTTTGAAAATTGCTAAATTTTCAAAATTTTCGCCATATTTGCGTTTTTTTTCAAAAATAAACGCAAGTTATATGGAAGAAATTTTACCACTAACATGAAGTACAATATGTCACGAGAAAACAATCTCAGAATCGCGAAGATCCGTTGAAGCGTTCCAGAGTTATAACCTCATAAAGAGACAGTGGTCAGAATTGTAAAAATTGGCACGTGCAAACCACCCTTGGGGGTGAAGGGGTTAAGTCCATCTAGTTCAACCCATATCCTATCCTAACCTGCCCTAACATGTTGATCCAGAGGAAGGCAAAAAAACCCCAAGTGGCAAACAGTAAGCTTCACATTGGGGAAAAAAATTCCTTCCCGACTCCACATACGGCAATCAGACTAGCTCCCTGGATCAACGCTGTATCAAGGAAACTAGTGAATATAGCCTGTAATATTATACTTTTCAAGAAAGGCATCCAGTCCCTTCTTAAATTTTAGTAAGAAATCACTCATTACAACATTAGACGGCAGAGAGTTCCATAGTCTCACTGCTCTTACAGTAAAGAATCTGCGTCTGTGATTATGGCTAAACCTTCTTTCCTCCAGACGTAGAGGATGCCCCCTTGTCCCCGTCACAGGTCTAAGAGTAAAAAGATCATTAGAAAGGTCTTTGTACTGTCCCCTCATATATTTATACATTGTAATAAGATCACCCCTAAGCCTTCGTTTTTCCAAACTAAATAACCCCAAGTGTAATAACCTGTCTTGGTATTGCAGACCCCCCAGTAATCTAATAACCTTGGTCGCTCTTCTCTGCACCCGCTCCAGTTCAGCTATGTCTTTCTTATACACCGGAGACCAGAACTGCACACAGTATTCTAAGTGTGGTCGCACCAGTGACTTATATAGAGGTAAAATTATGTTCTCCTCATGAGCATCTATGCCTCTTTTAATGCATCCCATTATTTTATTTGCCTTGGCAGCAGCTGCCTGACATTGGCCACTAAATGTGAGCTTGTCGTCCACCCATACACCCAGGTCTTTTTCAGTGACAGTTTTGCCCAGTGTTTTACAATTAAGCACATAATTATACATCTTATTTGTTCTACCCAAGTGCATGACCTTACATTTATCCCCATTAAAGCTCATTTGCCATTTATCAGCCCAAGCTTCTAGTTTACATAAATCCTCCTGTAATATAAAATTATCCTCCTCTGTATTTATTACCCTGCAGAGTTTAGTGTCATCTGCAAATATTGAAATACTACTGTATGCCCCCTACAAGGTCATTAATAAATATGTTAAAGAGAAGTGGTACCCCACTGCTAACCGTGACCAAGTCCGAGTGTGCTCCATTAATAACCACCCTTTTTTTTCTATCCATGAGCCAGTTCTTAACCCACTTACACATATTTTCCCCTATCCCCATTGTTCTCATTTTATGTATCAACCTTTTGTGTGGCACTGTATCAAAAGCTTTTGAGAAGTCCATGAACACCACGTCCACTGCATTCCCTTGGTCCAGTCCTGAACTTACCCCTTCATAAAAGCTTATCAGATTAGTCTGACAAGAACGGTCCCTCGTAAACCCATGCTGATACTGTGTCATGAGGTTATTCAGCTTCAGATACTCCAATATAGTATCCCTTAAAAAAAAAAAAAAACCCTCCAGGATTTTACCCACAGTAGATGTTAAGCTCACTGGCCTATAATTTCCAGGTTCAGTTTTTGCCCCCTTTTTGAATATTGGCACCACATTTGCTATACGCCAGTCCTGTGGTACAGACCCAGTTATTATGGAATCTTTAAAGATTAAAAATAATGGTCTATCTATGACTGTACTTAATTCCTGCAGTACTCGGGGGTGTATCCCATCCGGGCCCGGGGATTTGTCAACTTTAGTGATTTTTAGATGCCGCCGTACTTCCTGCTGGGTTAAGCAGGTGACATTTAATGGAGAAATTTTTTTATCTCTGATCATGTTATCTGTCATGGGATTTTCTTGTGTAAATACAGTTGTAAGGTTCTATGTATATATTCCTGAAACTCAGTTTGTTCGTCAGCCATTTTACTTTCTGTCTTGCTGCAGCTATCTTGCCCTCAGTCAAAATGGAGTTTCCAGCTTGCATGTTCCCGCCCTGATTCTCTCCTTTGCTTCTTAAGCAGCCACAGCTGAGCAATCAGTGCTTCAGAATCTAGCCTGCAGTGAACCTGTGACTTGACTCCTGTAAGCCTTGGACCTTGTACTCCAGCTATTCCTACTGAGGAACTCTGAAGCACTTGTGGACTCTGAACCCTGCTCTTTGAAAGACCCACGTTTGCATGGACTTACGGTAACAGAGAAGAAGATCCTGAATCTGTATTGGAGAGTGATTGCTAAGCTTGGATTACTCTGGCCTGCTGTGTCTCCTGTTTCTGTGTCTGCAAACTGTGTGACTATTTCTGCCAACTTGTATGAAGTAATACAGGACTTTTCTATATCAAACCTGTGTCTCATGTATGTTCATCGCACCCAAGCACAAGACGCTATATGAACTGTACTACATACATTACAAGATTCTGAAGCCAAACGTTAGTGTCTGCTGGGTCTGGAAGGCTGTGTCTGCTGTACTGTGGATATCAGACGTCCGGTTGTACTTTCTGTGATGACAGTGGTTGTGACTTCTCACAACCATTCCAGGTGAGCAATTCCCTTAAGTTTTTTCTTTTTTGCAGTGTTACCACAGGTAAACACTATTGTTTTTTTTTTCTCTCCTTTCTTTTCTCTTTTTTGTCTGCTGTAACTCTGGATATCAGATGTCTGGTTGAAACTTTTGTGATGATAGTGGTTGTGACTTCTCACAACCATTCCAGGTGAGCAGTTCCCTTAATTTTTTTTTCTCTCTGCAGTGTTGCCACAGGTGAACACTATTGTTTTTTTTTTCTCTCCTCTTCTTCCAGTAATCCTGTCTTAAAAGATCTGGAAAATGGAGGCCCGCATAAAGGAACTTTGCGGAGTGACTGATAATATCCTTGCAGATTTGCAGAATATAAAGACCCGTTTTACAAATCTACAGGACCTCAATAATCACAATTTGCAAGTGGTTGGACAGACTACCCAGGATTTGCGAGCCAGGATTGAGGTTCTAGAGGGGCGAGTCCAGGCTCCTGCCGTAGCCCCGAGTGCTGGGATTCCCAAGTTGCCCCCTTTTCGTTTTGGCGGTGAACGTGAGAAATTCAGGGATTTATTAATCAATGCAATCTTTTTTTTTCTGCACATGCTTCACAATTTCCCACTGAACGATCTAAGGTGCTTACTATAATTATGTTGCTTACCAACAAGGCTTTAATGTGGGCAAACCCTCTGATTGAGACTGAGGATGATTGTTTGAATCACCTTGATGATTTTATTTCAGCCATGGGACAGGTGTTTGATGACCCCAATCGAGGTGCAACAGCTGAAGCAGCCATGTTAGCTTTGCGCCAAGGTAAGCACTCGGTAGCTGAATATGCCTTGGATTTCAGGAGATGGGCCCTTGATACCACCTGGGACAGTTCCGCCAAAAAAATCTATTTTTCGAAAGGGGTTATCTCCACTGATTAAGGATGAACTTGCTCGTGCCGACCCTCCCACTGCGTTAGGTGACTTTATTAACTACTGCATCCGTATTGATACTCGTCTGACTGAACGCAGGCAAGAGAGATGGTTCGAAAGCAATCGTACTAACCTTTTCCTACCTTCCTCTCCAGCTAAGGAACCTTTGAGTAGGATTACACGGGAACCTGAACCTGAACCCATGCAGGTAGACTCTTTACAACGACGGGTTAGTGATGCACGCAAGGAACATCGTTTTAAGGAGAATCTATGTTTCTATTGTGGTAAGTCAGGGCACTTCATTAAAACTGCCCCAGCCGTTCTCGTAAGACTACTGCAGCACTCATTCATTGTGAGTGTTGCGAGAGGGGATCTGTCAGGTCCGAGCCTCAGGCTCCAGAGAGATCTGCAGCAACAGATCTTGATTTCTCGGACTTAAACTCCGTTACCTCTGAGGACGTTGACTGTGTAAACGCTGCCATTTTTCAAGTTTCCTCAGCGGTGTCCCAGCTGAGTTGTAAGAAAAACAATTCTCATTGCTTTCTTTCCATCAAACTCTGGGTTGACTCAGCTTGGGTGTCTAGCTCTGCTATGATCGACTCAGGGCAAGTGGAAATTTTATGGATGTCTCCTTTGCTCTAAAACAGGGAATACGTTCAGTGAAGAAGGCTACTCCAGTACAGATGGAAACTGTGGATGGCTCCCTGCTGACCTCTGGACCAGTGGATCAGGAAACAGAGCCTTTGAGGGTTCTTATGGGTAAAGATCATCAAGAGAAACTGTCCTTTATGCTTATCTCTTCTCCCCACTTTCCCATTATTCTAGGGCTACCATGGCTGCAAGCTCAGAATCCTACCATTAACTGGGAGACCAAGGAATTACACTTTCCAGAGAAACAGATGAGTCCAAAAGTTTCAGCTTGCTCTGTTCCTAAAGGAATCATGTCAGTCCCTGAACTACCAGCTGTATACCAGGACTATGTGGATTTATGTGACAAGAAGAACGCTGACCAGCTTCCTCCTCACCGTCCATATGATTGTCCAATTTAATTATTGCCTGGAGCAGAGATACCTTTTGGTAAGATCTACCCCCTGGCGGGCCCGAGCTAAAGGCTTTAAAGGATTACATAGATGAAAATCTAGCCAAGGGCTTCATACGCCCCTCTTCATCTCCTGCAGGTGCACCCATCTTCTTTGTAAAGAAGAAAGATGGATCTCTGAGACCATGCGTAGACTATAGGGAACTCAATAAGGTTACTATTAGAAACCGTTATCCATTGCCTTTAATCCCTGAGTTATTGGAGAGAGTGCGACATGCCAAAATTTTTTCTAAACTAGATCTTCGTGGGCCTATAACTTAGTCCGTATTAGACCTGGGGATGAATGGAAGACTGCATTCAGGTCACGCTATGGACACTTTGAATATCTAGTTATGCCTTTTGGTCTGAGTACCGCCCCAGCCACTTTCCAACACTTGGTGAATGACATTTTCAGGGATCTCCTAGATACATTCGTGGTAATTTATTTGGATGATATTCTAATTTTTTCTAACTCCACAGAGGAACATCATGGACATGTGAGAATGGTCTTGGAACGTCTAAGACAAAATCATCTTTACATCAAACTTGAAAAGTGTGAATTCCATAGGACCGAAATTCAATTTCTGGGGTATGTACTGTCTACACAAGGAATTAGTATGGATGGAAGCAAAACCCAAGCCATCAAGGATTGGCCAAGTCCTAGAAATGTGAAGGAGGTACAGCGCTTCATCGGGTTTGCCAACTTCTATAGACGTTTCATTAGAAATTTCTCTGAGGTAGTGTCACCTATCACTCAACTTACCCGGAAAGAGTCTAGGTTTTCCTGGACTCCCCAAGCCCAGGAAGCATTTTCCCGTCTAAAAGATAAATTTACCACTGCACCTATCCTAGTACATCCCAACCCCGAGCTTGCCTTCATAATAGAGGTGGATGCTTCAGACTGTGCCGTTGGAGCTATACTCTCTCAGAGAACAGGTGAGAAGAATGTCTTGCATCCCTGTGCCTTCTTTTCCCAGCAGTTGTCTTCGGCTGAGAGGAACTACGATGTGGGCAATAGAGAGTTGTTGGCCATTATTGCCGCCTTCAAAGAATGGAGACACCTTCTTCAGGGAGCTGCACAGCAAATAGTCGTCCTGACAGACCATCGTAACCTTGAGTTTATCAGGTCGGCTAAGTGCCTGACTCCTCGCCAGGCTCGCTGGAATCTTTTCTTAAACCAATTTAATTTTATCATCTCTTATAGACCAGGATCGCGCAATGGAAAGGCTGATGCACTCTCTAGGATTTACTCAGCAGAGACACGTCCAATTACTACTCCTAAGACTATTCTTCCTGACTCTAGATTCCTAGGAGTAATTCATAATCAAGACCTACTTAAGGACATCAAGGAAGCATACCATGCGGATTCCTTTTTGGCACAACCCCCAAGGGACGTAAGTCTTGTCTTTAAGAATGGTGTGTGGATTCAGGGACAACGCCTGTATATTCCTGAAACAGTCAGATTGAGAGTATTGCAACTCATTCACGATTCCAAGATAGCTGGGCATAGAGGAATTCTAAAGACACAGGAATTTCTTTCTCGTTTCTTTTGGTGGCCCACTTGCAGGAAGGATGTTTTGAATTATGTCACTTCATGTGAGGTCTGTGCAAGATGCAAAACACCTCGCTCCTCACCAACTGGTCTGTTACAGCCTCTTCCCACCCCGTCCCGCCCGTGGGGATCCATTTCTATGGACTTCATTGTGGAGTTACCAACCTCTCAGGGGAAGAACACCATTCTAGTGGTGGTTGACCGTCTAACAAAGGCAGCTCATTTTATCCCTTGTGTCGGCTTACCCACTGCAAAACAGACATCAGATTTGATGATTAAAGATGTGTTTCGCTTACATGGAGTACCGGATGAGGTTATTTCGGATCGAGGGGTGCAATTCACTTCTAGGTTTTGGCAAAATTTCTGTGCAGCATTGGACATTAAAGTAAACCTTTTTTCTGCTTTTCATCCCCAGACTAATGGACAGACCGAACGAACCAATCAAACCCTGGAGCAATATCTCCGCTGCTTTATCTGCCACCTACAGGATGATTGGGTGGATCTACTTCCATTAGCTGAGTTCTCTTATAACAACTCTCAGAGTGCCTCCACTAAACAGTCTCCTTTTTACTCTAATCTAGGTTATCATCCTAACATTCTACCACGATTTCCCATAGAAACGCCTTTACCAGCAGTGGCTGAAAGAATCACGTCTTTACAGAAGAATATGGATCTTCTAAAGGAGAATCTGGAATCGGCTCAGGAAAGGTACAAGAAAGCAGCAGATAAATTTCGTAAACCTGCACCAGCTTTCAAGGTAGGAGACCTGGTCTGGCTGTCAACCAGAAATCTTAAGTTAAGGATTCCATCGTCTAAGTTGGGACATAAGTACATTGGACCCTATAAAATCAGTAAAATTATAAGTGCCGTTGCTTGTCGTCTTCAACTGCCCAGAACTATGAGAATCCACCCTGTCTTTCATGTATCCCTACTAAAGGCTGCGACACCCAATACGTTTCCTGGACGTTCTTCTCCTTGCCCTAACCCAGTGCTAGTCGATGGTCAGGAAGAATTTGTGGTGGAAAGGATTTTAGATTCCAGGTTGTATAGAAATCAGTTACAATATCTGATTAAATGGCAGGGCTACCCAGTGGAGGACAACTCATGGGAACCGGTCAATAACGTTAATGCTCCTCGCTTGCTCCGTCAGTTTCATCAGAGGTACCCACACAAGCCTGGTCTGAGGTCATCCGGAGGTTGTCCTTAAGGGGGGAGTAATGTAAGGTTCTATGTATATATTCCTGAAACTCAGTTTGTTCGTCAGCCATTTTACTTTCTGTTTTGCTGCAGCTATCTTGCCCTCAGTCAAAATGGAGTTTCCAGCTTGCATGTTCCCGCCCTGATTCTCTCCTTTGCTTCTTAAGCAGCCACAGCTGAGCAATCAGTGCTTCAGAATCTAGCCTGCAGTGAACCTGTGACTTGACTCCTGTAAGCCTTGGACCTTGTACTCCAGCTATTCCTACTGAGGAACTCTGAAGCACTTGTGGACTCTGAACCCTGCTCTTTGAAAGACCCACGTTTGCATGGACTTACGGTAACAGAGAAGAAGATCCTGAATCTGTATTGGAGAGTGATTGCTGAGCTTGGATTACTCTGGCCTGCTGTGTCTCCTGTTTCTGTGTCTGCAAACTGTGTGACTATTTCTGCCAACTTGTATGAAGTAATACAGGACTTTTCTATATCAAACCTGTGTCTCATGTATGTTCATCGCACCCAAGCACAAGACGCTATATGAACTGTACTACATACATTACAACAGTTGAAAAAAAGTCATTTAGCATATTGGCTTTTTCCTCATCCTCATCCACCATTTCACCCAGACTATTTTTAAGGGACCAACACTATCATTTTTTAGTTTCTTGCTATTTATGTAGTTAAAGAATATTTTGGGATTATTTTTACTTTCTCTGGCAATCAGTCTCTCTGCCTCAATCTTTGCTGTCTTGATTTGCTTTTTACAGAATTTATTCAGTCTTCTGTATTTATTTAATGCCTCTTCACTACCTACTTGCTTTAATTCCCTAAACGCTTTCTTTTTGTCCCTTATTGCGCCCCTTACAGCTCTATATAGCCATAGTGGTTTCCTCCTAATTCTAGCATGTTTATTCCCATAGGGTATATACTGTGCACAGGTCCTATTCAGGATACTAATAAACGTCTCCCATTTTCTTTGTGTATTTTTATGTCTCAGGATATCGTCCCAATTTATTGCACCAAGATCATCTCTCATCCGTTGGAAATTTGCCTTCCTGAAGTTTAGTGTCCTTATAACCCCTCGACTACACATCTTATTAAAGGATACATGAAAGCTTATTATTTTGTGATCACTATTACCCAAGTGACCCCCAACCCTTATATTTGATATGCGGTCTGGCCTGTTGGATAATATTAGGTCTAGCAGTGCCCCCCCTCTTGTTGGGTCCTGAACTAGTTGTGAAAGGTAATTGTCTCTCATAGTTGCCAAAAACTTATTACCTTTGCTGGAACTGCAGGTTTCTGTTCCCCAATGTATTTCAGGGTAGTTGAAGTCCCCCATAATAATGACTTCTCCTTGAGTTGCTGCTTCATCTATTTGTTTTACGAGGATATTCTCTGTTGCTTCCATTATTTTAGGAGACTTATAACAAACCCCTATCAGTAATTTATTATTTTTCCCCCCTCCCCTAATCTCCACCCACAGAGACTCTACATCTTCATTAGATTCACAGATATCACGCAGGATGGGTTTTAAGGATGATTTTACATATAAACACACACCCCCACCTCGCTTATTTTTACGGTCATTTCTAAACAGACTATAGCCCTGTAAATTAACCGCCCAGTCGTGGCTCTCATCCAGCCAAGTCTCAGATATCCCCACCATGTCATAATTATGTTCCAACAAAATTAATTCTAATTCCTCCATTTTGTTGGTGAGGCTTCTGGCATTAGTGTACATGCACTTTATGTATCTCTCTGAGAAGACAAGGTGAGCGCTACCACCAGTCTTGTCTCATGCCAACTGTTAAGCATCCTGAAACCATTCATGTGTGGGGTTGTTTCTCAGCCAAGGGAATCGGCTCTCTCACAGTCTTGCCTAAAAACACAGCCATGAATAAAGAATGGTACCAGAATGTCCTCCAAGAGCAACTTCTCCCAACCGTCCAAGAGCAGTTTGGCGATCAACAATGCCTTTTCCAGCATGATGGAGCACCTTGCCATAAAGCAAAGGTGATAACTAAATGGCTCAGGGAACAAAACATAGAGATTTTGGGTCCATGGCCTGGAAACTCCCCAGATCTTAATCCCATTGAGAACTTGGGGTCAATGATCAAGAGACGGGTGGACAAACAAAAACCTAAAAATTCTGACAAAATGAAAGCATTGATTGTGCAAGAATGGACTGCTATCAGTCAGGATTTGGTCCAGAAGTTGATTGAGAGCATGCCAGGGAGAATTGCAGAGGTCCTGAAGAAGAAGGGTCAACACTGCAAATATTGACTTGCTGCATTAACTCATTCTGTCAATATAAGCTTTTGTTACTCATATGTTTGCAATTATTATATTTCTGTCTGTGATAAAAACATCTGTCAAAACACACATAAAAACCAGAGGGCAGCAGATCATGTGAAAATATAATATTTGTGTCATTCTCAAAACTTTTGGCCATGACTGTATAAAAGGCATATACAGAGCAGCACGTGGAAAGAAGAATAGATTAATGGTTCTGTTTCCTATAGCCAACATATACAACTTACCTTTGAAAACTAAAGGCAAAAATGCAATCGCACTCACATATTGTTGACTTTCTCTGTTTCAGTTTAGCTTTGTAATCAGATGGAAATAAACACAGACTCAGAGGTCCGACTTCCAGAGAAGGAAATGATTCTGCATATGGAGACAATTAGCAACCATAGGTCACACGGAGGCCTCGATTCATCAAAGGGATTATGCCAGATTTCCAACAAATCATAACACAGTTATTGGTGCCTTTTTGGGAGTTTCAGAACAGCTTGTCTAATTCATGACGAGCTGTGCGTATCTTATGCCAGAAATCTTACTCCAGTCCCTAAGTGGCACAAGATTTGCGGAGAGGCGCACGGTACGTTTTAGATGCATGCCTCTTTATGAAACAGTCATCTCCCATTTCAGCATGCCCCCTCATCTACAACTAGGAAATGAGGGTACGTTCCCACGGTCCGTAAATGCTGCAAGTTGGACGCTGCGTACATCTGCAGCGTCCAGATGTTACAGCATAGCGGAAGGGATTTCAAGAAATCCCATGTCCACTATGCGGGCATGTTTCCGCACCATGCCAATTTATCTTGTATTGGACGCGGTGATTCCACACGGTTCAGTGAACACATGCGGAATCACCTGCGTTCAAGAGCCGGCAGTGCTCGACACATTTTGACCTAAAATCAACGTATTGTTACAAATGTAAGTTTTCATTTTCACAAAGCCCAATGGTAGCCATTGAGGGATAAAAATGCTCATTACATCCCTAGATGAGTTCTGAGGAATGTAGTTTCCAAAATGAGGTTACTTGGAAAGGGGTGGGGGGTTTCCTGTTCCTGCCAAAATTTGTCCTTTAAAATCCAAAAAGATTCTTCCCTTCTTAGACAAGATCCACCAAGGACAACTTCTGCGAGGAGTTTGTATGTTCTCCCCATGGTTGCGTTGGATTCCTCCCGGTACATAGGTTTCCTCCCACACTTTAAAGACATACTTAAAAGGGAATCTAGATTTTGAATCCCAATGGGGACAGTGGCAATAATGTCTGTAAAGCGCTGTGGAATTAATGGCGCAATATAAAGGGAGTAAAATAAATAAAATGTGTGCCTAAACAGTAGTTCCCGACCACATATTAGGTATTGCCACATTCGAGTGAATTTGCTTTACAAGTTGTGGGATCCATTTTCTGCTGTTACTGTGAAAATAAAAATTTGGGGAAAAAACAAATTTTAGTTGAAAATAAAAAAAAACAAAAACATTTTTTCATTTCCATGACTCAGCATTATATCATTACGTGAAGCACCTGTAGGTTCAAAATGCTCACCACAGCCCTAGATAAAGATTTCAGAAACTATACCCCTGAAAACAGTCCCTGTTTTCTTTTTGCTCTCCTGGCAGCTCTGCAAGTGGCACCTACAAACTGTTCCAGCCCAAATTGTGCTCCAAAAGCCAGATATAGCGTTTCTGGCTTTCAAAGCCTCGCTGTGTCTCCAAGCAGTAGTTTCTTACCACACATCCTTGAATGATAAATTTAGGATGAACATTTTTGTGGAGAAATTAAGTCTTCATTTTCATTTTCTAATTATATAAGCTTTTTTGAAGCTAAGGTGGTCAAGACACCCCTAGAATTTTTTTTAGAGAGTGGCAATATTCCAAAATGGGGTCACTTGTGGTGAGTTTCTGCCGTTTCAGTACCTCTTGGGCTTTGCAAACAGTGTGTAGTTTATTTCATCCAAATTTGTACTCCAAAATTCAAAACACTTCCTTCCCTTCTATGAAATACCTTGTACCTAAACAGGAGACACTAACCTGAAGTACAAGGTTTAAAAAAAAAGCGAAAGAAAAAAAAAAAAACACAAAACCTCTGAAACACAGATTGGGAGAAGCATCGCCTTCTTCTGAGTCTGGATCAGAATAGCCAGATACTTCTTCTTTTGAACTCGGGTCCATGTCCCATCTGGGTCTCTTAGGATGGGTGGCTTGATATTGGACTAGTGCCGAGACTGTAGTCTGTAGCTCTTCTCTGATCATTGTTTTTATACTGGTCAGTAAAGAAGTTTGCTCTTCCTTAAAAAGCTAGGATATGCCTCCTTCAAAGAGCTTTTGATCATATCCATCTGGAAACCTGGCCATGCATAAGGGACATCTGCTAGCCTTTCTTTTGGCTGCTGAGAAGGACCCTATAGCTATGGGCTCTAGTCCTCAGCTAAGAGACCCCTACTACGCATTACTCACATGGTCCAAGGATCGCTCTAAGGACTGGATGTCAGGACGGCTAGCACTCTCCATCTTTCCTACTAAGTTGAGTGTGCTGTCAGTCTTTAAGTAGTCCACCTTATCCAGCTTCAGGACATCTGATTCGTCATCCTTCCGAGCCCCAGCTGTTAATTCCAGTGCAGGTATCTGGCTGTACTGCACATGCTCTGTATGGAACGCACGCTGGCACACCCCTGGACCTCGTCACCAGTGCGCCGTCCGATGACGCGGCGGAAGTCCAGGGGAGCGAGTTGCCGGCTGGACGCCATGTTCTCGACCTGGTCTTTCGTGGACACGACCCGGCCTGGTCTCCCGAGAACATGCCCCCTGCTGCCGCAATAAGCCGGAAGTCCCGGACGTGAGCCGCCGGCACACGAAGCCGGAACAGCAGCTGCTGCCCAGAGCCCCCTGTTGAGGGATGCAGCAGATCCTGGGAGCACACAGTTTGACCGGACGTTGAGGGTCCTCTCCTGGAGTCAGCGTGATTGTGGAGTCTGCCCGCCGTACCGGCCCTCCGCATCCCAGAGCCCCTTGGATGTGGCAGTTCCCGGGAGCCCCTAGCTCAACCGGACTCAGACGCCTGGAGGGAGCATCGGCACCCAGGTACCTCTAATCTTCGCACCTCTGTGCTTCGCTTTTGCATCTGTCCCGATAGGGACAGGAAAAACACTGAAAGGTGGTGGTGGGGAGGGGCTATTTAACCTCTTCTGTGTTCCTGTCCCTATCAATGATACAAAGGACTACCTCCTGATGGTGCTGTCAGGAGGGACGTCCTGGAAAAGATATTTACGGTACTACATCCTCTGTAATATATCTATATATTATACCAAGTGCTATACGCAAACCATGTGCATATTAAATATTCTACCCTGATTTAATACTACTAGAAAAAAAGAATGAGTACTTTTCTTTAAGTGTTGAAAGACTGTTTCCTATGGTTGCTACATCTTTATGCACAATCACTTCCTTCTCTGGAAATTATCCACCTAGACAGTGTTAGGGTGTTTTCACATTGTGAATATGCACCCGTTCAGTGGCCCAGTCGGGCTTACGTCTGAACCCTTTGCAAAATGGGGTTTAGACGTATGCGCCGATGGGGCCATAAACTGTAATGGTGCCAGCAGAACAAACGGGCACCATTTCCAGGAGTGTACGCCTACTGCTTCACCGCAGCCGCCTCACATACCCCTGGCAAGCTGCTGTAAAAGCTGACAAGACGCACCACCTTTTTATTAAAAAAACAAAAAAAACAAACATTTTTCCTGTTTACCTCTCCAAAATTTGGAGTGCGTCTTATAATCTGCAGAATACAATGCCTTCATAAGTCACATGCTTCCTGAAAGGAAGTCCACCTGTGCGCAATCTAAGTGTCCCATGGTCTGTCAGTATATACACACACACACACATTTTCTGAAAGGCCACTGAGGCTGCAACACCATTAAGCAAGAGGCACCACTATCCAAACACCAGGAAGACCAAGGAGATCTCCGAACAAGTCAAGGACAAAGTTGTTGAAGCACAAGCACGCCATCAAATCCATTATCATCCAATGGAAAGAACATGATACCACAACAACCCTGCCAAGAGTTCGCCCTGGTCCCTGGGTAACTTCTGAAGGTGAAGACGCAGGGGCCACATACCAATCTCCTGAATCTGCCTTCGATCTGTACCCTTCCTCCACCCAGGGAAAAGGGGAGTAGAAGTGCACAGTAGTACACCAACTAGACGAACAAGGTAACACGAACAGGGGAAATGGAAAATAATGGGAGAGTGGAGGATGGGGTTAAACCAAAATAGGAGAAGGGAATTATCACACTCACTAAACCAAGCAACAGTCACAGATAAATCCAAACGCCTACTCTTATAACCACCAACTACTATCCTCCCAGCCATGCAGCCTAAGCTAGCTCTGACAATTTGTGTCAGTCAGGAACCAGATTATATAGGGGATAGGAGTGGCTTACCGTGCTCAGCTGAGAGCCCTAGCTCTCAAAACTCTCAACAAGGCAGATTAACCCCTGTACTACCAAAATAAATTTACACTGTTTATAAAGAAGGTTAAGTGCTTCTATTCAGCGCAGGAATATGAGCAATCAGATGCTGCAGTCATCTGGCTCCTCTATTGTGATAACCCCGTGACATGCTATGTCTGGCGCGAAAGTAACAGCTCATCACCCCAGGTACACCATCCCCACAGTGAATCGTGGTGGTGGCAGCATCATGTTGTGGGGATGTTTTTCGGCATCAGGGACAGGGAAAATGAATGGTGCGAAACACATGGATACTCTTGAGTAAAACCTCTTTCAGTCTGTCAGTGATTTGACACTTGGATGGAGGTTCACAGTCCAACAAGACAACGACCCAAAGCATATCGCTAAAGCAACATTTGTCTGGTTTAAGGGGAAATGTGTAAATGTTTTGGAGTGGCGTAGTCAATGCCCAGACCTTAATCCAATTGAGAATCTGTGGTAAGACTAAAAGATTGCTGATCACCAGAGGAAACCTTCTAACTTGAAGGATATGTAGCGGTTTTTCCTTGAGGAATGGGCAAAAATCTCTTTGAGCAGATGTGGAAAGCTCATAGAGACTTATCCAAAGCGACTTGCTGCTGTAATTGCCACAAAAAGAGTCTCTACAAAGTACTGACTTTAGGGGGGATAATGTCATGTGTGCATTGCCACGAAGATCGTCGCGGTTGCACATTTTGACTTCTCACAGCTGATCTGCTGTTTCTTTGTGTTTGGCAGCTAGGGAGTTAATTCTGTCTGTGCTCGGTGCTGGGACTGGGTGCAGTTTCTCCCGGCTGCAATTGATTATTTGTTGATTGGTTTCCTTTAAATTCCTGGTTGTCTGCTTGGGGAGTTGCCAGTGAAACCTTCATGCAGACCACAGATAGGAATGAATCTGTATAGACTTTAGTTGTGAGCTCCTTAGTTGTTCTAAGCTCAACTTGGTTAGAGTTTATTTCCCAGACCATTTATGTTCCTTTGGTGTATGAGTGTGTATGCAAGAGAGTGCTATCCTGTCTGTCTTATATGTCTAATCTGTGTATTTAGCTGAGATCAGCCCATATCCCTTTGGTGGTAGTCAGGATCCTTCTTAGGACTGATTACAGGGTTCAGGGTCTGATAGGAGACAGGGTTAGGTTGGAGACTTGGACCTCTGAACCATTATCAGTACCTCCAAGGTGAGGGATTAGTTAGGACCCCAGTTTAGGGTCAGGTTAGATCCCGGTCCACCTCTTTCCTGTTTCAGCTCATCAAGTCCTCAAGATTAACCCTGAGTTCAGCAGATATCGTGTCAGGTAAATCTATTCTATACTTACATGCTGATGTTGCTATACTAGTTGTTGTATAGAGTGTTGTTCCTGTATTAATAGTTTACTGACATTGTATACATATCATTAGACAGCGTGACATTTTCACTGGCCCTAAAAATTATCTCCAGTTACCATGGATCCAGTAGCCCAGCTGGCTCTGCAGTTGCAGGGATTATCCATGGAGCTGACGGACATTAAGTCCAAAGTTTTGTCTCCCCTGGAGCAAACCAGAGTTGAACCTAAAGTAGCTCTCCCGGACAGGTTCACTGGTGGGCGAGACAAATTTTTCACCTTCCGGGAGGCATGTAAATTGTATTTTCGGCTTCGGCCTCGATCATCAGGGAGTGATGAGCAGAGAGTGGGAATTGTTATCTCACTTCTGCAAGGGGACCCTCAATCCTGGGCATTTTCCCTTCCTCCGGGATCCCCGGCTCTACTGTCTGTAGATCAATTTTTTACTGCCCTGGGATTGGTATATGATGACCCAGATCGGGTCTCTCTTGCTGAGACAAAATTACGTAAGATACAGCAGGGAGATCGTCCTGCAGAGGAATTTGCTTCTGAGTTTCGTAGATGGGCCACAGATACTCAGTGGAATGACCCAGCTCTTAGGAGCCAGTTTTGTCATGGGCTTTCTGATAAATTAAAAGACGTTTTGGCTCAGTATGAGTCTCCTCATTCACTGGAGGCTGCTATGGCCTTAGCTATCCGTACTGATAGACGGCTTCGGGAGAGGGGTGAGGTAACCCCACTCCCTGTTGTTTCTCCACCTACCACTAAAGTCCCTTATGTTGAGGTTCCCCTTGTCTGTTCGGATGAGCCTATGCAGTTGGGAGGGACATCATTTCGTAGGAGGGGATTGGCGGTACGCCGCAGGACTAGAAGATGTTTTTTCTGCGGGAAAGAGGGACATTTTGTTGGAGAATGTCCATCCCGTGCCTTGTTGAGCCAAAAGTCGCCGGAAAACTGTTAATCCCAGGTTGTGTGGTGGACGACAACCTGGGAGTATGTATTTCATCCGCCAGTTCTTCTCAGTTCCTTGTACCAGTGGAGGTGGTGGTTGGTACGAGAGTGGAGAGATTGTCTGTTCTTCTTGATAGTGGTTCCGGGGCTAATCTGGTTGACGCACAGTTTGCTCAGGCTCAAGGTATGCATCTGAGTGTATTGGTCAAACCGATCCCTATATTCTCCATTGACGCCAGGCCTCTCGGCCAAGGTAGCTTTGTTCATGAGGTTCATAACATTGACCTTCGGGTAGGGGCAATACATAGGGAACAATTATCTTGTTATGTGTTGGAGGGTCTACCTACTCCCATTGTGTTGGGACTTCCTTGGTTGGTTAAACATAACCCTGTGATTAATTGGCAGTCCAGAGAAATAAGCCAATGGGGTGAGTTTTGCAAAAGCAACTGCATGAACACAGTCATCAGTGCGGTCGTACCTAGTACATTGCCTCCTTTTTTGGAGGATTTTGGGGATGTTTTCTCTGAGGAGGGGTGTCAGGAGTTGCCTCCTCATCGCGTGTATGACTGCTCTATTAATCTCCTTCCTGATGCTAAATTGCCTAAAGCTAGGTTGTATAATCTTTCTGGTCCTGAGAGGCAGGCTATGAAAGATTATATTTCTGAAAGTCTGGCCAAAGGGCATATTAGACCTTCATCTTCCCCAGTAGCCGCGGGGTTCTTCTTTGTGAAGAAGAAAGATGGAGGCCTACGCCCTTGCTTGGATTTCCGCGAACTTAATCGGATTACTGTTCGAGATCCGTATCCACTCCCTCTTATTCCTGATCTCTTCAATCAAATTGTTGGCGCCAAATGGTTCTCTAAATTGGATCTCAGGGGGGCGTATAATCTGATTAGGATAAAAGAGGGGGATGAGTGGAAAACGGCGTTTAACACGCCGGAGGGACATTATGAGAACCTTGTCATGCCTTTTGGTCTGACTACTGCACCAGCAGTATTCCAACATTTTGTTAATGACATTTTTCGTCACCTTGTGGGGCTGTTTGTGGTTGTATATTTGGACGACATTTTAATTTACTCGCCAGATCTTGTGTCTCATCAGGAGCATGTGAGACAGGTGTTGCAGATCTTGCGAGACAATAAACTATACGCCAAACTGGAGAAGTGTGTATTTGCCGTACAGGAACTTCAGTTTTTGGGTTTTTTGGTGTCAGCCTCCGGTTTCCGTATGGACCCTGAAAAGGTGAGAGCAGTGCTTGAATGGGATCAGCCAGGGGATCTTAAGGCTCTGCAGCGTTTTTTGGGGTTTGCTAACTACTACCGGAAATTTATTTGTAATTTCTCATCTGTCGTCAAACCTCTCACTGACATGACAAGAAAAGGGACGGATTTTTCTAAATGGTCGGACAAAGCTTGCCAAGCCTTTTCCTCTTTGAAGAAATGTTTTGCTTCGGCACCCGTTCTCATCCAACCAGATGCATCTCAGCCGTTCATTGTGGAGGTGGATGCGTCTGACGTAGGGGTGGGTGCTATATTGTCCCAGGGTCCGTCCCTGGTAAATGGCATCCGTGCGCTTTCTTTTCTAAGAAATTGTCGTCCGCCGAAAGGAATTATGATATCGGCAATAGGGAACTTTTGGCCATTAAATTGGCTTTTGAGGAATGGCGTCACTTTTTGGAGGGGGCAGTCCACCCGGTCACCGTTATTACTGATCACAAGAACCTTGCTGTATTTGGAATCCGCTAAGCGTCTGAATTCCAGACAAGCTCGATGGTCGTTGTTTTTTACCAGGTTTAATTTTGTCGTCACTTATCGCCCGGGGTCTAAGAATGTAAAGGCTGATGCCTTGTCTCGCAGTTTCCCAGGGGCCGGGAAAACGGATGACCCGAGTCCTATCCTTCAGGAGGGGGTGGTAGTGTCGGCTGTATTTTCTGAGCTTGAGGAGGAGGTGTTAGAGGCTCAGGGGGACGCCCCTGCAGGACCTCCAGGGAGACTGTTTGTCCCAAATCTGTTGAGACAAAAGGTTATTGAGGCACATCATAATTCTGCTCTAGCAGGACATCCAGGGAGTAAGGCTACTTTAGATCTCCTTTCTCGCCGGTTTTGGTGGCCTAATGCTAATAAAGATGTTATAACTTTTGTCGCGTCATGTGGGGTGTGTGCTCGCTCTAAAACCCCTCATACCCGTCCGTCTGGGACCCTTTTACCCTTGAAACTTCCGGAGCGTCCATGGACTCATTTATCTATGGACTTCATTACGGACCTTCCTCCGTCGTCAGGGAATACTGTCATACTGGTGGTTGTTGACAGGTTCAGTAAGATGGCACATTTCGTTGCTCTTCCTGCACTCCCTAATGCTAAAACTCTGGCGCAGGTGTTCATTAGGGAGATCGTTAGACTTCATGGGTTGCCTTCTGATGTGGTGTCAGATAGGGGGTCTCAGTTTGTGTCCAAATTCTGGAGGGCATTTTGTTTACGTCGGGGGATGCAATTGTCATTTTCCTCGGCTTTTCATCCGCAGACCAATGGTCAGACAGAGCGTCTGAATCAGAGCTTAGAGACATATCTCCGGTGTTTTGTATCGGAGAACCAGGAGGACTGGTCATCTTTCTTGCCTCTGGCAGAGTTCGCTCTTAACAACAGGCGGAGCGAGTCCACTGGTAAGTCCCCGTTTTTTGGGGCATATGGTTTTCATCCCCAGTTTTGTACTTTCAATGGGGGGGGCCCTTCTGGGGTTCCTGAGGAGGAGCGTTTCTCGTCGTCACTTGCTTCTGTGTGGAGAGGTGTATTGAATAATCTGAGTGCGATGGGGAACCGTTACAAACGTATGGCTGATAGGAGGAGAGTTTCTGGTCCAAATCTGAATGTGAACGATCTGGTATGGTTGTCTACCAGGAATATAAAACTTAAAGTGCCCTCCTGGAAACTGGGTCCCAGATTCATCGGGCCGTACAGGATCAGTTCCATAATTAATCCTGTGGCATTTCGTCTGGACCTCCCTCCTACGTTTAAAATTCATAATGTGTTCCACAAGTCATTACTTAAAAGGTATGTGGCACCAGTCATACCGTCACCTCTACCTCCTCCTCCTGTGTTGGTCAATGGTAACTTGGAATTTCAAGTATCAAAGATCATTGACTCACGTCTGAATCGCCGGTCCCTTCAGTACTTGGTGCATTGGAAGGGGTATGGTCCAGAGGAGAGGACGTGGGTCCCTGCGTCTGATGTTAACGCAGATCGTTTGGTTCGGACCTTCCACAGAACTCACCCGGGCAGGCCTAGCCCTGAGGGTCCGGAGGCCCCTCGTAGAAGGGGGGGTGTTATGTTTCGGTAGCTGAGGAGTGCAGGCAAAAAAGGAAATACACCAGAGCAGTTGGAATCTATGGGATTGCAGTACCCTGACTAACCACCACAACTAGAGGCAGCCGTGGAGCGTTCCTACGTTGGTCCTAGACGCCTCGTCACAGCCTGAGAAACTAACTACACCTAAAGATAGAAATAGGAAAGCTATCTGCCCCGGAGCAGAACCCCAAAGATAATAGAAAGCCCCCAAACATGTAATGGCGGTTAGACAAGAGGAAATACTGACACAGAAAGAAAATAGAATGAGCAAACGCTGGGGCCCAAGCTATCTAAATAGAAAAGGACAGGAAGGGTACTTACTGCAATCCCAGAAAACCCTGAAAAACACCAACTCTACTAATTTCAAAATCACCTGAGATCACACGACCTCTACCACCTAAATAAGCTCTCTGGTGTAACAAAATCAAAACAGCAGCCACTGAAAAAACTGGAAAAAGCAAAAGAACAAAACTCAGTGGCTGAACTAAACTGAGAAGGCAGAAGCCCCCGGAGGGGACCCAGAAGGCCCCCAAAGAAGTGCAGGACAAAATGCAAAAATATAGCAACAACACAAAAGAAGAAAAATTCTTATCTGGTAGCAGGAGATGCAGACACGACACAGCAGGCTACAAGGGAAACTGGAATGAAGGATTCAGACCAGAACAATTGATCACCGGCAACCCTGATGGGAAAATGACTCCCTTATATAAGACCAGTCAGTAACACCTGATTCCCAGTCCTCACAATCTTCACTAGTACCGCTTGTAACCACCAGAGGGAGCCTCTGCTCAGAACTCATCTCAAACCCATTCACAACAGGGGGGTACTGTCATGTGTGCATTGCCACGAAGATCGTCGCGGTTGCACATTTTGACTTCTCACAGCTGATCTGCTGTTTCTTTGTGTTTGGCAGCTAGGGAGTTAATTCTGTCTGTGCTCGGTGCTGGGACTGGGTGCAGTTTCTCCCGGCTGCAATTGATTATTTGTTGATTGGTTTCCTTTAACCCCTTAAGGACAGAGCCATTTTGCAGCTTAATGACCGGGCCAATTTTTACAATTCTGACCACTGTCACTTTATGAGGTTATAACTCTGGAACGCTTTAACGAATCCCGCTGATTCTGAGACTGTTTTTTCATGACATATTGTACTTCACGTTAGTGGTAAAATTTCTTTGATATGACTTGTGTTTATTTATGAAAAAAACGGAAATATGGCGAAAATTTTGAAAATTTAACAATTTTCAAACTTTAAATTTTTATGCCCTTAAATCAGAGAGATATGTCACACAAATTTCTTAATAAATAACATTTCCCACATGTCTACTTTACATCAGCACAATTTTGGGACCAAAATTTTTTTTTGTTACGAAGTTATAAGGGTTAAAAGTTGACCAGCGATTTCTCATTTTTACAACACCATTTTTTTTTTAGGGACCACATCACATTTGAAGTCACTTTGAGGGGTCTATATGATAGAAAATACCCAAAAGTGACACCATTCTAAAAACTGCACCCCTCAAGGTGCTCAAAACCACATTCAAGAAGTTTATTAACCCTTCAAGTGCTTCACAGGAGCTGAAGCAATGTGGAAGGAAAAAATTGACATTTAACTTTTTTTGCAAAAGCTTTACTTCGGAACCAAGTTTTTTTATTTTCACAAGTGTTAAAAGAAAAAATGAACCACAAAATTTGTTGTGCAATTTCTTCTGAATACTTCGATACCCCATATGTGGGGGTAAACCACTTTTTGGGCGCGTGGCAGAGGTCGCAAGGGAAGGAGCGCCGTTTGACTTTTTCAACGCAGAATTGGCTGAATGCCATGTCGCGTTTAGATAGCCCCTGATGTGCCTAAACAGTGGAAACACCCCACAAGTGACCCCATTTTGGATACAAGACCCCTTAAGGAACTTATCTAGATGTGTGGTGAGAACTTTGAACCTCCAAGTGCTTCACACAAGTTTATAACCTAGAGCCGTGAAAAAAAAAAAAAATTTTTTTTCCACAAAAATGATCTTTTCACCCCAATTTTTAATTTCCCAAGGGTAATAAGACCGCAAAAGTTTTTGTGCAATTTGTCCTGAGCATGCTGATACCCCATATGTGGGGGTAAACCACTTTTTGGGCGCACGGCAGAGGTCGCAAGGGAAGGAGCGCTGTTTGACTTTTTCAACGCAGAATTGGCTGGATGCCATGTCGCGTTTAGAGAGCCCCTGATGTGCCTAAACAGTGGAAACCCCCAACAAGTGACCCCATTTTGGAAACTAGACCCCCTAAGGAACTTATCTAGATGTGTGGTGAGCACTTTGAACCTCCAAGTGATTCACACAAGTTTATAACGTAGAGCCGTGAAAATAAAAAATCATATTTTTTCCACAAAAATGATCTTTTCACCCCAATTTTTATTTTCTCAAGGGTAACAAGACCCCAAAAGTTTTTGTGCAATTTGTCCTGAGCATGCCGATACCCCATATGTTGGGGTAAACCACTTTTTGGGCGCACGGCAGAGGTCGCAAGGGAAGGAGCTCCGTTTGACTTTTTCAACGCGGAATTGGCTGGACGCCATGTCGCATTTGTAGAGGCCCTGATGTGTCTAAACAGTGGAAACCCCCCACAAGTGACCCCATTTTGGAAACTAGACCCCCTAAGGAACTTATCTAGATGTGTGGTGAGCACTTTGAAGCCCCAAGTGCTTCACAGAAGTTTATAACGCCCGGGCGTGAAAATAAAAAATCATATTTTTTCCACAAACCTGATCGTTTAGTCCCCAATTTTTTATTTTCACAAGGGTAACAGGAGAAATTGGACAACAAAAGTTGTTGTACAATTTGTCCTGAGTATGCTGATACCCCATATATGGGGGGGGACCACTGTTTGGGCGCACGGCAGGGCTTGGAATGGAAGCAGCACCGTTTGACTTTTTCAAACCAAAATTGGCTGGAATTGAGATTGGACACCATGTCGCGTTTGGAGAGCCCCTGATGCGCCTAAACAGTGGAAACCCCCCACAAGTAACACCATTTTGGAAACTAGACCACCTGTGGAACTTATCTAGATCCGCTGTGAGCACTTTGAACCCCCAAGTGTTTCACAAAAGTTTATAATGCCTGGGTGTGAGAAAAAAAAAAAACAATTTTCCACAAAAATGATTTTTTAGTCCCAAATTTTTGATTTTTCACAAGGAAATTGGACCCCAAAAGTTGTTGTCCAATTTGTCCTGAGTACGCTGATACCAAATATGCTGGGGGGGGAACTGTTTTGGCGCACAGCAGGGCTTGGAAAGGAAGTAATAACGTTTTGGAATGCAGACGTTGGTGGGGGTCATGTTCCGTTTGCAGTGCCCCAGATGAGCCTAAACAGTGGAAAACCCCCACAAGTGACCCCATTTTGGAAACTAGACCCCATAAGGAACTTATCTAGATCTGTGGTGAGCACTTTGAACCTCCAAGTGTTTCACAAAAGTTTATAATGCCTGGGTGTGAAAAAAAAAATCAATTTTCCACAAAAATGATTTTTTAGTCCCAAATTTTTGATTTTTCACAAGGAAATTGGACCCCAAAAGTTGTTGTCCAATTTGTCCTGAGTACGCTGATACCAAATATGTTGGGGGGGGAACTGTTTTGGCGCACAGCAGGGCTTGGAAAGGAAGTAATAACGTTTTGGAATGCAGACGTTGGTGGGGGTCATGTTCCGTTTGCAGTGCCCCAGATGAGCCTAAACAGTGGAAACCCCCCACAAGTGACCCCATTTTGGAAACTAGACCCCTTAAGGAGCTTATCTAGATGTGTGGTGAGCACTTTGAACCCCCTAGTGCTTCACAGAAATTTATAAACGCAGAGCCGTGAAAATGAAAAATCATTTTTTTTCTCAAAAATGATTTTTTTAGCCAGCTATTTTTTATTTTCCCAAGGGTAATCGGAGAAATTAGAACCCCAAAATTGGTGTGCAATTTGTCCTGAGTACGCTGATACCCATATGTTGGGGTAAACCACTGTTTGGGCGCACGGCAGGGCTCGGAAGGGAGGGAGCGCCATTTGACTTTTTGAACGCCACATCGTGTTTGGAGACCCCCTGATGTGCCTAAATAGTGGAAATCCCTCAATTCTAGCTCCAACCCTAATCCCAACACACCCCTAACCCTAATCCCAACCCTAATCCTAACCTAAATCCCAACCCTAATTCCAACCCTAATTGTAACCCTAACCTTAATTATAACCCTAACCCTAATTGTAACCCTAACCCTAATTCTAACCCTAATTATAACCCTAACCCTAAGGCTAGGTTCATTTTGCGTTTTACCAGCCCGTTCAACACATAGCGTTGACGGGCTGGTAATGGTATAGCATAACGCGATCGCATTATGCTATACCCGCTAGCGCAGAGGAATCAGCAGATGATTCATCTGCGCTAGCGGTGACGGAGCCCAAACGCTGCAGCCCGCGTCCGAGGCTCCGTCACTGAATGATGGCACGTCGCAAACGCATGCCGCTTTACGGCATGCGTCGCGATGCGCCCTCAAATGGGGGTGAATGGCAGCGTTAACGGACTGCGTTACACCGCGTTATACCGCGGTGTAACGCAGTCCGTCTAACGGACTGCCATAACGCAGTATGAACCCAGCCTAACCCTAACGCTAATTATAACCCTTACACTAAGGCTGCTTTCACACTTCCGGCGGGCGCCTGTCGGCACCCCCGGCATTTTGCCGAAGCGCCGCATCAGAAAACCTGATGTGCCGCCGGCGGCCGCATGCGGTTTTTTGCCGGATGGTTTCTGATGCCCGGAGACATCAGAAACCATCCGGCAAAAACAAAAAACGTTACATGCAGCGTTTTGTCCGGCCGCCGCAATGTACATTTGCGCCGCATCCGGACAACACAGCATGCAACGCATTGACATGCGGCGCCATCCGGCGCTAATGCAAGTCAATGCAAAAAAAACGCATGCGGCGCATCAGATTTTCTGATGCGGCGCTGCGGCTAAATGCCGGGGGCGCCGTTAGGCGCACACCGGATGTGTGAAACCAGCCTAATGCTAACCCTAACCCTAATTATAACCTTAACCCTAATTATAACCCTAACCCTAATTATAACCCTAACCCTAACAGAAAAATGAAAATAAATATAATTTCTACTTTTTATTATATGTCCCTAACTAAGGGGGTGATAAATGGGGGGGTTATGTACTGTTTTTTTTATTTTGATCACTGTGATAGTTTATCACAGTGATCAAAATGTACTTTTATGAGAATGAATGAAAAAAAATTTGAATCTGCCGCCAAAACAGATCGGCGGGCGCACTGCGCATGCGCCCGCCATTTTTTTTTTGCAGGGAGAAGAAGCCGGGATCCTGGGGCCTGCGGGAGGACGGAGGACACCGGTAAGTATATGGGGGGGCGATCGGGGGACCCTCATTTTCTCCCCTCTGATGTGCGATCACATCAGAGGGGAGAGAAATCATTTTTTTTTGCGATCGCGGCTATGCTTGCATAGCCGCGATCGCAACACCGGGATCGGTGAATACCGACCCGGATCATGTTCTCTGGGGTCTCGGCTACCCCCGGTAGCCGAGACCCCAGAGAATATTTGCCCATCCCCCCACCAGCACAGCGGCACATAGCGGCGGGCGCACTGGGCATGCGCCCGCCATTGTCTTAACGGCGCCGGCACCGGGGGACACCGGAGGGCCCGGGGGCCACATGGATCTTATTGGGGGCCACATGGGGGTCCTGGGGACCCTTTTTCTCTGTCCTCTGATGTCCGATGACATCAGAGGACAGAGAAATTAAATGGCACAACTTTTTTTTTTGTTGTTGCGGTCGCCGTTATAGGGTTAATAACGGCGATCGCAACATCGGTGTCGGTAAAAACCGACCCGATTCATGTTCTCTGGGGTCTCGGCTACCCCCGGTAGCCGAGACCCCGGAGAAAATGCGCCTCTGGGGGGCGCTATTCACTTTTTCCACAGCGCCGTTAATTAACGGCGCTGTGGTTTAAGTACCCTTAATGACCGCCGTTAAAAGGCGTATCGGCGGTCGTTAAGGGGTTAAATTCCTGGTTGTCTGCTTGGGGAGTTGCCAGTGAAACCTTCATGCAGACCACAGATAGGAATGAATCTGTATAGACTTTAGTTGTGAGCTCCTTAGTTGTTCTAAGCTCAACTTGGTTAGAGTTTATTTCCCAGACCATTTATGTTCCTTTGGTGTATGAGTGTGTATGCAAGAGAGTGCTATCCTGTCTGTCTTATATGTCTAATCTGTGTATTTAGCTGAGATCAGCCCATATCCCTTTGGTGGTAGTCAGGATCCTTCTTAGGACTGATTACAGGGTTCAGGGTCTGATAGGAGACAGGGTTAGGTTGGAGACTTGGACCTCTGAACCATTATCAGTACCTCCAAGGTGAGGGATTAGTTAGGACCCCAGTTTAGGGTCAGGTTAGATCCCGGTCCACCTCTTTCCTGTTTCAGCTCATCAAGT
Organism: Oophaga sylvatica; assembly: GCA_033576555.1. Lineage (NCBI taxonomy): Eukaryota > Metazoa > Chordata > Amphibia > Anura > Dendrobatidae > Oophaga > Oophaga sylvatica. Next base: position 364,036,277 of record JARQOD010000004.1, on the reverse strand, counting down.
CCTCAAGATTAACCCTGAGTTCAGCAGATATCGTGTCAGGTAAATCTATTCTATACTTACATGCTGATGTTGCTATACTAGTTGTTGTATAGAGTGTTGTTCCTGTATTAATAGTTTACTGACATTGTATACATATCATTAGACAGCGTGACAGATAAATAGTTATGCACAGTGATGTTTTTAGTTATTTTGTCCTATTTGTTGTTTGTTTTACAATAAAAGAAAACCAAATGTTCACAGTTGAAGGCATGTTCTTTACATGAACTGATGCAAGCCCTCAAAAAAACCTTGTAAGGTTGTGAGGTAGCAAAAACCTAAAAAAATGCCAAGGGGGTGAATACCTTTGCAATCCACTGTATATCTACATACACCCACAAAAGCACATTTATTGAAGTAAAAAAATTGCACCCTGCTGTAAGTGCATCCGAGAATCTGATTTTACATTCAAGTCTATAGGTGTGTGTTATGTTTTGGTAGCTGAGGAGAGCAGGCAAAAACAGCAATACACCAGAGAGGTTGGAATCTATTAGATTGCAGTACCCTGACTAACCACCACAACTAAAGGCAGCCGTGGAGCGTTCCTATGTTGGTCCTAGACGCCTCGTCACAGCCTGAGAGATTAACTACACCTAAAGATAGAAAGAGGAAAGCTATCTGCCCCGGAGCAGATCCCCAAAGAACATAGGAAGCCCCCAAACATGTAATGGCAGTTAGACAAGAGGAAATACAGACACAGACAGAAAATAGTATGAGCAAGCGCTGGGGCCCAATATGCCTAGACAGAAAAGGATAGAAAGGATACTCACTGCAATCCAAAAAAAACCCTAAAAAATGCCAACGCTACTAATTGCAAAAACACCTGAGATCACACGACCTCTACCACCTAAATCAGTTCTCTGGTGTAACAAAACTAAGCCGCAACCACTGAAAAAACTGGAAAAGGCAAATGAACAAACAACAGTGGCTCCAGCGGAACAGAGAGGAGCCCAAGCCCCCCAGGGGGAGGGGGGAACCTGGCTAACCTCACAGAAATGCAGATAAATATGCAAATGGTAAGCACAAAAACAAAAACAGAAAATATCTTATCTGAAAGCAGAAGAAGAGGCAAGACTCAGCAAGCTTCCAAGTGAACCAGGAACCACAGTTGAGACAAGAACAATTGATCACCGGCAACCATGATGAGAGGGAACCTCCCTTATATCAAGCCAGTCTGTGAATCCTGATTGCCAATCCTCATTGAATGGTTCAGTACTGTTTGTAACCACCAGAGGGAGCTTCTGCTCAGAATTCATTTCCAAAACATTCACAACAGGTGTGCGTGAAACATCGGACTGCACTCAGATGTCATTCCAGTGCAGTCAGTTTACTGCTGACACTGGCAATGCAGGAGATGGAGACATTACTTTCTCAGTCTGCTTTGCACCTGCACTATGATACTCTCAGGTGAGAATCAGTTCAAAATCACATAAGACAATATACGCTGGTGTGGCTGCGACCTTATAATCACACAGAGCTCTGCAGTGAGCAGGAGAGTAGAGCACGGCCATCACACTGGTAAAGCCCCTTCATGTAAAATAATCTTTGGAGGCAGAGTTATCTTCCAGGCAGCATCCGCCCTAAAGTGATAAAAGATGATTTATCCACAACAAGCCATCTGATATGAGGCATACAGGCATCACTCTCAGCAGACTATAACCTGTCTACCATTATTAATAGTTTGGATAGGTCAAATGTGGCGACAGATTCCCTTTAATGGCTTAGGCCTCATTCAGACATCAGTGTTTGTTCAAGTATGCCAAAAAAATGGTACGAGTGTCAGTTTTTATCAGAGTTCCACCAGTGTGTTTTAGGTATGGGAAAACAAATTACAAGGCTTAATTACTGTTCATCATGTTTTTTACAAGGAAAAACGGTCCGACAAAATAACCCAAAAAAAAACAAAAAAAACATGTATTGTTTTGTGTAACAGACGTTTGAATGATGTCTGAGGCCTCTTTCACACTTCAGTCGTTTGGCACGAGTCAAAATGTGAATAAAACGGATCCATTGCAGATTGTAAAAAACTGATGAGAGAGAGAGAGCAAGAGAAAGCAAGAGAGAGAAAGCAAGAGCGAGAGAGAGAAAGCAAGAGCGAGAGAAAGCGAGAGCAAGAGAGAGAAAGCGAGAGCGAGAGACCAGAAGGGCTTGTGGGCATGCTGAAAATACAATAACGCCTTCCGTCATTAACCGATGACGACGGATCCTTACCCATAGGCGGCCAATATACAAACAGACGGATGCGACAGATCCATCATTTCGACGCAGAGAAAAAACGTTCCAGTGTCCGTCTACTACAGACAGCGGACGCCAAATTTCTGACGGATCTGTCGGATGACGGATCGAACGGACGACCATCTGTTGCAATCCGTCACCAATGCAACTCTATGGGAAAAACCGGATTCCGCCAAAAAAAAAAGGCGGATCCGTTTTTCCGCTAAAAGGCAGATTTTGACTGACGCCGAACGACTGAAGTGTGAAAGAGGCCTTAAGGAGATTCTCTGCTGATGTGACGTAGGGCAGCCCAGGAATTCCACAATGGTGCCTTGGTACCGGAGGTGACACTTATTACAATTACATATGTTTATGGCATATACACAAATATACAAGTCCCACATCTATCTGGAGATGGAGGAGAGGTGGTCACGAATCCTACCCCTCCCCATTGTTTTCTATAATGCACAGCAAACACAATTGCCAATTTTCGGACTGGCCACGTGAGCGGAGGAGACCACCTCTCTTGACAGAAGGGCTCAGTAAGGCCCTGTTCTCCAAATAGATGTGGGTCCAGACTCCGATTTATAACGCAATTTGTGGATATAACAGATTTACAAGATAGGAGTAACCCTTCAGTAAATTAGGTTTCTAACATAAATCTATACTTTAAATAAATTCATTTTTTGTCACTATTCACATAAAATTTGTGAAATATTCCAGTTTTCACATTGGCCACTAGAGAAGAAACAATGGCTAACATTTACCTTATTACTGACCAGCATTGCTGTGAATACACGCACAGAATGAGGACAGTCACCTGAACATTAGCGGGTGAGGGAGTGAATGACTTGTCCTGCAGGCGGCCTAGATAAGGCAGGATCGCGACATTACACAGAAAGAAGACTGTATGCAGCCCCCACTCCCTGGTGTCTGGGTGGAGGGGGCTATTCTATCATTTCCTGGGGACTGTAAGGCTATGTGCACACGTTGTGGATCTGTTGGGGATCTGCAGCAGATTTTCCACACGGAATTGCAGCAGATCCGCATGTGTTTGAGCAAACGATGTTAATCAATGGGAAAAAAAAATTGCTGTGCACATGCTGCGGAAAATTCCGCACTGAATCCGCAGCGGTTTATTTTCTGCAGCATGTCAATTTTTTTTGTGAATCCGCTGCGTTCCTACACCCATTAAATTAGTGAAATCTGCATGGCAAAAAAAAAAAAAACGCATCACAATCGCAAAAAAAAAAAAAAAAAAAGCACAAAATCCGTGTGGATTTTAATATGCATTTTCTGCCAAGAGATGCAGAATCCGCTCAGGAAATTCCACAACCCAATCCACAACGTGTGCACATACCCTAAGAAACTAGAACATTTTTGTGTCAATTTACTTCATTATTACATACATAAGGTCTCCTTCACATGTCCATGTTTCCAGTACGTTTAGTATATTTTTTTCATGGATGCCACATGTACCCATTATAACTTATGGAGTTATGCACATCTCCGTTTTCTTCCGGCATCATGGATGACAAGGGCTAACAAAAGTCTATGGGTCTGTGAAAACCACATACAGCACACGGATGACAGGGTGTTATCCGTATTTAACATTAGAAAGTGTAGGAGACACTTGATAATTTCTTTCTTTCTTTATCCATACTGGAAAAACACTGATGGCACACGGATAGTAAAAATGGACACACAGATGACACACTGGTAGCGTTTTGTTTTTTTTCTTTCTTCAGGTTGCCTAGAACACACACAATATAGGAAGTGTTTGTTCAAAATGGCTGCCCCAGGAAAACAACAATAAGAAAAGGATGAAGCTTATTACCTATCATCCGTATATTCACAAATGATTAATGAGTACCATAGATCTAAAAAAATTCAATTACTGCCATCCCAGAAAAATATGCTATATTCACGGGATATGCCATAGATTTATGATAGATATAAGGCCTGCACATGTCAAAAGTGGCAGGTTCCCATTTCCTTCTGTTCAGGGGGCCCCAGGATGCAGTATACCGAAAGAGGCGTTACCACATGCAGTTTCTTCTATATAGGCAATAGAATGGAGAGAACAGCACTTCAATTTATAAAATACCATGGTTGAATTAAACGCATTTCCATTAGCCAGTCCTGCAGATCATGTTTGTTACCGCATAATTTCTACTTATGAAAGATGACAGCGTGGGAAACACCCGATGATCAGGCTGCCGAAACAGTAACACAGACTTCCTGGAGAAGTCCGTGTTTGGGATCCGTGCTTGGTACAGACCCGGAACTTTACTGTTGGGTTCACCAATCTCTACTGACCTACGGTGCATGTTTCAACGCCACAACATCTCAATTTCTCTTGTGAGTATGATGTCAGATTTTTTGTACTGTATTAGATGTGAAAAATTCACCCATAGGGATTTTTAGCATTATCCACTGAAGAACCACCCCACAAATGCACATAATTCCCACATGACTATATCAATAAAGTTTTGTCAAAGCCAAATACCAGGAAGTATATAAAAAAACAAAAAACAAAGCAGATTCAAACATGACAAACCAAAGAGACAAAACGCAGCTTCAAGTGCAAAGAAAAACCACAAGTAACATAACAGGTGCAGAAATTCACCAAATCCTCATCGTGAGATGTAGCGCTAATGGATAAAGAAGAATATTTCTCTGATAAGTTATTACAAGGTGTCTTATTTTGACTGTATTATTAAGTTATGTAAAGTTTCTTGAAATTACAGTGACTAATTGCTGATTATCAACAGTCCCTCAAAATGGTCCATTAGCCAATAAAAGGGACAACTGTTCAGAGTGAACATAATGTGACCAGCCATAAATCATTGCCACATGTGCAGAACAGAGCCAGGGGATTGATTATGCACAGATAACCCATACATAGAATGGTATGCATTGTATAATGGCACATTACGTAGTACAGTGACTGTACATTACAACTAGCACTATAGGCAGAGTTCCCACGATGAGTATAGGACCCTTTTTTTTTTTATTGCCGCACAGAAAAATGCAGCATCTTACAGTCCCTGTAAAGTGAATGAGAGTATAGAAATCTCATGCCCACTGCGCTATTTATCCCTCCTTCCTCTACACAGCGTAACTGACCCGCAGTGCAATTTTGAGATCTGCAATATGTCAATTTTTCTTGCGGTGAATAAGCATTTTATTTGTGGCTTTTCGCCATTGACCTGAATGACATGAGGAAAACCCGCAGATGAAAAACACGTGTGGGCTTTTATTGCGTTTCCGGAGCGGAAACGAGGTAACTATACATGTAATCCATACATGACTTTTTATCTAAGCTAAGTAACGAGAAGCGTCCAAAACAAAGCGGTGTATTTAAAACAGACAAAAAAAAGCAATTAAAACGTAGAAAAAAAACAAAGAAAAAAAATATAATGCAAGTAACCCAATTTAGCAAATTGGTGCAGAAAACTTACAACATCGAAGACGCACGTCACGCAACCAAATACTCAAGGTGGGAACTTGGCCTTTAGGTTATATGCACAGACTATGCCTACAAACGCACGTGTTATTTCAGCAGAAAGGCCTGAAATAAGTGAATAACATGGATCGGTCATGCATTCTGCCCTAATGGGCAAAATACAGGGTGGGACAGGAAATAGCCTCATGGTACAAGTGACGCATGAAATGCCAACTATGATGTGTTTAAATAGCCATGATTAAGGATTGACATCCGAAACGTGCTGACATGCAACAATGTTCATTTTATGGACTATATAGATTGTGCCAGATAATGCACTTATGACTATAATGAACTGAAAGCCAATTAAGAGAATGGTAGTCATAACTGGAGAGCAGTGAAACTGCTCAGAGCTGCCACCCATCCACGCGTCAAGAACAGAGTGGGGCGCAGCAAAATTCTAATGTTATTTTCTGGTTTCTTAGTTATTGACATGATCTGAATACTAAGTAGAACCTGTAGTCTTCTCTGCTCTGTCTGATATTTTGACTCCAAAAACTTCAAGGGGTTGTCCACTACATTTTATTAGACAACCTTTTTACGTGTGCCTTATCAGCGCTAATGGGACCTCATATTGGAAATCCACAACTCAAAAACCCCTTATAAAAACCAGCATAATGCAGGTGAATTGGGCCACGCTGCAATCCGCAAGATACTGCGACCACCAAAAACAAGTCATGAAAAGTTAAACTGATTTTGATTTTTTGAGAGTTGCTTTGGTCTGCAACTTTCAGGTCAGAATATGACCACAATTACCTGCATGAAAGCAGCAAACTGGGGACATCAATAATGACATCATGGGCTGTTATCAATACATCACCGTTATGGGTGATCTGTATACGGGAACCGCACTGACTGGGCACCTTTACTGAAATGTTTGTGTAAGTGGATAGTTCTCATCCATGTATAAAAATGCTGCGTCTACATCAAAAGGCAGGACGATACCTGTAACGGAAAAAAGGGTTTTGTTTTCATCATGTTATATGATAACTAGCTATGAACCCGTTCTACGCCCGGGTGGCAAGCATTTTTATAGGTATATGGTCTCCCATCCTGGTATGTGCTGCCCCCCTCCTATCCTGGTATGCATGGTACCCCTCATCCCAATCCTGGTATGTATGATCACCTCACCCCCACCCAATCCTGGTATGCATGGCACACCATTCCTCATCCTGGTATGCATGGTCCCGTCACCCCCCAATCCTGGTATGCATGGTACCCCCTCATCCCTATCCTGGTATGCATGGTTCCCTCACCCCCCCAATCCTGGTATGCATGGTACCCCCTCATCCCTATCCTGGTATGCATGGTACCTACTCATCCATATCCTGGTATGCATGGTCCCCTCACCCCCAATCCTGGTATGCATGGTCCACTCCCCCCAATCCTGGAATGCATGGTCCCCTCACCCCCAAATCCTGGAATGCATGGTCCCTCTCACCCCCCAATCCTGGCATGCATGGTCCCCTCACCCCCTATCCTGGTATGCATGGTCCCCTCACCCCCTATCCTGGTACGCATGGTCCCCTTACCCCCCCATCCTGATATGCATGGTCCCCTCACCCCCCCCTATCCTGGTATGCATGGTTCCCTCACCCCCCTATCCTGGTATGCATGGTTCCCTCACTCTCCCTATGCTGGCATGCATGGTCCACTCACCACCCAATCTTGGAAAGCATGGTCCCCACATCCCCCTAATCCTGGCATGCATGGTCCCCTCATCCCTATTCTGGTATGTATGGTCCCCCTCATCCCTATTCTGGTATGCATGGTCCCCTCACCCCCAATCCTGGTATGCATGGCCCCCCTCATCCCCCCAATCCTGGCATGCATGGTCCCCTCACCCCCCCAATCCTGGCATGCATGGTCCCCTCATCCCTATTCTGGTATGCATGGTCCCCCTCATCCCTATTCTTGTATGCATGGTCCCCCTCATCCCTATTCTGGTATGCATGGTCCCCTCACCCCCCCAATCCTGGTATGCATGGTCCCCCTCATCCCTATTCTGGTATGTATGGTCCCCTCACCCCCAATCCTGGTATGCATGGTCCCCTCACCCCACCTATCCTGAAATGCATGGTCCTCTCACCCCCCTATCCTGATATGCATAGTCCTCTCACCCCCCCTATCCTGGTATGCATGGTCCTGTCACCCCCCCATCCTGGTATGCATGGTCCTCTCCCCCCCAATCCTGGTATGCATGGTCTCCTCACCCCCCTATCCTGATATGCATGGTCCCCTCACCCCCCTATCCTGATATGCATGGTCCCCTTACCCCCCTATCCTGATATGCATGGTCCCCTCACCCCCCTATCCTGGTATGCATGGTTCCCTCACCCCCTATCCTGGTATACATGGTTCCCTCACCCCCCCCTATCCTGGCATGCATGGTCCACTCACCCCCCAATCTTGGAAAGCATGGTCCCCTCACCCCCAATCCTGGTATGTATGGTCCCCTCATCCCCCAATCCTGGAAAGCATGGTTCCCTCACCCCGAGTCCTGGAATGCATGGTCCCCTCACCCCCCCTAATCCTGGCATGCATGGTCCCCTCACCCCCAATCTTGGAAAGCATGGTCCCCTCCACCCCCAATCCTGGTATGTATGGTCCCCACACCCCCCAATCCTGGAATGCATGGTCCCCTCACCCCCCCTAATCCTGGCATGCATGGTCCCCTCATCCCTATTCTGGTATGTATGGTCCCCCTCATCCCTATTCTGGTATGCATGGTCCCCCTCATCCCTATTCTAGTATGTATGGTCTCCTCACCCCCCAATCCTGGTATGCATGGTCCCCTCACCCCACCTATCCTGAAATGCATGGTCCTCTCACCCCCCCTATCCTGATATGCATAGTCCTCTCACCCCCTATCCTGGTATGCATGGTCCTGTCACCCCCCCATCCTGGTATGCATGGTCCTCTCACCCCCAATCCTGGTATGCATGGTCTCCTCACCCCCCTATCCTGATATGCATGGTCCTCTCACCCCCCTATCCTGATATGCATGGTCCTCTCACCCCTAATCCTGGTATGCATGGTCCCCTTACCCCCCCAATCCTGATATGCATGGTCTCCTCACCCCCTTATCCTGATATGCATGCTACCTCTCACCCCCTTATCCTGATATGCATGCTACCTCTCACCCCCTATCCTGATATTATTGTTATTATTTATTTATATAGCGCCATTGATTCCATGGTGCTATACATGAGAAGGGGTTACATACAGATTACAGATAGCACTTACGGTAAACAAACCAACAATGACAGACTGATAAAGAGGGGAGAGAGGACCCTGCCCTTGCGGGCTTACATTCTACAGGATGGTGGGGAAGGAGACAGCAGGTTGGGGGGTTGCAGCAGTTCCGGTGTTGGTTGAGGCGATATCTCCGGTAGTGTTGAGGAGGCAGCAGGGTCATTGCAGTCTGTAAGCTTTCCTGAAGAGGTGGGTTTTCAGGTTCCATCTGAAGGATCCGAGTGTGGTTGATAGTCGGACGTGTTGGGGCAAAGAATTCCAGAGGATGGGGGATATTCGGGAGAAGTCTTGGAGACAGTTAGGTGAGGAGCGAATAAGTGTGGAGAGAAGGAGGTCTTGGAGGATCAGAGATTACGTGAGAGAAGATATCGGGAGATTAGTTCAGAGATATATGGAGGAGACAGGTTATAGATGGCCTTGTAGGTCAGTATTAGTAATTTGAATTGGATACGCTGAGGGAGTGGGATCCAGTGGAGTGATTTGCAGAGGGGAAAAGCGGAGGAGTAGCGAGGAGAGAGATGAATTAGTCTGGCAGCAGAATTAAGGATGGACTGGAGAGGTGCGAGGGTGTTAGCAGGGAGGCCACAGGAAAAGGATGTTGCAGTAGTCAAGACGGGAGATGATGAGGGCATGCACAAGCATTTTAGTAGAGTGAGGGTTGAGGAAGGGACGGATTCTGGAAATATTTTTGAGCTGGAGGCGGCAGGAGGTGGAGAGAGCTTGGATGTGCGATTTGAAGGACAGTGCAAAGTCAAGGGTTACCCCAAGGCAGCGGACCTCCAGTACGGGGGAAAGAGTGATGTTGTCAATTGTTATAGATAGGTCAGGCAAGGAAGATCTGTGAGATGGGGGAAAGATGATCAGTTCAGATTTGTCCACATTCAGTTTGAGGAAGCAGGAGGAGAAGAAAGAGGATATGGCTGATAGACACTCCGGGATTTTGGAGAGCAGAGAGGTAACATCTAGGCCAGAGAGGTAGATCTGAGTATCATCGGCATAAAGGTGGTACTGGAATCCGTGGGACTTTATGAGTTGCCCCAGGCCAAGTGTATAAATTGAGAACAGTAGGGGTCCTAGAACCGAGCCTTGGCCTGATATGCATGGTCCCCTCACCCCCCTATCCTGATATGCATGGTCCGCTCACCCCCTATCCTGATATGCATGGTACCCTCACCCTATAGTGAAATGCATGCTACCTCTCACCCCCTATCCTGATATGTATGGTCCGCTCACCCCCTATCCTGATATGCATGGTCCCCTCAACCCCCCTATAGTGAAATGCATGCTACCTCTCACCCCCTATCCTGATATGCATGGTCCGCTCACCCCCTATCCTGATATGCATGGTCCCCTCACCCCCCTATAGTGAAATGCATGCTACCTCTCACCCCCTATCCTGATATGTATGGTCCCCCTCACCCCCTATTAAACTGCACACATACTCAAAAAAAAACATTTATACTCACCTTTCTTCACTGTGCTCCAGCGCTGTCCCGTTCTGCCGGAGGCAGGGGGAGGAGAGCGGCGCCGGAATACGCGCATGCCCATACCGCTCTGTCCGGCGTCATATTGCTGAAGACACACTGCAAATGTGTCTTCAGTAAAATGGCACCGGATAGCGCTAAGCACATGAGCGATTCCGACGCGCACTCCTGGTCTCCTACCCTGGTCTCTGGCGAGAAGAGAAGCGCCGCGGCAACGCTCCTCCCGTTCAGGTAAGTATGGCGCTGGAGATCGCGGTATGCATTCAGTCTACGCGTACCGCGATCTCCGGCGCCATACACAATCCTCACAGCTGGATGCCATCTTCTGCCTGGAGCCAGACTGCACAGGCGTGTCGCGCTTGCGCAGTCTATAAAGGCTTCGGACAGAGTGACGCTCCCAGCATTATATTATAGATTTGAAGATTAAAAGGCGATTTTGGAGCGAACAAAAATTTTTTGTCAAAGACATAAAATATTAAATTATTAAAGCCCTGTTATTGTACCCAACACTATGGCTCAAAACAATTGCACTATCAGGGTGCAGTGGACCCAACTAATTATGGCAACAACACAGGTGCAGCAATACCAATATAACAATCACTCTCAGCCTACCAAGCCATGGAGGGGGTGATTGTTCAGTATACTAGTGCACACAGAAAAAGTTCCAATCTGTCTGCGGCATAATTCACACAAGTAATGCAGAGCATCCGGCTTACAGCCTATTACAAACGCCCATACTTTTAGATCAGGCGGGCTGCCCAGTGCCTCCCAGATGCATCCTGTGTGAACAGAGGCCACAGCAACAGAGCCATATGGGCCCACTGCACCCTGAAAAATAGATAAAGTGCACAAAAACATATCAATATATGTAAGGTATTAGTTGATATTATGGCCACAATACGTAAGCTTGCAATCCACTTCACGGATCCTTACTTTTTGCAAGTCCTAACGCTAAAAATCAAAAAAAAAAATCACTGACACAAAGGATTTTTTGAGAAAAAAAATCCTCCAAAAAACATTAGAAAATCACTGAGAAAAGAGGCAGAGATGCTTACCTGCCTATGGCTCAAAACAATTGCTCTATCAGGGTGCAGAGGCCTATGCCTCTTTTCTCAGTGATTTTCTAATGTATTTTGGAGGATTTTTTCTCTCTAAAAATCATTTTAGTGTCAGTGATAGTCCCCAACAGCCCACATTCTCTGCTGTGATGAAATGCTACAGATCCACATGACCGCTGCAGCCAGTCACTGGCCACATGTGTATGGTACAAGACCACTAAGGCCTTATTTATGGGAGTATATGTAGTACGTCAACACTGTAGCAGCAAAGAGTGACCAAAGATTTAACAGGCGAGCTTAAGATTTTTTTTTGTTATTTTAGAACATTCTCTACCTCGGATTGTTATCTTTGGAAAGCAAATGTTCAATTTTGGAAGCAAGTATTGTTCACTGGACAAATATTAAAATTTTTTTTTGTTTGACCATTTTTTTTTCTAAACAAGACCTAGAAAATTAGATAAATTAGCTCTAAATTCAGCTAATACTATAGTCCCAAGTGTCTCGCAAAAAAGCTCATCTAAGAATAAAATGGAATATGAAGCCTTGCTTGCTTACACTGCACACAAGACCGGCTAGACCCGTTCCAGCTGCTTCATACGGAGAAAACCACTGCACGCCACGAGAGGTCTGAGGATAAGGTCACAGCCTGACAACACAATTGACCGATGTCAGGCCCTGGCTACCATATCCCTTGGAAAACAATAATTAAAACAAAAAAGTGATATTCTCACCTTCCGGCGGCCCCCGCAGCTTTCCCGCTTTTCAGCGACGCTCCCGGCAACTCCCGTTCCCAGGGATGCCTTGCGACAATGACCCCAGATAACGTAGCGGTCTCGCGTGATGTTACGTCATCTGGGGTCATTGTTGCCAGGCATCATTGGGAACGGGAGTTGCCGGGAGCATCGTGAGGACCAGGAAGGCTGCGGGGGCCGCCAGAAGGTGAGAATATCACAATTTTTTTTTTTACGGTATTTTAAACATTAGATCTTTTTACTATTGATGCGGCATAGGCGGCATCAATAGTAAAAAGTTGGTCACACTTGTGAAACACGAGGTTTGACTAGTGTGACAAACCTGTCACTCAGTTTTCCAAGCGATGCTACAGATCGCTTGGAAAACACTAGCATTCTGCAAGCTAATTACGCTCGCAAAACGCTAGTTTTTAGCGGGAATACACATACCTATTTATGCAGATTAAAGGAAACCTGTCACAGGATTGGGCACAGTAACCTACAGACAGTGTCAGGTCGGCAACATTATACTGATTACAATGACACCTTGGTTGATGAAATCCTTCTTGTGGTTATTTATTTTCAGTTAATGATATGCTCGTGCTTCGGGGAAGCTTGGGGAAGGGGGTCTTCATATGGTGCTCTGATTAGGTACTCATCAGTATGGTTTGATCGCTAATAGCAGCTACTGCACCATCTTGAAGGAGGAAATTATATTTTCTCTGTAGCAAGATGGCGCCGTCAGCACCTGCGCAGTAGCAGATATACCGAGAGCTGCCACTGTGCAGGCGCTCCCGATGCCATTTTCAAACTGATATATATATTTTTTTTTATGAATTTAAGGATAACTGTAAAGAAATTAATTACAAACACATTACATATGCGATCATGCTGGGTCTGCCTGCAGAAGGAGGATTGTTTTTTCTCAAGAATATTTATCTATTTTCAAGTATAAGTCGAGTTTTTCAGCACATTTTTTTTTTGTGCTGAAAACACCCCCCCTGCTTATACTCGAGTAAAGTTCCAGAACATGGAGGGGGAAGCAGCAGGTGACAGGAGGCAGGAGCCGGCTGCTGCGGCTAACTCCTGTGCCCGCTGCTAAAGAGAAATGAATATTCACTGCGCTGGCAGTGAATATTCATTTCTCTGTAATAACAGGCACAGAAGTTAAGGGTATGCCACACTAAGCGAGATCGCTACTGCGTCACCATTTATGACGCAGTAGTGATCTCGTTAGCGACTTAGCTTTGTGTGACATGTAGCAGCGATGTGGCCCCTGCTGAGATGTCACTGATCGCTTATGAATGTTCTGAGCCGTTTTTTGGTCGTTGGTGTCCCGCTGGTGAGCCTGAATCGCTGAGTGTGACACCCTTTATGAATAACTTCACCAGCGTCGCAGGTGGGACTAGGTTTTCCCAACGACCGCAGAGGTCGTTATACAGATCGCTGATGAGATGTGTTTGGAATCACAGATCGCTGTTTGGAATCTAACTAGCGATCACATAGCGATCGCACTAGCAATCTCGCCAGGTTAAGTCGTTGTCGTGATCGCTAGTGCGATCACTAAGTGTGGTAGTGCCTTTAGCCGCAGCCACTGGTTTCCTGCAGCATCTAGCATCTGGGCGATCATGTGTGCCTGCTACTTGGGAGTGGAGAGAAGTGAATATTAAATTTCTCTTAAGTAGCGGGCACACGTGACTGCCCAGAGGCCGTGGCTGAAACTGTGCGTGCTACTTAACAGCAATGAATACGGCGTGTTGAGCGGTGAGTATTCCGGCAGCTGTACTCTGCTTGTAAGCAGCGCATGACATCCCCACCGTGGGCTGCTTACAAGCATAAAGCAGCTGCTGGCACCGGAACAAGACGCTGCGAGGGACCGCAGGAAGGTAAGTGTAATGGTTTATTTATTTTTTTGATGGGGTCTAAGCATACAAGGATAAAGGATGAAAGGGCCAGGCATACAAGGATAAAGGATGAGGGGACAATGCATACCCAGCTTATACTCAAGTCAATAAGTTTTCCCAGTTTCCAGGCTTATACTCAAGTATATACAGTAATATTCATTATGGAGACTAGGAGGCAGGTCACTAAGGGATCAGTGACCTGTCAGAAGTCATACAGATGAATAACTATCAGTGCACCACATGAAGACCCTCCTGCACATGCAACGCGCTCTCCCAGTCAGCAGTGGGCTTCAGCCTGAGTGACCTGCCCACAAAACATTTGCAACCTGAATTAGATAAAAATACATGATTTTCTCACCTATGGCATGTCACCCTCCACCTGGCACTGGAATTATTTTACTATAGAGAAGTCTAATGACAGACACACGTAAAAATAAATTACAATAATATGCACTTGTCTGGCTTTAGACCACCAACAAGGTTCTTACAACCTAATTTGCATAAAGAAGAAAGCTTTGTTACCGTTCGGTCAATCTGCGACAAGAATGGCATCTTGATAAATGCACTAGCTAGTGCTGGCTTAGTTTAGATAAAGCTTTAATATTGGTTAACTTTTTTTGTAAATTTAATAGTATAATGTAATAAAGCAAATCATTCCAATAAACCCGCAGTGAAATGCTTCTTTATTATAGCTTTTTATGTGCATTTCCTTCATCCAAAGCAAATGCTCGTCTGTACCAACTGATGCCAGTATGCCCTCCACCAACGCCATTGCGTCTCATGGTTACGTCTGTCTCACCATTGCTTTACTGGACTCCTGAATGGCACCTAGTGACGCAGGGATACTGGTGCATGGGATGTGATAACTGGGAGATCTGCAGATGCGGAGAGACAAGTGCTACAGAAACAAAGAAACACCTCAATGTCATTAGACAACTTGGCAGAAAGAAGGTATCAGTACACTCTGCCAGGCCTGTGCTGTAACCTCTCACTTTAGGCATTACATTTATTTTTTTTCAGAGAATTATACAGTTGTGTGAGAAAGTGTTTGCCGCTCCCTGATTTCATATTATTATGCATGTTTGTTAAACGTAAATATTTCAGATCACCAAACAAATGTAAATATTAGACAAACATAACACAAAATGCAGTTTATAAATGAAGGTCTTTATTATTAAGGGAAAAAGAAATCCAAACCTACAGGGCCCTGTGTGAAAAAGTGATTGCCCTCTAAACCTAATAACTGGTTGGGCTACCCTTAGCAGGAACAACTGCAATCAAGCGTTTGCAATAACTGGCAATGAGTCTTTTACAATGCTCTGGAGGAATTTGGGCCCACTCATCTTTGCAGAATTGTTGTAATTCAGCCACACTGCAGGGTTTCCAAGCATAAACCGGTTTTTTAAGGTCATGTCACAGCATCTCAATCGGATTAAGATCAGGACTTTGACTAGGCCACTCCAAAGTCTTAAATTTTGTTTTTCTTAAGCCATTCAGTGGTGGACTTGCTCGGTGGGTGTTGGATCATTGTCCAGCTGCATAACCCAAGTACGCTTCAGCTTGTGGTCACAAACAGATGGCCGGACATTCTCCTTCAGGATTTTTTGGTAGACCGCAGAATTCATTGTTCCATTTACTACAGCAAGTCTTCCAGGTCCTGAAGCAGCCAAACAACCCCAGACCATCACACTACCACCACCACATTTTACTGTTGGGCATGATGTTCCTTTTCTGAAATGCCATGTTAATTCTACGCCAGATGTAAAAGGGACAAACTTTCCAAAAATCAGGGCTGTGGAGTCAGAATTGGGGTACATTTTGGTGAAGTCGGAGTCAGTATAAGATGGCCCCATTCAGAATCCTAAAATATATAATAAATTGGTACAGTAGTACATCAGGATGTGATGTAAATTCTCATAATTTGGGAAACTTATGAAATGTCCTATAAATGTTTGTTCTGTTCCTGATATAAGAATTTAGGCTTTTAGTGGAGATGAATCTCTGCTGCACTTTATGTACATGGTCAGTAGTGAGGCAGGGCTGTGGAGTTGGGAGTCGGAATTGTGGAGCCCGAAGTCAGAGGTTTGGCTTACCAACTCCACAGTCCTGCCAAATAGTTCAACTTTTGTCTCGTCAGTCCACAGTAGTATTCTCCCAAAAGTCTTGGGGTTCATCAAGAGGTTTTCTGGCAAAACAGACAAACCTTTATGCTCTTACTGCTCAGTAGTGGTTTTTATCTTGGAATTATGCCATGCAGACCATTTTTGCCCAGTCTCTTTCTTATGGTGAAGTCATGAACACGACCTTAACTGAGGCAAGTGAGGTATACAGTTCTCTGGATGTTGTTGTGGGGTCTTTTGTGATCTCTTGGATGAGATTTTGCTGTGCTCTTGGGATAATTTTGGTCGGCCGGCCACTCCTGGGAAGGTTCACCACTGTTCCATGCTTTAGCTTTCGACACAGTTGACCACCGTCTCCTACCGTCTAGGCTCCAGTCACTAGGTATTAAGGACACTGCTCTCTCCTGGTTCTCCTCTTATCTTTCTGACCGCTCCTTCAATGTTTCGTTCTCTGGCTCCACATCATCTCCTCTTCCTCTCACTGTCGGTGTACCCCAGGGCTCAGTCCTTGGCCCCCTTCTCTTCTCTCTCTACACGGCCCCAATTGGACAGACCATCAGCAGATTTGGCTTTCAGTACCATCTTTATGCTGATGACACACAACTATACACGTCATCCCCCGACCTTACCCCCGCTGTACTACAGAACACCACTGACTGTCTGTCCGCAGTCTCCAACATCATGTCCGCTCTCTATCTGAAACTTAACCTCTCCAAAACTGAACTTCTTCTGCTCCCGCCGTCTACTAACCTCCCTAAATCTGACATTTCCCTCTCCGTGGGCGGCACCATAATAACACCCCGGCAGAAGGCTCGCTGTCTGGGTGTTATGTTTGACACCAATCTTTCCTTCGCCTCTCATATACAATCTCTTGCCCTCTCTTGCCGCCTACACCTAAAGAACATCTCTAGAATCCGCCCTTTTCTCACCATGGAAACATCAAAAACCCTCACTGTAGCATTGATCCACTCCCGCCTGGACTACTGCAACGCTCTATTACTTGGCCTCCCCATTACTCGACTATCCCCTCTCCAGTCCATCCTTAATGCAGCAGCCAGGGTCATCCATCTGGCTAATCGGTACTCGGACGCGTCCGCTCTTCGCCAGTCCTTACACTGGCTGCCCATTCATTATAGGATCCAATTCAAAGTACTGGTTCTCACCCACAAAGCTCTCCACAGTGCAGCACCCCCCTACATCTCCTCCCTCATTTCTATCTATCGGCCTAATCGACTGCTGCGCTCTGAAAACGACTTTCGACTAACCTCTGCACTAATCCGTACCTCCCACTCCCGACTCCAAGACTTCTCCAGCGCTGCGCCAATTCTCTGGAATGCTCTACCCCAAGAAATTAGGACTATCCACAATTTGCATGGTTTCAGGCGCTCCCTCAAAACACATCTGTTCAGAGCGGCCTATCACATTCACTAATCAAAGTCATTCTATGTGTAAGTGTCTGTGTGTGTGTGTGTAGCTCATTCACTATCTCCATCCATCCCTCACTCCCTCAAGATGGCTGGACCATCATTGTAAATGCACCATTGTATATACACACCAGTACTTTGTATCTCCCCCACCTCATTGTAGATTGTAAGCTCTCACGAGCAGGGTCGTCTTATTTTGCTTTAATTATTGTATTGTTAACGTTGTTACTTATGACTTGTGTTTTGAAACTGTTAAACTGTAAAGCGCTGCGGAATATGATGGCGCTATATAAAGATTATTATTATTATTATTTGTGGATAATGGCTCTCACTGTAATTCACTGAAGTCCCAAAGTTTTAGAAAAGGCTGTATAACCTTTTCCAGACTGATTAATCGTAATAGCTTTGTTTCTCATTTGTTCCAGAATTTCTTTGGATTGCGGCATGTTGTCTACCTTTCGGTCTACATCTCTGTCAGGCAGGTCCTATTTAAGTAATTTCTTGACTGAAAACAGGTGTAACTAGGGACTTTGAATTCAGCTTCCCAAAAATGTGATATAAACCACAGTTATTTTATGTTTAAGGAAAGGAAGGGGGGTGGAGATCACTTTTTAACACAGGACCCTGTAGATTTGTAGTTTTTTCCCTGAATAAAGACCTTCATTTATCAACTGCATTTTGTTACTTGTGTTATCTTTGGCTAATATTTTTATTTGGTGATCAGAAACATTTAAGTGTGTCAAACATGCAAAAGAATAGGAAATCAGGAAGGGGGCAAACACTTTTTTACACTATTGTATATCCATAAGTAAAACAAATTGCATGTCATATCACTTGTCAAGTAAAGAGTCTCCTCTCTATGCTTTTTTCTTCAGGCGCAAACGGGTGCTGTACCTGCAGCACCAACAGTAATATGGACCACATAAGAGACAACGTTCTCACACTGCAGAGCTACCCAAGTTGTCCCGGATGATCACGAACGCCTCGCTTTATCCAGTATGGATTGCTTTATAGAGACATTACAAGGATTTCCTTTTACTTTTTAGTCCTACTGATGACAACAGCTATTGTCTGGCACTGGCAGGCACAGAAGCAGCTCCACAGAGTGACGATCTCTGGGTAGAGCGTGCTATACTGGGGGAATATTAGGGAACACTGCAGTCATACATACATTTGGAGGGTTTAAAGTGAAATTAAAATTTAAACAAGTGGACATTAAATGTTCCTCTTGGACACCGTCAGACCAGACTTTACTTTGAGGATCATTATTAGGCCACGTTCAGAAATTTGGTATTTTACCTCAGTATTCGTAAGCCAAAACCAGGAGAGGAAGAGTATAATAGAAACACGTCACCACTTCTGGATTTATCACTCACTCCTGGTGTTGGCTTACAAATACTGAGGTAAAAAACTCACCAAATACTGAACGTACGAAAGTGATCATGTAGATTTTTCTTAGGGACCCATAGTCTTGCATAGGGGAGCTTTATCTGCGACTTAGATTAAAAAGTCTCTGTGGCTTTGTGTGGACTACAAAAATACCTGGAAGTGTGAACAGCCCCATAGACAGAACTTGTCTGATAGGTTCTAATATAGTCTGTAGGACTGTGTGTACAGGCTGCTATACGTCAGGTCCTGTGTTTGACAGGACAGTGTGGTGTTATATGGAGGGCGGGGGACTAGGGTTACACATCAGGGGCACTGCCATTATTTGTCTGTCAAGTCTTTGATGAAAAACTAACACAGACATACAGGAGGGAGACACCTCTGGGATCCCCTCTTAGCTCTGTCCTCTAAAGGTACTGTCACACTAAGGCCTCTTTCACACATCCGTTTTTGTGTCAGGCATAATCCGTCGAATACCTGAAGGGACGGATCCGGCGCTGAAATGAAAAAACTGATGCAACGGATCAGGTTTTTTGTTGGATCCGACCTGAACTTTTGAACCCGGAAAATGCAGGTACGGTAGTAGTAGTAGATTTCCAGAATCCTGATCAGTCTTTTGACGGTTTGCACAAAAGACTGGTCCGGTTCCATACACTTGTATTATTTCCGGCCGCCTGATGCGCAGCTTCAGGCACTATCAGGCGGCTCCGGAAAAAAAGAAAAACGTTGCAGTCACCGTTTTGTCCGGCCGCTGGCATGTACATTTCCGCCGGATCCGGACAAAAACGGATGCAACGCGACATCAGGCGCGATCCGGCGCTAATGAAAGTCAATGCTAAAAAAAACCGCATCCGGTACCGGATCCGTTTTTTTAACACGCCGGATCGTGCCTGAAGTCAAAAAACGGATGTGTGAAAGAGGCCTAAGCGAGATCACTAACGAGATCGCTAAAGAGTCACCGATTTCATGACGCAGTAGCGATCTCGTTAGCGACTTAGCTGTGTGTGACATGTAGCGGCGATGTGGCCCCTGCTGCGATGTCGCTGATCGCTTATGAACGTTCTGAGCCGTTTTTTGGTGGTTGGTGTCCCGCTGGTGAGCCTGAATCGCTGAGTGTGACACCCTTTATGAACGACTTCACCAGCGTCGCAGGTGGGACTAGGTTTTCCCAACGACCGCAGAGGTTGTTATACAGATCGCTGATGAGATGTGTTTGGAATCGAAATAGCGATCATATAGCGATCGCACTAACGATCTCGCCAGGTCGTGTCATTGTCGTGATCGTTGGTGCGATCGCTAAGTGTGGCAGTGCCTTAAGGTCCCTGACAGTGATACACGGGGCGGACAAATCATTGGTGCCATCTATTTAGCCGCACATATACACACACACATATATATATATATATATATATATATATATATATACACATATATATATACATACACATATACATACTGTGTCTGATGAAATGTGTATTTTCAGGTGTGTAATATTATATAATATACACACACATTTTATCAGACACAGGAAAAAAGATGATTACTAACAACAACACATTCAATGTCATCAAATGTCACTGTGCACCCCCATCCTCACCCCCGTGATGACAGTCACCCCCATCCCCCGTGGTGCCAGTCACCCCCAGCCTCACCCCCGTGAAGACAGTCACCCCCATCCTCACCCCGTGATGACAGTCACCCCCATCCTCACCCCGTGATGACAGTCACCCCCATCCTCACCCCGTGATGACAGTCACCCCCATCCTCACCCCCGTGATGACAGTCACCCCCATCCTCACCCCGTGATGACAGTCACCCCCATCCTCACCCCGTGATGACAGTCACCCCCATCCTCACCCCGTGATGACAGTCACCCCCATCCTCACCCCCGTGATGACAGTCACCCCCATCCTCACCCCGTGATGACAGTCACCCCCATCCTCACCCCCGTGATGACAGTCACCCCCATCCTCACCCCCGTGATGACAGTCACCCCCATCCTCACCCCCGTGATGACAGTTACCCCCATCCTCACCCCCGTGATGACAGTCACCCCCATCCTCACCCCGTGATGACAGTCACCCCCATCCTCACCCCGTGATGACAGTCACCCCCATCCTCACCCCGTGATGACAGTCACCCCTGCTCGCCCACGTTACATCATGGTGCAGACACAGGACAATAATCACGAGCCCACCAGCCATCATGACACAGAAGTAACGCGTGCAGCACGCCCTATACATAACAGGGGTCGCGCTCGGCCCCGCACACGGAGGACTCACCCGGTCTAGCAGATCGCAGCCGCTGCCGCGCAGATTGTCATTTACACGCCGCGTCCCTCTGTCCCGTTATGTATCCAGCGTCTCCTCTGTCTCCCGGATCTACCCACGTCCACGTATCGCGAGATCTCCCAACGTCCCTGCGTGGGTCTTGTACGTGATGGAAGAGTCAATAAAGTGAGAACAGGGATAATCCGTCCGCCGAGCTAGGAGCGGTCTACCGTGGATGAAGACTCTCTGGCTCACAGTGGGTGTGGCTAAATCATAAGGGCGTGGCCTGATCCTACCAACAACTCAAGGACAGCAGCCTACAAGAAGTGACACAGACGCCGGCTCTTCATAGGGGTGACTGACAGCCCCAGTGGTGAAGGAGAGGGGCAGCCACACACTATGTTCTGTGTGGTGAAAAAGCAATTCATAGTCATGGCCCTTGGGGGCGCTGTTATACCTGTTGGCTTATGTTCACACGTTCAGTATTTGGTCAGTATTTTACACCAAAACCAGGAGTGGGTGATAAATCCAGAAGTGGTGACGTGTTTCTATTATTATATTTTTTCCTCTGATTGTTCCGCTCCTGATTCTGGCTTATTGGTGTAATATATTGAGGTAAAATACTGAACATGTGAATGTGGCCTAAAGTCCCCGTGTCACATAGCGAGATCGCTGCGGAGTCACTAGTTTTGTGACGCAGCAGCGAGCTCACCAGTGATATCGCTGTGTGTGACATTCAGCGACGATCAGCCCCCCTGCCGGGTATCGCTGATCGTCGCTGAATGTCCTGGACTTTTTTTTGATCGTTGGTCTCCCGCTGGCCAGCACGCATCACTGCGTGTGACAGGCGGGAGACCAGCGATCTGGTAACCAAGGTACACATTGGGTTTCTAGGCGCTGCTGCAGAATTTCCTATGTAAAATGGCCAGTGTGAACATGCTCTTACACACCAGCTTATAGTCCAGCTCATTTCTTAGTTTTTGTAATTTCTTGTACTTTGTACAAACGGGTGAGGCCCGCTTTCTGGGCTAAGTATATCATCTGCATAGCTTCTCATGGATGGGTCTCAGTCTGGCCCTGTGCTGCTCGGCCCTTATTCACATTGACATCATTTGACACATGGTATGGTTTTAGTACTGCAGACAGGTTAGGACCGTCCACTAGTGGTACACCTTGCCGTGGTAGGATGGCTTTTATACTTTTTTATTATCAAAATAGTTTTAACTAAGCACACTATTATTATTTATTTATATAGCGCCTTTAATTCCATGGTGCTGTACATGAGAATGGGTTACATACAAAGTTATAGATATCGTTTACAGTAAACACATTTACAATGACAGACTGGTACAGAGGGAAGAGGACCCTGTCCTTGCGGACTTACATTCTACGGGATAATGGGGAAGAAACAGAAGGTTGGGGGTGCGGCAGCTCTGGTGGTGGTGGCGAGGCGGCAGCATTGGTGGTGGCGGCAGCTAAGGTGGTGGCGGCGAGATGGCGACGAGGCGGAATGGTTATTGCAGGCTGTAGTCTTTCCTGAAGAGATGGGTTTTCAGGTTCCGTCTGAAGGATCCAAGGGTGGTGGATAATCGTACATGTTGAGGCGTGGAATTCCAGAGGATGGGGGATATTCAGGAGAAATCTTGGAGGCAGTTGTGTGAGGAACGAATAAGTGAGGAGGATAATAGGAGGTCTTGGGAGGATCGAAGATTACGTGAAGGAAGATATTGGGAGATTAGTTCAGAGATATAGGGAGGGGACAGGTTGTGGACGGCTTTGTAGGTCAGTGTTAGTAGTTTGAACTGGATTCGTTGGGGAATTGGGAGCCAGTGGAGGGATTTGCAGAGGGGAGAAGCAGGGGAGTAACGAGGGGAGAGGTGGATTAGTCGGGCAGCAGAGTTGAGTACAGATTGAAGTGGTGCAAGAGAGTTGACGGGGAGGCCACAGAGGAGGGTGTTGCAGTAATCAAGACGGGAAATGATGAGGGCATGCACAAGAGTTTTAGTAGATTGAGGGCTGAGGAAGGGACGGATTCTGGAAATGTTATTAAGTTGGAGGCGACAGGAGTTGGCAAGAGTTTGGATGTGTGGTTTGAAGGACAGGGCAGAGTCGAGAGTTACTCCGAGGCAGCGAATTTCAGGTGCGGGAGAGATCGTGATGCCATTTACCATAATAGATAGATCGGGTCAGGAAGATACGCAAGATGGAGGAAAGATGATGAGTTCGGTTTTGTCTACATTGAGTTTTAGGAAACGAGAGGTGAAGAAGGAGGATATGGTTGATAGACACTCTGGGATTCTGGACAGCAGAGAGGTTCATCTGGGCCAGAGAGGTAGATCTGAGTATCGTCCGCATAGAGGTGGTACTGGAAGCTATGGGACTTTATGAGTTGTCCTAGGCCAAGGGTATAGATGGAAAAAAGTAGGGGCCCCAGGACAGAGCCTTGAGGGACTCCAACAGACAGAGAGCGGGATAAGGAGGTAGAGTGGGAGTGGGAGATGCTAAATGTGCGGTTGGAAAGAAAAGTGGCGATCCATGACAGGGCAAGGTCTTTGATGCCATGGGAAGAAAGAATCTGTAGCAGTAGGCAGTGGTCGACTGTGTCAAAGGCAGAGGACAGGTCAAGGAGAAGGAGGATGGAGAACTGTCTGTTAGCTTTGGCTGTGAGTAAGTCATTAGTAATTTTGGTCAGGGCAGTTTCTGTGGAGTGGTGGGGGCGGAAGCCAGATTGGAGGTTGTCGAGGAGAGAGTTAGATGAGAGGTGTGAGGAAAGTTGAGCGTGGACATGCTGCTCAAGGAGTTTGGAAGCAAACAGGAGCAATGATATTGGGTGATAATTGGGCATAGCAGTTGGGTCAAGGTTTGTTTTTTTGAGGATGGGTGTGTTGGTGGCATGTTTGAAGGCAGAGGGAAAGGTACCAGAAGATAGCGATAGGTTGAAGAGATGGGTTAGGGCTGGGATGAGCGTGTTAGTGAGGTTGGGGAGCAGGTGGGAAGGGATGGGGTCAAGTGCACAGGTGGTGAGGTGTGATTTGAAAAGTAGATGAGTAAGCTCTCCTTCAGTGATGTTGGAGAGGGAGGTTAGTAGGGAAGGACAGAGGTCTGGTATATGGAGTGGTTGGGGTGGTGGAACAGTAAAGGTTTGCCTTGTTTGGTCGATCTTATTTTTGAAGAAGGTGGCAAAGTCCTCGGCAGAGATGAGGGGAGTTGGAAGTGGTGGGCGGAGGAGAGAGTTGAATGTGCTGAACAGTTGTTTTGGGTTGTAGGATAATGAAGATACAAGGTTTGCGAAATAGGTCTGTTTAGCAGAGGTGAGGGCTATTTTGAAGGCAAGTGTAGCTTGTTTGAAAGCAGTGAAGTCGTCTGGCAGGCGTGTTTTCTTCCAATGCAGCTCCACCACCCTGGATGATTGTCGAAGTTTTTTGGTGAGATTGTTGTGCCAGGGTTGCCTATTGATTCGTCGCACTTTGCCGTGCGTGAGAGGGGCGACTGAGTCTATGGCAGATGTGAGGGTGGTGTTATAGAAAGCGGTGGCGCTGTCTGTGTCGTGGAGTGAAGATATGGAGGACAGAGGTAGAAGAGAGTCTGAGAGTCTGTGAATGTCTAGGTGTGCGAGGTTTCTGCGAGGATGTGCCAGTGGCTGGACATAGGGGGCAGGTGAAGAGGACAGGGATGAGAAGGTGAGAAGGTGGTGGTCTGGCAGGGGAAGGGGAGAGATTGTGAGATTAGATAGGGAGCAGAGGCGCGTGAAGATGAGGTCTAATGTATGTCCGTCTGTGTGGGTGGCTGTGGAGGACCACTGAGTAAGTCCAAAGGATGAAGTAAGTGACAGGAGTTTGGAGGCTGCTGGCTGGCAGGTGTCAGTAGGGATTTTAAAGTCACCCATAATGATGGTGGGGATGTCAGAGCAGAGAAAGTAAAGAAGCCAGCCGGAGAATTGGTCAGTGAAGGCAGTGGCTGAGCCAGGTGGTCGGTATATGACGGCCATTTGGAGATTAGAGGGAGAGTAGATACTGACCGAGTGGACCTCAAAGGAAGGGAGGATGAGGGAGGGTGGGGGTTGGATAGGGTTGAAGGAGCAGCTATTAGAAAGAAGGAAACCCACGCCTCCACCATGTCTGTTGCCAGAGCGAGGAGTGTGGGTGAAGTGGAGGCCACCGTAACTCAGTGCAGCAGGGGAGGCAGTGTCAGGGGGCGTCAGCCAGGTCTCAGTGAGGGCCAGGAAGGAGAGGTTGCGGGAAGTAAAGAGATCGTGGATCACGTGGAGCTTGTTGCAGACAGAGCGGGCATTCCAGAGTGCTCCAGAGAGAGGAAGCTGGGGGGTAGGGGTCAGTGGCACAGGTTTTAAGTGTGAGGGATTGCGGTAGTTTCTCTTACTGTGAGAAGTATAGGGGTGAGGATTAGTGGGATGTATGGGGCAGGGGGGCCAGGATTGGGGGAGAAGCAGTGAGAAGAAGCAGAGAAAGGGAAAGCAGATGGGTGAAGGAGAGTGAGCGGCTTACGTTATATTTTAGTGAGAGAGGTCTGAGGTTAAGAAGCAGGTCTGCAGATGAGGCGATGTGGGGGGAGTAAGGCTACTTTCACACATCAGTTTTTTTGAATCAGGCATAATCCGTCCTATGCCTGATAGGACGGATCCGGCGCTGATTTTAAAAAACTGATGCAACTGATCAGGTTTTTTGCCTGATCCGTTCTGACATTTTCAACGAGAGAGAGAGAGCTGGCACTGTCAGGCGGCTCCGGAAAAAAAAAAAAACGTTGCAGCAAGCGTCTTGTCCGGCCGCCGGAATGTACAATTCCGACAGATCCGTCCAAAAACGGATGCAACGCAGTGACATCAGGCGCGATCCGGCGCTAATGTAAGTCAATGCTAAAAAAACGCATCCGGTATCGGATCCGTTTTTTTAAAAACACGCCGGATCGCGCCTGATTCAAAAAGCCTGAAGTGTGAAAGTAACCTAAGAGAGAGGGGAGACAGTTATTTGGTTCGAGCTTGCAGGGTTTTGGGGATAGCGAAGGAGAGTGAAGATTAGTGGTGCAAAAACGGTGAGGGCAAATGTGAGCATGGTTAAAGAGCAGGGTAAAAGAAAGGCAAGTAAAATTAGAAGACACTGTTACTATTGACTTGCTGTAAGGTGTTTGCTCATTTTGTTTTTTGGGGGTTTTATCTCTAGAATTTCCTATAGGCCACACATGCGAGGAATACGGCCGAGTCTTGCAAGTTAATTCCCGGCACTGCTGCCGGCCTTGGGAGTGGAGCGTGCGGCCGCATAGCAATACATGGAGCCGCACGCTCCGCTCCCGAGGCCGGCGGCAGTGCCGGGAATTAACATGCGAGACACGGCCGTATTCCTCGAATGTGTGATCCCTGCCTTATAGTACAACTTGGGAGTTTAGTGATCTGGTTACCTTAGGGCCCCGTCACACTAAGCGAGATCGCTGAAACATCACCGATTTTGTGACGCAACAGCGACCTAGGCAGCGATCTCGCTTAGTGTGACACGCAGCGACGATCAGCCCCCCTGCTGGGTATCGCTGATCGTCGCTGAATGTCCTGGACCATTTTTCCATCGTTGGTCTCCTGCTGGCCAGCGCGCATCGCTGCGTGTGATAGGCGGGAGACCAGTGATCAGCGAGCTGGTAACCAAGGTAAACATCGGGTTCCTAGGCGCCGCGCGGCGCCTAGAAACCCGATGTGTACGTTAGATACCAGCTCGCTGATGCAGGGGAGCTGGTAACCAAGGTAAACAGCGGGTTTCTAAGCGCCACGCGGTGCTTAGAAACCCGCTGCTTACCTTGGTTACCAGCTCCCCTGCACCAGCGCGCTGATATCTAACGTACACTGTGGGTAACTAAGCGACGTGCATCGCTTGTTACTCGCATAGTCGCTGTCCTGATCGCTGCTGAGATCTGCCTGTTTGGCAGCTCACCAGCGATCATGTAGCGACACACCAGCGATCCTGACAAGTTCATATCGTTGTCGGGATCGCTGGTGAGTCACTATGTGTGACGAGGCCCTAGTAAAGGTGGTTTCACTCCTTTTCTATTTTTTTTATTGATATTTTGAAATCCCCTCCACTATGCTGTAACATCTGGACGCTGCGTGTTTGATGCTGCGGCAGTACACAGCTTTAAACACGCAGTGTTTCCTTACCGTGGAAACATACCCTTATAGATACACGTCACCACTTCTGTATTTATCACCCACTCCTGGATTTTACTTACAGATAGGGATGTGAAAAACTGACCAAATACTGATAGTGTGACCGTAGCCTACAGATAGGCAATCAATAGCTGAATGGTGGGGGTGCAACTCCCGGCACTCTTGCTGATCAGTTGTTGCAGGCAACGACCGAAACTTCCAAGATGCTGCAGGAAAACAACAGCTCCATCAAACTATAGTGGTCATGGCTGTGTACTGGAGATCTACCCCCTATTTTTCCTAATAGTTCTGCAGGCTTAGGGTCTGCGCACACATTGCGGATTGTGCTGCGGATCCACAGCAGATCCTCTAGTCATGTACAGTACAATGAAAGTGAATAGGAAAAAAAACGCTGTGCACATGCTGCGGATTTTTCCGCGTGGATTTGCTGCGGATTTAAATCCGCAGCATGTCAATTCTTCGTGCGGATTCCGCAGCATTTTTACACCTATTCCATTATAGGTGTAAAACCGCAGGGCAAATCCGCACAAAAACCGCAGCAAATCCGTGCTAAATCCACAGGTAAAATGCAGGTCATTTTACCTGCGGATTTTATCAAAATCCGAAAGTGAATCCGCAACGTGTGCGCGCACCTTAGGCCAGGATCACTCGTGCGAGTCTCTCGCATGAACATACGGCACTCGGACAGCAGCGTGCGGTTGTATGTAATTCTATGCAGCCGCACACTCCAGTCCGAGTGCCGGCGGCAGTGCCGGGTGTTCATGCGAGAGACTCACACAAGAATTGTGCGAGTTTCTCGCATGTGTGATCCTGGCATTAGGGTATGTGCACACGTTGCGGATTTGTGTGCGGAATTTTCCACGCGGAATCTGCTATTTTTGGCAGAATCCGCAGGTCAAAATAGGCGTGTTTTTCCTGCGGATTTTGTGCGTATTTGGCCTGCGTTTTTACACCTGTGGATTCCTATAATGGAAGAGGTGTAAAAACGCTGCGGAATCCGCACAAAGAATTGACATACTGCGGAAAATAAACCACTGCGTTTCCATGCGGATTTTTCCGCAGCATGTGCACAGCGGGTTTTTTTTCCCATAGATTTACATTGTACTATAAATATCTAGGAAATCTGCAGCGGATCCACAGCAAATCCGCAACGCGTGCACATACCCTTAAAGTGACCTGCGTTCAACAGAACAGAGAGCCATAGTACAGTTAGTGTGTCTCCTTGCTCTATTGCGCAGCTTAACTCAGATGTGTATAATATTTTTTGGTCCAAGGTCCACATTGCTATACTAAACCAATTCCAAGGGCTACAAAACATTTAAAGGGGTATTTACATGAAAACATCACCAGGGCCACTTATGTACATTTTGGCTAA
Source organism: Oophaga sylvatica (assembly GCA_033576555.1). Classification (NCBI taxonomy): domain Eukaryota; kingdom Metazoa; phylum Chordata; class Amphibia; order Anura; family Dendrobatidae; genus Oophaga; species Oophaga sylvatica. Next base: position 364,007,349 of record JARQOD010000004.1, on the reverse strand, counting down.
GTTCACACGTTACGTTTTTGCTGCTTTTTTAATGCAAATTTTAAGCTGCTTTTACAGTACCAGCAAAAGCTATGAGGTTTCAGAAATCTCATGCACACACATTGGTTTTTTTTTCCTGATTTGGAAAACTGCTGCAATTTTGCAAACTGCAGCATGTCACTTCTTTCAGGGTTTTTTCAGCGTTTTTGCAGCGTTTTTTCACCAATAGAAAGCAATGAGTGCAAAAACGCAGATATCAAGTTTTGCTGCTTTTTTGGTGCAAAAACCTTAAGGAAGTTGCATCATAATTTTTTAGGAGGCACTAAATTTTATCAGCATGCACAAGAGGCAACAAAAATGCAGCAAATAGCAAAAAAAAAATGCTTGCAGAAAAAAACCGCAGAAAAAAACTGCAGAAAAAACACAATGTGTGAACATAGCCTATACATCACCAGAACCAATTTTTGAGTATTTGAGGAGAATTTGGAGAGTTTCTGTTCCCAAAAAAATCAGTGTGAATACACACTAACTTAAACTAAATTTTTGGAGCAGAAACTTGCCACACCTTTCTCATAACCTCAAATCTGTAAGTTTGGAGGATTTTTAAGTTTTAATGTAGCAATGAAGGATGTCATGGATTGCTACATGTGTACAAGGTCAGAAGTTTTAGCACATTAATGCAGCATCAGAACCATCATCAATACATGAATGCAGCAGCAAAACCACTTTCAGTACATGAATGCAGTGCCAGAACCACCGTCAGTACATGCGTGCAAAGGCAGAACCACCATTATTGCATGAATGCAGCACCAGAACCACTGTCAGTACATGAATGCAGGGCTAGAAACACCATCAGTACATGAATGCAGTACCCGAACCACCAGCAATACATGTATACAGCACCAAGCTTGGAATGTCAGGTCAACCCCATATACAATTGGTAACGATGTACTGGGAGTTGCTGTTACCAGTCATCATCAGACTGCAGACCATACAGAAACCACAGTACTGATGAGGCGCAGGCAGTATCAAAATAAACATCCAGGTACCTTATAGGAGACATCTTTTCTGATTCAAGGCATTCTCCTTTTAGGGTGAGTTTCCACGGTCAGGAAACGCTGCGTGTTTGGCGCTGTGCGCTGGCGCAGCGCCAAACACGCAGCGTCCAGATGTTACAGCATAGTGGAGGGGATTTCAAGAAATCCCGTCTCCACTATGCGTAACAATACGCAGGTGGCAAACCTGCGTAAACGGACATGCGGCGCGTCTTTTTTAGACCGCAGCATGTCCTCGCGTATTGCGGCGACGGTGCGTCGCCGCAACAGAATATTACACAGGGCTATGTAGCCCTGCGTTCTTTCCGGAGGTGTTCCGGAGGTGTCCTGAACACCTCCGGAAAGATCGCGCGTCAGAAAGGGGGCGGGCTTAGACGGAGCGGAATTTCCGCTCCGTCAAAAGCGCTATGGTTCCGGACCGTGGAACCATAGCCTCATTCCTCTCCATTTTGTCCAGACACCATAAAAATATTTCATACCCAAAACTGCTCTCTGCAGACTTCCCTCATCTCCATCTTCAGTAGCAGTTCCCGACATGGTGCCCTTAAAAATAAAAGTATCAGTATACTGCCTCATAAATAAGGATATCTCCTATCAGGGCCGGCTCCAGGTTTTTACGGGCCCCGGGCGAAAGAGTCTCAGTGGGCCCCTTTAACACAGACCACGATTCATGATGCACAGATACTGCAGAGAAATATAGGTACAGTACAATGCCAAACACTTCACTTCTTCCATTACATGAGTGATATCTATTGTAAATTGTACAATAGCTCAAAAACCGCCAAATCCTCACAGCGCACAGTACAGACCGGACAGTACAGTCCTCCATACAATATTATGGGCACCACATAGTCCTCCATACAGTATTATGGGCCAAATATAATGCTCCATAAAGAATATTGGACCCCAAATAATGGTCCATACAGGATACTGGTCCCCATATAATGCTCCATACAAAATATGGAGCTCTCCTCTGCACTGTGCTGCGTTCTGCACTGGTACGGCTCAGGAAAGGGTGCTGTGGAAAAACTCCCTATCATCATCATCATTGACTCCCCATCATCATCATTGCCTCCCCATCATCATCACCTCCCCATCATCATCGCCTCCCCATCATCATCGCCTCCCCATCATCATCGCTTCCCTCATCATGCTTCCCATCATCATCGCTTCCCCATCATCATCGCCTCCCCATCATCATTGACTCCCCATCATCATCGCCTCCCCATCATCATCATCATCATCATCGCCTCCCCATCATCATTGCCTCCGGACCCCGGCTCACCACCATCCATCACACATACAGCACCACACACAGACAGCACCGCAGCACACACACACACCTCACCTGTCAGGCGTCCGCGCTCTCTCAGCCACACAGCCGGCCGCTGAATGATGACGTCATTCAGCGGCGCTGCTGTGAGAGGAAGCGCACTAACCAGCAAGAGCACAGAAAGAGGACTTAGATATCCTCCAAAAATTCAAAAATAGCAAAAGAAGGCAGAGATGCTCACCTGCCCAGGCCTCCAAACAAATGCACTATCAGGATGCAGTGGACCCACATAGTTAAGATGACGGCAACACAGGTGCAAGAATACCGATGAGGCAACCGCTCACAACCTACCAATACATGGAGGGGGCGGCTGCTTGGTATATTGATGCACAAAAAAGACTTGTATGCAGCGCCGTTCACATTATGGCAATGCACAGCATCCAGTTAAACAGCCTAGTATTCACACCCTTCTATTAGATCAGGCGGGCTGCCCAGCGCTATTAAAATGCATGCCATGTGAACAGACACCACAGTTTACAAGACCAAATGGGCCCACATGCACCCTGTAAAATAAAGTGCAAAAAACACATTAAAAAATATATTTAAATAATGTGAGGTATTAGTTGGTAATTTGGCCAAAGTACGTAAGCTTGTAATCCACTTCACGGATCCTCACGTTTACAAGTAACTACACTAACCAGCAAGAGCACAGAAAGAGGACTTAGATATCCTCCAAAAATTCAAAAATAGCAAAAGAAGGCAGAGATGCTCACCTGCCCAGGCCTCCAAACAAATGCACTATCAGGATGCAGTGGACCCACATAGTTAAGATGACGGCAACACAGGTGCAAGAATACCGATGAGGCAACCGCTCACAACCTACCAATACATGGAGGGGGCGGCTGCTTGGTATATTGATGCACAAAAAAGACCTGTATGCAGCGCCGTTCACATTATGGCAATGCACAGCATCCAGTTAAACAGCCTAGTAGTTACACCCTTCTATTAGATCAGGCGCCTGATCTAATAGAAGGGTGTGAATACTAGGCTGTTTAACTGGATGCTGTGCATTGCCATAATGTGAACGGCGCTGCATACAAGTCTTTTTTGTGCATCAATATACCAAGCAGCCGCCCCCCCATGTATTGGTAGGTTGTGAGCGGTTGCCTCATCGGTATTCTTGCACCTGTGTTGCCGTCATCTTAACTATGTGGGTCCACTGCATCCTGATAGTGCATTTGTTTGGAGGCCTGGGCAGGTGAGCATCTCTGCCTTCTTTTGCTATTTTTGAATTTTTGGAGGATATCTAAGTCCTCTTTCTGTGCTCTTGCTGGTTAGTGTAGTTACTTGTAAACGTGAGGATCCGTGAAGTGGATTACAAGCTTACGTACTTTGGCCAAATTACCAACTAATACCTCACATTATTTAAATATATTTTTTAATGTGTTTTTTGCACTTTATTTTACAGGGTGCATGTGGGCCCATTTGGTCTTGTAAACTGTGGTGTCTGTTCACATGGCATGCATTTTAATAGCGCTGGGCAGCCCGCCTGATCTAATAGAAGGGTGTGAATACTAGGCTGTTTAACTGGATGCTGTGCATTGCCATAATGTGAACGGCGCTGCATACAAGTCTTCATTGTGCATCAATATACCAAGCAGCCGCCCCCTCCATGTATTGGTAGGTTGTGAGCGGTTGCCTCATCGGTATTCTTGCACCTGTGTTGCCGTCATCTTAACTATGTGGGTCCACTGCATCCTGATAGTGCATTTGTTTGGAGGCCTGGGCAGGTGAGCATCTCTGCCTTCTTTTGCTATTTGTGAGAGGAAGCGCCGGCGCCCTGCAGGCGCCCCCTGGAGCCCGGAGCTGTGGCAGCGGAGGCACAGGGAGAGGTGAGTATTGCGCCGGCTGCTGTCTGGGCCCTGAGCAAGCGGGGGGGGCCCAGTGGCGGCGCTGGCACCGCTCTCCTCCGCTGACGGGCTCCGGGGTGTCCGACGGCGAGTGGGCCCCCCCTCGCCTGCTCAGGGCCCCGTCACTTGCCCGGGTATGCCAGGTGCTGACGCCGGCCCTGTCTCCTATGCTGCATCCCTGAAAAAATTATTGCCCCTCATTGTGATTCCTGCACAAAATTTTTCCCACACATTGCCCCTCTCCATAATACCAGGGCTGTGGAGTCGGTAAGCCAAACCTCCGACTCCAAGTCCGACTTCGACTCCTCAATTTCCATGACTCCGACTCAGACTCCCTCATACCAGGGCTGTGGAGACAGTAAGCCAAACCTCCGACTCCAACTCCTCAATTTCCATGACACCGACTCCTACTCCGACTCCACTAAAATGGGCTCCAACTCCACGACTCCAACTTCACAGCCCTGCATAATACCCTCCCACACTGCCCCTCTTCATATTGTCCCTGCTATATTCCCACACAAACCTCCAACTCCTCAATTTCCATGACACCGACTCCTACTCCGACTCCACTAATATGGGCTCCAATTCCACGACTCCAACTCCACAGCCCTGCATAATACCCTCCCACACTGCCACTCTCCATAATGTCTTTCCCCCACTGCCCCTCTCCATAATGTCCCCGCAACACTGGCCCTCTCCTAAATATACTCCCAACATTGCCCCACTCCATAAGATACCCCCACACTGCCCCTCTCCTTAATACAGTATACCCCCCACACTGCACCTCACCATAATATAACTCCACACACTGCTTGTGCATGCTGCATTTTATTTCCTTGTACTGACTCGGTGTAAGGAAATTAATCGAACATGTAAATGGTCCGATAGAATAACATGGGGAGGAGTGCTATCCGTCAAAACGAATGACAGCATTTGTCCAATTTCTACGGTAGTGTGCACAAGGACATGTGCACTCGATGTCTATATCATGCAGATTCGCTCTGGAACCCCCGTGAAAAAGCACTAAATGCTAAGCAGAATGAAGATATGCAATGTAAAAACTAAAAATGACTTACAGCGCAAATGTATAGCCATTTGAGCTTCTTTTAACTGCTTCAGGTTTCCAAAGACGCAAAGCGGTTAAAAGAAGTGACCTAGTTTATTTTATAGAATTTAAATGAAAAACAAAACGGTGGCCAAAAGATGTCATAAAAAACGACTGAAAAATGAAAAAATATCTTCAGGATAAAAAAGATGCCAGTGTGTCTTGAAGTATCTTCTGCCTGAAAACTTAACCAAAAAAATTAACTGGAATATAAGTTGGTTGCATACAAAATAGGAGCGTCTGATGGAAATGTAAATAAAAGCCGAGCAGGAGCAGGTAATGACACCAAGCAAATGGGAAGCTATATAAACATAATGTCCAGCTCAAAGAAAGGGAGACCTCACACTTACCTGCACTGAGTGCAGAAACCTGAAACTTAACCTAAAGTAATGCACTGGAGTATAGGTTGGGATGCATGCAAAAATAGGAGCATGTTCACGCTGGCCATTAAACAGACAAAACCTAAGACAGACACAAAATGAACAAACACACTGATGTCAGTAAATAAGTAAAAGCAATAGTGCATATTTATAACATAGAGTACTTAGAAAACACCGATTTTGATCAAAAAGACCTAAGAGGTCTTTTCATCAGCTGGTGGGGGTCTCAGGACCGGGTTTCCCGCCAATCTGAATTAATTACCCTAAAACACATTAAAAAAACCTCCCAAAGTTTAGTTACGCTTTAAGGTTAATTTCCGCTGCGACCAATAATCGGAAAATGATTCAGTCTATCTAAACTGGCTGTCAATCACCCGATGCCTCATCAAAACGTTTGTTCGTTTGGTGAAATTTTTTTTCTGAGACTTTTCCTCCTTTTTGCCAGACTAAAAGAAACCCATATCCATAAATATGAAGATATTAAATGAATAAAATAAAATAAATACATAAATATACCAACAAAAAAGTTTTTATATAAAAAACCTTTATTATATCATGGTTAACACAGTATATAAAAACAATATATAAAAAACACACCGAAAAAATAATAAAAAATTGTATATATGGCACACAGATGTATGGTCATTAAATAATTGTACAGTTCAACATGAGATTACGCATTCAAAATAAATATAATATTCACAAGACAATAATAAGGTTCAATATAGACTTTCTATCCAACCAGAGACAATAGAACACTGTAATAAATTAATTGTGGAATAAAAAAGTGAATATAGATTTTATCAGAAAAAAATTAATCTCATACCTTATTTTGCTTACTAAAAAACTAAAGTACAAAAGGTGCTGATAATCAGAGCAATCCCTTCAATTAATAAAAAACAGTACAAACTTACCGGTATGTGCAATAAAGTGCAAAGTGATGGCAGTCAGAGCAATTCCTTTAATAATTTCAAGCGACCTGAAACATGTGCAAATGTGCAAAAATAAGGTGCTGATACTAATGTGCTAACTACAAATTATAAGAAAAAAACTTTCAGCATTAAAGCTAAAATCACCACACAAGTGCATAAAATGCTATAAGGTGTTAATTATCGCTCTGGATTACCTTGTAGTTATCCCTTACTGATTATATAAGTTAATGTGTGAAAAAATTCAAAGCCCCAGTGCAAATGAGTGAGAAAAGACTCACAGCAGAATGGCTAAACAAAGACACCTGCACTAGATTATTCTCAAATCGTGATCCCAGCAGAAATGTCTCTTACTAGGAGATGCCCTAACACTGGCCAATTATACTGATATCGCCACATATAAAACCATAAAATATAAATCAACAGTCCCAATTCATTACCTTTATAAGGATTCAAACTGTCAAACAGAAGGTGTGTATAACACGCCCCGACGCGCGTTTCGGAATGACTCCTTCGTCAGGTGTTAATTATCGCTCTGGATTACCTTGTAGTTATCCCTTACTGATTATATAAGTTAATGTGTGAAAAAATTCAAAGCCCCAGTGCAAATGAGTGAGAAAAGACTCACAGCAGAATGGCTAAACAAATACACCTGCACTAGATTATTCTCAAATCGTGATCCCAGCAGAAATGTCTCTTACTTAGGGAGATGCCCTAACACTGGCCAATTATACTGATATCACCACATATAAAACCATAAAATATAAATCAACAGTCCCAATTCATTACCTTTATAAGGATTCAAACTGTCAAACAGAAGGTGTGTATAACACGCCTCGACGCGCGTTTCGGAATGACTCCTTCGTCAGGTGTTAATTATCGCTCTGGATTACCTTGTAGTTATCCCTTACTGATTATATAAGTTAATGTGTGAAAAAATTCAAAGCCCCAGTGCAAATGAGTGAGAAAAGACTCACAGCAGAATGGCTAAACAAATACACCTGCACTAGATTATTCTCAAATTGTGATCCCAGCAGAAATGTCTCTTACTTAGGGAGATGCCCTAACACTGGCCAATTATACTGATATCACCACATATAAAACCATAAAATACAAATCAACAGTCCCAATTCATTGCCTTTATAAGGATTCAAACTGTCAAACAAGAAGGTGTGCATAACGCGCCCCGACGCGCGTTTCGGAATGACTCCTTCGTCACATGCGCCACACAGGAGGGAAAATGCCATTGCCAGGAGCGGATAAGCGCTCGTAGAGCCAAAGATTTAGGGAATCTATTTCTATAGACTGGCAGATAGGAGTTAATTGATTAATTGTTCTAATCTATAATGAAGGGATTATGCGGAGAACGAAAGTCATCACATAACAAGAATAGGCAAAAAATCACTGATTGGTGGATGTCACACACCGATTGGCAGTTTGGGTAATTTTTATCCCAGGAATGGCACTTTTAACCCTTTTATAAGATGGAGCCAGAGAGCAGACGATCAACCAGCAGGCCATTCATTTTATGTGTGTCACGCTGTATCACAGATATATATATAATGTCAGTAATCAATACCAAGAGGGACAACATACAATATAACATATGAATAGGTAATATCAACATGTACATAAAGTATAGTATTACCTGACATAATATCCGTTGTACTGTGGGTGAATCCTGAAGACGTATTACGCTGTCACAGGCTGGAGTTGAATAGAAAAGACTAAGCACTCATCTGATGATACGAAGAAGATATATTTTAATGGTATGTGAGACAGTGAAGGAATATGTGGTGAATGAGGTGTATATTTCACCAAAGTACCTTGCTGACTGGTATGAGCGAAATGTGTGGCTTTGTAAACCTGGTGGTAAAGAAAGGTCACTACACCTGCCATTCAGTACACGCTTGCAGCTCAGACCTGAATCCACTCAGGTGTTGATTAGGAAGCCAGAAGTAGGTGCTTGGGAGCACAGTCAGGGAGCTCATTCAGTCTGGACAGGAGTCCAGGCACGGAAGGAGACTCCGGGAGGTGGTCTCTCTCTGTCTGGGTGCTCGAGGTACCCCGGACACAAAGAGGAGACTCTGCGACACTCCATGCTGGTGACTACTGAATAGGAGGTGACCTCTCTCAAGTCTGGATGTTGGAGTTGCCTTCAGACATAAAGAGGAGTGTCTGTGAAACTCCATACTGGTAACAGAGATCATATGTGTTGTTTTGGGCACAGACTGGTAGAGTCTGGGTCCCGGATAGAGAGGGCCATCTATCTAAGTGTAATTAGAGGCTAGACAAGCCTAGGTCTTTTGTTTATGCTTTGTTTTATCTGTGTGCTGTGGACTTTAATAAAACTGGTTGCGGCCAGTTTTCACCAAGCTGCTGTCTGAATGAACTGTTTCCGTGCCATTCTGTCTACCCAGACAGCGATCCTAGAGCTAAATACCCCTGGAAATGTTACAATTGGCGGAGAATGCTGGGGCAGCGCAGTGCCTGATACAGTTAGTGCTGGAGTGTGTATGCAGCACAGTGGCGAGAGACAGCATTAAAGGTGAAGTCTATTGAAATAGCAGCAGAAAAAAAAAAAAAAAGTGTGTCAGCAGAAACGTCTGTTTGGAGCAGTCTTGGAGAGACAGTGGCCCTGATAGGGTCTGCAGAGAGAAAATGTATGCACAGCAAAGCTGAACTTGTTGTGAAAATGACTGTGGAATGTGCACCAGCAAGAGAAACGTCTGTGGAGCAGTCTTAAAGAGACAGTAGCCCTAATAGACTTTGCAAAAGAAAAAAAAAAAAAAGGGTGTTTGCACAGCAAGGCTGAATTTTCTGTGGAAAAAAGCTGTGTAGTGTGTATGCCTTGACTGAAGTCTGCCGTTGTGAAGACAGAGATATCTGACAGCATGGAGGCACTGTTTGAACAAATGGCGCAAGTTAATATGCAACATAAGACTGCTGTGATTGAGACAGATGAGTCCGGCAGTATGGAGGAGCTCGTTGAGTACCTGGTGCAGGCCCAGCGAAGCATGCAGCAGAGCATGGAGCAGCAGCGCCTGCAGCACCAGCAGCGCATGCAGCAGGCCCAGCAGCAATTCCTGCAGCAGGAGAATAACCGGTTATTTGTTGAGCAGATGACAGCACCAAAAAAGGATTTCGGTGCCGCGTCCCGAAGTAATGTTGTGAAGGCACCGGCGTTGTCCGCTATAAGGAAGGCGGTAAGACGGTCCTTGAGAAAAATGACACCTCGTGATGATGTGGAGGTATATCTTACTAGGTTTGAGAGACTGGCAGAGAAGGAGAATCTGCCACTATCTGAATGGGCCATGGCGGTCGTACCCTATCTGATTGGGGAACCCCAAAAAGTCTGGGCTGACCTGAGCAAGCAGGACAGCGAAGACTATGCCAAGTTGAAAGCGGCGATTCTTACCCGGCTGGGTGTTACGGTTGCAGCCCGTGCCAGGAGAGTCCATGACTGGAGATACAGTTGGGAGTCTGCCGTCAGCAACACTGCCCAAAGGGTCGAAAAGGTGACAGTGGACCGCTACACCCGAGCACTTCCTCCTGAGGTACAGAGAGAAAGGTACTTTGGCCCCAAAGACTGCCTCCGTGACCAGCCGTCTGAGCGGACGTCACTTCAGAGTTCCCGGACGCTGAACTCTCCCGGTAAGAGCGTTCCAGCTGTTGGGGACATGGGGTATGCTGATAAGTGGGTTCAGGCCCGAGGGGACATGTGGGTGGAAAAGTGTGATGGACAGGGTTGGAGATGTCATGAAATTGCAGCCAACTGTCCAATAGAGGGGGAGCCTATGTGTTGTGATGTTGGCGGATCCCTCCTCTCTGCGCAGAACCTGTGTGTGTGTCCACCTCAGCCGAAGAGACTGGACCACGGGGGTCCCCGGTGGTTGTAAATGGCTGCCCAGCGCAGGCCCTCTTGGACTCAGAGAGTCCAGTGACTTCCGTATGTGACAGCCTGATTGATAGGGACTTCATCCCTGATAAGCACCTGAGTATGGTGTGCATCCATGGAGACACCAAAGTCTACCCAGAGACTGCCGTGGACTTGGTCCCTAAACTCGGGGAGGTTTCATATGAAGTGGGGGTAGTGAAAAACCTGGTGCACCCTGTCATATTGGGTAATGACTTTCCTCGGTCTAAGGATCTCTGGGGGAAAAATGTTTCTGATGGACAGTGTGATGAAGCTCCTACTGGGGGTGCGCAGTCCCGAGGGGCGGAACACAATGCTAGTGGGCCGTTAAACTTATGTGATAATGATGATGACCATGATAATATTGATAATGATAATGATGATCATGATGATGACCATGATGATGATGCTGATATTGATAATGATGATGATGCTAATCATAATAGTGATGATACTGATGATGACCGTGATAAAGATGAAATTTCTTTGCAGGTGATGTTGGGAGACGAGGATGGTGGTTCTCGGGAACCGAGTGTCCCTGACCTGCCTGGCTCCTGTGACAATTTTGGGAGTGAGCCGGTGCGAGACCCCACTCTTAAAACGGCACAGGAAAATGTAATGGTTCTGAATGAGGTTCCCCAAGAGCCCGGCTCTGAGGAGAGGTTTCCTCATGCTGCCATGAACAATAATCTATTGTATAGGGACACTGAAGTCCAGGGAGAGGTCGTAAGTCAGCTCCTAGTACCTGAACTATATGGAAGTATAGTGCTGGGGTTATCACATAGTCACATACTTGAGGGACCACCTGAGGGAAACCAAGGACCAGATGGTGAAGTTAATGTTGTGGATGACATGTTAACTGGGGTTCCAGATCAAGATGTGGATGAGAATGAATTGTATGACCCTGACAGTGAGCCGGATGTGAATGAAAATGAAGTGTCTAACCCTGGAAGTGAGCCAGATGTGGCTGAGAAAAGGGGGTCAGACAGGGATAGTGGTGGTGATAGTGAGTCATCTGATGACAATAAAGCAACCAGTGCAAGTGAGGAAGACATGGTAGCAGAGGAGATTGAGAGTCCTGAGAGGAAGGCTGAGGCTGACCTTGCAGTCGGACGGAGGATGGCATCTGAAGATGTTGTACAGTTGGCCGGTTCCCTGGCGAAGACTAAGGTGAAAGACAGGACTCTGAAACTGAACACAGCACAAGTGGATGCTGTTGAAAATGAGAAGTTATCAATGTATGGTGTGGATCTGCATCAGGCCAAGGACTCTGAAGGTGATGCTGCAGAGGTGGAGAAAGCCATGGAAGTGGTGGACACCAGGCCAGGTGCCTCACCAGAGGCTGATGTCTCAAGTGAAGCTGTGAGGAACAAGACTGAAGATGTGGGGAATGACTCTGCCCCGGAATATGTTTCTGCCGGAGACAGCGGCGTGGACGGTGTACTGTCCGGATCCGTCGCTGCGACTCGCGAAGCTCGGGCCGGAAGTTCGGCGCCCGGTGCGCCATCGGAGTTCCCGAGCGACCCAAATGATCTGGATAAATCCCAAGATGAGATTTTGAGACCTCGGGTTGGCCTTGGTGAGCTCAGGCGCATTTTCATGGAGTCTACACTTGAACCACGTCCCAGTGAGTGGGAGGGGCGATGTGTCGCTCCGTTGCCGCTGCCGATACACGGGAGCTCAGATGGGATGCAGAACGTGGTGGAAAAGACTGATGGTAGGGCTTCTGAGCATGTCCTACCAGAAGAGCCTGAAAAAGGGGCCGAAGACGTAAAGGACGTCCAACAACTACAGGAGAAGATGCGTAGCCATGAGGATCTCCTGGAGAAAGAAGTAAGAGCTCTGAGTCTTATGCAAAGTGAGCCTGTACCAGAAGAGGATAAATTATGTGTACCGACCAAGAAAAACGATCAGCTCCCTCTACAGTGCCAATCGTTTGAACAGTGTGGCTCGGAATGGTCAGAGACCATGACAGAGGCGCTTGGGTTCTGTGAGATAGAATTTATGAATCAGCTGATATTTAAGAAAGTAGATGTGCTAAAGAAAGTTCAGGGGGAATTAGAGAAAACCCCTATACCTCCTGTGACAGTTGGTGACACAGGGTCAGTGCCCCAAAAACAGGAGGTACGAAAGTTTCTGAGGAAGAATCAGCAGAGCTGTTCTGACGTGCCTGGTCGTACTTATCTGGTGAGCCACTATACCGAGACTGAGGCTGGCACTAAAGTCAAGCTGAAACCGTGCAGGACACCCGAGGCCCGCAGAGAGCATAGGCCTGGGACGGTACAGCGTAGTGCGGTTGCTTTAAGTGAAGATACAGATGACAATGGTGAAGATGAACTTGGTGTTGGACATAACTGGTCCGGAGTTCACTGTCTCTTTAGGATTGTTGACCAGCCCTCCGGTCTGGATGACCAGCCCTCCGGTCTGGAGAAGAGGGGGGGGATATGTGAGACAGTGAAGGAATATGTGGTGAATGAGGTGTATATTTCACCAAAGTACCTTGCTGACTGGTATGAGCGAAATGTGTGGCTTTGTAAACCTGGTGGTAAAGAAAGGTCACTACACCTGCCATTCAGTACACGCTTGCAGCTCAGACCTGAATCCACTCAGGTGTTGATTAGGAAGCCAGAAGTAGGTGCTTGGGAGCACAGTCAGGGAGCTCATTCAGTCTGGACAGGAGTCCAGGCACGGAAGGAGACTCCGGGAGGTGGGCTCTCTCTGTCTGGGTGCTCGAGGTACCCCGGACACAAAGAGGAGACTCTGCGACACTCCATGCTGGTGACTACTGAATAGGAGGTGACCTCTCTCAAGTCTGGATGTTGGAGTTGCCTTCAGACATAAAGAGGAGTGTCTGTGAAACTCCATACTGGTAACAGAGATCATATGTGTTGTTTTGGGCACAGACTGGTAGAGTCTGGGTCCCGGATAGAGAGGGCCATCTATCTAAGTGTAATTAGAGGCTAGACAAGCCTAGGTCTTTTGTTTATGCTTTGTTTTATCTGTGTGCTGTGGACTTTAATAAAACTGGTTGCGGCCAGTTTTCACCAAGCTGCTGTCTGAATGAACTGTTTCCGTGCCATTCTGTCTACCCAGACAGCGATCCTAGAGCTAAATACCCCTGGAAATGTTACAGGTAGTATATCCAATATAAACGTTTCGGTCAAACCAGACCTTCGTCAGTAACTACATAAATGAAAAAGTGTGTTATATATACATAATATGATATATATATACATAATAAAGTATGAAAAAAATGTGTAGTAATCACAAAAGAATATAAATAAAATAAAATGATCATATAGTGGGTCAAAAGATGTATAAACAAATGCAGTGACTATTTGCTTAGTAACCTCGTAAATCCCAGTGTTAAAATTGAGTAAACAACACGATTATTAATAGAGAATACTATACCTTTACTATCAAATCTGAAAACAGACTCCTTAGGAAATAGTGCCCGCAGAAAAAATAAACCTAGGAATATAATGTCAGATAAGAGGATAAATCTGACAATATCTCCTAAATAGCACAGAGGAAGTGACAAAGAACCACACTGAACGAGAGGTTTACTCACTTGTGACAGGAGTGACGGTGAGCTGTTGAAGTGAAATTATCAACAGTTATATAGTGGTAAGTGCGGTAATAAAATACTGTCAAAAAAGGTAGTAATTACCTTATGGCCAATAGGGGCTATGAATGCCTCCTTTATGCGGTATCCACCGCTACAATGGCTGGTGCTATAGGTGGGTAGAGAAGAGAGGAGATATCTGTACATAAAAGTTACCTTAGCTTAAAAAGCAGGATGCTTGCTGGGCTCAAAGGGGTTAACGTTACCTCAGTAAACTGCTGCAGAGATAAGGCTGTCACGTCTTATGTGTCTGATGTCAGGGGATAAAGTAAAAGACCAGCTTCGCGCTGGGTTTTTAAAGGGAAAAAGGCGGGACTATACCGGAGCTCATACTGAGTCATTACCGGAAGTGACAAAGCGGAACCAGTATGGAGCTGCGCGTCAGCAGATGCTGTGTTTGCGTTCCACCTAATACATGTGGAGTTTGTTAGTAAACGATTCAACATAGAGCTGTGAGACCATAGCGTTTCTGCTAGTGGATTAATGGAGCATATTTGAGGTATAAAGGGAAATGCCTAATTGAAAGCAAGGTAACTTATGATGACACCCATGGTAGATAGTATGATAGCCTTTTGTGTGGTAGGAGAAAAATAAGAGGTAGAGATATGAGCAGAGAAAAGAGTCAGATACCTTTCGTTAATGTGAACAAAACTGCATTTTATTAGTGCCAATCAAACATCTAGTCTCAAAGAATAATAGAGGTGACTAATGTAACGTGGATAAGTGATCTTAAGTGGATCCTTAGTATTCCAGAGTGGCAAGAGGGTGGTAATCTGTGAAAGGTCCATAAGATATATCCACAAGACATTTAATATAACCGGCTCTATAAAGAAAAGAGAATATGTTATAATAATGAGTATAAAATGAAGTTGCAATGATTAATAAAAAATCACATTACTAAATGGTACCTAAAGAATGTAAAAGGTTATTAGTTCAAGTTTTATATAAAAGCTGACAATTCGTACTCTCTGTTCAAACCCTTAGGACTTAAAGTGTCTAGAGTGTGTATCCAGAACGCCTCTCGTTTCCTCAATTGTAAGATTCTATTACCACCTCTCCTAGATAAAGGGACCTGCTCTATAACTTGGAATCTTAATTGAGAGATGTTATGACCTGTAGATGTAAAATGGTGAGGAATGGGGAGGAGAAGATTCTTGCAGCGTATCGTCGATTTATGTTTGGAGATTCGATCACGGATGGTCTGAGAAGTTTCTCCAACATAAAGGAGGCCGCAGGGGCATTTGATAAGATAAACAACATGTGTGGAATCACATGTAAAGAAATTTTTTATTTTAAAATTCTTGCCCGAATGTGGGTGGGTGAAGGTGTCCCCTTTTATTATGCTATTGCATTGCACGCAATGAAGACATGGGAAGGTACCACATTTTGGAGTTTGTAAAAAACATTGTTTGGGTATGGATTTGGGACCAAAATCAGCATGTACCAGAGAATCCCGTAAATTGGAAGGCCTCTTATAGCAAGGTAAGAATGGTTCTTTAAATTCTAGAACCTCAGGGTGAGCTGTCGATAGTAGATGCCAATTTTTTCTGATGGATCTGTGAATCACATTAATAACAGGATGAAAGGTATGCACAAAAGGGATGCGTTTCCCTATGTTACTTCTTTGTCCTTTAGGGGAATGTTTGGATTTTTCCAGTAGTGGACGGGGATATCCTCGTGATTCAAATTTATTTGACATTTCTTGGAGACGTTGTTCTAGGGTAATAGTATCAGTGACTATACGTTTGACCCGTTGGAATTGAGATTTAGGTATGGCTTGCTTCATAAAAGGAGGATGTGAGCTCTGGTAATGGAGAAGGCTATTTTTGTCTGTCTCTTTGATATACAGATCAGTGGATAAGGTACCATCAGGGTTTTTAATTACAATTGTATCCAAGAAATTTATTCGCCAAAGATTGAGGTTGATGGTGAATTGGATACCTGGCCATGATACATTAAGCCAATCAAAGAAGGATAGGAGGGATTCTAGAGGGCCTCCCCATATGCAAGGAACACAATCAATTGCAAAACTATTAAGTGGTACACATATGGACACAGACCAAATAGATCTATGTATCGACCTGCTTACAGTTATACTTACCTGTAACTTCTTCCTCTTTCAGGATGATTTTTATCTTCAAATACGGGGGACCGCTATGGGTTCCAACGCAGCACCCCCTATGCTAATGCCTATATGGCCGATTTTGAAGAAACGAATATATACCCCAATACACTATTCCGACAACATGTGATCACATGGAAACGATACATTGACGATATTTTTTGCATATGGGGAGGCCCTCTAGAATCCCTCCTATCCTTCTTTGATTGGCTTAATGTATCATGACCAGGTATCCAATTCACCATCAACCACAATCTTTGGCGAATAAATTTCTTGGATACAATTGTAATTAAAAACCCTGATGGTACCTTATCCACTGATCTGTATATCAAAGAGACAGACAAAAATAGCCTTCTCCATTACCAGAGCTCACATCCTCCTTTTATGAAGCAAGCCATACCTAAATCTCAATTCCAACGGGTCAAACGTATAGTCACTGATACTATTACCCTAGAACAACGTCTCTAAGAAATGTCAAATAAATTTGAATCACGAGGATATCCCCGTCCACTACTGGAAAAATCCAAACATTCCCCTAAAGGACAAAGAAGTAACATAGGGAAACGCATCCCTTTTGTGCATACCTTTCATCCTGTTATTAATGTGATTCACAGATCCATCAGAAAAAATTGGCATCTACTATCGACAGCTCACCCTGAGGTTCTAGAATTTAAAGAACCATTCTTACCTTGCTATAAGAGGCCTTCCAATTTACGGGATTCTCTGGTACATGCTGATTTTGGTCCCAAATCCATACCCAAACAACGTTTTTTACAAACTCCAAAATGTGGTACCTTCCCATGTCTTCATTGCGTGCAATGCAATAGCATAATAAAAGGGGACACCTTCACCCACCTACATTCGGGCAAGAATTTTAAAATAAAAAATTTCTTTACATGTGATTCCACACATGTTGTTTATCTTATCAAATGCCCCTGCGGCCTCCTTTATGTTGGAGAAACTTCTCAGACCATCCGTGATCGAATCTCCAAACATAAATCGACGATACGCTGCAAGAATCTTCTCCTCCCCATTCCTCACCATTTTACATCTACAGGTCATAACATCTCTCAATTAAGATTCCAAGTTATAGAGCAGGTCCCTTTATCTAGGAGAGGTGGTAATAGAATCTTACAATTGAGGAAACGAGAGGCGTTCTGGATACACACTCTAGACACTTTAAGTCCTAAGGGTTTGAACAGAGAGTACGAATTGTCAGCTTTTATATAAAACTTGAACTAATAACCTTTTACATTCTTTAGGTACCATTTAGTAATGTGATTTTTTATTAATCATTGCAACTTCATTTTATACTCATTATTATAACATATTCTCTTTTCTTTATAGAGCCGGTTATATTAAATGTCTTGTGGATATATCTTATGGACCTTTCACAGATTACCACCCTCTTGCCACTCTGGAATACTAAGGATCCACTTAAGATCACTTATCCACGTTACATTAGTCACCTCTATTATTCTTTGAGACTAGATGTTTGATTGGCACTAATAAAATGCAGTTTTGTTCACATTAACGAAAGGTATCTGACTCTTTTCTCTGCTCATATCTCTACCTCTTATTTTTCTCCTACCACACAAAAGGCTATCATACTATCTACCATGGGTGTCATCATAAGTTACCTTGCTTTCAATTAGGCATTTCCCTTTATACCTCAAATATGCTCCATTAATCCACTAGCAGAAACGCTATGGTCTCACAGCTCTATGTTGAATCGTTTACTAACAAACTCCACATGTATTAGGTGGAACGCAAACACAGCATCTGCTGACGCGCAGCTCCATACTGGTTCCGCTTTGTCACTTCCGGTAATGACTCAGTATGAGCTCCGGTATAGTCCCGCCTTTTTCCCTTTAAAAACCCAGCGCGAAGCTGGTCTTTTACTTTATCCCCTGACATCAGACACATAAGACGTGACAGCCTTATCTCTGCAGCAGTTTACTGAGGTAACGTTAACCCCTTTGAGCCCAGCAAGCATCCTGCTTTTTAAGCTAAGGTAACTTTTATGTACAGATATCTCCTCTCTTCTCTACCCACCTATAGCACCAGCCATTGTAGCGGTGGATACCGCATAAAGGAGGCATTCATAGCCCCTATTGGCCATAAGGTAATTACTACCTTTTTTGACAGTATTTTATTACCGCACTTACCACTATATAACTGTTGATAATTTCACTTCAACAGCTCACCGTCACTCCTGTCACAAGTGAGTAAACCTCTCGTTCAGTGTGGTTCTTTGTCACTTCCTCTGTGCTATTTAGGAGATATTGTCAGATTTATCCTCTTATCTGACATTATATTCCTAGGTTTATTTTTTTCTGCGGGCACTATTTCCTAAGGAGTCTGTTTTCAGATTTGATAGTAAAGGTATAGTATTCTCTATTAATAATCGTGTTGTTTACTCAATTTTAACACTGGGATTTACGAGGTTACTAAGCAAATAGTCACTGCATTTGTTTATACATCTTTTGACCCACTATATGATCATTTTATTTTATTTATATTCTTTTGTGATTACTACACATTTTTTTCATACTTTATTATGTATATATATCATATTATGTATATATAACACACTTTTTCATTTATGTAGTTACTGACGAAGGTCTGGTTTGACCGAAACGTTTATATTGGATATACTACCATTAAAATATATCTTCTTCGTATCATCAGATGAGTGCTTAGTCTTTTCTATTTATATTCTTGGTGTGGGAACCTAGACTTTAAGCACCATTTTCCCAGGAGTTGTGCTCACGATTTTTGCCCTTACAGGCTGGAGTTGGACCGGGGTCTATGCTGACCCTAAACTGGGGTCCTGACTAGTCCCTCTACCTGGAGGTACTGTTAATGGTACAGAGGTCCAGGCCGCCAACGTAACCCTGTCTCCTATAAGTCCCTGACCACTGTAATCTAGTCCTCAGAAGGACCCTGATTACCACACAGGGAATAGGCAGGTCACTGCTTAACAAACAGTAAAAACAAACGAGACAGACAGGGGATAAAGTAAATACTGTCTTGCATACAACACTTAAACACAGAGGGAACACAAATGGTCTAGGAGATAAACTATAAGCGAGGAGAGGAGAAACCACAAAGGAACTCTTAGCTTAAGTCTTCTCATAACCTGATCCAATCTGCTGGTCTGCATGTAAGCTTTCACCGGCAACTCCTAAGCAGACTGGCAGGTATATAAAGGAAGCTAATTAGTGCATAATCAAAAGAAGCCGGGCGAGGCTGGACCTAGTCTTAGCAAAGAGCTAGGTAAAATTAACTCCCTCACTACCAAACACAAAGTAATAGCAACTCAGCTGCGAGAAGTCAGAATGTGCAATCGCGACGATCTTCGTGGCGATGCACCCATGACAGTACCCCCCCCTTCTACGAGGGGCCTCCGGACCCTCAGGGCCAGGTCTGCCCGGGTAAGTTGTGTGGAAGGTCCGAACCAATCGATCTGCGTTAATATCAGACGCAGGGACCCACGTCCTCTCCTCAGGACCATACCCCTTCCAATGAACCAAGTACTGAAGGGACCGGCGATTCAGACGTGAGTCAATGATCTTCGACACTTGAAATTCTAAGTTACCATTGACCACCACTGGAGGAGGAGGTAGAGGTGACGGTATAACTGGCGCCACGTACCTCTTAAGCAACGATTTGTGAAACACATTGTGGATTTTAAACGTAGGAGGGAGGTCCAGACGAAATGCCACAGGATTAATTATAGAACTGATCCTGTATGGACCGATGAACCTGGGACCCAGTTTCCAGGAGGGAACCTTGAGTTTTATATTCTTGGTAGACAACCATACCAGATCGTTCACACAAAGGTCCGGACCAGACCCTCTCCTCCTATCAGCCATACGTTTGTAACGGTTGCCCATAGCACTCAGATTATTCAGTACTCCTCTCCAAACTGAAGCAAGTGACGACGAGAATCGTTCCTCCTCAGGAACCCCAGAAGGGCCCCCCCCATTGAAAGTACAAAACTGGGGATGAAAACCATATGCCCCAAAAAATGGGGACTTACCAGTGGACTCGCTCCGCCTATTGTTAAGAGCGAACTCTGCCAGAGGCAAGAAAGAAGACCAGTCCTCCTGGTTCTCTGAGACAAAACACCGAAGATATGTCTCTAGGCTCTGATTCAGACGCTCTGTCTGACCATTGGTCTGCGGATGAAAAGCCGAGGAAAAAGACAATTGCATCCCCCGACGTGAACAAAATGCCCTCCAGAATTTGGACACAAACTGAGACCCCCTATCTGACACCACATCAGAAGGCAACCCGTGAAGTCTCACAATCTCCCCAATGAACACCTGCGCCAGAGTTTTAGCATTAGGAAGAGCAGGAAGAGCAATGAAATGTGCCATCTTACTGAACCTGTCAACTACAACTAGTATGACAGTTTTCCCTGACGACGAGGGAGGTCCGTAATGAAGTCCATAGACAGATGAGTCCATGGACGCTCCGGAATTTTCAAAGGCAAGAGGGTCCCAGACGGACGGGTATGTGGGGTCTTAGAGCGAGCACAAACCCCACAGGACGCGACAAAAGTTATTACCTCTTTATTTAAGTTAAGCCACCAAAACCGGCGAGAAAGGAGATCCACAGTTGCTTTACTCCCTGGGTGTCCTGCTAAAGCAGAATTATGATGTGCCTCGATAACTTTTTGTCTTAACTGATTTGGAACAAACAGTTTCCCTGGAGGTCCTACAGGGGCATCCCCCTGAGCCTCCAATACCTCCTCCTCAAAATCAGAGCATACAGCCGACACTACAACTCCCTCCTGAAGGATAGGAACCGGGTCATCCGTCTTCCCGGCCCCTGGGAAACTACGAGATAAGGCATCAGCCTTAACATTTTTTGACCCAGGACGATATGTGACGACAAAATTAAACCTGGTAAAAAACGACCATCTAGCTTGTCTGGAATTCAGACGCTTTGCAGATTCTAGATACAGCAGGTTCTTGTGATCAGTAATAACGGTGACCGGGTGGACTGCCCCCTCCAAAAAGTGACGCCATTCCTCAAAAGCCAACTTAATGGCCAAGAGTTCCCTATTGCCGACATCATAATTCCTCTCGGCGGACGACAATTTCTTAGAGAAGAAAGCGCACGGATGCCATTTACCAGGGACGGACCTTGGGATAATACTGCACCCACCCCTACGTCAGACGCGTCCACCTCCACAATGAACGGTTGTGATGCATCTGGTTGAATGAGTATGGGGGCCGAAGCAAAACATTTTTTCAAGGAGGAAAATGCCTGACAAGCTTTGTCAGACCACCTAGAAAAATCCGTCCCTTTTTTAGTCATGTCAGTGAGAGGTTTGACAACAGATGAGAAATTACGAATAAATTTCCGGTAGTAGTTAGCAAACCCCAGGAAACGCTGCAGTGCCTTAAGATCCTCTGGCCGATCCCATTCAAGCACTGCTCTCACTTTCTCAGGTCCATACGGAAACCGGAAGCTGACACCAGGAAACCCAAAAACTGAAGTTCCTGTACGGCGAATACACACTTTTCCCATTTGGCGTACAGCTTATTGTCTCGCAAGATCTGCAACACCTGTCTCACATGCTCCTGATGAGACACAAGATCTGGCGAGTAAATTAAGATGTCATCTAAATAAACGACCACAAACTGCCCCACAAGGTGGCGAAAGATGTCATTAACAAAATGTTGAAACACCGCCGGGGCAGTAGTCAGACCAAAAGGCATGACAAGGTTCTCATAATGTCCCTCCGGAGTGTTAAACGCCGTCTTCCACTCATCCCCCTCCTTTATCCTAATCAGATTACACCGCCCCCCTGAGATCCAACTTAGAGAACCATTTGGCGCCCACAATCTGATTGAAGAGATCAGGAATAAGTGGGAGCGGATATGGATCTCGGACAGTAATCCGATTAAGCTCACGGAAATCCAAGCAAGGGCGTAGGCCTCCATCTTTTTTCTTCACAAAGAAGAACCCCGCGGCCACTGGGGAAGATGAAGGTCTAATATGCCCCTTGGCCAGACTTTCCGAAATATAATCCTTCATAGCCTGCCTCTCAGGACCAGAAAGGTTATATAACCTAGATTTAGGTAATTTAGCATCAGGAAGCAATTTTATTAAGCAGTCATACGCGCGATGAGGAGGTAACTCTTGACACCCCTCCTCTGAGAACACATCCTCAAAGTCCTCCAGAAAAGGAGGCAAGGTTCTAGGCACGACCGCACTGATGACCGTGTTCATGCAGTTACTCTTGCAAAATTCACCCCACTGGCTTATCTCTCTGGATTGCCAATTAATCACTGGGTTATGTTTAACCAACCAAGGAAGTCCCAACACAATAGGAGTAGGAAGACCCTCCAACACATAACAAGACAATTGTTCTTTATGTATTGCCCCTACTCGAAGGTCTATGTTATGAACAGCTTGTACAAAGCTACCTTGACCGAGAGGCCTGGCGTCAATAGAGAATATAGGGATCGGTTTGGCCAATACACTCAGTTGCATACCTTGCACCTGGGCAAACCGAGCGTCCACCAGATTAGCCCCGGACCCACTATCAAGAAGAACAGAAATCCTCTCAACTCTCGTACCAACCACCACCTCCGCAGGTACGAGAAATTGAGACGGACTTGGGGACGAAATACATACTCCCAGGTTGTCGTCCACCACACAACCTGGGATTAACAGTTTTTCCGGCAACTTTTTGCTCAATGAGGCATGGGATGGACACCCCTCAACAAAATGCCCCTCTCTCCCGCAGAAGAAACACCTTCTTGTCTTGCGGCGCACCGCCGATCCCCTCCTACAAAATGATGTCCCTCCCAACTGCATAGGTTCCTCAGAACAGACCAGGGGAACCTCAATATAAGGGACTTTAGTAGTAGGTGGAGTCATAACAGGGGCGGAGTTACCTCGCACCTCTCCCGAAGCCGTCTATCAATACGAATAGCAAGGGCCATAGCAGCCTCCAGTGACGGAGGAGAATCATACTGAGCCAAAACATCTTTTAATTTGTCAGATAACCCTTGACAAAACTGGCTCCTAAGAGCTGGGTCATTCCACTGAGTATCTGTGGCCCATCTACGGAACTCAGAAGAAAATTCCTCCGCCGGACGATCTCCCTGCTGTATCTTACGTAACTTCGTTTCAGCAAGGGAGACCCGATCTGGGTCATCGTATACCAGACCCAGGGCAGTAAGAAATCGATCTACTGACTGGAGGGCCGGGAGCCCGGAGGAAGAGAGAACGCCCAGGATTGAGGGTCTCCTTGTAAGAGCGAGATGACAATTCCCACCCTCTGCTCTTCACTCCCCGATGACCGAAGCCGAAGCCGAAAATAAATTTACATGCCTCCCGGAAGGTAAAAAATTTGTCCCGCCCACCAGTGAACCTGTCCGGGAGAGCAACTTTAGGTTCAGATCTGGTTTGCTCCGGAGGGGACAAAACCTTGGACTTAATGTCCGTCAGCTCCATGGATAAACTCTGCAACTGCAGGGCAAGCTGGGCAACTGGATCCATGGTAGCTGGGGAGAATCTTTTTTGGGCCGGTGAAAATGTCACGCTGTATCACAGATATATATATAATGTCAGTAATCAATACCAAGAGGGACAACATACAATATAACATATGAATAGGTAATATCAACATGTACATAAAGTATAGTATTACCTGACATAATATCCGTTGTACTGTGGGTGAATCCTGAAGACGTATTACGCTGTCACAGGCTGGAGTTGGACCGGGTCTATGCTGACCCTAAACTGGGGTCCTGACTAGTCCCTCTACCTGGAGGTACTGTTAATGGTACAGAGGTCCAGGCCGCCAACGTAACCCTGTCTCCTATAAGTCCCTGACCACTGTAATCTAGTCCTCAGAAGGACCCTGATTACCACACAGGGAATAGGCAGGTCACTGCTTAACAAACAGTAAAGACAAACGAGACAGACAGGGGATAAAGTAAATACTGTCTTGCATACAACACTTAAACACAGAGGGAACACAAATGGTCTAGGAGATAAACTATAAGCGAGGAGAGGAGAAACCACAAAGGAACTCTTAGCTTAAGTCTTCTCATAACCTGATCCAATCTGCTGGTCTGCATGTAAGCTTTCACCGGCAACTCCTAAGCAGACTGGCAGGTATATAAAGGAAGCTAATTAGTGCATAATCAAAAGCAGCCGGGCGAGGCTGGACCTAGTCTTAGCAAAGAGCTAGGTAAAATTAACTCCCTCACTACCAAACACAAAGTAACAGCAACTCAGCTGCGAGAAGTCAGAATGTGCAATCGCGACGATCTTCGTGGCGATGCACCCATGACAATGTGGGGCTGAATGAACTGGTGGTCGAGCATGAGCAATTGTGATCCATTCTAACGAGCATAAAAAATCCCCATTCATAGCAGGTCCAAGTGGTCAGACCTCCATTGGATAGGTAACTTATTTTCACCGGACCACCCCTTTAAAGAAATTTGTACCAATAATCAAGTGTACCCTTATAATGCACCAATGGTCAGCCAAGTGATTCCAGAAATAGAGATGGTGTTAGTAAAGTAAATCTTTTTGCCCTAATAGGTATCTAGTCATTCAACAGAGGCTATTAACTACATACTGTATTCTACATGCAGGGCTTGTGAATTGTCCATTATTATAATCTATTTATATAATCGTCTTATCCTGTCTGTCTGTCCAGGAAATCCCACGTCGCTGATTGGTCCGGCCGCAGCCAATCAGCAATGCAGGGCTAACTCTGCCCATGTGGTCATGTGACTCACCAACTGCCCATGATGCACTGAACATGTTTTGTCAGTTACAGTGTCTGATGTACTTCTGTCACGTTTACTGAACACGGGTAATACACAGTGACATGAGGTAATACACAGGTGACATGAGGTAATACATAAGTAACATAGGGTAATACACAGTAAAATGAGGTAATATACAGTAACATGAGGTAATACACAGTAATATGAGGTAGTACACAGTAATATGAGGTAATACAAAGGTAAAATGAGGTAATATACGGTAACATGAGGTAATACACAGTTATATGAGGTAATACACAGTAATATGAGGTAATACAGTGACATGAGGTAATACACAGTAACATCAGCGACGCAGGGCTAACTCTGCCCATGTGGTCATGTGACTCACCAACTGCCCATGATGTACTGAACATGTTTTGTCAGTCACAGTGTCTGATGTGCTTCTGTCACGTTTACTGAACACGGGTAATACACAGTGACATGAGGTAATACACCGGTGACATAAGGTAATACATAAGTAACATAAGGTAATACACAGTAAAATGAGGTAATATACAGTAACATGAGGTAATACACAGAAATATGATGTAATACACAGTAATGAGGTAATACACAGGTAACATGAGGTAATATACGGTAACATGAGGTAATACACAGTAATATGAGGTAATACACAGTGACATGAGGTAATATACAGTAACATGAGGTAATATACAGTAACATGTGGTAATATACAGTAACATGTGGTAATATACAGTAACATGAGGTAATACACAGTAAAATGAGGTAATATACAGTAACATGAGGTAATACACAGTAATATGAGGTAATACACAGGTAACATGAAGTAATATGAGGTAATATACGGTAACATGAGGTAATACACCATGACAATAAACAAGTCACAAGGTCAAACTCTACACCGTGTTGGCATATATTTACGGGAGCCTGTTTTTGGTCATGGACAACTCTATGTTGCATTTTCAAGAGTTAAAATGAGATCCAACATCAAGGTGCAAGTTTTGGATACCCATTTACAAGGAAAGTTGCTTAGAGATAGTCAAAAACTATTCACAAAAAATGTAGTGTACAAAAATATTTTGGGTTGATATTGTTAACAAATATATTATAGTGTCGATGTACTTTTTTTGTCCAATGAGTTATTTAAATACAGTTAGATATTCATGTAATAGTTTATATATTTTGATGATCTGTTTAATAATTTTGTTCAGTTGTATTAAGTTCTATGAGCAATAACATTTAATGATAATGTATATATTTTTACCCGAAAAATCCTGTGTATTCATTGCATTATTCTTAAATCTTCATAAATAAACTACATACATATTCTAGAATACCCGATGCGTTAGAATCGGGCCACCATCTAGTCTACTATATAATCGTCTAATTCTGTCTGTAACGGAAATCCCACGTCGCTGATTGGTCGCACCTGGCCGGACGCGACCAATCAGCGACAGGCGCAGTCCAGCCGCGAATTGGCGCAGGATTTGAACCACACACGCCATACCTGAGGCAGGCGGCACAACACGCCAGACACAGAGCTAGAACCGAGCCGGACGGCCCAACACCAAAAACGCGGCCATACTCCAGAAGGGCGGCCCAACACAACAAGACACAGAGCCAGAAAAAAGGCCGGCGGCCCAAGAAACCAGATATGGGGCCAGACACGAGGAGGCTGCCCAACACACCTGCTATGGGGATAAAAACGAGGCAGGAGAGACAACACAACAGACACAGGGCAAGACCCGAGGCAGTCGGCCCAAAACAACAGAGACGGCTCTAGACCTGAGACTAGCGGCTCAACAGATGAGACATAGTGCCAGATCCCAGGCAGCGGGCCAATACACCAGTCATGGGGACAGACCTGAAGCAGGAGACCCAACACACCAGACACGAGGCCAGACCTGAGGTGGGCTGCCCAACACACCAGACACTTGGTCAGATCCGAGGTTGGCTGCCCAACACACCAGACACGGGACCAGACGGCCCAATACACCAGACACGGGGCCAGACCCAAGGCGGGCTTCCCAACACGCCAGACCTAAGGCAGGTTGCACAAAACACCAGACACGGAGCCAAATAAGAAGCGGGCTGCACAACACACCAGACATGGGCCAGACCCCAGGCGGGCTGCCCAACACACCAGACATGAGGTCAAACCCGAGGCGGGCTGTCAACTCACCAGACATGGGGCCAGACCCGAGGTGGGCTGCCCAACACACCAGACACGGAGCCAGAACCGAGGCAGGCTGCATAACAAATCAGACACAGGGCCAGACCTAAGGTGCGCTGCCCAACATACCAGAGATGGGGCCAAACCCTGGGCGTGCTGGCCAATACACCAGACATGGGGCCAGACCTGAGGTGGGCTGCCAACACATCAGACACGGGTCCAGACCCGATGCGGGCAGTCCAACACACCAGATGAGGGGCCAAATCCGAGGCAGGCTGCACAACACACCAGACACGGAGCCATACCCGAGGCGGGCTGCCCAACACACCAGACATGGGACCTTAGGCAGGCTGCCAACACACCAGATATGGGGCCAAACCCGAGGAAGGCTGCCCAGCACACCAGACACGGGGCCAAACCCGAGGCAGGCTGCACAACACACCAGACACGGAGCTATACCCAAGGCGGGCTGCCCAACACCAGACATGGGGCCAGACCCAAGGTGGGCTACCCAAAACACTAGACACGGGGCCACACCCGAGGAGGGATCCCCAACACAACAGACACAGGGCCAAATCCGAGGCAGGCTGTCCATCACACCAAACACAGGGACAGACGAGAGGTGGGCTGCCCAACACAAAAGACAAGTGGCCAGAACCAAGGCAGGCTGCCCACCACACCAGACACAGGGCTAGTCACGAGGCGGCCCGCCCAACACACCAAACACGGGGCCAGATCCGAGGCGGGCTGCCCAACACAACAGACACAGGGCCAGTCCCGAGGCGGGCTCAGCAACACACCAGACACAGGGCCAAACCCGAGTCAGGCTGCTCACCACACCAGACACAAGGCCAGACTCGAGGTGGGCTGTCAACACACCAGACAAGGGGCCAGACCCGAGGTAGGCTGCCCAACACAACAGACACGGGGTAGACCTGAAGCGGGCTGCTCAACTCACCAGACACTGGGACAAATTCGAGGCAGGCTGCCCAACACACCAGACACGGAACCATACCCGAGGCGGACTGCCCAACACAACAGACACAGGGCCAGTCCCGAGGCGGGCTCAGCAACACCCCAGACACAGGGCCAAACCCGAGAAAGGCTGCTCACCACACAAGACACAAGGCCAGACTTGAGGTGGGCTGGTCAACACACCAGACAAGGGGCCAGACCTGAGGTAGGCTGCCCAACACAACAGACACGGGGGTAGACCTGAAGCGGCTGCTCAACTCACCAGACACGGGGCTAGACCCGAGGAGGGCTGCCCAACACATGAGACATGGGGCTAAACCTGAGGCGGGCTGCCCAATTCACCAGACTCGGGGTCAGACCCGAGAAGGGCTGCCCAATACACCAGAAATGGGGCCAGACCGAGGCGGGCTGCTCAACACACCAGACATGGGCCAGACCCGAGGCGGGCTTCCCAACACACCAGACATGGGACCAGACCGAAAGTGGGCTGCCCAACATACCAGACACAGGGCCAGACCCGAGGCGGGCTTCCCAACACAACAGACATGGTGTCAGACCCGAGGCAGGCTGCTCAACACCGCAGATAGGGGGCCAGACCCGAAGTGTGCTGCCCAATACACCATAAATAGGGCCAGACCTGAGGCGAGCTGGTCAACACATCAGACACGTGGCCAGACCCAAGGCAGGCTGTACAACACACCACACACAAGGCCAAACCCAGGCCGGCTGCCCAACACACCAGACATGGGGCCAAACTCGAGGCAGGATGCCCATCTGACCAGACACGGCCAGACCCGAATATGGCTGCCCAACACACCAGAGATGGGGCCAGATCCGAGGCCGGCTGCCCAACACACCAGACACGGGGTCAGACCAGAGGTGGGCTGCCCAACAAACCAGACACGGGGCCAGACCCAAGTTGCGCTGCCCAACATATCAGACATGGTGCCAGACCCGAGGCAGGCTTCCCAATACACCAGACATGGGTTCAGACTTGAGGCAGTCTGCCCAACACACCAGACACAGGGCCATACCTGACGCGGGCTGCCCAACACACCAGACATGGGGCCAGACCCGAGGCGGGCTGCCCAACACACCAGACACAAGGCCAGACCTGAGGCGGGCTGCCCAACACACCAGACACAAGGCCAGACCCGAGGCAGGCTGCCCAACACACCAGACACAAGGCCAGACTCGAGGCGGGCTGCCCAACACACCAGACACAAGGCCAGACCCGAGGCGGGCTGTGCAACACACCAGACACGGGGCCAGAACTGAGGCAGGCTGCACAACACACCAGACACAGGGCCAGACCCGAGGTGAGCTGCTCAACACACTGGACATGGATCCATACCCGAGGCGGTCTCCCCAACACACCGGACACGGGACCAGACCCGATTGGGGCTGCCCAACACACCAGACATGGGGCCAGATCCTAGGCTGGCTGCCCAAAACACCACACATGGGGCCAGACCCGAGGCGTGCTGCCCAACACACCAGACACACGGGGTCAGATGTGAGGTGGGCTGCCCAACCCAGACATGGGGCCAAACCCGAGGTGGGATACCCAACTCACCAGACATGGTGCCAGACCCGAGGCAGGCTTCCCAATACACCAGACATGGGTTCAGACTTGAGGCAGTCTGCCCAACACACCAGACACAGGGCCATACCCGACGCGGGCTGCCCAACACACCAGACATGGGGCCAGACCCGAGGCGGGCTGCCCAACACACCAGACACAAGGCCAGACCCGAGGCGGGCTGCCCAACACACCAGACACAAGGCCAGACCCGAGGCAGGCTGCCCAAACACACCAGACATGGGGCCAGATCCTAGGCTGGCTGCCCAAAACACCACACATGGGGCCAGACCCGAGGCGTGCTGCCCAACACACCAGACACACGGGTCAGATATGAGGCGGGCTGCCCAACACAGACATGGGGCCAAACCCGAGGTGGGATACCCAACTCACCAGACATGGGGCCAGATCAGAGGCTGGCTGCCCAAACACCAGACACGGGGCCTGAACTGAGGCTAGCTTCCCAAAACACCAGACACGGGGCCAGAACTGAGGCGGGCTGCCCAACACACTAGACACAGAGCCATAACTGAGGCGGACTGCCCAACACACCAGACACGGGACCAGACCCGAGGCAGGCTGCCCAACACACCACACATGGGGCCAGACCCGAGGTGGGCTGCCCAACACACCAGACACACGGGGTCAGACGTGAGGCGGGCTGCCCAATCCAGACATGAGGCCAAACCGGAGGTGGGATGCCCAACTCACCGGACACGGGGCCAGACCCGAGGTGGTCTGCTAAACACACCAGAGATGGGGCTAGATCCGAGGCCGGCTGCCCAACACACCAGACACGGGGTCAGACCAGAGGAGGGCTGCCTAACAAACCAGACACGGGGCCAGACCGAATGCGGACTGCCCAACAAACCAAGTATCAGAAAGCAACACCGAACTCGTTTTCAAATATGCTTCAAGTGAATGTTTTATTCAAACAGTGCAGAGATGACGATAGTGATTAAGCGACAAGTAACTTAACGTTTCGACCACTGCCTGGCCTTGATCACAATATCACTGTAAAATAAGAATAAAAAAAGGTGTATATTACATTTGGTGTATACAAATATATACAGAATATGTACAAAGTATATGTCGAGATATACAAAATTATACAAAAATATATACAGAGATCCATGTCATAGTGGTTATTTCAACAAGATGAATATTGTACATCATATGCTGTTGATTCCTAATGGGTTCAAGAGACATTTTGACGAGATCTAGAAAAAATATAGGTGGCATGTCATAATAAACAGCAAACCTATATAGAGATGTAGATAAAGAGAATAGAACATACCCTTAAAATAAGATATCCCAAGATGGGGGCTTTGATATTCTTAATGAGATCAATGTAAGGCGAGGAGGATAGTCCTGTATGAAAGTGATAGCAAAAATAGGTAAAAATATATGATAGAACCTAATATGTGCAAGAAGTTGGGTATCACATATATGAGTAATGTATTTACCACAGGTTGAAGTGCAGGCAGATTGTTCAGATATTCGTGCCTGTCTACTTAAGGGATACATTGTGGGAAAAGTCATAGTGAGAACATGTGGAAAAAATAGATTAAAAATTGGAATATGTATAGCGTTCATAGTGCTCCAATATTTACCAGGTCCTAGAATGATGTAGGGAGCGCTCAGATATATGTAATTATGTCTGCATAGACACAGGCGCTGTAAAGATAAAGGCAAATGTGAGGCTATATATATTGACATATGTCAGTATTTGTTAGCATATGTCCGTACTCTTGTCTTTAATATTAGTAATGCTTACTTTTTTTGGTTGCACTGTGGGCTTAAGTAAGCTCTAAGGCAGAGCAGGAGCATTTGCTCTGGTGTGTTTTATATATTGTAGGGATGTGGTCTCGCTGGTGTGCGACCCGAGGTAAGCAGGAGGGCGACTCTTCCTGGTTCTTTAACCCCTTAAGGACAGAGCCATTTTGCAGCTTAATGACCGGGCCAATTTTTACAATTCTGACCACTGTCACTTTATGAGGTTATAACTCTGGAACGCTTTAACGAATCCCGCTGATTCTGAGATTGTTTTTTCGTGACATATTGTACTTCACGTTAGTGGTAAAATTTCTTTGATATGACTTGTGTTTATTTATGAAAAAAAACGGAAATATGGCGAAAATTTTGAAAATTTAACAATTTTCAAACTTTAAATTTTTATGCCCTTAAATCAGAGAGATATGTCACACAAATTTCTTAATAAATAACATTTCCCACATGTCTACTTTACATCAGCACAATTTTGGGACCAAAATTTTTTTTTGTTACGAAGTTATAAGGGTTAAAAGTTGACCAGCGATTTCTCATTTTTACAACACCATTTTTTTTTTAGGGACCACATCACATTTGAAGTCACTTTGAGGGGTCTATATGATAGAAAATACCCAAAAGTGACACCATTCTAAAAACTGCACCCCTCAAGGTGCTCAAAACCACATTCAAGAGGTTTATTAACCCTTCAAGTGCTTCACAGGAGCTGAAGCAATGTGGAAGGAAAAAATTGACATTTAACTTTTTTTGCAAAAGCTTTACTTCGGAACCAAGTTTTTTTATTTTCACAAGTGTTAAAAGAAAAAATGAACCACAAAATTTGTTGTGCAATTTCTTCTGAATACTTCGATACCCCATATGTGGGGGTAAACCACTTTTTGGGCGCGTGGCAGAGGTCGCAAGGGAAGGAGCGCCGTTTGACTTTTTCAACGCAGAATTGGCTGAATGCCATGTCGCGTTTAGATAGCCCCTGATGTGCCTAAACAGTGGAAACACCCCACAAGTGACCCCATTTTGGATACAAGACCCCTTAAGGAACTTATCTAGATGTGTGGTGAGAACTTTGAACCTCCAAGTGCTTCACACAAGTTTATAACCTAGAGCCGTGAAAAAAAAAAAAAATTTTTCCACAAAAATGATCTTTTCACCCCAATTTTTAATTTCCCAAGGGTAATAAGACCGCAAAAGTTTTTGTGCAATTTGTCCTGAGCATGCTGATACCCCATATGTGGGGGTAAACCACTTTTTGGGCGCACGGCAGAGGTCGCAAGGGAAGGAGCGCTGTTTGACTTTTTCAACGCAGAATTGGCTGGATGCCATGTCGCGTTTAGAGAGCCCCTGATGTGCCTAAACAGTGGAAACCCCCAACAAGTGACCCCATTTTGGAAACTAGACCCCCTAAGGAACTTATCTAGATGTGTGGTGAGCACTTTGAAGCCCCAAGTGCTTCACAGAAGTTTATAACGCCCGGGCGTGAAAATAAAAAATCATATTTTTTCCACAAACCTGATCGTTTAGGGTTAAGTTGTTGTACAATTTGTCCTGAGTATGCTGATACCCCATATATGGGGGGGACCACTGTTTGGGCGCACGGGAGGGCTTGGAATGGAAGCAGCACCGTTTGACTTTTTCAAACCAAAATTGGCTGGAATTGAGATTGGACACCATGTCGCGTTTGGAGAGCCCCTGATGCGCCTAAACAGTGGAAACCCCCCACAAGTAACACCATTTTGGAAACTAGACCACCTATGGAACTTATCTAGATCCGCTGTGAGCACTTTGAACCCCCAAGTGTTTCACAAAAGTTTATAATGCCTGGGTGTGAAAAAAAAAACAAAACAATTTTCCACAAAAATGATTTTTTAGTCCCAAATTTTTGATTTTTCACAAGGAAATTGGACCCCAAAAGTTGTTGTCCAATTTGTCCTGAGTACGCTGATACCAAATATGTGGGGGGGGGAAACTGTTTTGGCGCACAGCAGGGCTTGGAAAGGAAGTAATAACGTTTTGGAATGCAGACGTTGGTGGGGGTCATGTTCCGTTTGCAGTGCCCCAGATGAGCCTAAACAGTGGAAAACCCCCACAAGTGACCCCATTTTGGAAACTAGACCCCATAAGGAACTTATATAGATCTGTGGTGAGCACTTTGAACCTCCAAGTGTTTCACAAAAGTTTATAATGCCTGGGTGTGAAAAAAAAAAATCAATTTTCCACAAAAATTATTTTTTAGTCCCAAATTTTTGATTTTTCACAAGGAAATTGGACCCCAAAAGTTGTTGTCCAATTTGTCCTGAGTACGCTGATACCAAATATGTGGGGGGGAACTGTTTTGGCGCAGAGCAGGGCTTGGAAAGGAAGTAATAACGTTTTGGAATGCAGACGTTGGTGGGGGTCATGTTCCGTTTGCAGTGCCCCAGATGAGCCTAAACAGTGGAAACCCCCACAAGTGACCCCATTTTGGAAACTAGACCCCTTAAGGAGCTTATCTAGATGTGTGGTGAGCACTTTGAACCCCCTAGTGCTTCACAGAAATTTATAAACGCAGAGCCGTGAAAATGAAAAATCATTTTTTTCTCAAAAATTATTTTTTTAGCCAGCTATTTTTTATTTTCCCAAGGGTAATCGGAGAAATTAGAACCCCAAAATTGGTGTGCAATTTGTCCTGAGTACGCTGATACCCCATATGTTGGGGTAAACCACTGTTTGGGCGCACGGCAGGGCTCGGAAGGGAGGGAGCGCCATTTGACTTTTTGAACGCCACATCGTGTTTGGAGACCCCCTGATGTGCCTAAATAGTGGAAATCCCTCAATTCTAGCTCCAACCCTAATCCCAACACACCCCTAACCCTAATCCTAACCTAAATCCCAACACTAATTCCAACCCTAATTGTAACCCTAACCTTAATTATAACCTTAATTATAACCCTAACCCTAATTGTAACCCTAACCCTAATTCTAACCCTAATTATAACCCTAACCCTAAGGCTAGGTTCATTTTGCGTTTTACCAGCCCGTTCAACACATAGCGTTGACGGGCTGGTAATGGTATAGCATAACGCGATCGCATTATGCTATACCCGCTAGCGCAGAGGAATCAGCAGATGATTCATCTGCGCTAGCGGTGACGGAGCCCAAACGCTGCAGCCCGCGTCCGAGGCTCCGTCACTGAATGATGGCACGTCGCAAACGCATGCCGCTCTACGGCATGCGTCGCGATGCGCCCTCAAATGGGGGTGAATGGCAGCGTTAACGGACTGCGTTACACCGCGTTATACCGCGGTGTAACGCAGTCCGTCTAACGGACTGCCATAACGCAGTATGAACCCAGCCTAACCCTAACGCTAATTATAACCCTTACCCTAAGGCTGCTTTCACACTTCCGGCGGGCACCTGTCGGCGCCCCCGGCATTTTGCCGCAGCGCCGCATCAGAAAACCTGATGCACCGCCGGCGGCCGCATGCGGTTTTTTGCCGGTTGGTTTCTGATGCCCGGAGACATCAGAAACCATCCGGCAAAAACAAAAAACGTTACATGCAGCGTTTTGTCCGGCCGCCGCAATGTACATTTGCGCCGCATCCGGACAGAACCGCATGCAACGCATTGACATGCGGCGCCATCCGGCGCTAATGCAAGTCAATGCAAAAAAAACGCATGCGGCGCATCAGATTTTCTGATGCGGCGCTGCGGCCAAATGCCGGGGCGCCGTCAGGCGCACACCGGATGTGTGAAACCAGCCTAATGCTAACCCTAACCCTAATTATAACCTTAACCCTAATTATAACCCTAACCCTAATTATAACCCTAACAGAAAAATGAAAATAAATATAATTTCTACTTTTTATTATATGTCCCTAACTAAGGGGGTGATAAATGGGGGGTTATGTACTGTTTTTTTTATTTTGATCACTGTGATAGTTTATCACAGTGATCAAAATGTACTTTTATGAGAATGAATGAAAAAAAATTTGAATCTGCCGCCAAAGCAGATCGGCGGGCGCACTGCGCATGCGCCCGCCATTTTTTTTTTGCAGGGAGAAGAAGCCGGGATCCTGGGGCCTGCGGGAGGACGGAGGACACCGGTAAGTATATGGGGGGGGCGATCGGGGGACCGGGGGACCCTCATTTTCTCCCCTCTGATGTGCGATCACATCAGAGGGGAGAGATTTTTTATTTTTTTTTCTTTGCGATCGCGGCTATGCTTGCATAGCCGCGATCGCAACACCGGGATCGGTGAATACCGACCCGGATCATGTTCTCTGGGGTCTCGGCTACCACCGGTAGCCGAGACCCCAGAGAATATTTGCCCATTCCCCCACCAGCACAGCGGCACATAGCGGCGGGCGCACTGGGCATGCGCCCGCCATTGTCTTAACGGCGCCGGCACCGGGGGACACCGGAGGGCCCGGGGGCCACATGGATCTTATTGGGGGCCACATGGGGGTCCTGGGGACCCTTTTTCTCTGTCCTCTGATGTCCGATGACATCAGAGGACAGAGAAATTAAATGGCACAACTTTTTTTTTTTTTGTTGCGGTCGCCGTTATAGGGTTAATAACGGCGATCGCAACATCGGTGTCGGTAAAAACCGACCCGATTCATGTTCTCTGGGGTCTCGGCTACCCCCGGTAGCCGAGACCCCGGAGAAAATGCGCCTCTGGGGGGCGCTATTCACTTTTTCCACAGCGCCGTTAATTAACGGCGCTGTGGTTTAAGTACCCTTAATGACCGCCGTTAAAAGGCGTATCGGCGGTCGTTAAGGGGTTAAGCAAGTTTATTAAGACTTCATAAACTTGCTGTCAAACAGAAAACAAAACAGCCTTCTTCGGCACAAAGTAACAAAAAACCAGATAAAAGTCCTGGTACTCTAACTGAGTACTCTCTTCAGCACACACACACACACACTGGAGGTCTCCTCAGAAACTCCCACACTGGAGGTTTCCACACCTCTAGCCACTCACACCTGTGGTCAGCAGTAGGCTTATTTATATCTCAGACATCCAGCTCACATAGAACACATGACTGGTCATGTGGTAGTGACATCATCACAGGTCCTTTAACCACATACACTGCTATAGTGATGCCACTACCCAGGGCTAATGTGTACTGGGCTACATAACAGACACAAGGCATCTCTGAGCCACATACCTCCCGTCTATAACACAACCCTTTGCCACTCTACATACCTCCCCCCTCTGCCTAAAGCCGTGGGGCTTGGCACTTTCTCCCACTAGACACGGGATTCTTGAGAGGGCATCAGCATTACCGTGTAGCTTCCCGGCCCTGTGTTCTACCTGGAAACTAAAGTCCTGCAGGGCTAAGAACCAGCGGGTGACCCTTGCATTTCTACCCCTGGTTTCCCTCATCCATCTGAGTGGGGCATGGTCAGATATCAATCTAAACTTTCGTCCCACTAGATAGTACCGTAAGGTGTCCACTGCCCATTTTATGGCCAAGCACTCCTTCTCCACGACAGAGTAATTCTTCTCACACGAAGATAGCTTCCTGCTCAGGTAAAGGACTGGATGCTCCTCCCCATGTATCTCCTGTGACAGAACTGCTCCCAATCCGACATCTGAGGCATCTGTTTGAAGAACAAACTCCTTCTTAAAGTCTGGGGCTATCAGGACCGGTTGTTTACACAGGGCCCCTTTCATTTCTTGGAGGGCCAACTCTGCTTCTTCAGACCATTTTACCATCACTGATTTGGTCCCTTTCAGCAGATCAGTCAGAGGGGCAGCCCTCGTGGAGAAGTTTGGGATGAACCTCCTGTAGTACCCGACAATCCCCAGGAAGGCTTTCACTTGTTTCTTGGAAAACGGTCTTGGCCATGTTTGAATCGCCTCGATTTTATTGATTTGGGGTTTTATTCCACCACAACCTACTACATATCCAAGGTACTTGGCCTCTTCCTTTCCCAAGGCACACTTCTTCGGGTTTATTGTAAACCCTGCTTCTCTTAGAGCATCAAACACTGCTTGGACCTTTCCCAGATGACTCTCCCAGTCCGGGCTGAAAATAACGATATCATCCAGGTACGCAGCGGCATATTGCTTATGAGGTGCCAGAATCCTATCCATGGCTCTCTGAAAAGTTGCTGGCGCTCCCTGCAGGCCAAACGGCATCCGGACATACTGGAAGCATCCGTCTGGTGTTGAAAACGCCGTTTCTCCTTGGCTTCCTGGGCCATGGGAATCTGCCAGTATCCTTTCGTCAAATCCAAGGTGGTTATGTACCTGGCGGGTCCAAGTCTTTCGATGAGCTCATCAACGTGTGGCATGGGATATGCGTCACACTTGGAGACCTTATTCAGCTTCCTATAATCATTGCAGAATCTCCATTCTCCATCAGGTTTCGGGACCAAGACGAAAGGACTCGCCCAACCGCTCTTGGATTCCTCAATGACTCCGAGCTTCAACATACGCTCCACCTCCTTGGAGATTACTTCTCGACGGGCCTCAGGGATTCGATAGGCTTCACATTCACCCGCACATGTGGCTCTGTCAGAACTTCATGCTCTATGACCTTCGTGCGCCCTGGCAACTCTGAAAACAGGTCCCTGTTCCTCTGGAGCAACTCCCGGCATTGATGTTTCTGGTCCTTTGATAGGGTCTCTGCTATCATAACCCCTTCAACGTCACCTTCTGAGTGGCCCAGCAAGCACGGAGTTACAGCTGACTCTCTATCATGCCATGGCTTGAGGAGGTTGACATGGTACACCTGGTTTGGTTTCCGTCTTCCGGGTTGGTGAACCCTATAGTTTACTTTACCAAGCTTCTCCATCACCTCGTATGGCCCTTGCCATTTGGCCAAGAACTTGCTTTCCACCGTCGGAACTAGCACGAGCACTCGGTCTCCCGGATTGAACTGTCTCACTCTGGCTGATCGTTGTAAACCCTGGCCTGGGCTTCTTGTGCCTGGAGGAGGTGTTCCTTCACGATTGGCATCACCTTCGCAACCCTCTGTTGCATCAGGGCCACATGCTCAATAACGCTTCGGTGGGGCGTCACTTCGGCTTCCCAGGTTTCCTTGGCGATATCCAGGAGACCTCTCGGATGTCGGCCATACAGAAGCTCAAACGGTGAAAACCCCGTGGAGGCCTGAGAAACTTCACGGATGGAAAACATCAGGTAGGGTAAGAGACAGTCCCAGTCTCTACCATCCTTCTCTATGGCTTTTCTTAGCATGCTCTTTAGGGTCTTGTTGAATCTTTCCACAAGGCCATCTGACTGAGGATGGTACACAGAGGTCCTCAACTGAGAGATTTGCAGGACCCTGCACAACTCCTTCATTACTTTACTCATCGACGGTGTCCCTTGGTCGGTCAGGATCTCCTTCGGCAAGCCTGTCCGGGAAAACACATGTACCAACTCACGGGCTATGCTCTTCGCTGAAGAATTTCTCAGGGGAATTGCCTCCGGATAGCGTGTGGCATAGTCCAGGATGACTAATATATACTGATGGCCCCGGGTTGATTTAACTAGGGGACCGACCAAGTCCATGGCAATTCTCTCAAATGGCACTTCAATAATGGGCAGTGGCACCAGGGGGTTCCGGAAATGAGAGGTAGGGGCAGTTAACTGACATATAGGGCAGGACCTGCAATAGTTTACTATCTCCCGGTGACATCCAGGCCAATATAATCTTTGAATAATCCGTTCCTGTGTTTTGTCTACCCCTAGGTGTCCCCCCAAGATGTGTGAATGGGCCATAGCCAACACCTTCCGTCTATAGGACCCGGGTACTAGCAACTGCTCCACCAACTCCTCCCTTATTTTTGTGACCCGATACAACAGCTCCCCACTCAGCATAAAGTATGGAAATCTGGTGTCGGCCCCCGGTTCCTGTGCAACCCCATCAATGACAGTGACATTGTTGAAGGCTTCCTTCAGAGTTGGGTCCCTGTGTTGGGCAGTCCCAAAATTCTCACTGGCCACCCCTAACTCTGGAATGTCAGATACAGGAGACACTTCTTCCTCATCTCCTACCAGGACACAAAAAGGAAACCTGTCTTCCTCTGGGTATGGTGCTATCTGATTAGGGCTTACTGGTTCCCTATTCTGGCTAGTGACCTCAGCAGACTTTCCCCACAGATCCCAGAATAAACAAAAATCCCGGCCTATAATTATAGGGTGCAACAAGTCCCGAACCACCCCGACCTCATGGGACTCAGTGCCCAGCGCAGTCTCAATGTCCACTCTGGCCATAGGGTAGTCCTTTGCATCGCCGTGTATGCATTGCACGCCAACCTTTTTCCCCGGGAGTAGTTTGAGAGGCAGATTCGCCCTCACCAGGGTCACAAGACTCCCGGAGTCCAGCAGCGCCTTTACTACTCGACCGTTCACCCTCACGGGACATGCTTGGGGCCCCTCGTTCAGGATAGAATCCACACTGCAGACTGGATCGGCATAGAATGAGATACGGCGTCCCATGCTGCAGTCCATCTGCTCGGTAGTCTGGGGACACCGTGCAGCTATATGTCCTGGCCTGTGACACCTCCAACAGATAACATCACCCGTAGGGACCTTGGGCACCACCTCCCCCGCCCCTTTTGACCTTGGACGCGCCACCCCTTTTTGGGACTCGGCCCCCTGCTGGGACCCCCAGTATGGAATGGGCTGCTTCCCCAAGGTACCTTCCATCCCCTGGTACCTCTCGACCAGTCCGACCAGTTCATCGGCACTCCGGGGATCACCCTGGGCAACCCAAGTCTGCAGGGGCCTGGGCAGGGAGTGCACAAACCGATCCATTAGGACTCTTTCCACCATCTGTGCCGGTGTGGCTGACTCTGGCTGTAGCCATTTCTGGACGAGGTGCAGCAGGTCAAACATTTGGGAACGTGGTGGTTTGTCCCGGTGATACTCCCAGCGGTGCACTCTCTGTGCCCTGACAGTCATTGTCACCCCCAACCGTGCAAGGATCTCCACCTTTAATTTAGGATACTCCTGAGCGTCCTGCATAGTTAAATCAAAGTATGCCTTTTGGGGTTCCCCTGTCAGGTATGGGGCCAGTACCTCTGCCCACTGCTCTGGGGAAGTCTTTCCCTTTCAGCAACCCTCTCAAAAACAGACAGGAACGCCTCCACATCATCCCCGGGGGTCATTTTCTGTATGGTGCGTCTTACCGCCTTCCTGCTGTGGTTGTCATCGTCCCGACCTGGGGTTGGGGCGCCCGTCCTGTCCTGGATGGCGGCTGTCAGAAGCTGCAACTGCTGCCGTTGTTCCTGCTGGCTTTGTTGTATTTGCTGCACCAACAACCTGTTGGTCTCTTGCTGCTGTGCCTGCGCCTGGACCAAGTGCTTCAGCAGGTCCTCCATTTTCTCCTGCAATGCTGGCTGGGTTGCTATGACCTTTACCCACGACATGCAGCACCCACTTCTCTGCTGGGACCGCTGCTCGCACGTCTCCACCAATTGTAGGGATGTGGTCTCGCTGGTGTGCGACCAGAGGTAAGCAGGAGGGCGACTCTTCCTGGTTCTTTAAGCAAGTTTATTAAGACTTCATAAACTTGCTGTCAAACAGAAAACAAAACAGCCTTCTTCGGCACAAAGTAACAAAAAACCAGATAAAAGTCCTGGTACTCTAACTGAGTACTCTCTTCAGTACACACACACTGGAGGTCTCCTCAGAAACTCCCACACTGGAGGTTTCCACACCTCCAGTCACTCACACCTGTGGTCAGCAGTCGGCTTATTTATATCTCAGACATCCAGCTAACACAGAACACATGACTGGTCATGTGGTAGTGACATCATCACAGGTCCTTTAACCACATACACTGCTATAGTGATGCCACTACCCAGGGCTAATGTGTACTGGGCTACATAACAGACACAAGGCATCTCTGAGCCAGATACCTCCCGTCTATAACACAACCCTTTGCCACTCTACAATATATATAGAGTTTGCGCTGTAAATGGAAGAAAGACAACAACAATGGGACCATGTAACTGAAAAATAAACTGTCCAGACCAGCAGAAATGGCACAAGAAAATCCTGTGTGAGGAGGAAGTACTTATCTTTGAAGTTATGTGGCGTCCTGTATCCTAGGTGGAAGCAGTAGCGTTGGTGGTGAAGTGGGAGTGCTGGCACACCAGTCCCTAAGCAGGAAAGGCTGGTGAGATCTCACAGTCCGGCTGTATAAAGCGCGAGGTGGTCACATGACCGGAAGTGACATAGAACGCTGGCGCTTGCGCAGTGGGGAGATTGAAGTCGACGATGTATGTCATCGTGCTGTAGTGTTGTTATGTTGCTATGGGGATGGAGTACAGCGCAATGCTATAGGCGAGGTGTACTAATTATGGAGCGTATTTGAGTAATGTGGAGAGAATATAAGATTAAATGAAAAGATAATATGGGAGTAAATAGGAATGGTGAATATATGGAGAGAAACATACATTTACATATAAATGATATGAATGATATGGAAGAAGGAATTAGTAAATAATTATACAGATAACAACAAATGAAAACCATAAAGTAAATAAATCACAAAATAAATAGGAGTCCAAACAAAATAAATAAATAGACAAGGGGGAGGGGTTATATCTTACCATCTCAAATATAGGAAAGGCCAGAAGTTATACGTTTAAAATACTAGGGATTAATCTGGGGAAAAGAAAAGAAATCACGTTAGCCAGTCCATCTCTCTGTTGAGTCCCTTTGGGTGAAGTGTATTTAATGTGTAAATCCAGTAAGATTCACGCTGTTTCAATAATTGAACATGATTACCCCCTCTTCTGGGTCTCGGGACCCTTTCAATTACCTGGAATCTAAGTTGGGGTATATTGTGTTTAGCCTCCTTGAAATGTGCCGGCAAAGGTAGCCAGGTCTTTTCACATCTAATGGTGGATTTATGGTTAGAGATGCGGTCCCTGACGGCCTGGGTCGTTTCCCCTACATATAGTAAGCCGCAGGGACATTTGATGATATACACCACAAAATTCGATTCGCAAGTAAAATAGTCCCTGATGGGGTAGGATTTGCCAGAGTGGGGGTGTATTATCTCATTACCCTTGATAATATTAGAGCAACTCATGCAGTTTAAGCATGGAAAAGTCCCTGTCCTTCTTTGTCCAGTTAGAGTCATAGTGGAAGATTGTTTACATGAACCCAGATCCGCCCTGACTATTCTGTCCTTAACCCCTTAATGTCCACTGACGTGCAGAGTCCGTCATGGCAAGGTGTCAGTTCCGGCACCAGGACGGACTCTGCACGTCATGGCTTTGATCTACCACTGCGTGTAAACACGCAGTGGTAGATCAGTGCCGACAGCTGTCACAGACAGCTGACAGGCACGGCAAGCGGTGCGGGGACCTTTGCCGTCGGTCCCCGCACCTACAGCGCTGTGCTTGGTCAGTCAATCTGACTGACCAAACACAGCAGCGATCGTGCAGGAGAAGCTGAAATTTCAGCTTCTCCAGCGCGATCAGTGCAGGAGCCGGCGCTGCAGTGGCCAGGCTTCCTGCACTGACAGCCAGGAGCGGAGCCCCCACCGCCCCTGGCTGTTAACCCCCTGACTGCTGCGATCGAGCGCGATCGCAGAGCTCAGGGGGGGGCAGAGGGTCGGGAGCTCCCTCTGCCTCAGATCGGCACCCTGCAATGTATTTGCAGGGGCCGATCTCTGCCTTGATGACCCGGGGGTTGTCATGACAACCTCCGGGTCATTTAGCTACGGGAAGCTGCTGTGATCATTGTCACAGCAGCTTCCACTATAGTTGCAATGCATTGCAATGCCAGAGCATTGCAATGCATTGTAACTGCAATAAAAAGTAAAAAAAGTGAAAGTCCCATAAAGGGACAAGTTAAAAAAAAACATTTTTTTTTAAAAATTGTAAAAAAAATATTAAAAAATAATTTTAAAAAAATCCCCTAAAAAATACACATTTTTATGTAATAAAAAAAATAAAAAACAAAAAACATACACATGTTAGGTATCGCCACGTCCGTAAAAATCCCATCTATAAAAGCGTAACCCTAGTTAACCCCTTCAGTGAAAGCCGTAAAAAAAAAAACACAAAAAAGTAGTAAATTATACTTTTTCCAAGCGGTATCATTATACCGCTTGGAAAAAGTGCAATAACACGCGGTCAAAAAGTCAGATATAAATAATCATGGTACCGCTGAAAACGTCATCTTGTCCCGCAAAAAACAAGCCGCTGTACAGCATCATCAGCGAAAAAATAAAAAAGTTATAGCTCGCGGAATAAACTGATGCAAAAATAATTATTTTTTCTATAAAATTTTTTATTGTGTAAAAAACGCCAAAACATAAAAAAAAATATATAAATGAGGAATCGCCGTAACCGTAGTGACCCGAAGAATAAAGCTGCTTTATAAATTTTACCACACACGGAACGGAGGAAAAAAAAAAAAAAAAAACAATTCCTGAATTGCTGGTTTTTGTTCATTCTGATTCCACAAAAATCAGAATAGGAAACGATCAAAAAACGTTATGTGCCTGAATATGGTACCAATAAAAACGTCAGCTCGTCCCGCAAAAAATAAGCCCAGAGATAACTCTGTCGGCCGAAATATGGAAAAATTATAGCTCTCAAAATACGGCGATGCAAAAATTTCTTACAAAAAATTATTCCAAGAAAAAGCATCTTTTAGTGTGTGACAGAAGCTAAACATGAAAAAAGGGTGTAAATCTGGTATCGCTGTAATCGCACCGATCCGAGGAATAAAGTCGCCTAATCACTAATACCGCACGAGGAACGGCGTAAAAAAGAAAACCAATTCTTCACCTTTTGTGGATTTGTTCATTGTGCCTCCCAAAGATCGCAGTAAGGCGATCACAGTGGTTCCCCCCCACATATGGGGTATCAGCGTACTCAGGACAAAATGCACAATAGCTTTTGTGGTCCTATTTCTCCTGTTACCCTTAGAAAAATAAAAATTTGGGGCAAAAAGGTAATTTTTGTGGAAAAAAATATGATTTTTTTATTTTCACGGCTCTACATTATAAACTTCTGTGAAGCCCTTGGGGTTCAAAGTGCTGACCACACATCTAGATAAGTTCCTTGGGGGGTCTAGTTTGCAAAATGGGGTCATTTGTGGGGGGTTTCTACTGTTTAGGCACATCAGGGGCTCTCCAAGAGCGACATGACACCCGCAGACCATTCCTTCAAAGTCTGCATTTAAAAACGGTGCTCCTTCCCTTCCGAGCTCTGCCATGCGTCAAAATAGTGGTTCCCCCCCACATATGGGATATCAGCGTACTCAGGACAAATTGCACAATAGCATTTGGGGTCCTATTTCTCCTGTTACCCTTATAAAAATAAAAATTTGGGGCAAAAAGATTATTTTTGTGGAAAAAAATATGATATTTTTATTTTCACGGCTCTACGTTATAAACTTCTGTG
Source organism: Oophaga sylvatica (assembly GCA_033576555.1). NCBI lineage: Eukaryota > Metazoa > Chordata > Amphibia > Anura > Dendrobatidae > Oophaga > Oophaga sylvatica. The sequence goes on along the minus strand of JARQOD010000004.1, from coordinate 363,962,383 downwards.
AAGCACTTGGGGGTTCAAAGTGCTCACCACACATCTAGATAAGTTCCTTGGGGGTCTAGTTTCCAAAATGGAGTCACTTGTGGGGGGTTTCTACTGTTTAGGCACATCAGGGGCTCTCCAAACGTGACATGACACCCGCAGACCATTCCATCAAAATCTGCATTTGAAAAAGGCGCTCCTTCCCTTTCCAGCTCTGCCATGCGTCAAAATAGTGGTTTACCCCCACATATGGGGTATCAGCATACTCAGGACAAATTGCACAATAACTTTTGGGGTCCTGTTACCCTTTGGAAAATAACAATTGGGGGTGGAAAGATCATTTTTGTGGAAAAGATATGATTTTTTAATTTTACTGCTCTACGTTATAACCTTCTGTGAAGCCCTTGGGGGTTCAAAGCTTTCACCACACATCTAGATAAGTTCCTTGGGGGTCTAGTTTCCAAAATGGGGTCACTTGTGGGGGTTTCCACTGTTTAGGCACACAGGGACTCTCCAAATGCGACATGGCGTCCAATCTCAATTCCAGCCAAAAAAGTCAAATGGCGCTGCTTCCCTTCCGAGCTCTGCCATGCACCCAAATAGTGGTTTACCCTCACATATGGGGTATCAGCGTACTCAGGACTAATTGCACAATAACTTTTGGGGTCCTTTTATCCTTTGGAAAATAAAAATTGGAATGAAAAGATCATTTTTGTGGAAAAAACATGATTTTTTAATTTTACGGCTCTACGTTATAACCTTCTGTGAAGCCCTTGGGGGTTCAAAGCTCTCACTAATAATAATAATAATAATAATAATCTTTATTTATATAGCGCCATCATATTCCGCAGCGCTTTACAGTTTAACAGTTTCAAAACACAAGTCATAAGTCACAACGTTAACAATACAGTAATTAAAGCAAAATAAGACGGCCCTGCTCGTGAGAGCTTACAATCTACAATGAGGTGGGGGAGATACAAAATACAGGTGTGTATATACAATGGTGCATTTACAATGATGGTCCAGCCATCTTAAGGGAGTGAGGGATGGATGGAGATAGTGAATGGGCTACACACACACACACACTTACACATAGAATGACTTTGATTAGTGAATGTGATAGGCCGCTCTGAACAGATGTGTTTTGAGGGAGCGCCTGAAACCATGCAAATTGTGGATAGTCCTAATTTCTTGGGGTAGAGCATTCCAGAGGATTGGCGCAGCGCGGGAGAAGTCTTGGAGTCGGGAGTGGGAGGTACGGATTAGTGCAGAGGTTAGTCGAAAGTCGTTTGCAGAGCGCAGCAGTCGGTTAGGCCGATAGATAGAAATGAGGGAGGAGATGTAGGGGGGTGCTGCAGTGTGGAGAGCTTTGTGGGTGAGAACAAGTACTTTGAATTGGATCCTATAATGAATGGGCAGCCAGTGTAAGGACTGGCGAAGAGCGGACGCGTCCGAGTACCGATTAGCCAGATGGATAACCCTGGCTGCTGCATTAAGGATGGACTGGAGAGGGGATAGTCGAGTAATGGGGAGGCCAAGTAATAGAGCGTTACAGTAGTCCAGGCGGGAGTGGATCAATGCTACAGTGAGGGTTTTTGTTGTTTCCATGGTGAGAAAAGGGCGGATTCTAGAGATGTTCTTTAGGTGTAGGCGGCAAGAGCGGGCAAGAGATTGTATATGGGAGGTGAAGGAGAGATTGGTATCAAACATAACACCCAGACAGCGAGCCTGCTGCCAGGGTGTTATTATGGTGCCGCCCACTGAGAGGGAAATGTCAGATTTAGGGAGGTTAGTAGACGGCGGGAGCAGAAGAAGTTCAGTTTTGGAGAGGTTGAGTTTCAGATAGAGAGCAGACATGATGTTGGAGACTGCGGACAGACAGTCGGTGGCGTTCTGTAGTACAGCGGGGGTAAGGTCGGGGGATGACGTGTATAATTGTGTGTCATCAGCATAAAGATGGTACTGAAAGCCAAATCTGCTGATGGTCTGTCCAATTGGGGCGGTGTAGAGAGAGAAGAGAAGGGGGCCAAGGACTGAGCCCTGGGGTACACCGACAGTGAGAGGGAGAGGAGATGAAGTGGAGCCAGAGAACGAAACACTGAAGGAGCGGTCAGAAAGATAGGAGGAGAACCAGGAGAGAACAGTGTCCTTAATACCTAGAGAGTGGAGCCTGGACAGTAGGAGACGGTGGTCAACCGTGTCGAAAGCTGCAGAAAGGTCGAGTAGAATGAGCAGAGAGTGGTCGCCGTTACGTTTTGCTGTCAGAAGGTCATTGGTCACTTTGATGAGTGCAGTTTCAGTCGAATGTAGGGGTCGGAAGCCGGACTGTGAAGGGTCTAGGAGGGAGTGAGTGGAGAGGTAACGGGTGAGGCGGGAGTAGACTAGGCGCTCCAAAAGTTTGGAGATGAAGGGGAGATTGGAGACCGGTCTGTAGTTGTTTGTGCAGGAAGGGTCAAGAGCGGGTTTCTTTAGTAGTGGAGTAATGATGGAGTGTTTGAAGGAGGATGGGAAAATGCCAGAGGAGAGTGAGAGATTGAAGATTGTAGTTAGGTGAGTTGTGACAACAGGAGAAAGAGACTGGAGGAGATGTGAGGGGATGGGGTCGGTAGTGCATGTAGTCGGACGAGAGGAAGAGAGGAGTCTGGAGACTTCTTCTTCTGTGATGGGATCAAATGTGGAAATTGAGCCAGGGGAAATACAGGGTGGGATGGGAGTCACAGCACTTGGTGGTTGAGAGCAGATTTCCTGACGGATAGTATCTATTTTTTCTATAAAGTGGGAGGCCAGGTCATCAGCACAAATGTCTGTGATAGGGGCTTGTGCTTTTGGCCTGAGGAGGGAGTGAAAAGTGTCAAAAAGTTTCTTGGGGTTGTTGGCTAGTGAGGAGATCAGTGTGGTGAAGTAGGTCTGTTTGGCGAGGTGAAGGGCAGCATTATAAGTTAGATAAGTTACTTGGGGGTCTAGTTTCCAAAATGGGGTCACTTGTGGGGGGTTTCCACTGTTTAGGCACACAGGGACTCTCCAAATGCGACATGGCGTCCAATCTCAATTCCAGCCAAAAAAGTCAAATGGCGCTGCTTCCCTTCCGAGCTCTGCCATGCACCCAAATAGTGGTTTACCCCCACATATGGGGTATCAGCGTACTCAGGACTAATTGCACAATAACTTTTGGGGTCCTTTTATCCTTTGGAAAATAAAAATTGGGATGAAAAGATCATTTTTGTGGAAAAAACATGATTTTTTAATTTTACGGCTCTACGTTATAACCTTCTGTGAAGCCCTTGGGGGTTAAAAGCTCTCACAACACATTTAGATAAGTTACTTGGGGGGTCTAGTTTCCAAAATGGGGTCACTTGTGGGGGGTTTCCACTGTTTAGGCACACAGGGACTCTCCAAATGCGACATGGCGTCCAATCTCAATTCCAGCCAAAAAAGTCAAATGGCGCTGCTTCCCTTCCGAGCTCTGCCATGCGCCCAAATAGTGGTTTACCCCCACACATGGGGTATCGATGTACTCAGGAGAAATTGTACAACAAATATTGTGGTTCATTTTCTACTGATACCCTTGACAAAATTTTAAAAAATTGTGTCGAAAGAAAAATTTTGGGAAAAAAAGTTAAATGTTAATTTTTTCCTTCCACATTGCTTCAATTCTTGTGAAGTACCTAAAGGGTTAATAAACTTCTTGAATGTGGCTTTGAACACGTTGAGGGGTGCAGTTTTTAGAATGGTGTCACTTTTGGGTATTTTCTGTCATGTTGACCCCTCAAATTCACTTCAAATGTGAGGTGGCCCCTAAAAAAAATGATTTTGTAAATTTTGTTGGAAAAATGAGAAATTGCTGATCAACTTTTAACACTTATAACTTCCTAACAAAAAAAAATTTTGGTTCCAAAATTGTGCTGATGTAAAGTAGACATGTGGGAAATGTTATTTATTAACTAATTTTTGTGACATATCTCTCTGATTTAATGGCATAAAAATTAAAAGTTTGAAAATTGCAAAATTTTCAAAATTTTTGCCATATTTCCGTTTTTTTCATAAATAAACGCAAGTTATATTAAAGAAATTTTACCACTATCATGAAGTACAATATGTCTCGAGAAAACAGTCTCAGAATCGCCAAGATCCGTTGAAGCGTTCCAGAGTTATAACCTCATAAAGAGACAGTGGTCAGAAATGTAAAAATTGGCCTGGTCTTTAACCTACAAAATGGCTTGGTTGTTAAGGGGTTAATATTCTTGGCCCTTCTGGTGCACATGAGCGGTGGATCTCTAAAGATCTTTATGTTAGGGTATGCTTTAGTGAGGAGTGGCTAATGCTTTCTGATTAAATTCTGTACCCTACACATAGAAGGGTGATGGTTGTGGACAAAAGGCAGCCGTGGAGTTTTTTGTGTAGTGGCATTTGTGGTATTATTTTCACTAAGGACTCTTGTTGATTCTATATTGAGAAGATCTGAGGGATAGTTGCGGGTTCTGAATTTGTCCGCCATCTCATGTATTCTTTTTTGTCGAAGGGTGGGGTCAGAAACAATTCTCGTAACCCTCTTAAATTGTGATCTGGGCAGGCTATTTTTAACCGAGACGGGGTGACAACTGTTGTACAGAAGTAAGCTATTACAATCCGTTGGTTTTGTATAAATGTCCGTACTCAGGACTCCTTCCATGTTTTTTAATATCCTGGTGTCCAGGAAGGTAACCTCGTTCATATGGTGTGTTATAGTAAATGTCAGCTCTGGTCTGACAGTATTGATGTTATTGAAAAAGTCAAGGAGACTGGAATTGTCGCCATTCCAGATGCAGAAAATATTGTCGATGTATCTAACCCACATTTTAGCATGTTGTTGAAAGATGGGGTTTGGATATACGTATTCTTGTTCAAACCGATCCATGTATAAATTTGCATAGGCCGGGGCCACATTAGACCCCATTGTAGTCCCACATGTCTGTATATAAAAGTCATCCCCAAAAAGGAAGAAATTTTCTCTCAGGACTAGATTGAGTAGGTCCAAGCATAGCTCTTGTGTCATCCTATCAACATTGGCTTCCTGTAAGGTAAGGGATACTGCTCTGACTCCTTTTTCATGGACAATAGATGTATATAAACTGTTCACATCTAGGGTGCAAAGAATGCTACCGGGAGGAATGTTATGAAGATGTATTTTGTTTAAAAAATCACTGGTATCTAAAATGAAAGATTTAGTCAAGTGAACATGTGGTGTGAGGAGTTTTTCAAGGAAGATGGATAGGGGATTCAAGATGGAATCCGTAGAAGCTACGATTGGACGCCCTGGTGGATTATGGAGATCCTTGTGAATCTTCGGGAGGATATACAGTATGGGGGTAATGGGGTGATGGTTGAGTAAGAAAGTTTTCGTTTTAGTGTCAATAGTTCCCTGTTCAAGGTGTTTGTCAAGAATGGCATTAATCTTGTGGCGTATAGAAAAAGTCGGGTCTGTGTTGACTTTTTTATATGTGGTACTATCAGAGAGCTGTCTTGTGATTTCGGATACATAATAACTTTTATTTATGACCACAATGGCCCCGCCCTTATCCGCCGGTTTTATGACAATATTTTTGTTGTCTTGTAATGAATTCAATGCTTGTTTTTCTGAAGAACTCAAGTTGTTGCGGATAGGGAGGAAGCCTAGTTGTTGGTCATGGATAGTATGTTTGATGTCCCTGTCAAGTAAGTCAATAAATGTTTCCACTGCATGGTTGGATTTGGGTGGCATGAATTTACTTGGATTTTTCAAACCTAGAGATTCAAGTGATATTAGGTCCCCCTTCCCGAGTTGGTATGTGGCCGACCGTATTGAAATGAAGAGAGGTAGTACCTTCAAAATGTACCTTGAGTCTAATATTTCTATAGAAACTATGGAGATCCTTTTCAAGTTGGAAAGAATCCCATCTGGGGGTAGGGCAGAAGGACAGGCCCATATTAAGTACCTTGAGTTCAAGGGGAGAAAGAGAGTAATCAATATATTTATTACCATGTTTGGACTCCTACCTGTGATCTGAGTATCATTCGGCGGTCCGTTTCTCTTCTTTCTGGACCTTCGTGTTGGCGTGTGCTTGGTCCTAAAAAAGCCGGCCTCGTACCCTGAGCACCACCAGTTTCGCTGCCTGAACCTGGAGATGAACCACCCGCAGGTGAGGATCCCCCTGAGTAGTAGTTTCCTCCCTGTGGTCAGCGAAACCTTGTGCGTTGTCTCCGGGGTATTGGGTCCTCCCATCTGTAAACTTTATTAGTAAGGTAATCTTCAGTGTCTCTCTGGAATTTGACTCTTTTTCTCTCCTCTAGTGTTTTTTGGTGTGTGGATAGAATGGAGCCCACTTTGTTCTTCAAGGTAGTGAATTCGGTGGCACTAAGGGTTGCTGTGAGTTGGGTTTCAATAGTAGCAATTTTTTCTCCCGTGTCCTTTATTGCTTCCTGGAGGTATTCAATAGTGAGCAAGATCAGGTCCAGGGAACACGTGTTCAGAATCTTTTGGAACGTGCTACAGTATTTTTCATTCTCTGAAAATAATGTAGGGCGGAGATGGCTTCTCAGACCCCGTGGTATCTTTCCTTGTCTGTGGTATTCCCCTAACAAACCAGACATGGGGCCAGACCGAATGCGGGCTGCCCAACACACCAGACATAGGGCCAGACCCGAGGTGGGCTGCCCAACACAGCAAACACTGTGCCAGATCTGAGGAAGACTTCCAAATATACCAGACATCGGGTCAGACTTTAGGCAGGCTGCTCAACACAATAGACACAGTGCCATATCCGAGCATGGCTGCCCAACTCAGCAGACACAGAGCCAGACCCGCGTGTCGGGCTTCCCAACACACCACACACGGATCCATACCCGAGGTGGGCTCCCCAACACACCAAACACGGGGCCAGACCCTATTGGGGCTGCTCAACACACCAGACACAGGGCCAGACCCGATTGGGGCTGCCCAACACACAAGACACGGGGTCAGACTCGAGGCAGGCTGCCCAGCACACCAGACATGGGGCCAGACCCGAGGTGCGCTGCCCAACACACCAGACACAGATCCATACCTGAGGTGGGCCCCCCAAAACACTAGAAAAGGGGCCAGACCTGATTGGGGCTGCCCAACACATCAAACATGGGGCCAGACCATGTAGGGGCTACCCAACACATCAGACATGGGGCCAGGCCCGATTCGGGCTGCCAAAAACACCAGACACAGGGCCAGACCTGAGGCAGGCTGCCCAACACACCAGACACGGGGTCAGACCTGAGTTGGACTGCCCAAAAAACAGACACAGGGCCAGACCGAATGCGGGCTGCCCAACACACCAGAGAAGGGCCAGACCCGAAGCGGGCTGCCCAACACACCAGAATCAGGGCCAGACCTGATGTGGGCTGCCCAACACACCAGACACGGGGCCAGACCTGAGTCGGGCTGCCCAGCACACCAGACACGGATCTATACCCGAAGCTGGCCTTCCAACACCACTAGACACAAGGCCAGACCTGATTGGGGCTGCCCAACACATCACTCACTGGGCCGACCCGATTAGGGCTGCCCAACACAACAGACACGGGGCCACAACCGAGGCGGGCTGCCCAAAACACCAGACACGGGGTCAGACCCGAGGCAGGCTGCCCAACACAACATAGTGCCAGACCCGAGGCGGGCTGCCGAACACACCAGACACAGGCCCAGACCCAATGTTGGCTGCCCAACAGACCAGACACAGGATCAGACCTGAGACAAACTGCCCAATAAACCAGACAAGGGGCCAGATCCGAGGCGGGCTGCCCAACACACCAGACACGGGGCCAAAACCGAGGCTGGCTGCCCAAAACACCAAACACGGGGTCAGAACTAAGGCGGGCTGCCCAACACACTAGACACGGGGCCATAACTGAGGCGGACTGCCCAACACCCCAGACACGGGGCCAGACCCGAGGCAGGTTGCCCAACACACCACACACGGGGCCAGACACGAGGCAGGCTGCCCACCACACCAGACACAGACCCAGACACAATGTGGGCTGCCCAACAGACCAGATACGGGGTCAGACTTGAGGCGGGCTGCCCAATACACCAGACACATGGGGTCAAATGTGAGGCGGGCTGGCCAACCCACCAGCCAATGTACCAGACCCGAGGCAGGCTGCCCAACACACCAGACACGAGGCAAGACCCGAGGTGCGCTGCCCATCTCTCTAAACGTGTGGCACACCCAAGGCCGGGTGCCCAACACACCAGACACGAGGCCAGACCTGAAGCGAGTTGCCCAACACACCAGACATGGGGACAGACCCGAGGCAGGCTGCCCAACACACCAGACATGTTAGCCAGATCTGTGCTGGGCTGCCCAAAACACCAGACACATGGTCAGACTTGAGGTGGGCTGCCCAACATAACAGACAAGGGGCTAGACTCGAGGCGGGCTACACAACACAACAGACACGGGGCCAGACCCGAGGCGGGCTGTCGAACACACCAAACACCGGGACAGAGGGCCCTACACTCCAGACATGGGACCAGACCCGAGAGGGGCTGCCCAACACATCAGACAAGGGGCCAGACCTGAGGCGGGCTGCCCAACACACCAGACTCGGATCCAGACCGAAACCTGGCTGCATTGGGCCAGATCCGAGGTGGGCTGCCCAACACACCAGACACGGGGCCAGACCTAAGGCGGGCTGCCCAACACGCCAGAGATGGGGGTCACACCCAAGGCGGGCTGCCCAACACACCATACACGGGGCCAGACACGAGGCGGGTTGCCCAACACACCAGACACGCATTCAGACCGATAGCTGGCTGCCCAACACATCAGAAACAGGGCCTGATCCGAGGTGGGCTGCCCAACATACCAGACACGGAGCCCGACCCACCAGAGGCAGGATTCCCAACACACCAGACATGGGGTCAGACCCGAGGCGGGCTGCACAATACACGAGACATGGGGTCAGCTCCGAGGCGGGCTGCCCAATACTCCAGACACAAGGCCAGACCCTTGGTGGGCTGGCATACACACCAAACACAGGTCTAGACCCTAGGTGGGCTGCCCAACACACCAGACTAGGGGCTAGACCTGAGGTAGGCTGCCCAACACATCAAACACGGGGCCAGACCCAAGGCAGCCAGCCCAACTCACTAGACACGAGGCCACCTATGGCGGGGTGCCTAACACTCCAGATACGTGGCCAGAACCTAGGCGGGCTGCCAACACACCAGACTCGGGGCCAGACCCGATTGGGCCTGCCCAACACACCAGACACAGGGCCAGACCCGAGTCTGGCTGACCGACTCACCAGACACAAGGCCAGACACGAGGCAGGCTGCCAAACACACGAGACACAGGGCCAGAAACGAGGCGGGCTGCCCATCACACCAGCCACAGATCCATAACTGAGGCGGGCTCCCCAACACAACAGACACGGGGCGAAACCTGAGGCGGGCTGCCCAACACACCAGACACGGGTACAGACCCAAGGCGGGCTACCCAACACACCAGACACAGGGTCAGACCCGAAGAGGGCTGCCCAACTCACCAGACACGGGGCCAGACCCGAGGCGGGCTGCCAAACACACCAGACACGGGGCCAGACACGAGGCGAGCTCCCCAACACACCAGATATGGGGCCAGACCCGAGGCGTGCTGCCAAACACTCCAGACACGGGGCCAGACCCGAGGCAGGCTGCCCAACACACCAGACACGGGGCCAGACCTGAGGCGGGCTGCCCAGCACACCAGACACGGGGCCAGACTCAATTGAGGCTGCCCAACACACCAGATTTGGGGCCAGACTCGATTGGGGCTGCCCAACACACCAGACACGGGGCCAGACACGAGGTGGGCTGCCCAACACACCAAACACGGATCCATACCTTAGGCGGGCTGCCCAAAACACCAGACATGGGGCCAGAACCGAGGCAGGCTGCCCAACACACCAGACACGGGGCCAGACCAGAGGCGGGCTGCCCAACACACCAGACATGGGGCCAAACTCGATTGGGGCTGCCCAGCACCCCAGACACGGGGCCAGACCCGAGGCAGGCTGCCCAACACACCAGACACGGGGCCAGACTCGAGGCAGGCTGCCCAACACACCAGACATGGGGCCAGACCCGATTGGGGCTGCCCAACACACCAGACATGGGACCAGACCCGAGGCAGGCTGCCGAACACACCAGTCACGGGGCCAGACCCGTGGCGGGCTGCCCAACACACCAGACACGGGGCCAGACACGAGGCGGGCTGCCCAACACATCACAGACGGGGCCAGACATGAGGCTGGCAGCCCAACACACCAGACACGGGGCCAAATCCGAGGCGGGCTGCCCAACACACCATACATGGGGCCAGACCCGAGGCGGGCTGCCCAACACACCAGACACGGTGCCAGACCCGAGGCGGGCTGCCCAACACACCAGACATGGGGCCAGACCCGAGGTGGGCTGCCCAACACACCAGACACGGATCCATACCTGAGACGGGCTGCCCAACACACCAGACACGGGGCCATAACCGAGGCAGGCTGCCCAAAACACCAGACATGAGGCCAGAACTGAGGCGGGCTGCCCAACACAGCAGACACGGGGCCAGAACTGAGGCGGGCTGCCCAACACACCAAACACGGGGCCAGAACTGAGGCAGGCTGCCCAACACACCAGACACAGGGCCAGAACTGAGGTGGGCTGCCCAACACACCAGACACAGGGCCAGAACTTAGGCGGACTGCCCAACACACCACACACGGGGCAAAACCTGAGGCAGGCTGCCCAACACACCACACACGGGGCCAGACCCGAGGCGGGCTGCCCAACACACCAGACACAGATCCAGACTCGATGTGGGCTGCCCAACAGAACAGATACGGGGTCATACTTGAGGCGGGCTGCCCAATACACCAGACACATGGGGTCAGATGTGAGGCTGGCTGCCCAACACACCAGACACGGTACCAGACCCAAGGTGGGCTGCCCAACACACCAGACACGGTACCAGACCCAAGGCGGGCTGCCCAACACACCAGACATGAGGCCAGACTCGAGGCGTGCTGCACAACTCACTAAACATGGGGCACACCCAAGGCGGGGTTCCCAACACACTAGGCACTGGTCCACACCTGAGGCGGTCTGTCAACACACCAGACACGTGGCTGGACCGAAGCAAGTTGCCCAACACACCAGACATGGAGACAGACCCGAGGCGGGCTTCCCAACACACCAGACATGTTAGCCAGACCCGTGGTGGGCTGCCCAAAACACCAGACACATGGTCAGACTCGAGGAGGGCTACCCAACACAACAGGCACGAGGCCAGACCTGGGGTCACACCCAAGGCGGGCTGCCCAACACACCAGACATGAGACTGACTGCCCAACACACCAGACACAGATTTAGACTGATAGCTGGCTGCCCAACACATCAGAAACAGGGCCTGATCCGAGGTGGGCTGCCCAACACACCAGACACGAGGCTAGAACCGAGTTGCGCTGCCCATCTCTCTAAACATGGGGCATACCCAAGGCGGGGTGCCCAACACACCAGACACAAGTCCAGACTTAAAGCGAGTTGCCCAACACACCAGACATGGGGACAGACCCGAGGCGGGCTACCCAACACAACCGACACGGGGCCAGACCCGAGGCAGGCTGACGAACACACCAAACACCGGGACAGACGGCCCAACACACCAGACATGGGACCAGACCCGAGACGGGCTGCCCAACACACCAGACAAAGGGCCAGACCTGAGGCGGGCTGCCCAACACACCAGACTGGGGATAGACCTGCGGCGGGCTGCCCAACACACCAGAGATGGGGTCACACCTAAGGCGGGCTGCCCAACACACCATACACGGGGCCAGACACGAGGCGGGCTGCCCAACACACCAGACACGGATTCAGTCCGATAGCTGGCTGCCGAACACATCAGAAACAGGGCCTGATCCGAGGTGGGCTGCCCAACACACCAGACACGGAGCCAGACCCACCCGAGGCAGGATTCCCAACACACCAGACATAGGTGCTAAAAATAACTTGGCACTCAATAGAGAATGAAAGAACAAGAAAATAGTTGCTGTGGTTTCTTTATTTGCATCTGACCCAGTTTAAAGGTGTACAGTTTGAACGTTTTCGGCCATACAATATGGGCCTTCATCAGAACAATTTAGTACAGAACTGAAACATAATAAGTGAACAGACACATTAGTGTCAATGGTAGCAGAATGCAAAAAACATAAAATAAACACAGTGTATCACAACATATATATCAATTGAAAATACTCAGTCAAAAGTAGATCAGCAAAACGTCATCGATTATAAACAGCAAGAAACACTTCCAGGGGTGCTTGGTGGATATATGGGACCATAACGTTAAGGAAAAATAGTCTAAAATATAGACAAAGAAAGTGATGAGTAATTGCCAAGTACAGAAAGGATATAGTGATCCCATATTGATAGTGGTGAGATTTGCCAAAAGTAAAGATAAGGATAATACCTAGAAAGAAAATACCTGGAAAGAAAATAACTAGTGTTGAGCGATACTGCTCGATATCTAAAAATATCGTATCGGAATGGTATCGCCGATATCACTAAATATCGTCGATATCCGATTCCGATACCGGAAGTCCCATGTAAGTCTATGGGAACAAAATATCGCAACAAAAAAAACCCTTTCTTTCGTTGTAAACACAAAATATACACACATAGAATACATATATATATATACATGTCATTGTGACATATATATACATATATTTATAGTTTATACACTTCTACATAGTAAAATAGACTCTGATTCAATTGCCGGGTAAAGCCGTGACATACCCCATAGAAGTCGACGGGCTCGGTGCCGAGTACTCCCAAACACCTCTGGCTCTGTGCGACTCAACTTGGGCGTCACGAACAGGATTCTGTAGCTCGCTATAAGCGAGTCCTGTGTGCCTGAATTGAACTGGTTTTGTGCTTGAGAATTGCTAAAATCATCAGAGAATGTATTTGCCATTTTTCCGCTATATCTGCGTCACGACGAGGCACTGGTGAAGAAGAAGGGCGTGCTCTTCATGGGTGTACACTCACTCAGTGGCGCGGAAAACGATGGCCAACCACTCTAAATGGTACTGCAATGTAAGATCGTGCCCCACAGCTCTTCAGTTCCGCCTCCTCATCCTCCTCAGTGTGCGGAAACTAACACGAAGGTCCCGCCTCCCTACAAAAGAGGGGCCCTCTCCAGATGCTAATGACACTTGTGACTTGGCAGAGATGGCTAATGGACACGAGCAGAAGTGTGAAGGGATGGAGCAGTCAGAGCTCTCCCCCCACGGAAGCGACCCGATCGCCACGGAACCACCGTTGGGCACCCGGCCTGGAAACCCTCCTACGCTGCAAGAAGCGGAGGATACCCTAAGAGGCCTGGCCGGCACCGGGAGGAGGTCGCCAGGATGGAAGCCAGCTGGCGTGCCCTAAAACTAAACTTGGAGCGGCGCCAATCCCTCTTACCTGAAGTGTCTGTACCGGAAGGTGAGGCACCCGTTCTAGTAGAGGAGTCCGTGCGGGCATCCCAGCCCTTGCAATGTGATCCGGTTGACGTTGTCGCAGTGGAGGCACCCATTCCTGCAAAAAACTCTGCACCGGCAGCACCCCAGATCCCGCTGTCTGCCCCCGTCGCTGAGACAGAAGAAGCGACACCCGTCCTCATGGAGGAGGCCGCGCAGGCACCAGAGGTCTACCTGTCTGTACCGGAGCCCCGACTGTCATCTGTTCCAGAGCCGGCTGCTTCCGCCACAGGTGAGCGCCGCCAGGACTGGGGGGCGCCAGGAGAGCTGCCGCAAACCTTGCATCGTAAGCTGGCATTTGATGGTGGAGACATGGAGCAGCTGGTGGAGGAGAATTACAACCGGCGTCAGGAGGAAGAGTGGAGACGTTGGGAGCGGGAAGCAGAGCGACAAAGGGAGCAGCGAGAATCCCAAAAGCTTCGGCAACGTCACCTGGAGAAGGACCGGGCAGATAAGGACCGGATGAGAAAAGATAAAGGAACCCTGTGGGAGCCGCGGCATAAGGGTGCAGTACGGAGCTTTAAATTGAAAGGTGGTTGGGGCTTCATCCAGGAGCCTGGACTTTATTTAGAAGTCTTTGTGACCCGGCGGGACGTGGAGACTCAACTCAGAAGAGTACCAGGTGGTACCTGGAACACCCCTGCCAAAGAATTATAAATAACCCGGACAGGGTCCCTGTATGTAAATAGTTAAATTGTTGATGTACCCGGACGGGTGAATGTTCATAAAAAATTTTTTTAATTTAATAAAAAACACAACACAGTTTTCATTACTTTTATTACAGTCTCATCCTGCGACGCCATCGATCTCCTGTAAAAAAATGGAAAAAAAAAACAGCAGTATACCACCTGTCCGACGCAGTCCATAGTAACGAGTGTCCCACGACGATCCAGCTCTGCTACATCAGAATGACAGGCAGAGCCTGTCATCCCGGCGCAGCACAGCTGATTACCTGCTTCCCGGCGGTGACGTCATCGGACTGGTTTACGGCCGGGATTACCCTGCAGTCACTGCAGTTATCGCGAAAAACTGCATGTGACCACCAGGGAGAAGATAATGGCGGCCATCAAGCAGTCCAGGACGTGACCGCCGGAGATCTTCTGCCAGGTAAGTGCCGCTGACTCCTGACAGACCCGACCGACGGACACTCACAGTGACAGTGACAAATCCGATTCCGGTATCCGATATGACGAAAATATCGGTACTCGGAATCGAAAGCCCGATACAGCTAATATCGGCCGATACCCGATATTTGCAGTATCGTATCGCTCAACACTAAAAATAACTTATTTAGCATATGACAATAACCACTTGTTAAGTGTGTCCCAGCGTGGAGAAAAGAAAGGGTTAATAGATGCAGATAATACCTCATAGGGACAAGGATGGGATCTGTATGGAAAGTAAACCACACTAAATGAAGGCAGCTGTTGATAAAAGGTAAGTGCAATGAGCTAATGAACTGCAGGTTAATATGTGGAAGTCGATGTACTAGTGAATGTTATACCTGGATGCTGGCACCGGTAAACCAGAGGGAAGCGCATATGGCTAAGACTATAGCGGCAGGAGGGTGCTAAAAATTGAAAGAAAATACATGTACTGTATAAACATTAAGAGAAACAGGAGTCCGGCAATACGCCTCATCTCCTGACATTACCTGGAGCCGGGTGCTAAAGCATGTGGGAACCGTCTGCTGACAGGACACTGTATGCGTCAGACTTCCGGGTTTAAAAAGTCAGCTGGTGCCGCGTCATGCTGATGCGGTCATGATCAGCTGATACCTGCAGTGCAATGGAATTGCAATTGGAATTAGTTCTCAAGGAGAACTATTTCTTGTTCGAGGACACCTACTATGTACAACAACAGGGGACCGCGATGGGTTCGAATATGGCGCCCCCTTACGCTAACCCATATATGTCTATGTTTGAAGATGATTTTGTCTATAACTACCCCCTCTTTCAGAAACATTCCATCATCTGGCGTAGGTACATAGACGATATTTTCTGTATCTGGGACGGACCCACTGAGTCTCTTATACAGTTCAATGAGCATTTAAATAGCATATGGCCGGAATTGAAATTTTCCTTACAATACAACAGTGACACCATCAATTTTCTTGATACATTGATCTGTAAGGACCATGGGGGCATTTTGACCAGTGATCTTTACAACAAACCCACTGATAGGAACAGTCTCCTACATTTTAGTAGTTGTCATCCTCCCGCTATGAAGAATTCGATTCCTATATCGCAGTTTGGCAGCGTGAACAGGATAGTCTCCAACGATGAGGTGAGGGAGTGTAGAATACAAGAAATGGAATCCAAATTCCTCCATAGAGGCTATCCACAGGCGGTATTATCACAAGCCAAGTGTAGTAGGACTACAAGTGAGGTTCGTTCTGACACCAAACGAGTCCCATTCGTTACTACATATCACCCCTTCTCCAATTTAGTATTATCATCCATCAGAAAACATTGGAATATTTTGACCAAGAGCTACCCTCAGATATCAGAATTTCAAGTCCCTTTTCTCAGTTGCTTTCGTCGACCGCGTAATCTCAGAGACAAACTGGTTAAGGCTGATGTAGGCACACGGCACACTGTTTCCAAGCAGACATTTTTACGTACCCAGCGACAGGGCACTTTTCCCTGCCTAGGCTGCTTGCAGTGCAACAATGTGCAGAAGGGCCCTAAAGCATATCACCCCCACACTGGACAAGGTTTTCCTATTCATGGGTTTTTTACCTGTGAGTCTTCTCATGTTGTATACTTAATTAAGTGTCCGTGTGGACTCGCTTACATAGGGGAAACAACTCAGGCGGTTAGGGATAGGATATCCCAACATAAGTCCAACATCCGCTGTAAGAAAACACACCTTCCCCTTCCAAATCATTTTCAGGAATATAATTGTGTAGCCCAGCTGCACTTGGTGCCACATGTTACCCTGGAGGATGCATGGAAGGTAATTCACAATCACCCGATATTCATTCACACTTCACATTTTCCTGGTACCACCAGAGGGAGCCCTTTAGAATACGCAGGTATATAAGGGTGTGGAGAGATAGAGCAGTGAGATGAGATGAAGGCAGTCTAGCTGAACGTTAGCTAGTCGTTGGTGGTACCTCAGAGAGACGAGCCGAGAGGAAAGTTACCTCAGAACGTGCAGACTGATAGTTCCCTAGGGAAGTGGAAAGTGACTCTCGAAGTGTGCATAGATCAGTCTGACGGAAGGTCCTGATAGCTACTTCGGACAGAGCCTAAGAAGGAAGTGAAGGAAAGGGAACTGCAGTATTTGTAAGACCGAGTCAACTGAGGTATTGTTAGAGAGCGAGCGTGCCGACGCTTGGAGAGCGGTGAAGAGAAGGAAGCTGACATCTACTGCTGCTTGTGCTTATGTTAAAGGTGTGAGTAAGACGACAGGCAAGTGGAAAAAGGGAAAGAGAGTGACTGAGGAGAAATAGCAATGATAGCTTACCTCCACTCTGCACTACCGGACACCGGGTCCGAGCTTGCTAGTACCTTCATGGCTAGTGGGAAAAACCGGAGACCCTGCTGGACTACAGGTCTCAGAGGGGCCCAACAGTGCTGATACGTAACCGGGGTCAGGAAGAACAGGAGTCTAGCAGGACGCTGCAGATACTTAGTTCTGTCCAAAAGAAGGCTCCACCACAATGACAGCCGGGCGTAGCTGTTTCACACGGAGTTAGGCTTTGTTTCATGCAAGTCAGAAACTCACACATATGAAGACGTAAGGAGGCCCTACACCTACTCAGTGATTACTGGACGTGCATCCTCCACCCTGAGCAGCTTCCCGGGACGTGCCTGAATCTACCACCAGTAAAGGTACAGAAAGAGACTCTTTGTGTGTGTCTGCCTTATTGCCCTGCACCTCTACACCGTCATATACCTCGAGGGATCAGTCTCACCTGTGGGAGACTTAACACCTTGCTGCCCCAAACCCTCAGAGGATCTACACTGCAGCGCTGGTCATCCTGACCAGGAACCACAGGTGGCGTCACGAACATTTCTACAATCCCCTGTAAATATCCCCCCTTTAGTGAGTGCCCAGGGCAACGGACCGAGCTGCGCTACCCGTGACATCCCCCAGTAAAGTGAACGGGCTCGGTGCCGAGTACCCAAAGCCCTGGTACGTGCGACTCATCTAACTTGGCGTCACGAACAGGATCCGAAGCTCGCAATATGTGAGTCCTGTGTGCCTGGAATGGACTGTTTTGTGCAAAAAGACTGTGTTGCATTTTTGTGATATTTTGGCTCCATTTTCCGCCATTTTGCCGCCATATTCGCGCCCTGAGGCGCTGAGGGATATGGCCCGACACTGTGCAGAGATGGAGGCGATGGAGCAAAGCTGGCGTGCCCTGAAACAGCGGCTGCTGTGGGACACGCTGCTCTCCCCCCTGGATGCACAACCGTCACCTGCGCCACAACTGGAACCAGCGGCTGAGGAAGAACCGGAGGCCGGCCCCAAAAGAGCTGATCCTGACTCCGCCGAGGACGCGGCAGGAGGGAAGGAGGCCTTACCCGGACCGGAACGCCAGCCAGGCCTGGAACCAGAGGCCGCAACGGAAAGCTATCTCCCGGAAGGGACGACAATGGAAGACACCCAGCCACTAGCGATGGAAATCGACTGGGAGGAGATGGAGCACCTGGACGACGTGGAATACGCCGCCCAGAAGGAGATTGAGTGGAGACGCCGTGAGCAGGAGCAGCGGCAGCAGCGGCAGCAGCGAGAGGCGCAGCAGCTTCACCAGAGGTACCGGGAGCAGAATCTTGCGGACAAGGAGACCGTCCGGCGAGACAAAGGTACGCTCCGGGAACCGCGGCGCCAGGGGAAGGTGTGTGCCTCTATGTTCCAAGGAGGTTGGGGGTTCATATGCGAGCCCGGGCTCTCTCAGAAGATCTTCGTTCATTGCTGTGATGTAGAGTCTAACCTGCTAAAAGGGGATGTTGTCACTTACACGCGGCACTGGGGTCTTAAGGGGTGGTATGCCTTGAATGTCTCCCGGATCAGCGACCCAGTCCCTGAAGCCGGAAACGCACCCCGCCTCTCAGCGTCTCAGGCCCCAGCCACATCAGCGTCCGGCCGAGCACCTGCATCCTATCCTGCGTCCTATCCCGCAATGCAACAGAGCGCAACGATTGCTAGTGCGTCTCCAACTGAGCCACTGCGTGCACCTGCGTCCCAATTGGAAACTCTGCAGAGTGTAGCGACTGCAACAGCGACCCCTACCGAGCCAAACCTGTACGTAGGAGAGGCACCTGTCAGGCCTCAAGGAAGTCGCAAAGTAAAAATTGAAAAAAGGACTGTAGCTACCCAGACACAGGTAGCAGGACACGATCTTCTGGTGATGCGTTCCAGAGCGCACTGTATACTTCCAGCCCCAGGTGTGGAAGGTGCCACTATATTTGAAGAAGACCAGTAGGACCCAGACAGGGTTTACTGAACTGTAAAAAGTTTAAAGAAGAATTGCACTTTTTATTGTGAATGTTGATAATGTCTGAAGTATTTTACCCTAGTTGGGTAATGTGTCGTATAATATGTGAAATGCTCTTTTAAAGGACTGCGTGGCTGAGGACTTTGCCAGCCCAAAAACTATGTTGTAAATAGTTGGCACTCGGTGCCCCATCTTGGTTTTACGTAAGCCATTCTACCTCAGAAGAAAAACCCGTATGGTGTGGCCTTGAGTGAGGCTTGCAGCAGAGAAGTCCTGCAGCCCACCCAGGACCACCGTGGGAGGTTTGGTACGGGTCCTCCACAAGAATCCTGTATTTATAGTGTGAAAGTATTTTGATATTTTCTATTTGCCATTTGTACACATTGTAACGTTTGAAGTGTCCTTACCTCCCGCAAGGGATGAGTTATGTTTTGTTGATGTTATAAAAATTGTTTTCTTTTTCAGCCCGGGAGGGCTGATATTAACTAGGGGGGGATGTGTAGCCCAGCTGCGCTAGGTGCCACATGTTACCCTGGAGGATGCATGGAAGGTAATTCACAATCACCCGATATTCATTCACACTTCACATTTTCCTGGTACCACCAGAGGGAGCCCTTTAGAATACGCAGGTATATTAGGGTGTGGAGAGATAGAGCAGTGAGATGAGATGAAGGCAGTCTAGCTGAACGTTAGCTAGTCGTTGGTGGTACCTCAGAGAGACGAGCCGAGAGGAAAGTTACCTCAGAACGTGCAGACTGATAGTTCCCTAGGGAAGTGGAAAGTGACTCTCGAAGTGTGCATAGATCAGTCTGACGGAAGGTCCTGATAGCTACTTCGGACAGAGCCTAAGAAGGAAGTGAAGGAAAGGGAACTGCAGTATTTGTAAGACCGAGTCAACTGAGGTATTGTTAGAGAGCGAGCGTGCCGACGCTTGGAGAGCGGTGAAGAGAAGGAAGCTGACATCTACTGCTGCTTGTGCTTATGTTAAAGGTGTGAGTAGGACGACAGGCAAGTGGAAAAAGGGAAAGAGAGTGACTGAGGAGAAATAGCAACGATAGCTTACCTCCACTCTGCACTACCGGACACCGGGTCTGAGCTTGCTAGTACCTTCACGGCTAGTGGGAAAAACCGGAGACCCTGCTGGACTACAGGTCTCAGAGAGGCCCAACAGTGCTGATACGTAACCGGGGTCAGGAAGAACAGGAGTCTAGCAGGACGCTGCAGATAGAGACTTAGTTCTGTCCAAAAGAAGGCTCCACCACAATGTCAGCCGGGCGTAGCTGTTTCACACGGAGTTAGGCTTTGTTTCATGCAAGTCAGAAACTCACACATATGAAGACGTAAGGAGGCCCTACACCTACTCAGTGATTACTGGACGTGCATCCTCCACCCTGAGCAGCTTCCCGGGACGTGCCTGAATCTACCACCAGTAAAGGTACAGAAAGAGACTCTTTGTGTGTGTCTGCCTTATTGCCCTGCACCTCTACACCGTCATATACCTCGAGGGATGAGTCTCACCTGTGGGAGACTTAACACCTTGCTGCCCCAAACCCTCAGAGGATCTACACTGCAGCGCTGGTCATCCTGACCAGGAACCACAGGTGGCGTCACGAACATTTCTACAATCCCCTGTAAATATCCCCCCTTTAGTGAGCCCCCAGGGCAACGGACCGAGCTGCGCTACCCGTGACATCCCCCAGTAAAGTGAACGGGCTCGGTGCCGAGTACCCCAAAGCACTGGTACGTGCGACTCATAATCATAATATTTCCCAACTCAAGTTCCAAGTTTTGGAACAAATAGACATCAATAGGCGAGGTTTGAACAGGGTCAAGACCCTCAAAAAAGAGAAGCTTACTGGATCTTCACCTTCCAGACATTAGAACCCAAAGGCCTGAATAGGGATTACGATGTGTCTGCTTTTTTATAAAATATAATTTGGTTTAGTATGTCATAACTCTTTATACTAGGTCGTTTCTCTACAAGATAACGTTTGGTGTATAATACAATATATTCATTTTGCGTATTTCTGTGTATATAGAGGTTGCTCTGTGGTCATTATTCCTCTAACTTTTATCTCTTTCCCCCTTAGAATCGGTGATCTCCCACTATGTGCATGTCTACCACTATCTGCCACCATGGTACAGTATAGAAGCACCCTGCTCTATCTGCTCACTGTCTTTGTTGGCAGCATTACCTCACATATAACCACCTTTTCTCTTTGCCAGCCTTACCCACTTTGTTAGATTATTGCGTTATACTGTCAGTAATACTTCTTCATCTTTTTAGCTACTATGTCCTTTATGTGCCTTACTCCTAGCCAGCACCATACAATCTGGCACTTTAGCTTCGGCCGCTCTGCACACTGCGCAGGCGCGCTTGCACCGCAGGCATAAGCTGATCATGACCGCGTCAGCATGATGCGGCACCAGCTGACTTTCCTTAAGCTGGCTTTTTAGCTTCGGCCGCTCTGCACACTGCGCAGGCGCCCGTTACACTGCAGGTATCAGCTGATCATGACCGCGTCAGCATGACGCGGCACCAGCTGACTTTTTAAACCCGGAAGTCTGACGCATACAGCGTCCTGTCAGCAGACGGTTCCCACATGCTTCAGCACCCGGCTCCAGGTAATGTCAGGAGATGAGGTGTATTGCCGGACACACTAGGCACTGGTCCACACCTGAGGCTGTCTGTCAACACACCAGACATGTGGCAGGACCCAAAGCAAGTTGCCCAACTCACCAGACATGTTAGCCAGATCCGTGGTGGGCTGCCCAAAACACCAGACACATGGTCAGACTCGAGGCGGGCTACCCAACACAACAGGCACGGGGCCAGACCTGGGGTCACACCCAAGGCGGGCTGCCCAACACACCAGACATGAGGCGGACTGCCCAACACACCAGACAAGGATTTAGACCAATAGCTGGCTGCCCAACACACCAGACACGAGGCTTGACCCGAGTTGCGCTGCCCATCTCTCTAAACATGGGGCATACCCAAGGCGGGGTGAACAACACACCAGACATGAGGCCAGACTGAAGCGAGTTGCCCAACACACCAGACATGGGGACAGACCTGAGGCGGGCTACCCACACAACAGACACGGGGCCAGACCTGAGGCAGGCTGCACAATACATGAGACATGGAGTCAGACCTGAGGCGGGCTGCCCAATACTCCAGACACAAGGCCAGACTCTTGGTGGGCTGGAAAACACACCAAACACAGGTCTAGACCCGAGGCGGGTTGCCCAACACACCAGACTAGAGGCCAGACCTGAGGTGGGCTGCCCAACACACCAGACACCGGGCCAGACCCAAGGCAGGCAGCCCAACTTACTAGACACGAGGACACCCATGGCGGGGTGCCTAACACTCCAGACACATGGCCAGAACCTAGGAGGGCTGCCCAACACACCAGTCACATCGCCAGACCTGATTGGGGCTGCCCAATGCACCAGACACAGGGCCAGACACAATTGAGCCTGCCCAACACACCAGACACAGGGCCAAACTTGAGGCAGGCTGCCCAACATACCAGACATGGGGCCAGATCCGAGGCCGGTTGCCCAACACACCAGATACAGACCCATACCCGAGTCGGGCCCCCCAACACACTAGACACAGGCCAGACCCAATTGGGGCTGTCCAACACATCAGACATGGGGTCAGGCCCGATTCGGACTGCCCAACACACCAGACACGGGGCCGGAACTGAGGCGGGCTGCCAAAAACATCAGACACAGGGCCAGAACTAAGGCGGGCTGCCCAACACACGAGACACAGGGCCAGACCCGAGGCAGGCTGACCAACACACCAGACACGGGGTCAGACCTGAGGCAGACTGCCCAGTAAAACAGACACGGCCAGAACGAATGCGGGCTGCCAAGCACACCATACACAGGGCCAGACCCAAGGTGGGCTGCCAAAAACACCAGACACAGTGCCAGACCCGAGGCAGGCTTCCCAATACACCAGACACGGGGTCAGACTTGAGGCAGGCTGCCCAACACACCAGAGACAGTGGCCATACCCGAGGCGGTCTGCACAACACACCAGACACAGGACTATACCCGAGGCGGGCTGCCCTTCACACCAGACACGGGGCCAGACCTGAGTCGGGATGCCCAACACACCAGACACGGGGCCAGACCCGAGTATGGCTGCCCAACACACCAGACACGAGGCCAAACCCAAGGCAGGCTGCCCAACACACGAGACACAGGGCCAGAAATGAGGCGGGCTGCCCAACACACCAGCCACAGATCCAAAACTGAGGCGGGCTCCCCAACACACCAGACACTTGGCCAAACCTGAGGCGGGCTGTTGTGAACACTTTTGATCTGGCTTCTGAGTTTGAGCGCCCTCTGGTGGTTGCTGCTGGTAATGGAGCTGGTCTGACTGACAGAAGTCAATCACCTGAAGAGGATGATTGGAGATCAGGTGTTACAGACTGGAGAGATTTAAGTGAGCAGCCTTCCCTTAGTTGTTGCTGGTGATTTTGGGTGTCTTCCTGAGCCTTCTGGAAGTCTGCTTGCTCCCTGCTTTGTCCTGCATCTTTCAGATAAGTTATTTGTCTGTTTTTCTCTGTGGCATTTTTGCTTTTCTCTGTTCTCTGCCTTGCTGGTGTGAGTTCAGCCGGGTTCCCTGCGTCTCACCGGCAATATATGTTTGGGGGCTATCTATTCCTTTGGGGCTCAACTCCGGGGCAGTTTAGCTTTCCCCTTTATCTCTTTAGGCTTAGTTAACTCTTTGGCTGTGTCGAGGCGTCTAGGGCATCGTAGGTACGTCCCACGGCTAATTCTAGTTGTGTTGTCAGTTTAGGGGTCTGCAATCCGCTAAGTTACCAACCTCTCTGGGTGTCTGGTTGCCTAGCCTATTTCTCTGTTATCCTCCTCGGTTACCGAATCAGAACAGCGGGCTGCTCAACAAACCAGACACGGGGACAGACCCGAGGTGGGCTACCCAACACACCAGACACGGGGTCAGACCCGAGGCGGACTGACCAAGACCAGACCCAAGGCGGGCTACCCAACACACCGGACACGTGGCCAGACCTGAGGGAGGCTGCCCAACACACCAGACACGGGGCCAGACCCGAGGCGGGCTGCCCAACACACAAGACACGGGGCCAGATCTGAGGTGGGCTGCCCAACACACCAAACACGGATCCATACCTGAGGCGGGCTGCCCAACACACCAGAGACAGGGCCAGACTCGATTGGGGCTGCCCAACACACCAGACACGGGGCAAGAACTGAGGCAGGCTGCCCAACACACCAGACACAGGGCCAGACCCGAGGAGAGCTGCCCAACACACCAGACACAGGGCCAGACTCGATTGAGGCTGCCCAACACACCAGACACAGGGCCTGAACCGAGGCAGGCTGCCCAACACACCAGACACGGGGCCAGACCCGAGGAGGGCTGCCCAACACACCAGACTCGGGGCCAGACTTGATTGGGGCTGTCCAACACACCAGACACAGGGCCAGACCCGAGACAGGCTGCCCAACACACCAGACAAGGGGCCAGACCCGAGGCGGGCTGCCCAACACACCAGACACGGGGCCAGACCTGAGGTGGGCTGCCCAACACATCAGACACGTATCCATACCTGAGACGGGCTGCCCAACACACCAGACATGGGGCCATATCTGAGGTGGGCTGCCCAAAACACCAGACACGGGGCCAGAACTGAGGCGGGCTGCCCAACACACCAGACACGGGGCCAGAACTGAGGCGGGCTGCCCAACACACCACACACGGGGCCAAACCGGAGGCAGGCTGCCCAACACACCACACACGGGGCCAGACTCGAGGCGGGCTGCCCAACACACCAGACACAGATCCAGACACGATGTGGGCTGCCCAACAGACCAGATACGGGGTCATACTTGAGGCGGACTGCCCAATACACCAGACACACGGGGTCAGACGTGAGGCTGGCTGCCCAACACACCAGACATGGTACCAGACCCGAGGTGTGCTGCCCAACACACCAGACATGAGGCTAGATCCGAGGTGTACTGCCCAACTCACTAAACATGGGGAACACCCAAGGCGGGGTGCCCAACACACTAGACACGGGCCACACCTGAGGCGGTCTGCCAACACACCAGACACGAGGCCGTACCCGAAGCAAGATGCCCAACACACCAGACATGGGGACAGACCCGAGGCAGGCTGCCCAAAACACCAGACACATGGTCAGACTCGAGGCGGGCTACCCAACACAACAGACACGGGGCCAGACCCGAGGCGAGCTGCCGAACACACCAAACACTGGGACAGACGGCCCAACACACCAGACATGGGGCCAGACCCGAGATGGGCTGTGCAACACACCAGACACTGAACCAGAACCGAGGCGGGCTGCCAAAAACACCAGACACGGGGCAAGAACTAAGGCAGGCTGCCCAACACACCAGACACGGGGTCAGACCTGAGGCAGACTGCCCAACACACCAGACATGGGGCCAGAACCAAAGCGGGCTGCCCAAGACACCAGACACAGGGCCAGACATGAGACGGACTGCCCAACAAACTAGACACGGATCCATACCCGAAGCGAGCCCCCCAACACACTAGACACGGGGCAAGACCTGATTGGGGCTGCCCAACACATCAGACGTGGGGCCAGACCCGATTAGGGCTGCCCAACATACCATACATGGGGCCACAACCGAGGTGGGCTGCCAAAAATACCACACATGGGGCCAGACCCGAGGCCTGCTGCCCAACACACCAGACACAGTGCCAGACTCAAAGAGGGCTGCCCAACACACCAGACACAGGGCCAGACCCGATCTGGGCGGCCCAAACACACCAGACACAGGGCCACACCCGATGTCGGTTGCCCAACACACCAGTCCCAGGCCCAGACCCAGACCCAATGTGGGCTGCCCAACACCAGACACGGGGCCAGACCCGAGGCGGGCTGCCCAACACACCAGACACGGATCCATACCTGAGGCGGGCTCCCCAACACACCAGACACGGGGCCAAACCCGATTGGGTCTGCCCAACACACCAGACACGGGGCCAGACCCAATTGGGGCTGCCCAACACACCAGACACAGGGCCAAACCCGATTGGGTCTGCCAATACACCAGACATGGGACCAGTCCCAATTGGGGCTGCCCAAAAACCCCCAGACCGGGGGCCGGGCCCGTTTGGGGCTGGGCCCCAAAACACCCGACATGGGACCATTCCCCAAATTTGGGGGGGGGGCCCCAAAAAACCAACACGGGGGCCCGACACGATTGGGGGGTGCCCCCAAAAAACCCCAAAAACGGGGGGCCCCCAAATAAGGCGGGGTGTCCAACACACCGACAGGGGCCAACCCGAGGCATCTGCCCACACACCCAAAACGGATCCATACCAGAGGGGGGCCCCCAACACACCAACACTGGCCCGACCCGGGGAGGGTACCCAAACAACAGACAAAGGGGCCAGACCCGACAGGCCGCCCAACACAAACCCAAAAACCCGGAAAAGACGGCCCCAAAACACCAACATGGGGCCAGAACCCAAAGGGGGCTGCCCAAAACACTTTTTAAAAAGGGGGGCCCCCCACG
>JARQOD010000004.1:363889652-363935732 GCA_033576555.1 Oophaga sylvatica | reverse complement strand
AATGAGGGTGAGAATGTTTTAAGGCATTTTTATTACTTACTGCAAAGTCAAAAGTTTGCATCCACTAAGATTACTATGCCTTTAAACAATTCTGAACTGCCCACATGATGATGTCACATGTTTTATAAGCTTATGATTTTAGTTTGACTATTTTTTTTGCAACATCTGAGTTAGAGACACCTGTAGATGTATTTTAATGCACACATGAAACACACTGGTTCTTTGTGTAGCATCATGGGAAAGTTTCAAGAAATCAGCCAAGATATCAGGAAGAGAATTGTTGACTTGCACAAGTCTGGCTCATCATTGGGTACAATTTCAAGATACAAGGTGCCTCGTTCATCTGTATAATTATACGCAAGTACAAACAAGATGGGAATATCCAGCCATCATACTGCTCAGGAAGGAGATGGGTTCTGTGTTCCAGAGATGAACGTGCTTTGGTTCGACATGTGCATATCAACTCAAGGGCAAAAGCAAAAGACCTTGTGAAGATGATGGCGGAAGCTGGTAAGATTGTGTCAATATCTACAGTGAAACAAGTACTGTATCAACATGGGCTGAAAGGCCACTCTGCCAGGAAGAAGCCATTACTCCAAAAGAAACATAAAAAGACAGATTAATGTTTGCAAATGCACACAGGAACAAAGACCTTAATTTTTAGAGACATGTCCTGTGGTCTGATGAAACTAAAATTGAGCTTTTTGTGCATAATGACCATCATTACGTTTGGAGAAAAAAGGGAGAAGCTTGGAAGTCCAAGAACACCATCCCAACTGTGAAACATAGGGGTGGCAGCATCATGTTGTGCTGCAGCAGAGACTGGTGCACTTCACAAAATAGATGGCATCATGAGAAAAGAAGATTATGTGGCAGTACGGAAGCAACATCTCAAGACATGAGCCAGGATGTTAAAGCTTGGGCGGAAATTAGTCTTCCCAATGGACAATGACCAAAAGCCTACTGCCAAAATGGTAACAAAGTGGCTTAAGAATAACAAAGTCAATGTTTTGGAGTGGCCATCACAAAGCCCTGATCTCAATCCTATTGAAAATGTATGGTCAAAGCTGAAAAGGCAGGTGCGAGCAAAGCGACCTACAAACGTGGTTCAGTTACACCAGTTTTGTCAGAAAGAATGGACCCAAATTCCAACCAACAATTGTGGGAAGTTTGTGGAAGGATATCCAAACGTTTGACCCAAGTCATTCAGTTTAAGGACAATGGTACCAAATACTAATGTGTATAAATGCAGCTTACACCATATTAACGTTTAACATACTAAATCTACCTCTCATCATGTTCATGGTTCAATGGCTCATCCTCTAGATCTATACGCTGAAAAAAAAAGCAAATCATTTCTCTAGTTACACAATTTGGAATTTTCTGTACTGTCAAATTCAGTACAGCAAGAATCACAGCAAGTAGCAAATCAGATAAAAAAATACTAAAGTATTAACCCACAAGTTTCCTGCATGGACAGAACCCAAAGTCATAGCAAACAACAGAACTGCATTTGTGTCACCTCACATTGCTCAACATGAACAGCGGCATCACCTGGCAAAAAATGCAGAGGGACGACTTCAGATATGGATGTAAGGCCGGGGTCAGACTAGCGTATGGCATCTGATGCGAGAGCATCGGATGCGATATGCTAATGACCCTCGGCTCCTGCTCTGCTGCGTGCGGGAAACGAGTGTCATGCGAGTGTGCTCCGAGCCTCTCGCACAGAGGGGATCAGAGCACAGCTGTGGAGGAGGCAGAGAAATGAATTTCTCTATCTCCTCCATTGCCGTCGTATATATCGCACAGAACTCGGATGATATCCAAGTGATGTGCGCTGTGTCACTCGCACCCATAGACTTATATGGGTGCAAGTGCACTGAGACTCGGCCGAGTTTCGGTGACAATCGCAGCATGCTGCGATTTCAGTCGCAGGTAGAATACGGCCTTGAAAAAAAATGGTGATGGAAGCTGCCCCATAGATTAATATGTTCGAGTGCTATGCAGTTTTATTACATAGAACTTGTCTGTATTCATCGCTAGTGTGAATCCAGCCTAATAGGCATATCCTGAAAGAATATGTGTCAACATATCTTTTTTATTGTATAAAAAAGTATAGTGCACTATACTTTCCTTTGCAGATTGACACATTTAATAAACACATACTCTTTATAATTGAAGCCTTTGTTGACTCTATGCCTATACTGGAAGATAACCATGACTATTTATAGCTTCTTGACAACAGGATACACAAGACACAGATAATGTAAATTGTTGCACTTGAAAAGAAACGAATAAGAGCTTAAAGGGATTTCCCCACAAACAAAAGTTTCCACAATTGGATGTGTTAAAATAAAATGTTCCTGTGCTGAGATAATCTTATACATGTGCCCCTTCTGTGTACTGTGTAATGGCTGTGTCTGAGAGTGCAGGGGCATGGTCTGATTCTTGGCAAGGGAAGGAAGCAAAAGATTATTATTCCAAGATCTATTGATTAAAATTAAGTTTTTTTGTGGGGAAATCCCCTTCAATTAGAAATACGTGCCGGCGGCAGTGCCGGGTATTGATGCGAGAGACTCGCACGAGTTTCTCGCATCACACTCGCAAATGTGACCCCGGCCTATTAGTAAAACTGGTATCCCATGGTGGGATGATGTGTCTGGTAAAGGCTTAAGCCCCCGTCACACACAGCGATCTCGCTTACGAGATCGCTGCTGAGTCACTAGTTTTGTGACGCAACAGCGATCTCCCCAGCGATATCGCTGTGTGTGACATTCAGCGACGATCAGCCCCCCTGCTGGGTATCGCTGATCGTCGCTGAATGTCCTGGACATTTTTTTGATCGTTGGTCTCCTGCTGGCCAGCATTCATCACTACGTTTGGCAGGCAGGAGACCAGCGATCAGCTGGTAACCAAGGTACACATCGGGTTTCCAGGCGTCGGGCGGCGCCTGGAAACCCGATGTGTACCTTGGTTACCAGCTCCCTGCACCAGCGGGCGGGTATCCAACGTACACTGCGGGTAACTAAGCGACTGTTATGTTTCGGTAACTGAGGAGAAATAGCGAAAAATAGCAAAAGCGGTAATACACCAGAGAGGCTGGAACCTATTGGATTGCAGTAACCTGAACTAACCACACAAATAGAAGTAGCTGTGGAGCGTTCCTACGGTGGTCCTAGACGCCTCATCACAGCCTGAGAGATAACTACACCTAAAGGCAGAAAGATGAAAGCTATCTGCCCCGGAGCAGATCCCCAAAGAAAATAGGAAGCCCCCAAACATGTAATGGCGGTTAGACAAGAAGAAAGCACGGACACAGACAGAAAATAGAATGAGCAAACGCTTGGGCCCAATCTGTCTAGACAGAAAAATACAGGAAAGAATTCTGACTACAATCCAACAAAACCCTAACAAAAATACCAACACTTCTGATTGCCAAAAAACCTGAGATCACACGATCTCATCCACCTAAATCAGATCTCTGGTGTAACAAAACGCTATTCAGCAAATAAAAAGTAACAAAGGAGCAAAGCAAAAGTGCAGACAAAAACAGAGCATAATTGCAGCGCCAGACCCCCAAAAGGGGACAGGCTGCAGTCCACTGTAAGCAGCAAACAGCAATGAAAATCAAAAAGTGAAAAAAAAAAACAGCAAACACTTATCTGAAGGATAGCAGGAAACTAGCAGTACTTCAAGCAAGACCAGAAGGAACAATTGATAACCGGCAAGGCTGCTGGGAACTCAAGCCACTTATATCCTACCATTCAGCGCCAGCTGAAGGCCATTCAGTAATCAGTTCATTACCCTCAGCAACCAGCCCCAGCTCAGAAGCCGCCTCCAGCATATTCACAACAAGCGACGTTACCTGCAGTGTCGCTGTCCTGATCGCTGCCTGTTTGGCAGTTCACCAGCGATCATGTAGCGACACACCAGCGATCCTGACAAGTGCATATCGTTGTCGGGAACGCTGGTGTGTCGCTAGGTGTGACGGGGCCCTTAGGGTGAGGGTAATCAATATATGGAGCGACCCTGCAGATGTGATGGAATAACTTCTCCAAGTATTCTTGTACGTTGTGGGTAAAAAACGCTTTGTTACCACAACTTGAATACATTCATATAATTCAGTGTTTCTCAACTCCAGTCCTCAGGACCCACCAACAGGTCATGTTTTCAGGATTTCCTTAGTGTTGCACAGGTGATAATTTTATCACCTGCTCAAGCATTAATTCCATCACCTTTGCAATACTAAGGAAATCCTGAAAACATGCCTGTTGGTGGGTCCTGAGGACTGGAGTTGAGAAACACTGATATAATTGAATGTTAACATTAAATGCATCATGCTGCTCTCATGAGTTTTGGGGATACGGATGTATTTAAAAAATTGTGGAAGAATACTACTTAGGAGGATATTTCTCGGTGAATGTAGTATCGTTTGGTGTATCTTGCAGGACAATCTTTTTTATGGTGATAGGTGATTAAGTCTATAGGTTTATATTATTCCAACATGAGTCCTGAAGTGGGTTTGTATGCGTTTTTTTATACCTGGAATTATATTTTTACTGACCTGTTGGATATGTGAGGATTTATCTTGTTCCCATATGAAGCTGCCAATTTTCATTTTGATTTCTGCCATGAAAAATAAATTTTTAGATTTTTCTTCTAAAAGTAACACATGAGTATAATTAGCTTTGAAAAACTGGTGTGCAGGTGCTGAATACAGCTGCAGATTGCGACTGCAACATTTATCAGATTCGACTCTATCACACAATGGACACCAACGGAGCTCAGTGGATCATAATGAATTATGATAGGGTGCAGAAAAATATGACATGTGATGAAGGCTCCAAGTGAAGCGTCCAATTCAGATGCAAACACATCCTGAACATATATTATTGTCTATCTTGTTTCCGTAAAGGTGGCCAACATTTTACAAGAAAAATATGACACAATCTGCGCCAGAGGCTCCATGCCTATAGAGTTGTATATGTTTTCCATTAACTTCTATTGTTATAAAAATCTATTTGCATGGAAAAGCGTAGTGCTTTTTATAAAGTTGAAATATGGTATACTAAAATGAAAAGCCAGCTTACTGCTGTTGCCTAGTCACTCCGGAGTACTGAATTAAAGTCGCTGCCACCAACGACGATGATGAAAATGTATTAGGAGAAATCCAGCTCAACGGTATACAATTTTCAGACTTATTTGTAAATGATTAAAAGGAGTAAGGCTGCTAAGTGCCCAGAAATACGTTGCTGTTCCCAGAGCCGTATTTGGCATTCATGCTGCTCTAGTCACTTTAAGTGGTCACGCCCCTTACTGATAAGGCAAACTATGAATATGTGCACACATCTTTTTAAAGCAGATCTGCTATGTAATCCACCTGAAAAAGTGCTAATTAAACGCTAAAAAGAAAGAACATCTGCACTTGCTGCATATACTATATGTTCAGTCTTTTGAGCTTCAAGTTTTCAAAGATGCCAAGCAGCTACAATAGGTAACCTAACCATTTTTCAGATGGCTACCGCTAGGGAGCTGCTCAATAGTATTTAATACAGCTTAGGCAAAAAAAAACAAAACTGAAAAACACAGGATTCACGGACATTATGTGCACATACCCTAAAAGTTCACATACCCTTTAGTTAAGCTACTCATACACATTAGACTATAGTTGGCCAAACCCAGAAATGTCGAGAGGTTTGGCCGACAGTTTAATGTGTATTACTGCCCCTGACTGATGATTGCCTAATAGAGAACACAAGAGGACCTGACAAAGTGAGCGCTCCAGTGTATGGAACAGTCAGGTAAGATAGCAGCCAGACGAATGATGGGACAGTTGTCTTTAGTGTATGGGGGCTTCAGTCAAATACTTGTTCAGCAGACATATATGGCCTCATTCAGATGGCTGTATTTTTAGTCTGAAACACTGACCCTATAATGATCTACTATCAAGTGTAATAAATTAAAAATTGCTACATCTACATTACTACATCACCAGATCACGAGAACCACCATCAATACGTCACCAGAACAATTGTCAGTATATGACTACATCACCAAATTTAGTACAGCGATCAATTGCAATGTCAGGTGAGTCCAATATACAATAGTATCACATGAAACTGCAGCTCCCTGTATATCCATATCAATGGTAAGGAGATACTGGAAGTTGTTGTTACCAGCCATGACCAGACTCCGCAGGTATGCGTTTGCCGGCGCATGCGTCCTTTTGATGGTGCGGTGAGCGCACCAAAATGCAACACAGTGCATTTGGCGCAGGTCGGCACACCGTCAAAAGAACGCATGCGCCAGCAAACGCATACCTGCGCACAGCCTGCGTACCCAATGCTAAAGATAGGGTACGCAGGGTGCATGCAGCATCATGCGCCCATAGGCAGAGTGGACGGGAGGAGGCGCGGCTGGGGCGGAGCTTAGCGGTGGCCGTGCGCAGACCAACGCAGTTCAGTGAAACGATAGTGTGAAACTAGCCTAACATGGACCAATCACAGACTGACACCATGGTTGCTCAGAAGATTGTGCGATGCCCTTTTTCTGTCTGTTACATGATCTTTTCTTTGTACTAATAAAATCAGTTCAGTGCCAGCTCTTGCTGAGGAAAGGAGTATACATCTGACTTTGTGGCCAGTGACTCTCTTTTATGCATGCACTCGGCTCATATTTATCAGGTGAAGGACAGGCAATCACTAAGATCTCACCTTAAGAGATCACCCACAACATTCTTGGCGCAACAACGTGGGGCCACTGAGGGGGTACGCTCACCAGACATCAACACCCGGCTGGGATTGAGGGGAAACGTCCAGGGTGGCTCGACTCGGAGACTGACCACCTCCATGAGAACACGGGAAATCTGCTGATTTCCTTGTGGATCTGTAGTACTTGCCTGTGTCACTCGAGCCAGTCTGTGTAGTTCTGTACTTGTGTTTGTCGGATGTTTGTGTCGCCCTGACATGGTATGGTGTGCGATACATACCCCGGGTGGCCCTAAGGAACCCACGGCTATTGGCTGTGAGGAACGCAAACCGTGGTTGATTGCCTGTAACTTATATGTACGTGTCTTGAGAGTGTCATCACTGTTCTGGGCTATCTGAGTTTTGCCTGTGTAGTAGCAAGGAGGGGGGAGAGAAGGTGATCTGTGGTAAGTTGAGCACAAGTTTCTGTATGCTCCCAGATTCTCGATGTGGTTCCGAGTGCGGAGGCATAGCGTGGTTGAACCACGAGGATGCAAGAAATGAGCAGGCACCTCTTCGAACCCTAGCACTGCGCACAAGGTCTGAGACGGAAATCCTGATTACAGAGGACGCTGATTATGTGTGTGTATCTGAGAGTGTTGTCTCTCTTCGGGGATAACCCGTCCCACCTGTGGCACCAAGCAAGGAAAGGGAGGTAGTCTGTGACATGGTGAGCGCGGGTTAGTCTGTGTGCTCCCAGATTCTCATGCGGTTCCGAGTGCGGAGGCACGGCGTGGACAAACCACGAGTGCGCAAGAAGACAGGCACAGGCAGATACCTTAAGTCAAAAACAGAAGGAAGAGACAAAATCGTGGTCAGGTAACGTTCAGAGGTCAGAATACCAGGAGGATAATGTATCACAGCAGAAGCGATTAAACAGTCGGATGGTCAGAACGAAGTCCAAGGTCAGGCAACAAATTAAGAAGCATACAGAACTCAATACACAAAGCACAAACCTCACTTGTTGAATGTACGTCTAGCAGAGGTCTGGGAGAAGCAGCTCAGTTAAGCAGCATGGCAATCACCTGGGATAGTGAAAACTTGTAGACAGCTGACACCTCCCAGTCACAGATTGGATAGTCTAGCTGTCAATCAACACATTGACAGCTCAGCATGCCCCTGTACCAGATTGGATGACCAAGCTGTCAATCAAAGTACTGACAGCTTCAGCACACCCCTGTACCGGATTGGACGGCGAACTGTCAGTAACTGCATCCCAGACACACTGAGGAGTGGAACCGTGACAGTACCCCCTCTTCTAGGGGGCTGCCGGACCCCAGGCTTCCCAGGAAATTTTAGATGGAAGGCCCTGACTAACCGATCGGCCTTCACATCTAAGGCAGGGACCCAGGATCTCCTCCATGCAATCAGCAACAACCCTTGGTGCACGGGTTGCTTCTCGACAGAACATCCAACTGGGCAATGGTAATCCATAAAAATTGTTCCAACACCAGAGTGTTAAAATAATGCTCTTTATTGATATAATTAAGACTTCATAATTCAAGTGGAAAAATAGTAGAAAAAAACAGCCAGTTTCAGATACAAACAGTCAAGATGTTTTAATCAAATCCAACTGAATATTTAATACAGTTGAGTTGGATTTCTTCAACTTCTCCAGAACCTCCAAATGCCCTCATGTCTTTATTGGTTCTTAACCACTTCAGCCCTGAGCCCATTTTCACATCCCTGACCAGACCAAATTTTACAATTCTGACCAGTGTTACTTTATGAGGTAATAACTCTGGAACGCTTCATTTTATTTATTTTACTCACTTATATAGCGCCATTAATTCCACAGCGCTTTACATACACTATTGGCACTGTCCCCATTGTGGCTCACAATCTAAATTCCCTATCAGTATGTCTTTGGAGTGTGGGAGGAAACTGGAGAACCCGGAGGAAACCCAGCAAACACAGGGAGAACATACAAACTCCTTGCAGATGTTGTCCTTGGTGGCACTTGAACCACTGAGCCACCATGCCCACTGATTCTTAGAATATCATGATTTTGGTGAATATGTTCATAATTTTCATACTTTTAATTTTTATGCCCAAAAGCCAGATAGTTACATCACACAAAATAGTTAATAAATAGCATTTACCATAAGTCTACTCTCCATAAGCATCATTTAAACAATTTGTTTTGTTAGTAAGCTAGAAGGGATAAAAGTTTACCAGAAATTTTTAATTTTTTTCACCAAAATTTACAAAACCATTTTTTGGGGACATCTCATTTGAAGTGACTTTGCGAGGCCTATTGTCACGGGTGTGTCGCTGCGAAGATCATCGCGATTGCACACCCTGACTTCTCACAGCTGAGTTTCTGGTGCTGGGTGTTTTTCGGCACAGAGGGAGTTAATTCTTCCTCTCTCTGTGCTGCACTAGACCAGCCTCGCTCAGCTGCAATTAATGTTGTGATAATTGGTTTCCTTCAAATACCTGCCTGTCTGCTGGGGAAGTGTCGGTGAAAGCATTCATGCAGACCAGCAGAGCGGATCGTTGTATGGTGAAGGCTGAAGTTAAGAGTACCTGTGTGGTCTTTTTCCCCTCCTCGCTTTATCATTTATCTCCGTACCCGTTGGTGTCCCCTCTGTTTCCTGTGGTGTGATTTTTGTATGCAAGGTGGATTTTAGTTTACCCCTTGTACTGTCTCGTTCGTTTATTACTGTGTTTAGGCATATACCTACCAGTCCCCGGTGTGTGATCAGGGTCCTTCTCAGGACTGGATCACTTAGGTTCAGGGATCCTCAGGAGGTAGGGATTACGCTGGCGGCCTGGACCTCTGTACCATCAACAGTACCTCCAGGTAGAGGGATTAGTCAGGACCCCAGCTTAGGGTCAGCATAGACCCCAGACCTCCTGTATGCAGTAACAGCGTGACATTTTCACCGACCACTAAAGATTTTCTCCAGTCACCATGGATCCAGTAGTCAGTCTAGCTCGGCAGTTGCAGAGTCTGTCCATGGAGCTGGCGGACGTTAAGTCCAAGGTTTTGTATCCCCCGGAGCAGGCCGGACCTGAACCTAAAGTAGCTCTCCTTGACAGATTCACTGGGGGGCGGGACAAGTTTTTTGCTTTCCGGGAGGCATGTAAATTGTACTTTCGGCTGCGACCCCAGTCATCTGGGAGTGAGGAACAAAGGGTGGGGATTGTCATCTCGCTCCTACAAGGAGACCCCCAATCCTGGGCGTTCGCTCTCCCCCCGGGCTCCCAGCTCTCCAGTCAGTGGATGGGTTTTTTACGGCTCTGGGTCTTGTGTATGATGACCCGGATCGGGTCTCCCTTGCTGAATCTAAGTTACGTAGGATCCAGCAGGGAGATCGTCCGGCAGAGGAATTCTGTTCGGAGTTCCGTAGATGGGCCACAGACACCCAGTGGAATGACCCGGCTCTTAGGAGCCAGTTTTGTCAAGGTTTATCTGACAAATTAAAGGATGTGCTGGCACAGTATGACCCTCCCACGTCACTGGAAGCCGCTATGGCCCTTGCTATTTGTATTGACAGACGTCTTCGGGAGAGGTGCGGGGTAACTTCGCCCCCTGTGATGACTCCACCTTCCTCAAGGGTCCCTTATATGGAGCTTCCCCTGGTCAGTCCAGAGGAGCCTATGCAATTAGGAGGGACATCATTCCAGGGGAGGGGATCGGTGGGGCGCCACAAAACAGGAGGTTGTTTCTTCTGTGGAAAAAAGGGACATTTTATTAGGGGGTGTCCATCCCGTCCTTTGCAGAGTGAGAAGTCGCCGGAAAACTATTGATCCCAGATTGTGTGGTGGACGGCAATCTGGGAGTAAGTATTTCGTCCCTAAGTTCGTCTCAGTTTCTCGTACCGGCGGAGATGGTGGTGGGTGCGAGAACTGAGAGGATATCTGTTCTTGTGGATAGTGGTTCCGGGGCTAACCTGGTGGATGCTCGCTTTGCCCGGGTTCAAGGTATGCGATTGAGTGTGTTGACTAAACCCGTCCCCATATTCTCGATCGACGCCAGACCTCTCGGTCAGGGAAGTTTTTTGCAAGCAGTGCATAACATAGATCTTCAAGTGGGGGCGTTACATAAAGAACTGTTGTCTTGTTATGTGTTGGAGGGTCTTCCCACTCCTATAGTGCTGGGCCTTCCTTGGTTAACTAAGCATAACCCGGTTATTGATTTGCAATCCAGAGAGATAAGCCAATGGAGTGAATTCTGTAATAAAAACTGCATGAATACGGTCATTGGGGCGGTCGCTCCTAGGGCCTTACCTCCATTTCTGGTGGACTTTGAGGATGTATTCTCGGAGAAAGGGTGTCAAGAACTACCTCCTCATCGCGAGTATGACTGTTCTGTTATCCTGCTCCCTGGGGCCAAGTTACCGAAATCTAGGTTGTATAACCTTTCTGGTCCTGAGAGACAGGCCATGAAGGATTATATTTCAGAGAGTCTGGCTAAGGGGCATATTAGACCTTCATCTTCCCCGGTGGCCGCGGGGTTCTTCTTTGTGAAAAAAAAAAATGGAGGCCTACGCCCTTGCCCGGATTTCCGTGAGCTTAATCGGATTACGGTCCGAGATCCATATCCGCTCCCACTTATTCCCGATCTCTTCAATCAGATCGTGGGTGCCAAATGGTTCCCTAAGTTGGATCTCAGGGGGGCGTACAATCTGATTAGGATGAAGGAGGGGGATGAGTGGAAGACGGCGTTTAACACTCCGGAGGGGCATTATGAGAACCTTGTCATGCCATTTGGTCTGAGTATTGCCCCGGCGGTGTTTCAACACTTTGTAAATGACATCTTTCGCCACCTAATGGGACAGTTTGTGGTCATATATCTGGATGATATCTTAATTTACTCGCCGGATCTTGTGTCTCATCAGGAGCATGTTAGGCAGGTGTTACAGATCTTGCGGGATAATAAACTGTACGCCAAATGGGAGAAGTGTGTGTTCGCCGTACAGGAACTTCAGTTTTTAGGATTCCTGGTGTCAGCATCCGGTTTTCGTATGGACCCTGGGAAAGTGCGGGCAGTTCTTGAGTGGGATCTGCCAGAGGATCTTAAGGCATTACAACGTTTCCTGGGGTTTGCTAACTACTACCGGAAGTTTATTCGTAATTTTTCGTCCATAGTTAAACCTCTCACAGACATGACTAAAAAAGGGACGGATTTTTCAAAGTGGTCTGACAAGGCTTGTCAAGCGTTTTCCTCTTTGAAAAAATGTTTTGCTTCAGCACCCATACTTATTCAACCTGATGCGTCACAGCCGTTCATTGTTGAGGTGGACGCTTCCGAGGTAGGGGTGGGAGCAGTATTGTCACAAGGTTCGTCCCCTGGTAAATGGCATCCGTGCGCCTTCTTCTCTAAAAAATTGTCGTCCGCTGAGAGGAATTATGATGTCGGCAATAGGGAACTCTTGGCCATTAAGTTGGCTTTTGAGGAGTGGCGTCATTTTTTGGAGGGGGCAGTCCACCTGGTCACCGTCATTACCGATCACAAAAACCTGCTATATTTAGAGTCCGCTAAACGTCTGAATCCCAGACAAGCTAGGTGGTCGTTGTTTTTTACCAGGTTTAATTTTGTCGTCACATATCGTCCTGGGTCAAAAAATGTTAAGGCGGATGCCTTATCTCGCTGTTTCCCAGGGGATGGGAATACGGAGGACCTGGTTCCGGTCCTTCAGGAGGGGGTGGTGGTGTCGGCAGTA
The DNA here is from genome assembly GCA_033576555.1 of Oophaga sylvatica. Classification (NCBI taxonomy): domain Eukaryota; kingdom Metazoa; phylum Chordata; class Amphibia; order Anura; family Dendrobatidae; genus Oophaga; species Oophaga sylvatica. Next base: position 363,923,314 of record JARQOD010000004.1, on the reverse strand, counting down.
TGCTCTGAGCTTGAGGAGGTATTGGAGGCTCAGGGGGACGCCCCTGTAGGACCTCCAGGGAGACTGTTTGTTCCAAATCAGTTGCGACAAAAGGTGATCGAGGCACACCATAATTCTGCTTTGGCAGGACACCCAGGGAGTAAAGCAACTGAGGATCTCCTCTCGCGCCGGTTTTGGTGGCCTAACTTACATAGGGAGGTGGTAACTTTTGTCGCGTCCTGTGAGGTTTGTGCGCGCTCTAAGACCCCACATACCCGTCCGTCGGGGACCCTTTTACCTTTGAAGATCCCGGAGCGTCCGTGGACTCATCTGTCTATGGACTTCATTACGGACCTCCCGCCATCTTCGGGTAAAACAGTCATACTCGTTGTAGTGGACAGGTTCAGCAAGATGGCACATTTTATCACTCTTCCTGCTCTTCCTAATGCTAAAACTCTTGCGCAGGTGTTTATTGGGGAGATTGTAAGGCTTCACGGGGTACCCTCCGATGTGGTGTCGGATCGGGGGTCTCAGTTTGTGTCCAAATTCTGGAAAACATTTTGTACACGGCGGGGGATGCAGTTGTCATTTTCATCGGCTTTTCACCCGCAGACCAATGGTCAGACAGAGCGTCTGAACCAGAGCTTGGAGACATATCTCCGGTGTTTTGTGTCAGAGAACCAGGAGGACTGGGCTTCTTTCTTGCCTCTGGCGGAATTTGCTCTAAATAATAGGCGGAGCGAGTCCACTGGTAAGTCCCCGTTTTTTGGGGCATATGGTTTTCACCCCCAGTTTTGTACTTTCAATAGGGGGGGCTCTTCTGGGGTTCCTGAGGAGGAACGATTTTCGTCGTCACTTGCTTCAGTGTGGAGAGGAGTGCTGAATAATCTGAGTACTATGGGGAACCGATACAAACGTATGGCTGATAGGAGGAGAGTGTCTGGTCCGGACCTAAGTGTGAACGATCTGGTATGGTTGTCTACCAAAAATATAAAACTTAAGGTTCCCTCCTGGAAACTGGGTCCCAGGTTCATCGGGCCATACAAGATCAGTGCTATAATTAATCCGGTTGCTTTCCGTCTTGACCTCCCTCCTACATTTAAAATTCATAATGTGTTCCACAGATCGTTGCTTAAGAGGTATGTGGCGCCGGTGATACCTTCACCTTTACCTCCTCCTCCTGTGGTGGTCAATGGTAACTTGGAGTTCCAGGTGTCGAGAGTCATCGATTCACGTCCCTTCAGTACCTTGTTCATTGGAGGGGGTATGGTCCTGAGGAGAGGACGTGGGTTTCTGCGTCGGATATTAACGCAGACCGATTGGTTCGGGCCTTCCATACTACTCACCCAGATAAACCCGGTCCTGAGGGTCCGGAGGCCCCTCGTAGAAGGGGGGGTACTGTCACGGGTGTGTCGCTGCGAAGATCGTCGCGATTGCACACCCTGACTTCTCACAGGTGAGTTTCTGGTGCTGGGTGTTTTTCGGCAGAGAGGGAGTTAATTCTTCCTCTCTCTGTGCTGGACTAGACCAGCCTCGCTCAGCTGCAATTAATGTTGTGATAATTGGTTTCCTTCAAATACCTGCCTGTCTGCTGGGGAAGTGTCGGTGAAAGCATTCATGCAGACCAGCAGAGCGGATCGTTGTATGGTGAAGGCTGAAGTTAAGAGTACCTGTGTGGTCTTTTTCCCCTCCTCGCTTTATCATTTATCTCCGTACCCGTTGGTGTCCCCTCTGTTTCCTGTGGTGTGATTTTTGTATGCAAGGTGGATTTTAGTTTACCCCTTGTACTGTCTCGTTCGTTTATTACTGTGTTTAGGCATATACCTACCAGTCCCCGGTGTGTGATCAGGGTCCTTCTCAGGACTGGATCACTTAGGTTCAGGGATCCTCAGGAGGTAGGGATTACGCTGGCGGCCTGGACCTCTGTACCATCAACAGTACCTCCAGGTAGAGGGATTAGTCAGGACCCCAGCTTAGGGTCAGCATAGACCCCAGACCTCCTGTATGCAGTAACAGCGTGACACCTATATGACAGAAAGTGACACCATTTTAAAAACTGCACCTCTCAAAGTGCTTAAAACCACTTCCAAGAAGTTTATTAACCCTTCTGGTGCTTAACAGGAATTAAAGCAATGTGGAAGAAAAAATTAACACTTTACTTTTTCCCACAAAAAAGTTGCTTCAGTCCTATTTTTTAACCCCTTTCTGACATTTGTCATAATAATATGTCCCTGTGCACTGGGCCTATCTGACCAGGGACGTATTATTATGATATCGCGATCACCTGTGCACACGGGATGTGCGTGGGCGATCGCTGCCGGGTGTCAGCTGATTCTGACAGCTGACACAAGGCACTAAGTGCCAGGAGTGGTCAAACACTGCTCCCGCCACTTTAAACCCCTAAATGATCGCAGCATTTCGGGAGCAGTCAGAGGGCTGACAGCCCCTCTGCATTTGGATCGGAGACCCCGGGTCACCAGAGCTAGAAAACTTGCTGATCATGCCCAACACATATAGTGTTGATTTTAACTCCATGGGTGTTTTCCAGAAAAAAGCAGCAATGGATGTTGGTGAGTGATGATTGCAATCTACCATTGTAGTGCCCATACAATGCAGTGACCAGTATATTGTAGTGCAAAGTACATTGTAGTACACATACATTATGCCTAGTTTGTGCTTCTGGAGACATGGACACCGTAAATTAAGCGGGCTCTCGTTGCTAAAGAAATGCCAAACATGTGAATGCTAAATGCTATTTAGGCACACTGTTGGGCTCAGAAGGGAAAGGGGCATTTAGATTTGGGAGTGCAGGATTCACTGGATTTCTTTTGAGGGGTGAGAATCCACAGCAGTTTTCCAGCTCCTTTGAACTACTAGTAACTTGGAAGCACCCTACATTTTCATTAACAGATGACGGACCTGAGTGGGGATTTGTTTTTTTTGTGGATTGATTTGAAGGTTTTGTTTTGAACATTTTGCTTAACACTTTTACATTTCATATTTATGCTGTGCTCTACGCTGAGCACCTACATCTGGGTTTCAATCTAAATCTCGGAATGGCGTGATTCAGGTGAAACCCCTGAGGGATCTATTCACTATAATAAGGCAGAAACACGGGTATTACATACCTGGTAATGTGTTTTTTCATGAGACATGACGGCACCACGAGAGAGGGGATCCGCCCATCAAGGACAGGAAACCTTCAAGATAAAAGGGGCGGCTCCTCTCTCCGCATCAGTTGTTTTACAGAGCACGAGAGGAACTCCGCATGTTAGTACACACATAAATAATACATTCTTTTGCAATTCTAATTACCCCAACCCAAGGGAGTGTATAACACTAAAATGCACCCAACTAATGACGTGATCAAAGGGCGGGAATATAAGGGTGCCGTCATGAATCATGAAAAAACACATTACCAGGTATGTAATACCCGTGTTTTTCCATCATACATGACGGTACCACGAGAGAGTTACAGAGATTTGCATTCTCTTTTAGGGAGGGATCACTGCTTCCAACACCCTTCTCCCGAACGTGAGATCAGAGGTAGCAGATAAGTCTAGTCTATAGTGTCTGAAAAAAGTTGACGGAGAGGACCAAGTGGCCGCCTTACAGATCTGGTCGATCGTGGCATCTGCTTTCTCCGCCCAAGATGTCGCCATGGCTCTTGTGGAGTGGGCCTTAAGTCCTTCAGTAACAGCCCTACCTACACTACTATAAGCTAGCATAATGGCCTCTCTCACCCATCTAGCTATAGTTTGACTAGAGGCTCCTAGGCCTTTTCTCGCCCCCTGAAATGAGACAAGTAATGACCTGCTTTTCCTCCAAGTTTTCGTTCTTTCTAGATATTTTAGGATACATCTCCTAACATCTAAACAGTGTAGTTTCTCTCTTCTTTGTGTTGCTAGGGTCAGGACAAAAGGATGGCAATATTATCTCCTGAGCTCTGTGGAATTTTGACACAAATTTCGGTAAATATGCAGGGTCTAATCTTAACACTACTCTGTCCTCCAGAATCCGAGTGTAAGGAGAGTCAGCTGATAACGCATGTAGGTCTCCAATCCTACGGGCCGATGTGAGCGCTATCAACAAGGTGGTTTTTAAGGTTAGGACTTTATCGGATATTGTGTCTAGGGCTCAAAGGGGGTACCTGTTAAGGCTGATAAAACCAGATTGAGGTCCCATGGTGGAGGAGCAGGGGATGGAACCGAATCCGCTCTACTACAGGCCCGAATAAACCTGGCTATCCACCTGTTGTTTGCTAAGTCGTAGTTAAACAAGGCTGCAAGGGCAGAGACATGAACTTTAAGGGTGCTAACTGCTAGCCCTAGTTCTAAGCCCTTTTGTAGGAATTCTAATATAGCCACTATCGGGATCTCCCCTTCCCGTATTGGTGCCGAAACTGTTAAAAATTTCTTCCATATTCTGCCATAAATCTTTGTAGCTATTGGTTTTCTACTGCGAATTAGGGTGGATATTACTGCGGCTGAAAACCCCCTTTTTTCTAATAGTGACCTCTCAAATTCCAGGAAGTCAAATGTAGTGTAGCCCGGACTTCTGAGGGTGACTGAAAGGACCCTGTGTCAGAAGGTCCTGGTCTTCTGGCAGTACCCATGGATCTGTTATGGACATTATCTTCAGCCAGTAGAACCAAGGCCTCTTTGGCCAAAAGGGAGCTATTAAGATCACCCTGGCTTTGTCCTCCCTGATCTTCTTCAGGACTAATGGAATCAGACATATTGGGGAAAGGCATACAGAAGTCCTGACGTCCAGTTTATTCTGAAAGCATCTACTGCTAAGGGTCTGTCCGCTGGATTCAGGGAGCAGAATTTCCGCAGCTTCTTGTTGGTCCTTGTGGCAAAAAGGTATATGCTGGGTTTCCCCCACATACAGTGCCTACAAGTAGTATTCAACCCCCTGCAGATTTAGCTGGTTGACACATGCGGAATTAACTTGACATTGTGACATTTGTACTGTAGATCAGCCTGGAAGTGGGAAATGCACTGCAGCAAAAATTTTTGTTTTATTTTATTTTTTTTTTTTAAAAACGTTAAAAGTTAATTCAGAGTGTCATTTATTATTCAACCCCTCAAAGCACAAGAATTCTGTTTGGTCCCCCTAAAGTATTAAGAAGTAGTTCAGGCACCAAGAATAATGAGCTTCACATGTGTGGATTATTGATCTCTTTTGCCAGCCTTTTCTGACTATTTAAGACCCTCCCCAAACTTGTGAACAGCACTCATACATGGTCAACATGGGAAAGACAAAGGAGCATTACAAGGCCATCAGAGACAAGATCGTGGAGGGTCACAAGGCTGGCAAGGGTACAAAACCCTTTCCAAGGAGTTGGCCCTACCTGTCTCCACTGTTGGGAGCATCATCCGTAAGTGGAAGGCTTATGGAACTACTGTTAGCCTTCCACGGCCTGGACAGCCTTTGAAAGTTTCCTCCCGTGTCGAGGCCAGGCTTGTCCGAAGAGTCAAGGCTAACCCAAGGACAACAAGGAAGGAGCTCCGGGAAGATCTCATGGCAGTGGGGACATTGGTTTCAGTCAATACCATAAGTAACGTACTCCACCGCAATGGTCTCCGTTCCAGACGAGCCCGTAAGGTACCTTTACTTTCAAAGCGTCATGTCAAGGCTCGTCTACAGTTTGCTCATGATCACTTGGAGGACTCTGAGACAGACTGGTTCAAGGTTCTATGGTCTGATGAGACCAAGATCGAGATCTTTGGTGCCAACCACACACGTGACGTTTGGAGACTGGATGGCACTGCATACGACCCCAAGAATACCATCCCTACAGTCAAGCATGGTGGTGGCAGCATCATGCTGTGGGGCTGTTTCTCAGCCAAGGGGCCTGGCCATCTGGTCCGCATCCATGGGAGGATGGATAGCACGGCCTACCTGGAGATTTTGGCCAAGAACCTCCGCTCCTCCATCAAGGATCTTAAGATGGGTCGTAATTTCATCTTCCAACAAGACAACGACCCAAAGCACACAGCCAAGAAAACCAAGGCCTGGTTCAAGAGGGAAAAAGTCAAGGTGTTGGAGTGGCCTAGTCAGTCTCCTGACCTTAACCCAATTGAAAACTTGTGGAAGGAGCTCAAGATTAAAGTCCACATGAGACACCCAAAGAACCTAGATAACTTGGAGAAGATCTGCATGGAGGAGTGGGCCAAGATAACTCCACAGACCTGTGCCGGCCTGATCAGGTCTTATAAAAGACGATTATTAGCTGTAATTGCAAACAAGGGTTATTCCACGAAATATTAAACATAGGGGTTGTATAATAATTGACCCACACTTTTATGTTTAAAATTTATTAAAATTCAACTAAGCAACATAACTTTTTGTTTTGTAAGATTTATGCTTCTGTTAATAAATCCTACTCTCGTTTGCAGTTTGAAGGCTCTAACTTATTTGCATCTTATCAAACCAGCTAAATCTGCAGGGGTTGAATACTACTTGTAGGCACTGTATGTACTATCTGGTGAAAAATGGACTCTTTTAATGCCCACTCTCCCAGCTTTAGGTGGTTTCTGCTCAGGAAATCTGCTTTTTGGTTGTCTATGCCTCGTATATGTAGGGCCGATAATGAGCGGAAATGATGCTCTGCAAGAGTCATAATTCTTTCTGTTATGTCCATCAGTGACCGAGAACGGGTGCCACCTTGGTGGATTATATAAGCGACTGCCGTCCGGTTGTCTGACAGAACTCGGACATGATGTCCCGATATGTGTGGTAGTAGAACCTGCAATGCTCTTTCGACCGCCAAGAGTTCCCAGTCGTTCGAGGATAGCTGTTTTTCTTCTCGTTTCCATGGTTCTTGGAGCCACAGTGTATCCAGATGAGCTCCCCACCCCCAGGGGCTGGCGTCTGTTGTGACCACCTTGGAGGCCGTGAACTTCCATGGAATCCCTCGCGGAGATGTATCTATTTTCAACCACCATTGGAGCGACTTGAAGTACAGGAACTGAAAGTGTGATCTTCTGATCCAGATGTCCATGGAGGACTAGATCTTCCTGTAACACGTTCCACTGTAATTTCCTTGTATGGAACTGGGCCCATTTCACTGCTGGTATGCATGCAGTTAGTGATCCCAACACCAACATAGCTCTCCTTAGCGTAATTTGAGGTTTTTTTATTGTTGTTATTATCATCTGCTTTATTCTGTGTTCTTTTTCTTCTGGAAGCCGACATTCCTGCGCTATTGAGTCTATCGTTATTCCTAAAAAAACCTGGGTCATTGCTGGTTCCAGCTTGGATTTTTTGAGATTGAGTTGCCATCCCAGCATTCGTAGTGTTTCTATAACGACACTGACTTGATCTTGACAGTGCAAGAAATTCCTCCCCACTATCAGAAAATCGTCCAGATAGGGTATTATTAGCGTGTCTTTCTCTCTCAGATGTGCTGTAACCTCCGCCATCAGTTTCGTGAAGACACGTGGGGCTGTTGCTATACCGAAGGGAAGGGCTCTGTACTGCAGATGATGTAACTGTGACCTTATTCTTACCGCTACCCTTAGATATTTGCGGTCTGCTCGTCGAATTGGGACGTGATAGTAAGCGTCCTTGAGGTCGAGGACTGCCATATAGCACCGAGGAAAAAGTAGATTCACTGCTGTTTTTATCGTTTCCATTTTGAGGGACGGAATTACCAGAAACTTGTTGAGGGCCTTTAGATTTATAATCGTCCTCCAGGAGTTGTCTGGTTTCCTTACTAGAAACAGCGGGGAATAAAATCCTTCTTTTTCCTCTTCCACTGGAACTTTTTCCAGGACCTGTTTTTGTATGAGAGAGATTATCTCTTCTTCCAGACTGACGAGGACTGTAGGGAGTCAGCATATACCGTATTTTGGACCATAAGACACACTCGGGAAGAGATCTTGTTGCCGAGATTTGAACGAGAGTATGCGGCGGCCATCTTGCCGGAGGCCCCAGGCGGCCATTCCTCATGCCGGCACCGCGTCGCAGCTGCGGGGGGGCTTTCCGCTGGGACGAGATGCCGGCGGAGCCCCCCACGCAGCCCAGAGGCCCGCTTGCTGCCCGAACACCACCACCGCACCACACTCTGCATCGGGACCGCCACCGGAGGCCCCTGGCGGCCTTCAGCCCGGCACCGCGTCGCAGCTGCGGGGGGGCTTTCCGGCTGGGACGAGATGCCGGCGAAGCCCCCCACGCAGCCCAGAGGCCCGCTGCTGCCTGGACACCACCACCGCATCGCAGCGAAGCTGCATTGGGAGCGCCGCCGCCACTGGATTTGTGAGTATATAGCCACCCTGGCCACCCCACAGAACACAGCCACCCCACATAACACAGCCACCCCACATAACACAGCCACCCCACATAACACAGCCACCCCACAGTGCCCAACCACCCCACAGTGCCCAACCACCCCACACAGTGGTAAGCTAAATTCGGACTGTAAGACGGACCCCCATTTGACATTATTTTTTTTTCCCAATTTTCCTTCTGAAAATTTGGGGTGCGTCTTATGGTCCGGTGCGTCTTATAGTCCGAAAAATAAGGTATTTCCTTGGGGACGGTGATGGAATTTTAATTCCAATCCCGATTCCACGATTTGTAAAATCCAGGTGCTGGACGAGATCTTCTCCCAGGCTGGAAGGAAGTGAGAGAGCCTCCCTCCCACCTGAGAAGGACCGTCACTGGAAAGGCTTCTTGTCTTCCTTGGAGGGCTTACCAAAGTAGAAGCCCTTCCCTCCTCTGGATCGCTTGTCTTGAAAGTTTCTGTTCCGGTCTCTGTAGTGCTGTTTCCCGAACTTCCGATTTCTCTGAAAAGAGCGCCGAAAGGTCTGAAAAGGTTGTTTCGGAAAGTTTTTCTTCTTATCGGTAGCCTTTTCTAATACCTCATCTAGCACTGGCCCAAACAAAAAATTGCCTTCGCATGGTAGGGAGCATAATTTTACTTTCGCTTGGATGTCGCCTGGCCAACACTTAAGCCATACCGCTCGGCGCCCTACATTAGCTAGCGCTGCAGATTTAGCAGCTAACCTAGCCAAATCCGCTGAGTCTTCGGCCAGGAAGCTTGCTGCTGCTCTAATGGCCGGTATGGCCTCCAAGATATTTTCTCTGGAGACTCTCTGTTCCACCTGATCCTCTAAGTTGTCCACCTAGACTTTCAGGATCTGGCCACACAAGTAGCTGCGATGGCTGGTCTTAATGCTCCTGCTGACATCTCCCAGACCGTCTTTAAGCAGACATCTGTCTTCCTGTCCAGCGCTCTCTCAACGTACCTAGATCTTCAAAAGGTAGAGAGGATTTTCTGGCGATTTTTGACACCGCTACATCTATTTTTGGGGCTCTATCCCAAAATGAAGATGCTTGTTCATCGAAGGGGTATTTTCTCTTCAGAGCGTTGGTGATGTGTGACTTTTTCTCTGGCTTCTCCCACTCCCTTCTAATAAGGTCCTTTAATTGATCGTTGATGGGAAAGGTTTTACGTTTCTTTTCTGTAACCCCACGAACATAAGTTCTTGGGGTGTTCGTTTAGGTTTTTCTTCTATCAACCCCATAGTAGAGCGGACTGTCTTTATTAGGTTATCTGTCGCCTCAATCAGGAAGATGTTTTCTTCCTCTGAGCTGCTATCCAAATTACGGGACCTGCTGGAGTCCCTTTCTGCTCCAGAGGAATCTTCCTGGGATATCCCTGACATACTGGATCTATCTCTGGCTTTCATTGATTTACATACTTCTGCCTGAATTAGAGATTTCAGGCTTTCAGCAAAGGAGGGAGTTTCTTCCGCCAGTGTTTTAGTAATACAGTCCTGGCATAAATCTTTAGTCCAGGCTCTTTCTAATGGGGTTTTACATAAGGGACATTCCCTATTTTGGTCTTTGCCTTACTCTTTTTATAAACCCCCTATATTTCCCAATATGTATGTGAGCGGGGAAAAGTGTAAGGTTCTATGTATATATTCCTGAAACTCAGTTTGTTCGTCAGCCATTTTACTTTCTGTCTTGCTGCAGCTATCTTGCCCTCAGTCAAAATGGAGTTTCCAGCTTGCATGTTCCCGCCCTGATTCTCTCCTTTGCTTCTTAAGCAGCCACAGCTGAGCAATCAGTGCTTCAGAATCTAGCCTGCAGTGAACCTGTGGCTTGACTCCTGTAAGCCTTGGACCTTGTACTCCAGCTATTCCTACTGAGGAACTCTGAAGCACTTGTGGACTCTGAACCCTGCTCTTTGAAAGACCCACGTTTGCATGGACTTACGGTAACAGAGAAGAAGATCCTGAATCTGTATTGGAGAGTGATTGCTGAGCTTGGATTACTCTGGCCTGCTGTGTCTCCTGTTTCTGTGTCTGCAAACTGTGTGACTATTTCTGCCAACTTGTATGAAGTAATACAGGACTTTTCTATATCAAACCTGTGACTCCTGTGTTTTCATCGCACCCAAGCACAAGACGCTATATGAACTGTACTACATACATTACAAGATTCTAAAGCCAAAACGTTAGTGTCTGCTGGGTCTGGAAGGCTGTGTCTGCTGTACTGTGGATATCAGACGTCCGGTTGTACTTTCTGTGATGACAGTGGTTGTGACTTCTCACAACCATTCCAGATGTCTGGTTGAAACTTTCTGTGATGATAGTGGTTGTGACTTCTCACAACCATTCCAGGTGAGCAGTTCCCTTAATTTTTTTTTCTCTCTGCAGTGTTGCCACGGGTGAACACTATTGTTTTTTTTTTTCTCTCCTCTTCTTCCAGTAATCCTGTCTTAAAAGATCTGGAAAATGGAGGCCCGCATAAAGGAACTTTGCGGAGTGACTGATAATATCCTTGCAGATTTGCAGAATATAAAGACCCGTTTTACAAATCTACAGGACCTCAATAATCACAATTTGCAAGTGGTTGGACAGACTACCCAGGATTTGCGAGCCAGGATTGAGGTTCTAGAGGGGCGAGTCCAGGCTCCTGCCGTAGCCCCGAGTGCTGGGATTCCCAAGTTGCCCCCTTTTCGTTTTGGCGGTGAACGTGAGAAATTCAGGGGATTTATTAATCAATGCAATCTTTTTTTTTCTGCACATGCTTCACAATTTCCCACTGAACGATCTAAGGTGCTTACTATAATTATGTTGCTTACCAACAAGGCTTTAATGTGGGCAAACCCTCTGATTGAGACTGAGGATGATTGTTTGAATCACCTTGATGATTTTATTTCAGCCATGGGGCAGGTGTTTGATGACCCCAATCGAGGTGCAACAGCTGAAGCAGCCATGTTAGCTTTGCGCCAAGGTAAGCACTCGGTAGCTGAATATGCCTTGGATTTCAGGAGATGGGCCCTTGATACCACCTGGGACAGTTCCGCCAAAAAATCTATTTTTCGAAAGGGGTTATCTCCACTGATTAAGGATGAACTTGCTCGTGCCGACCCTCCCACTGCGTTAGGTGACTTTATTAACTACTGCATCCGTATTGATACTCGTCTGACTGAACGCAGGCAAGAGAGATGGTTCGAAAGCAATCGTACTAACCTTTTCCTACCTTCCTCTCCAGCTAAGGAACCTTTGAGTAGGATTACACGGGAACCTGAACCCATGCAGGTAGACTCTTTACAACGACGGGTTAGTGATGCACGCAAGGAACATCGTTTTAAGGAGAATCTATGTTTCTATTGTGGTAAGTCAGGGCACTTCATTATAAACTGCCCCAGCCGTTCTCGTAAGACTACTGCAGCACTCATTCATTGTGAGTGTTGCGAGAGGGGATCTGTCAGGTCCGAGCCTCAGGCTCCAGAGAGATCTGCAGCAACAGATCTTGATTTCTCGGACTTAAACTCCGTTACCTCTGAGGACGTTGACTGTGTAAACGCTGCCATTTTTCAAGTTTCCTCAGCGGTGTCCCAGCTGAGTTGTAAGAAAAACAATTCTCATTGCTTTCTTTCCATCAAACTCTGGGTTGACTCAGCTTGGGTGTCTAGCTCTGCTATGATCGACTCAGGGGCAAGTGGAAATTTTATGGATGTCTCCTTTGCTCTGAAACAGGGAATACGTTCAGTGAAGAAGGCTACTCCAGTACAGATGGAAACTGTGGATGGCTCCCTGCTGACCTCTGGACCAGTGGATCAGGAAACAGAGCCTTTGAGGGTTCTTATGGGTAAAGATCATCAAGAGAAACTGTCCTTTATGCTTATCTCTTCTCCCCACTTTCCCATTATTCTAGGGCTACCATGGCTGCAGGCTCAGAATCCTACCATTAACTGGGAGACCAAGGAATTACACTTTCCAGAGAAACAGATGAGTCCAAAAGTTTCAGCTTGCTCTGTTCCTAAAGGTATCATGTCAGTCCCTGAACTACCAGCTGTATACCAGGACTATGTGGATTTATGTGACAAGAAGAACGCTGACCAGCTTCCTCCTCACCGTCCATATGATTGTCCAATTGAATTATTGCCTGGAGCAGAGATACCTTTTGGTAAGATCTACCCCCTGGCGGGGCCCGAGCTAAAGGCTTTAAAGGATTACATAGATGAAAATCTAGCCAAGGGCTTCATACGCCCCTCTTCATCTCCTGCAGGTGCACCCATCTTCTTTGTAAAGAAGAAAGATGGATCTCTGAGACCATGCGTAGACTATAGGGAACTCAATAAGGTTACTATTAGAAACCGTTATCCATTGCCTTTAATCCCTGAGTTATTGGAGAGAGTGCGACATGCCAAAATTTTTTCTAAACTAGATCTTCGTGGGGCCTATAACTTAGTCCGTATTAGACCTGGGGATGAATGGAAGACTGCATTCAGGTCACGCTATGGACACTTTGAATATCTAGTTATGCCTTTTGGTCTGAGTACCGCCCCAGCCACTTTCCAACACTTGGTGAATGACATCTTCAGGGATCTCCTAGATACATTCGTGGTAATTTATTTGGATGATATTCTAATTTTTTCTAACTCCACAGAGGAACATCATGGACATGTGAGAATGGTCTTGGAACGTCTAAGACAAAATCATCTTTACATCAAACTTGAAAAGTGTGAATTCCATAGGACCGAAATTCAATTTCTGGGGTATGTACTGTCTACACAAGGAATTAGTATGGATGGAAGCAAAACCCAAGCCATCAAGGATTGGCCAAGTCCTAGAAATGTGAAGGAGGTACAGCGCTTCATCGGGTTTGCCAACTTCTATAGACGTTTCATTAGAAATTTCTCTGAGGTAGTGTCACCTATCACTCAACTTACCCGGAAAGAGTCTAGGTTTTCCTGGACTCCCCAAGCCCAGGAAGCATTTTCCCGTCTAAAAGATAAATTTACCACTGCACCTATCCTAGTACATCCCAACCCCGAGCTTGCCTTCATAATAGAGGTGGATGCTTCAGACTGTGCCGTTGGAGCTATACTCTCTCAGAGAACAGGTGAGAAGAATGTCTTGCATCCCTGTGCCTTCTTTTCCCAGCAGTTGTCTTCGGCTGAGAGGAACTACGATGTGGGCAATAGAGAGTTGTTGGCCATTATTGCCGCCTTCAAAGAATGGAGACACCTTCTTCAGGGAGCTGCACAGCAAATAGTCGTCCTGACAGACCATCGTAACCTTGAGTTTATCAGGTCGGCTAAGTGCCTGACTCCTCGCCAGGCTCGCTGGAATCTTTTCTTAAACCAATTTAATTTTATCATCTCTTATAGACCAGGATCGCGCAATGGAAAGGCTGATGCACTCTCTAGGATTTACTCAGCAGAGACACGTCCAATTACTCCTCCTAAGACTATTCTTCCTGACTCTAGATTCCTAGGAGTAATTCATAATCAAGACCTACTTAAGGACATCAAGGAAGCATACCATGCGGATTCCTTTTTGGCACAACCCCCAAGGGACGTAAGTCTTGTCTTTAAGAATGGTGTGTGGATTCAGGGACAACGCCTGTATATTCCTGAAACAGTCAGATTGAGAGTATTGCAACTCATTCACGATTCCAAGATAGCTGGGCATAGAGGAATTCTAAAGACACAGGAATTTCTTTCTCGTTTCTTTTGGTGGCCCACTTGCAGGAAGGATGTTTGAATTATGTCACTTCATGTGAGGTCTGTGCAAGATGCAAAACACCTCGCTCCTCACCAACTGGTCTGTTACAGCCTCTTCCCACCCCGTCCCGCCCGTGGGGATCCATTTCTATGGACTTCATTGTGGAGTTACCAACCTCTCAGGGAAGAACACCATTCTAGTGGTGGTTGACCGTCTAACAAAGGCAGCTCATTTTATCCCTTGTGTTGGCTTACCCACTGCAAAACAGACATCAGATTTGATGGTTAAAGATGTGTTTCGCTTACATGGAGTACCGGATTAGGTTATTTCGGATCGAGGGGTGCAATTCACTTCTAGGTTTTGGCAAAATTTCTGTGCAGCATTGGACATTAAAGTAAACCTTTCTTCTGCTTTTCATCCCCAGACTAATGGACAGACCGAACGAACCAATTAAACCCTGGAGCAGTATCTCCGCTGCTTTATCTGCCACCTACAGGATGATTGGGTGGATCTACTTCCATTAGCTGAGTTCTCGTATAACAACTCTCAGACTGCCTCCACTAAACAGTCTCCTTTTTACTCTAATCTAGGTTATCATCCTAACATTCTACCACGATTTCCCATAGAAACGCCTTTACCAGCAGTGGCTGAAAGAATCACGTCTTTACAGAAGAATATGGATCTTCTAAAGGAAAATCTGGAATCGGCTCAAGAAAGGTACAAGAAAGCAGCAGATAAATTTCGTAAACCTGCACCAGCTTTCAAGGTAGGAGACTTGGTCTGGCTGTCAACCAGAAATCTTAAGTTAAGGATTCCATCGTCTAAGTTGGGACATAAGTACATTGGACCCTATAAAATCAGTAAAATTATAAGTGCCGTTGCTTGTCGTCTTCAACTGCCCAGAACTATGAGAATCCACCCTGTCTTTCATGTATCCCTACTAAAGGCTGCGACACCCAATACGTTTCCTGGACGTTCCTCTCCTTGCCCTGACCCAGTGCTAGTCGATGGTCAGGAAGAATTTGTGGTGGAAAGGATTTTAGATTCCAGGTTGTATAGAAATCAGTTACAATATCTGATTAAATGGCAGGGCTACCCAGTGGAGGACAACTCATGGGAACCGGTCAATAACGTTAATGCTCCTCGCTTGCTCCGTCAGTTTCATCAGAGGTACCCACACAAGCCTGGTCTGAGGTCATCCGGAGGTTGTCCTTAAGGGGGGAGTAATGTAAGGTTCTATGTATATATTCCTGAAACTCAGTTTGTTCGTCAGCCATTTTACTTTCTGTCTTGCTGCAGCTATCTTGCCCTCAGTCAAAATGGAGTTTCCAGCTTGCATGTTCCCGCCCTGATTCTCTCCTTTGCTTCTTAAGCAGCCACAGCTGAGCAATCAGTGCTTCAGAATCTAGCCTGCAGTGAACCTGTGACTTGACTCCTGTAAGCCTTGGACCTTGTACTCCAGCTATTCCTACTGAGGAACTCTGAAGCACTTGTGGACTCTGAACCCTGCTCTTTGAAAGACCCACGTTTGCATGGACTTACGGTAACAGAGAAGAAGATCCTGAATCTGTATTGGAGAGTGATTGCTGAGCTTGGATTACTCTGGCCTGCTGTGTCTCCTGTTTCTGTGTCTGCAAACTGTGTGACTATTTCTGCCAACTTGTATGAAGTAATACAGGACTTTTCTATATCAAACCTGTGACTCCTGTGTTTTCATCGCACCCAAGCACAAGACGCTATATGAACTGTACTACATACATTACAAAAAGAGATATATGCAAGAAAGAAAGAGAAAGAGAACAGACATTAGTGTACTGGACTTTCTCGAATTTCACTCACCACTCGGACGCTGCAATAGACGGGTACCGGCTCCGGAGGCTGACTGGCTCCTTCCGCTATCACAGATCCTTCCTTGCTGTGCCCCGTTCTTATGCTGTCCGAGTGGCTATTGCTGCGGCATGTCTGGGTTTTTTCACCAGACAGGGACCGTCTTGCATGTGCTTCCTGGCGTGAGTCTAGGTGCCCTGGCGATAGACTCTCCATTTTCAAAATGCTTTTCAGTTATACCGTCACCTGCAGACCCTGGTCTCGTGACGGTCATCTTTCTGTGAGTGCCGGCTAAATACTCTTTCGCGCACGTGCGCGCGCGTGCGCCCCCCCTTTTATTTTTACTGGTGACCGCAAGCGCCCGTCGCGTGCGCACGCCCGGCCGCCACGTCCGGCGCACGCTTTACCGGAACTTCTCCTGCTGTGACCAGGAGAAATCCGGTCTCTGGAGCGCGCTCAGCCAGACAGAACGCGCCCCTGTCATATCCGGTGCGCAACTTCCGGTGCGCAACTTCCGGCCTCATACTGCAGCACTCGCACATGGTTAGGAGGGCCCAGGAGACGGTCACAGAACGTATGACCGCTCCCTGCCCATGC
Source organism: Oophaga sylvatica (assembly GCA_033576555.1). NCBI lineage: Eukaryota > Metazoa > Chordata > Amphibia > Anura > Dendrobatidae > Oophaga > Oophaga sylvatica. The sequence goes on along the minus strand of JARQOD010000004.1, from coordinate 363,906,932 downwards.
AGCGGTTCTCACCTGACAAGCGTCCCCTGGCCCGGTACGTTCCACTGTGCCACCAATGATTAGCCGCAGGTCTCAGCCAGGTATCCGGGGGGGAGGAGAGGGGGCATATAATGTGCCTGGCACCGATGTGCTTCAGGCTGCATGGCCACTTATCAACAGGTAAACGCACTAAAAAAGTGGTCTCCGAGGATTGCCCCCACCTAACAGCCGACCCTCAGAGGGAGCCGTAGGAATACATTTGCCCTTACGGGCAGTGGCCATGCTTCGCTCAGGGGGGGCAGGGTATACCTGACCCCCGAGGTGACTTCCGGTACCTGGTGACGGATGCGATGGACCAACGCCCACCGTTAATCATCCAACCCAGGCCTAGGCATCCTCTTCCATCCGAGAGTCTTCCATCTTGAGGGTCTCTGTTGTGAATGGACTTGAAATGAGTTCTGAGCAGAGGCTCCCTCTGGTGGTTACAAGCGGTACTGGACTGTCCAGTGAAGATTGTGAGGATTGGGAATCAGGTGTTACTGACTGGTCTTATATAAGGGAGTCGCCTTCCCATCAGGGTTGCCGGTGATCAATTGTTCTGGTCTCAATCCTTGATTCCTGTTTCCTTTGTAGCCTGCTGTGTCGTGTCTGCATCTCCTGCTAACAGATAAGACATTTTCTTCTTTTTGTTTTTGTGCTTAATTTTTGCATTTTGTCCTGCACTTCTGTGGGGGCCTTCAGGGTCCCCTCCGGGGGCTTTTGCCCTCTCAGTTTAGTTCAGCCACTGATGTTTGTACATTTGCTTTTTCCAGTTTTTTCAGTGGCTGCTGTTTTGATTTTGTTACACCAGAGAACTAATTTAGGTGGTAGAGGTCGTGTGATCTCAGGTGTTTTTGAAATTAGTAGAGTTGGTGCTTTTCAGGGTTTTTTTGGGATTGCAGTAAGTGCCCTTCCTGTCCTTTTCTATTTAGGTAGTTTGGGCCCCAACGTTTGCTCATTCTATTTTCTGTCTGTGTCAGTATTTCTTCTTGTCTAACCGCCATTACATGTTTGGGGGCTTTCTATGTTCTTTGGGGATCTGCTCCGGGGCAGATAGCTTTCCTCTTTCTATCTTTAGGTGTAGTTAGTTTCTCAGGCTGTGACGAGGCGTCTAGGACCAACGTAGGAACGCTCCACGGCTGCCTCTAGTTGTGGTGGTTAGTCAGGGTACTGCAATCTCATAGATTCCAACTGCTCTGGTGTATTGCCTTTTTTACCTGCACTCCTCAGCTACCGAAACATAACAGTATCACCGGCCTAAAAATTGAAAATTGTATGGTACTCACAGAAGGGAAAAATATTGTGAAAGAAAAAAGGTTGTCAGAGTTGTCAGAGATATTTTTCTGTTTGTTGCATTTTTTTTTTCCCTCTGTATCTCTGGGTGCTGTGGAGGATTTTTTTCTCTCAATGGAGTTTGCACAGTTGTCTGGCCGTGTGGATCAGCTTGCCACTGAGGTTCGGAGTATTGCTACCTATCTTGCTAGGTTGCCTGTTGTGGAACCTAGGATTCCCATCCCAGAATTGTTTTTAGGGGATCGAGCCAAGTTTCTGAATTTCAAAAATAATTGTAAATTGTTTTTTGCCTTAAAATCTAAGTCCTCAGGGAACGCAGCGCAGCAGGTTCAAATTGTCATCTCTCTCCTGCGCGGCGATCCTCAGGATTGGGCTTTTTCCCTGACACCTGGGGATCCTGTTTTGAGTGATGTTGATGCATTTTTTCAGGCCTTGGGGTTATTGTACGATGAGCCTAATGTTACTGATCAAGCTGAAAAAGCCTTGTTGGCATTAAATCAGGGGCTTGTTGAAGCTGAGTTATACTGTCAGAGATTCCGTAGGTGGGCAGTCCTGACCAAATGGAATGACGACGCTTTGGCAGCCCTTTTTCGGAAGGGTCTGTCAGATAATGTAAAGGATGTTATGGTGGGATTCCCTGTCCCCTCTGGTCTCAATGATTCTATGTCATTAGCGATTCAAATTGACAGACGTTTGCGTGAGCGGAGAAGTATGGTTGGAATAGTGTTGCCTTGTGAACCTGCTTCTGAATCCATGCAGTGTGATAGAGTGGTTTCTGGAGCACAGCGTCATGAGTTTCGAAAGCGCAATGGGTTATGTTTCTACTGTGGTGATGCCTCTCATGCTATTTCAGTCTGCCCTAAGCGGGGAAGACGTTTTGCACGCTCAGTTGTCTTGGGTAGTGTTCAGACTAAGTTTTTATTAACTGTTACTCTGATATGCTCTCTGTCCTCATTTTCTGCTCAGGCTTTCGTTGATTCGGGAGCAGCTATTAACCTGATGGATTTTGATTTTGCTAAACGTTGTGGGTTTCCCTTGATACCCCTACAGAAGTCTATTCCCCTACTGGGGATCGATTCTACCCCTTTGGCTGAGAATAAACCTCAGTTCTCTACTCAGGTGATAATGAGGGTTGAACCTGATCATCAGGAGAGCTGCAAATTTTTGGTTCTGTATAATCCGCATGACATTATCGTACTGGGTTTCCCTTGGTTACAGTCTCATAATCCTGTTTTGGATTGGAAATCTGTGTCTGTAACCAGTTGGGGCTGCCAATGTGTTAATACCAACACTCCTGTTTTTTCTGCCTCCCCCAGGCTCAGGATGTTCCTGACTTTTTGATTGATTTTTCTGATGTGTTTAGCGAAAGTAAATCTGCATCCTTGCCTCCCCATAGGAGCTATGACTGCGCTATTGAATTAGTGCCTGGTAGTAAATTCCCTAAAGGTCGCCTTTTTAACTTGTCTGTACCTGAACATGACGCTATGCGGTCTTATATCAAGGAGTCATTGGAGAAGGGTCATATCAGACCATCCTCTTCACCCTTAGGTGCCGGTTTTTTCTTTGTGGCCAAAAAGGATGGTTCATTAAGGCCGTGTATTGATTATCGTCTTTTGAACAATATTACTGTGAAATATCAATATCCGTTACCCTTGATTTCTGACCTGTTTTCCAGGGTGAAAAACGCTACTTGGTTTACCAAGCTTGACCTCAGGGGGCATATAACCTTATTCGCATTAAGCACGGGGATGAATGGAAGACGGCATTTAATACCCCTGAGGGCATTTTGAGTACCTTGTGATGCCCTTTGGGCTCACTAATGCTCCTTCTGTCTTCCAGTACTTCATGAATGACATTTTCAGGGATTTTGTGGATAAATTTCTGATTGTTTATTTGGATGATATCTTGATTTTTTCCAATGACTGGGACTCTCATGTGAAACATGTTTGAACTGTATTCCAGATTTTGAGAGAGAATGCTCTGTATGTGAAGGGATCAAAGTGTCTTTTTGGCGTACAGAGGATCTCATTTTTGGGATTCATTTTGTCCCCATCTGTTATTGAAATGGACCCGGTCAAGGTTCAGGCCATCTGTGATTGGGTCCAACCTACTTCATTAAAGGCTCTTCAAAGATTTTTGGGTTTTGCCAATTTTTATCGTAAATTTATTGGTAATTTCTCGGTTATTGTTAAACCATTAACTGATTTGACCAAAAAGGGTTCTGATGTGGTGAATTGGCCTCCTGAGGCAGTCTCTGCATTTCAGGAACTTAAGCAGAGATTCACTTCTGCTCCTGTTCTACGGCAGCCTGATGTTTCTCTGCCATTTCAGGTGGAGGTTGATGCCTCTGAAATTGGGGCAGGTGCCGTTTTGTCCCAAAGAGATCCAGAGACCTCTAAAAGTAACCCTTGTGCCTTTTTCTCTCGAAAATTTTCTCCTACTGAACGTAATTATGACGTGGGTAATCGGGAGTTATTGGCCATGAAGTGGGCTTTTGAAGAGTGGAGACATTGGCTGGAGGGAGCCAAACATCAGGTGGTGGTCCTAACGGACCATAAGAATCTGGTTTATCTGGAATCTGCCAAGCGACTTTATCCTAGACAGGCCAGGTGGGCCTTGTTTTTCACACGTTTTAATTTTGTGGTTTCCTTTCTTCCTGGCACTAAGAATGTTAAGGCGGATGCCCTCTCGAGGAGTTTCCTTGCGGACTCTCCTGAGTTATCTGATCCTTCTGTTATTTTGAAAGAAGGTGTAGTTCTTTCCGCCATCTCGCCCAATTTGAGACTGGCTCTGGAGGGGTGTCAGGAGGATAGGCCCGAGCGCTGCCCTGTTGGGAAATTGTTTGTCCCGGACCAGTGGAAAAAGAGTGTGATGTCTGAGATTCATTGTTCCGCGTTGGCCGGTCATCCCGGAATTTTTGGTACCAGAGCCTTGGTTAGTCGGTCCTTTTGGTGGCCTACCTTGTCTCGTGATGTCAAGGAATTTGTGCAGTCCTGCGGGACTTGCTCTCGCTCCAAGCCTTGCTCTCGCTCTAGTGGTTTGTTGATGCCATTGCCTGTGCCCAAGAGACCATGGACCCATATCTCTATGGATTTCATTTCCGACCTCCCTGTTTCTCAGAGAATGACCGTCATCTGGTTGATTTGTGATAGGTTTTCCAAGATGATACATCTTGTGCCATTACCTAAGTTGCCTTCCTCCTCTGAATTGGTGCCTTTGTTCCTTCAGCACGTGGTTCGTTTACACGGCATTCCTGAGAACATTGTGTCTGACAGAGGAGTCCAGTTTGTTTCCAGATTTTGGAGGACCTTTTGTTCTAAACTTGGTGTTCAATTGTCTTTCTCCTCGGCATTTCATCCTCAGACCAATGGTCAAACTGAGAGAACAAACCAGACATTGGAGACTTATTTAAGATGCTTTGTGTCTGCTGATCAGGATGACTGGGTCTCTTTTTTGCCTTTGGCTGAGTTTGCTCTTAATAATAGGGCTAGCTCTGCCAATTTGATGTCTCCATTTTTCTGTAATTCTGGGTTTCACCCTCGATTTTCTTCAGGACAGACGGAGGCTTCTGTCTGTCCAGGTTGACTCTGTTGTAGAGCGTATGCAACAGATTTGGGACCAGGTAGTGGAGAGGTTGTCCTCTCAGGAGAGGGCCCAGCGGTTTGCTAACCGGCATAGGACTGATGGTCCTCGGTTTAAAGTGGGGGACTTGGTCTGGTTGTCCTCAAAAAATATTCCTATGAGAGTGGCATCTCCTAAATTTAAGCCTAGGTTCATTGGACCTTATAAGTGTCACGCGGTCTTATGATATGTGTACGATGTCAGTAAACTATTCTTAAAAGAACAACACTCTATACAACATATAGATTAGCAACATCAGCATGTAAATATAGAATAGATTTACCTGACACGATATCCGTTGAACTCAGGGTTAATCTTGAGGACTAGATACACTGTCACAGGAAAGAGGAGGACCGGGGGTCTAACCTGACCCTAAACTGGGTCCTAACTAATCCCTCACCTTGGAGGTACTGATAATGGTTCAGAGGTCCAAGTCTCCAGCCTAACCCTGTCTCCTATCAGTCCCTGAACCCTGTAATCAGTCCTAAGAAGGATTCTGATTACCACCAAAGGGATATGGGCTGATCTCTGCTAAATACACAGATTAGACATATAAGACAGACTGGAGAAAACACAGACTTGCATACACACTCAAACACAGAAGGAACATAAATGATCTGGGAAATTAAACTCTAAGCAAAGTGAGCTTAAAACAACTAAGGAGCTCTTTAACTTAAGTCTATACAGATACAATCCTATCTGTGGTCTGCATGAAGAATTTCACTGGCAACTCCCAACACAGACAACCAGAGATTTAAAGGAAACCAATCAACAAATAATTAATTGCAGCCGGGAGAAACTGCACCCAGTCCCAGAACTGAGCACAGACAGAATTAACTCCCTAACTGCCAAACACAAAGAAACAGCAACTCAGCTGTGAGAAGTCAGAATGTGCAACCGCGACGATCTTCGTGGCGATGCACACATGACAGTACCCCCCCTTCTACGAGGGGCCTCCGGACCCTCAGGGCCAGGTTTGCCCGGGTGAGTTCTGTGGAAGGTCCGCACCAAACGATCTGCGTTAATGTCAGACGCAGGAACCCACGTCCTCTCCTCTGGACCATACCCCTTCCAATGCACCAAGTACTGAAGGGACCAGCGATTCAGACGTGAGTCAATGATCTTTGACACTTGAAACTCCAAGTTACCATTGACCACCACTGGAGGAGGAGGTAGAGGTGATGGTATGACTGGTGCCACGTACCTCTTAAGTAATGACTTGTGGAACACATTATGAATTTTAAACGTAGGAGGGAGGTCCAGACGAAATGCCACAGGATTAATTATGGAACTGATCCTGTACGGCCCGATGAATCTGGGGCCCAGCTTCCAGGAGGGAACTTTAAGTTTTATATTCCTGGTAGACAACCATACCAGATCGTTCACATTAAGATCTGGACCAGAAACTCTCCTCCTATCAGCCATACGTTTATAACGGTTCCCCATAGCACTCAGATTATTCAATACACCTCTCCACACTGAAGCAAGTGACGACGAGAAACGCTCCTCCTCAGGAACCCCAGAAGGGCCCCCCAATTGAATGTACAAAACTGGGGATGAAAACCATATGCCCCAAAAAACGGGGACTTACCAGTGGACTCGCTCCGCCTGTTGTTAAGAGCGAACTCTGCCAGAGGCAAGAAAGAAGACCAGTCCTCCTGGTTCTCTGAGACAAAACACCGAAGATAAGTCTCTAGGCTTTGATTCAGACGCTCTGTCTGACCATTGGTCTGCGGATGAAAAGCCGAGGAAAATGACAATTGCATCCCCCGGCGTAAACAAAATGCCCTCCAAAACTTGGACACAAACTGAGACCCCCTATCTGACACCACATCAGAAGGCAACCCATGAAGTCTCACAATCTCCCCAATGAACACCTGCGCCAGAGTTTTAGCATTAGGGAGGGCAGGAAGAGCAATGAAATGTGCCATCTTACTGAACCTGTCAACAACCACCAGTATGACAGTCTTCCCTGACGACTGAGGAAGGTCTGTGATGAAGTCCATAGACAAATGAGTCCATGGACGCTCCGGAAGTTTCAAGGGTAAGAGGGTCCCAGACGGACGGGTATGAGGGGTCTTAGAGCGAGCACAAACCCCACAGGACGCGACAAAAGTTAAAACATCTTTATTAACGTTAGGCCACCAAAACCGGCGAGAAAGGAGATCTAAAGTAGCCTTACTCCCTGGATGTCCTGCTAAAGCAGAATTATGATGTGCCTCAATAACCTTTTGTCTCAACTGATTTGGGACAAACAGTCTCCCTGGAGGTCCTGCAGGGGCGTCCCCCTGAGCCTCTAACACCTCCTCCTCAAGCTCAGAACATACAGCCGACACTACCACCCCCTCCTGAAGGATAGGAATCGGGTCATCCATTTTCCCGGCCCCTGGGAAACTGCGAGACAAGGCATCCGCCTTAACATTCTTAGATCCAGGGCGATAAGTGACAACAAAATTAAACCTGGTAAAAAACAACGACCATCGAGCTTGTCTGGAATTCAGACGCTTAGCAGATTCCAAATACAGCAGGTTCTTGTGATCAGTAATGACGGTGACCGGGTGGACTGCCCCCTCCAAAAAGTGACGCCATTCTTCAAAAGCCAACTTAATGGCCAAAAGTTTCCTATTGCCGATATCATAATTCCTTTCGGCGGACGACAATTTTTTAGAAAAGAAAGCGCACGGATGCCATTTACCAGGGGACGGACCCTGGGACAATATTGCACCCACCCCTACGTCAGACGCGTCCACCTCCACAACGAACGGCTGTGATGCATCTGGTTGGATGAGAACGGGTGCCGAAGCAAAACATTTTTTCAAAGAGGAAAAAGCTTGGCAAGCTTTGTCCGACCATTTAGAAAAATCCGTCCCTTTTCTTGTCATGTCAGTGAGAGGTTTGACAACAGATGAGAAATTACAAATAAATTTCCGGTAGTAGTTAGCAAACCCCAGAAAACGCTGCAGAGCCTTAAGATCCTCTGGCTGATCCCATTCAAGCACTGCTCTCACCTTTTCAGGGTCCATACGGAAACCGGAGGCTGACACCAAGAAACCCAAAAACTGAAGTTCCTGTACGGCGAATACACACTTTTCCAGTTTGGCGTATAGTTTATTGTCTCGCAAGATCTGCAACACCTGTCTCACATGCTCCTGGTGAGACACAAGATCTGGTGAGTAAATTAAAATGTCATCCAAATATACGACCACAAACAGCCCCACCAGATGACGAAAAATGTCATTAACAAAATGTTGGAATACTGCTGGTGCAGTAGTCAGACCAAAAGGCATGACAAGGTTCTCATAATGTCCCTCCGGCGTGTTAAACGCCGTTTTCCACTCATCCCCCTCTTTTATCCTAATCAGATTATACGCCCCCCTGAGATCCAATTTAGAGAACCATTTGGCGCCAACAATTTGATTGAAGAGATCAGGAATCAGAGGGAGTGGATACGGATCTCGAACAGTAATCCGATTAAGTTCGCCAAAAAATCCAAGCAAGGGCGTAGGCCTCCATCTTTTTTCTTCACAAAGAAGAACCCCGCGGCCACTGGGGAAGATGAAGGTCTAATATGCCCTTTGGCCAGACTTTCCGAAATATAATCTTTCATAGCCTGCCTCTCAGGACCAGAAAGGTTATATAACCTAGCTTTAGGTAACTTAGCATCAGGAAGTAAATTAATAGAGCAGTCATACACGCGATGAGGAGGCAACTCCTGACACCCCTCCTCAGAGAACACATCCCCAAAGTCCTCCAAAAAAGGAGGCAAAGTACTAGGCACGACCGCACTGATGACTGTGTTCATGCAGTTACTTTTGCAAAACTCCCCCCATTGGCTTATATCTCTGGACTGCCAATTAATCACAGGGTTATGTTTAACCAACCAAGGAAGTCCCAACACAATAGGAGTAGGTAGACCCTCCAACACATAACAAGATAATAGTTCCCTATGTATTGCCCCTACCCGAAGGTCAATGTTATGAACCTCATGAACAAAGCTACCTTGGCCGAGAGGCCTGGCGTCAATGGAGAATATAGGGATCGGTTTGACCAATACACTCAGATGCATACCTTGAGCCTGAGCAAACTGAGCGTCAACCAGATTAGCCCCGGACCAACTATCAAGAAGAACAGAAAATCTCTCCACTCTCGTACCAACCACCACCTCCACTGGTACAAGGAACTGAGAAGAACTAGCGGACGAAATACATACTCCCAGGTTGTCGTCCACCACACAACCTGGGATTAACAGTTTTCCGGCGACTTTTTGCTCAAAAAGGCACGGGATGGACATCCCCCAACAAAATGTCCCTCTTTCCCGCAGAAGAAACACCTTCTAGTCCTGCGGCGTACCGCCAATCCCCTCCTACGAAATGATGTCCCTCCCAACTGCATAGGCTCCTCCGAACAGACAAGGGGAACCTCAACATAAGGGACTTTAGTAGTAGGTGGAGTCATAACAGGGGGCGGAGTTACCTCGCACCTCTCCCGGAGCCGTCTATCAGTACGGATAACTAGGGCCATAGCAGCCTCCAGTGATGGAGGAGAATCATACTGAGCCAAAACGTCCTTTAATTTGTCAGAAAGCCCATGACAAAACTGGCTCCTAAGAGCTGGGTCATTCCACTGAGTATCTGTGGCCCATCTACGGAACTCAGAAGCAAATTCCTCCGCCGGACGATCTCCCTGCTGTATCTTACGTAATTTTGTCTCAGCAAGAGAGACCCGATCTGGGTCATCATATACCAAACCCAGGGCAGTAAAAAATCGATCTACTGACTGTAGAGCCGGGGATCCCGGAGGAAGGGAGAAGGCCCAGGATTGAGGGTCCCCTTGTAGGAGCGAGATAACAATTCCCACTCTCTGCTCTTCACTCCCTGATGATCGAGGCCGAAGCCGAAAATACAATTTACATGCTTCCCTGAAGGTAAAAAATTTGTCTCGCCCACCAGTGAACCTGTCCGGGAGAGCTACTTTAGGTTCAAATCTGGTTTGCTCCGAGGGAGACAAAACTTTGGACTTAATGTCCGTCAGCTCCATGGATAATCCCTGCAACTGCAGAGCCAGCTGGGCTACTGGATCCATGGCAACTGGGAATAATTTTATGGGCCAGTGAAAATGTCACGCGGTCTTATGATATGTGTACGATGTCAGTAAACTATTCTTAAAAGAACAACACTCTATACAACATATAGATTAGCAACATCAGCATGTAAATATAGAATAGATTTACCTGACACGATATCCGTTGAACTCAGGGTTAATCTTGAGGACTAGATACACTGTCACAGGAAAGAGGAGGACCGGGGGTCTAACCTGACCCTAAACTGGGGTCCTAACTAATCCCTCACCTTGGAGGTACTGATAATGGTTCAGAGGTCCAAGTCTCCAGCCTAACCCTGTCTCCTATCAGTCCCTGAACCCTGTAATCAGTCCTAAGAAGGATTCTGATTACCACCAAAGGGATATGGGCTGATCTCTGCTAAATACACAGATTAGACATATAAGACAGACTGGAGAAAACACAGACTTGCATACACACTCAAACACAGAAGGAACATAAATGATCTGGGAAATTAAACTCTAAGCAAAGTGAGCTTAAAACAACTAAGGAGCTCTTTAACTTAAGTCTATACAGATACAATCCTATCTGTGGTCTGCATGAAGAATTTCACTGGCAACTCCCAACACAGACAACCAGAGATTTAAAGGAAACCAATCAACAAATAATTAATTGCAGCCGGGAGAAACTGCACCCAGTCCCAGAACTGAGCACAGACAGAATTAACTCCCTAACTGCCAAACACAAAGAAACAGCAACTCAGCTGTGAGAAGTCAGAATGTGCAACCGCGACGATCTTCGTGGCGATGCACACATGACAATAAGATCATGGAGATTCTTAATCCTGTTTCTTTTCGTTTGCTTCTTCCAGGGACATTTAAGATCCATAACGTGTTCCACAAGTCCTTGTTGAAGAGGTTTGTTGAGCCAGTGGTTCCTGCTGCTGTGCCTCCTGACCCTGTTCTGGTTGAGGGCAATATGGAGTTTGTGGTTGAGAAAATATTGAATTCTCGTTTTTCTAGACGGAAACTCCAGTATTTGGTTAAGTGGAGAGGTTATGGTCAGGAAGACAATTCTTGGGTGTTTGCTTCGGACATCCATGCTAGGAGACTCATCCGTGCGTATCATAGAACTCATCCTGACCGACCTGGTTGCTCAAGTGAGGGTTCGGTGACCCCTCCTCAAGGGGGGGTACTGTTGTGAATGGACTTGAAATGAGTTCTGAGCAGAGGCTCCCTCTGGTGGTTACAAGCGGTACTGGACTGTCCAGTGAAGATTGTGAGGATTGGGAATCAGGTGTTACTGACTGGTCTTATATAAGGGAGTCGCCTTCCCATCAGGGTTGCCGGTGATCAATTGTTCTGGTCTCAATCCTTGATTCCTGTTTCCTTTGTAGCCTGCTGTGTCGTGTCTGCATCTCCTGCTAACAGATAAGACATTTTCTTCTTTTTGTTTTTGTGCTTGATTTTTGCATTTTGTCCTGCACTTCTGTGGGGGCCTTCAGGGTCCCCTCCGGGGGCTTTTGCCCTCTCAGTTTAGTTCAGCCACTGATGTTTGTACATTTGCTTTTTCCAGTTTTTTCAGTGGCTGCTGTTTTGATTTTGTTACACCAGAGAACTAATTTAGGTGTTTGTAAGGTTCTTTGTCTCTGTTGACATGTTCCTTGAAACTCAGTTTTCCGTCGGCCATTTTGCTTTCTGTCTTTCTGCAGCTCTTGCCCTCAGTTAATATGGAGTTTCCAGTTTTCATGTTCCCGCCCTGATTCTTCCCTCTTGCTTCTTAAGCAGCCTCAGCTGAACAATCAGTGCTCCTGAATCAAGCCTCAGTCAGTCTGTGACCTGACTCCTGGAAGCCTTGGACTTGTACTCCAGCTATTCCCTACTGAGGAACCTTGGAACACTTTTGGACTCCGGAAACCTGCTGTTTGGTGAATCCATGTTTGCAGAGGAATTACGGTACAGAGAAGAGATCCTGAACCTGCTTTGGAGATTTACTGTAGTGCTTGAAGTTACTCTGGCCTGCTGTGTCTCCTGTCGCTGTTCCTGCAAACTGTGTGAACTTTTCAGCATGCTTGTATGAAGTAATACAAGTCATTTCATTTCAACCTGTGTCTCCTGTGTTTTCCTCGCACCCAAGCACAAGACGCTATAGGAACTGTACACTATACATGACAAGATTCAGGAGCCAATGTTTAGTGTCTGCTGGGTCTGTGAAAGCCGTGTCTGCTGTGACTGTGGATATCAGATGTCCGTTTAATACCTTATGTGATGACAGTGGTTGTGACTTCTCACAACCATTCCAGGTGAGCGCATTCCCTTAAAATTTTACTCTGGAGTGTTACCACAGGTAAACACTATTGTTTTTTGTTTTTTTTTCCTCTTCACCTTCCAGCACCTCTGCCTTAAAAGATCTGGAAGATGGAGGCCCGCATAAAGGAACTTTGCGGAGTGACTGATACAATCCTTTCAGATGTACAGACTTTAAAAACCCGTTTTGCAAGCCTACAGGACCTCACTAATCATAATTTGCAAGTGTTTGGACAGACTACCCAGGAATTGCGAGCCAGGATTGAGGCTCTAGAGGAACGAGCCCAGGCTCCTGCCATAACCCCAAGTTCTGGGATCCCCAAATTACCTCCTTTTCGTTTTGGCGGTGAACGTGAGAAATTCAGGGGATTTATTAATCAATGCAATTTATTTTTCTCTGCACATGCTTCACAATTTCCCACTGAACGATCCAAAGTGCTTACTATAATCATGTTGCTTACCAATAAGGCTTTGATGTGGGCAAACCCTCTGATTGAGACTGAGGATGATTGTTTGAATCACCTTGATGCTTTTATTTCAGCCATGGGGCAGGTGTTTGATGACCCCAATCGAGGTGCAACAGCTGAAGCAGCCATGTTAACTTTGCGCCAAGGTAAGCGTTCAGTAGCCGAATATGCCTTGGATTTCAGGAGATGGGCTCTTGATACCACTTGGGACACTTCCGCCAAAAAATCTATTTTTCGGAAAGGGTTGTCTCCACTGATTAAGGATGAACTTGCTCGTGCCGACCCTCCCACTGCGTTAGGTGACTTTATCAACTATTGTATCCGTATTGATGCTCGTCTGACTGAACGCAGACAAGAGAGATGGTTCGAAAATAATCGCACTAACCTTTTACTACCTCCCTCCTCAGCTAAGGAACCTTTGAGTAGGATCACAAGGGAACCAGAACCTGAACCCATGCAGGTGGACTCTTTGCAAAGACGGTTAGTGATGCACGCAAAGAACATCGTATAAAGGAAAATCTATGTTTCTACTGTGGTAAGTCAGGGCACTTCATTATAAACTGCCCCAGCCATTCTCGTAAGACTACTGCAGCAGTCATTCACTGTGAGTGTTGCGAGAGGAGCTCTGTCATGTCCGAGCCTCAGGCTCCAGAGAGATCTGCTGCAAGAGATCTTGATTTCTCTGACTTAAACTCTGTTAGTTCTGGGGACGATGACGGTATAAAAGCTGCAATTTTTCAAGTTTCCTCAGCGGTGTCCCAGCTGAGTTGTAAAAGAAACAATTCTCATTGCTTCCTTTCCATCAAACTCTGGGTTGACTCAGTCTGGGTGTCTAGCTCTGCTATGATCGACTCAGGAGCAAGTGGAAATTTTATGGATATCTCCTTTGCTCTGAAACAGGGGATACGTTCAGTGAAGAAGGCTACTCCAGTACAGATGGAGACTGTGGATGGCTCTCTACTGACTTCTGGACCAGTGGATCAAGAAACAGAGCCTTTGAGGGTCCTTATGGGTAAAGATCATCAGGAGAAAATGTCTTTTTTGCTTATCTCTTCTCCCCACTTTCCCATCATTCTAGGGCTACCATGGCTGCAGGCGCAGAATCCTACGATTAACTGGGAGACCAAGGAATTACACTTTCCAGAGAAACAGATGAGTCAAGGAGTTTCAGCTTGCTCTGTTCCTAAAGGAACCATGTCAGTCCCTGAACTACCAGCTGTATACCAGGACTATGTGGATTTATGTGACAAGAAGAACGCTGATCAGCTTCCTCCTCACCGTCCATATGATTGTCCAATTGAATTATTGCCCGGAGCCGAGATACCTTTTGGTAAGATCTACCCCCTAGCGGGGCCCGAGCTAAAAGCTTTGAAGGATTATATAGACGAAAATTTAGCCAAGGGCTTCATACGCCCCTCTTCATCTCCCGCAGGTGCACCCATCTTCTTTGTGAAGAAGAAAGATGGATCTCTGAGACCCTGCATAGACTATAGGGAACTCAATAAGGTTACTATTAGAAACCGTTATCCATTGCCTTTAATCCCTGAGTTGTTGGAGAGAGTGCGGCATGCCAAAATTTTCTCTAAACTGGATCTCCGTGGGGCCTATAACTTGGTCCGTATTAGACCTGGGGATGAATGGAAGACTGCTTTCAGGTCACGCTATGGACACTTTGAATATCTAGTTATGCCTTTTGGTCTGAGTACCGCCCCAGCCACTTTCCAACACTTCGTGAATGATATCTTCAGGGATCTCCTAGATACATTTGTGGTGATTTATCTGGATGATATTCTAATTTTTTCTAACTCCACAGAGGAACATCATGGACATGTGAGAATGGTCTTAGAACGCCTAAGACAAAACCATCTCTACATCAAACTTGAAAAATGTGAATTCCATAGGACCGAAATTCAATTTCTGGGGTATGTACTATCTACGCAAGGGATTAGTATGGATGGAAGCAAGACCCAAGCCATCAAGGATTGGCCAATTCCTAGAAATGTGAAGGAGGTGCAGCGTTTCATCGGGTTTGCCAACTTCTATAGACGTTTCATTAAGAATTTTTCTGAGGTAGTGTCACCTATCACCCAACTTACCCGGAAACAGTCTAGGTTCTCCTGGACCCCGCAAGCTCAGGAAGCATTTTCCTGTTTAAAGGATAAATTTACCACCGCACCTATCTTAGTACATCCCAACCCCGAGCTTGCCTTCATAATAGAGGTGGATGCTTCAGACTGTGCCGTTGGAGCTATACTCTCTCAGAGAACAGGTGAGAAGAATGTCTTGCATCCCTGTGCCTTCTTTTCCCAGCAGTTGTCTTCGGCTGAGAGGAACTACGATGTGGGCAATAGAGAATTGTTGGCCATTATTGCCGCCTTCAAGGAATGGAGACACCTTCTTCAGGGAGCTGCACAGCAAATAGTCGTCCTGACAGACCATCGTAACCTTGAATTTATCAGGTCGGCTAAGTGCCTGACTCCTCGCCAGGCTCGCTGGAATCTTTTCCTAAACCAATTTAATTTTGTCATTTCTTATAGACCAGGATCGCGCAATGGAAAGGCTGATGCACTCTCTAGGATTCATTCAGCAGAGACACGTCCACTTACTCCTCCTAAGACTATTCTTCCTGACTCTAGATTCCTGGGAGTGATTCATAATCAAGACCTACTTAAGGACATCAAGGAAGCATACCATGCGGATTCTTTGTTGGCTCAACCCCCAAGGGACGTAAGTTTTGTCTTTAAGAATGGTGTGTGGATTCAGGGACAACGTCTGTATATACCTGAAACAGTCAGATTGAGAGTATTGCAACTCATCCACGATTCCAAGATAGCCGGGCATAGGGGAATTCTAAAGACACAAGAATTTCTTTCTCGTTTCTTTTGGTGGCCCACTTACAGGAAAGATGTCTTAAACTATGTCACTTCATGTGAAGTCTGTGCAAGATGCAAAACACCTCGCTCCTCACCAACTGGTCTGTTGCAACCTCTTCCCACCCCGTCCCGCCCGTGGGGATCCATTTCTATGGACTTCATTGTGGAGTTACCAACCTCTCAAGGGAAGAACACCATTCTAGTGGTGGTTGACCGTCTAACAAAGGCAGCTCATTTTATCCCTTGTGTCGGCTTACCCACTGCAAAACAGACATCAGACTTGATGATTAAGAATGTGTTTCGCTTACATGGAGTACCGGATGAGGTCATTTCGGATCGAGGGGTGCAATTCACTTCAAGGTTTTGGCAAAATTTCTGTGCAGCATTGGACATTAAAGTAAACCTTTCTTCTGCTTTTCATCCCCAGACTAATGGACAGACAGAACGAACCAATCAGACCCTGGAGCAGTATCTCCGCTGTTTTATCTGCCACCTACAGGATGATTGGGTGGATCTACTTCCACTTGGCTGAGTTCTCTTATAACAACTCTCAGAGCGCCTCCACTAAGCAGTCTCCTTTTTACTCCAATCTAGGTTATCATCCTAACATTCTTCCTCGATTTCCCATAGACACGCCCTTGCCGGCAGTGGCTGAAAGAATCACTTCTTTACAAAAGAATATGGATCTTCTAAAGGAAAATCTAGAATTGGCTCAGGAAAGGTACAAGAAAGCAGCAGATAAATTTCGTAAACCTGCACCAGCTTTCAAGGTAGGAGATTTGGTCTGGCTGTCAACCAGAAATCTTAAATTAAAGATTCCATCGTCTAAATTGGGACATAAGTACATTGGACCTTATAAGATCAATAAGATTATAAGTGCTGTTGCTTGTCGTCTTCAACTGCCCAGAACTATGAGAATCCACCCTGTCTTTCATGTATCCCTACTAAAGGCTGCAACACCCAATACGTTTCCTGGACGTTCTTCTCCTTGCCCTGACCCAGTGCTGGTCGATGGTCAGGAAGAATTTATGGTGGAAAGGATTCTAGATTCCAGGTTGTACAGAAATCAGTTGCAATATTTGATTAAATGGCAGGGCTACCCAGTGGAGGACAACTCATGGGAACCAGTCAATAATGTAAATGCTCCTCGCCTGCTCCGCCAGTTTCATCAGAGGTACCCTGACAAGCCTGGTCTGAGGTCATCCGGAGGTTGTCCCTAAGGGGGGAGTAATGTAAGGTTCTTTGTCTCTGTTGACATGTTCCTTGAAACTCAGTTTTCCGTCGGCCATTTTGCTTTCTGTCTTTCTGCAGCTCTTGCCCTCAGTTAATATGGAGTTTCCAGTTTTCATGTTCCCGCCCTGATTCTTCCCTCTTGCTTCTTAAGCAGCCTCAGCTGAACAATCAGTGCTCCTGAATCAAGCCTCAGTCAGTCTGTGACCTGACTCCTGGAAGCCTTGGACTTGTACTCCAGCTATTCCCTACTGAGGAACCTTGGAACACTTTTGGACTCCGGAAACCTGCTGTTTGGTGAATCCATGTTTGCAGAGGAATTACGGTACAGAGAAGAGATCCTGAACCTGCTTTGGAGATTTACTGTAGTGCTTGAAGTTACTCTGGCCTGCTGTGTCTCCTGTCGCTGTTCC
>JARQOD010000004.1:363817884-363889552 GCA_033576555.1 Oophaga sylvatica | reverse complement strand
ATTCCATTGTCTAAATTGGGACATAAGTACATTGGACCTTATAAGATCAATAAGATTATAAGTGCTGTTGCTTGTCGTCTTCAACTGCCCAGAACTATGAGAATCCACCCTGTCTTTCATGTATCCCTACTAAAGGCTGCAACACCTAATACGTTTCCTGGACGTTCTTCTCCTTGCCCTGACCCAGTGCTGGTCGATGGTCAGGAAGAATTTATGGTGGAGAGGATTCTGGATTCCAGGTTGTACAGAAGTCAGTTGCAGTATTTGATTAAATGGCAGGGCTACCCAGTGGAGGACAACTCATGGGAACCAGTCAATAATGTAAATGCTCCTCGCCTGCTCCGCCAGTTTCATCAGAGGTACCCTGACAAGCCTGGTCTGAGGTCATCCGGAGGTTGTCCCTAAGGGGGGAGTAATGTAAGGTTCTTTGTCTCTGTTGACATGTTCCTTGAAACTCAGTTTTCCGTCGGCCATTTTGCTTTCTGTCTTTCTGCAGCTCTTGCCCTCAGTTAATATGGAGTTTCCAGTTTTCATGTTCCCGCCCTGATTCTTCCCTCTTGCTTCTTAAGCAGCCTCAGCTGAACAATCAGTGCTCCTGAATCAAGCCTCAGTCCGTCTGTGACCTGACTCCTGGAAGCCTTGGACTTGTACTCCAGCTATTCCCTACTGAGGAACCTTGGAACACTTTTGGACTCTGGAAACCTGCTGTTTGGTGAATCCATGTTTGCAGAGGAATTACGGTACAGAGAAGAGATCCTGAACCTCCTTTGGAGATTTATTGTAGTGCTTGAAGTTACTCTGGCCTGCTGTGTCTCCTGTCGCTGTTCCTGCAAACTGTGTGAACTTTTCAGCATGCTTGTATGAAGTAATACAAGTCATTTCATTTCAACCTATGTCTCCTGTGTTTTCCTCGCACCCAAGCACAAGACGCTATAGGAACTGTACACTATACATGACAGTACCTTTGGCTCCACTAAATCAGCTCCAGAACAACTACTCACGTGTTGCTGGATTTCAGCCACCTCCAGAGAGAGTCGCTGCAGGTGTTGAGCCAAATCCTGAACCGACACCATATTAGAAACAGAAAATCTTTCCTTAGAGATTTTTTTTTTTCTTTGGGCTGGACTTACTGTTATGATCTGCTACAAGCACTAAGGAAAGGTGCTACAATAGGACTGAGCTGGATCCCTACGATGTAACGGGGGACCTGATCCTGCGACCAGACACGCTAAAGTCCTCAGCTAGTCTGAACGAAGACCTATAGTTGCGAGGAGGAATCCCTACAAGATCTAGGGACTGGGTGAAAAGGTGGACACCTCCTAACAGAAAGTGTAGCAGGGAATATAAAACAGAAAACAAATACTAAGAGATCCTAAGATCAAGCAAAACTGACAGAGTAAAGGGTATGCCACACTGAACAATATCGCTAACGGGATCGCTAAAAAACGTCACTATTTAGCGATCCCGTTAGCGATGTTGTTCAGTGCGGCAGCTGCCAGCGACGAGCTTCCTGCTGTGATCTCGCTCGTCGCTGGAATCGTTCCGGACCCTATTTTCTCGTCGGCGCTCCCGCTGGGTAAGTATATATCGCTAGTGTGGCACCTTTTCTTAGCGATTTAGCGGTACTTTTGTACCGCTAAAGTCGTTAAGAAGATCGCTAACGGCGATAGCGTCGTTAACTATATCGCTAAATGTGGCCGCACTTAGCGATATAGAAACAATCCCGCTAGCGATCGCATTAGTATGCGTCGTTATCGTGATCGCTAGCGGGATTGTTTAGTGTGGCAGTACCTTAACCCCTTAACGACCGCCGATACGCCTTTTAACGGCGGTCATTAAGGGTACTTAAACCACAGCGCCGTTAATTAACGGCGCTGTGGAAAAAGTGAATAGCGCCCCCCAGAGGCGCATTTTCTCCGGGTCTCGGCTACCGGGGGTAGCCGAGACCCCAGAGAACATGAATCGGGTCGGTTTTTACCGACACCGATGTTGCGATCGCCGTTATTAACCCTATAACGGCGACCGCAACAAAAAAAAAAAAAAAAGTTGTGCCATTTAATTTCTCTGTCCTCTGATGTCATCGGACATCAGAGGACAGAGAAAAAGGGTCCCCAGGACCCCCATGTGGCCCCCGATCCAGTCCATGTGGCCCCCGGGCCCTCCGGTGTCCCCCGGTGCCGGCGCCGTTAAGACAATGGCGGGCGCATGCCCAGTGCGCCCGCCGCTATGTGCCGCTGTGCTGGTGGGGGGATGGGCAAATATTCTCTGGGGTCTCGGCTACCGGGGGTAGCCGAGACCCCAGAGAACATGATCCGGGTCGGTATTCACCGATCCCGGTGTTGCGATCGCGGCTATGCAAGCATAGCCGCGATCGCAAAAAAAAAAAAAAAAATGATTTCTCTCCCCTCTGATGTGATCGCACATCAGAGGGGAGAAAATGAGGGTCCCCCGATCGCCCCCCCATATACTTACCGGTGTCCTCCGTCCTCCCGCAGGCCCCAGGATCCCGGCTTCTTCTCCCTGCAAAAAAAAAAATGGCGGGCGCATGCGCAGTGCGCCCGCCCATCTGCTTTGGCGGCAGATTCAAATTTTTTTTCATTCATTCTCATAAAAGTACATTTTGATCACTGTGATAAACTATCACAGTGATCAAAATAAAAAAAACAGTACATAACCCCCCATTTATCACCCCCTTAGTTAGGGACATATAATAAAAAGTAGAAATTATATTTATTTTCATTTTTCTGTTAGGGTTAGGGTTATAATTAGGGTTAGGGTTATAATTAGGGTTAAGGTTATAATTAGGGTTAGGGTTAGCATTAGGCTGGTTTCACACATCCGGTGTGCGCCTGACGGCGCCCCCGGCATTTAGCCGCAGCGCCGCATCAGAAAATCTGATGCGCCGCATGCGTTTTTTTTGCATTGACTTGCATTAGCGCCGGATGGCGCCGCATGTCAATGCGTTGCATGCGGATTTGTCCGGATGCGGCGCAAATGTACATTGCGGCGGCCGGACAAAACGCTGCATGTAACGTTTTTTGTTTTTGCCGGATGGTTTCTGATGTCTCCGGGCATCAGAAACCATCCGGCAAAAAACCGCATGCGGCCGCCGGCGGCGCATCAGGTTTTCTGATGCGGCGCTGCGGCAAAATGCCGGGGGCGCCGACAGGCGCCCGCCGGAAGTGTGAAAGCAGCCTTAGGGTAAGGGTTATAATTAGCGTTAGGGTTAGGCTGGGTTCATACTGCGTTATGGCAGTCCGTTAGACGGACTGCGTTACACCGCGGTATAACGCGGTGTAACGCAGTCCGTTAACGCTGCCATTCACCCCCATTTGAGGGCGCATCGCGACGCATGCCGTAAAGCGGCATGCGTTTGCGACGTGCCATCATTCAGTGACGGAGCCTCGGACGCGGGCTGCAGCGTTTGGGCTCCGTCACCGCTAGCGCAGATGAATCATCTGCTGATTCCTCTGCGCTAGCGGGTATAGCATAATGCGATCGCGTTATGCTATACCATTACCAGCTCGTCAACGCTATGTGTTGAACGGGCTGGTAAAACGCAAAATGAACCTAGCCTTAGGGTTAGGGTTATAATTAGGGTTAGAATTAGGGTTAGGGTTACAATTAGGGTTAGGGTTATAATTAAGGTTATAATTAAGGTTAGGGTTACAATTAGGGTTGGAATTAGGGTTGGGATTTAGGTTAGGATTAGGGTTGGGATTAGGGTTAGGGGTGTGTTGGGATTAGGGTTGGAGCTAGAATTGAGGGATTTCCACTATTTAGGCACATCAGGGGGTCTCCAAACACGATGTGGCGTTCAAAAAGTCAAATGGCGCTCCCTCCCTTCCGAGCCCTGCCGTGCGCCCAAACAGTGGTTTACCCCAACATATGGGGTATCAGCGTACTCAGGACAAATTGCACACCAATTTTGGGGTTCTAATTTCTCCGATTACCCTTGGGAAAATAAAAAATAGCTGGCTAAAAAAATCATTTTTGAGAAAAAAAATGATTTTTCATTTTCACGGCTCTGCGTTTATAAATTTCTGTGAAGCACTAGGGGGTTCAAAGTGCTCACCACACATCTAGATAAGCTCCTTAAGGGGTCTAGTTTCCAAAATGGGGTCACTTGTGGGGGTTTCCACTGTTTAGGCTCATCTGGGGCACTGCAAACGGAACATGACCCCCACCAACGTCTGCATTCCAAAACGTTATTACTTCCTTTCCAAGCCCTGCTGTGCGCCAAAACAGTTCCCCCCCCCCACATATTTGGTATCAGCGTACTCAGGACAAATTGGACAACAACTTTTGGGGTCCAATTTCCTTGTGAAAAATCAAAAATTTGGGACTAAAAAATCATTTTTGTGGAAAATTGATTTTTTTTTTCACACCCAGGCATTATAAACTTTTGTGAAACACTTGGAGGTTCAAAGTGCTCACCACAGATCTAGATAAGTTCCTTATGGGGTCTAGTTTCCAAAATGGTGTCACTTGTGGGGGTTTTCCACTGTTTAGGCTCATCTGGGGCACTGCAAACGGAACATGACCCCCACCAACGTCTGCATTCCAAAACGTTATTACTTCCTTTCCAAGCCCTGCTGTGCGCCAAAACAGTTTCCCCCCCCACATATTTGGTATCAGCGTACTCAGGACAAATTGGACAACAACTTTTGGGGTCCAATTTACTTGGGAAAAATCAAAAATTTGGGACTAAAAAATCATTTTTGTGGAAAATTGTTTTTTTTTTTTTTTTCACACCCAGGCATTATAAACTTTTGTGAAACACTTGGGGTTCAAAGTGCTCACAGCGGATCTAGATAAGTTCCATAGGTGGTCTAGTTTCCAAAATGGTGTTACTTGTGGGGGGTTTCCACTGTTTAGGCGCATCAGGGGCTCTCCAAACGCGACATGGTGTCCAATCTCAATTCCAGCCAATTTTGGTTTGAAAAAGTCAAACGGTGCTGCTTCCATTCCAAGCCCTGCCGTGCGCCCAAACAGTGGTCCCCCCCCATATATGGGGTATCAGCATACTCAGGACAAATTGTACAACAACTTTTGTTGTCCAATTTCTCCTGTTACCCTTGTGAAAATAAAAAATTGGGGACTAAACGATCAGGTTTGTGGAAAAAATATGATTTTTTATTTTCACGCCCGGGCGTTATAAACTTCTGTGAAGCACTTGGGGCTTCAAAGTGCTCACCACACATCTAGATAAGTTCCTTAGGGGGTCTAGTTTCCAAAATGGGGTCACTTGTGGGGGGTTTCCACTGTTTAGACACATCAGGGCCTCTACAAATGCGACATGGCGTCCAGCCAATTCCGCGTTGAAAAAGTCAAACGGAGCTCCTTCCCTTGCGACCTCTGCCGTGCGCCCAAAAAGTGGTTTACCCCAACATATGGGGTATCGGCATGCTCAGGACAAATTGCACAAAAACTTTTGGGGTCTTGTTACCCTTGGGAAAATAAAAATTGGGGTGAAAAGATCATTTTTGTGGAAAAAATATGATTTTTATTTTCACGGCTCTACGTTATAAACTTGTGTGAATCACTTGGAGGTTCAAAGTGCTCACCACACATCTAGATAAGTTCCTTAGGGGGTCTAGTTTCCAAAATGGGGTCACTTGTTGGGGGTTTCCACTGTTTAGGCACATCAGGGGCTCTCTAAACGCGACATGGCATCCAGCCAATTCTGCGTTGAAAAAGTCAAACAGCGCTCCTTCCCTTGCGACCTCTGCCGTGCGCCCAAAAAGTGGTTTACCCCCACATATGGGGTATCAGCATGCTCAGGACAAATTGCACAAAAACTTTTGCGGTCTTATTACCCTTGGGAAATTAAAAATTGGGGTGAAAAGATCATTTTTGTGAAAACATTTTTTTTTTTTTCACGGCTCTAGGTTATAAACTTGTGTGAAGCACTTGGAGGTTCAAAGTTCTCACCACACATCTAGATAAGTTCCTTAAGGGGTCTTGTATCCAAAATGGGGTCACTTGTGGGGTGTTTCCACTGTTTAGGCACATCAGAGGCTATCTAAACGCGACATGGCATTCAGCCAATTCTGCGTTGAAAAAGTCAAACGGCGCTCCTTCCCTTGCGACCTCTGCCACGCGCCCAAAAAGTGGTTTACCCCCACATATGGGGTATCGAAGTATTCAGAAGAAATTGCACAACAAATTTTGTGGTTCATTTTTTCTTTTAACACTTGTGAAAATAAAAAAACTTGGTTCCGAAGTAAAGCTTTTGCAAAAAAAGTTAAATGTCAATTTTTTCCTTCCACATTGCTTCAGCTCCTGTGAAGCACTTGAAGGGTTAATAAACTTCTTGAATGTGGTTTTGAGCACCTTGAGGGGTGCAGTTTTTAGAATGGTGTCACTTTTGGGTATTTTCTATCATATAGACCCCTCAAAGTGACTTCAAATGTGATGTGGTCCCTAAAAAAAAATGGTGTTGTAAAAATGAGAAATCGCTGGTCAACTTTTAACCCTTATAACTTCGTAACAAAAAAAAATTTTGGTCCCAAAATTGTGCTGATGTAAAGTAGACATGTGGGAAATGTTATTTATTAAGAAATTTGTGTGACATATCTCTCTGATTTAAGGGCATAAAAATTTAAAGTTTGAAAATTGTTAAATTTTCAAAATTTTCGCCATATTTCCGTTTTTTTCATAAATAAACACAAGTCATATCAAAGAAATTTTACCACTAACGTGAAGTACAATATGTCACGAAAAAACAATCTCAGAATCAGCGGGATTCGTTAAAGCGTTCCAGAGTTATAACCTCATAAAGTGACAGTGGTCAGAATTGTAAAAATTGGCCCGGTCATTAAGCTGCAAAATGGCTCTGTCCTTAAGGGGTTAAGGCACCTAAGCACCTGGCTAGCTTAAGAGTAGATAATACAATGAAGTCCAGCAAAGCCAGAAGGGCGGAGCCAGACTAAATAGGGAAAAAAGGTCATGTGACCAGCAAACTGAAACAAAATCTAACAAGAGGGTTCTAACACAAACTCCTTGCAGATGTTGTCCTTGGTGGGATTTGAAACCAGGACCCCAGCGCTGCAAGGCTGCAGTGCTAACCACTGAGCCACTGTGCTAACCCAAAATATGGTTACAATGGTTACACCACCAATACTACATGTCTATGGAAGTACTAATTTGTAGATGGAGTCCATGTAATTTTTGATTCATTTTTTATCTTTGATTTTCTTTGTCATATTCATAGTCTGAGCTCGTTCATAATTTTTGCCAAAAATTAGACTAGATCTTGCTGTATTTTGCATTTGGAAGAAGGAAACCTTTTCTTTGGGAACAGAATTTGTACTGAGTATACACAAATGTTTTGTATTATATGGGTTCTTCAGGACTTAACAAGGGTTTTCAGGAAAGGCCAAGAATTGGAATCCCGATCTCTGGAATACCCAGTAATCATCAATTTTGAGGGTCTCCAGGACCGGCTATCAATGTTTAGTCCTAGAAAACCCCTTGATTACATTAAATTTGTTAATATCATCATTGTGGTGCATAGGAAGGATAGCTTTCTTGGGGTAGTGCTGTTGTGAACATACTTTAAGTACATACAGTTAAGACAATCTCATATAAGGGACTTTGAAATCATGGGACTTGGAAACTTAAGGGCTGTCAACATCTTCAGGTAGACAAATGAATGCAAACTCCTTCAACTTTAGCAATGAGAAAATAATTACTAAATGATTCCTTTCAACAGTCATAACTTATCTCTCTTTCAAAACTATGACAGTTTATTATGCACACAGGGCTAAAACGCATCATTAATGGATGTTAGCTCTTTGGCAGAACCACACTTTTTGCGGTCTGTCCTGCAGTATCTATGATGAAACTATGAAATATGAAAGAAGTGTGTTAAGACCCATAAAACATTGCCTCCAACATACCTTGACTTTTAAAACTTTAGACCTGCCTTCACCTTTTTTATGAAGGTCAGTAGCTTTAGTAATACCACTTAAACTGAGAATAGTTCAAATGCCTAAAACTAAGTTAAGTCGTATAAATATTCAGCAATTCATTGCAGCCATGAAGCCATAATTTGGCTAGGACCATTTCTGAGGAACTTCTGGAAACATTCTGAGGGCATTTCTTCATGTGTGGAAGGTCATGTTGAAAAGTATTTCCCAACAAATAATAGAAAACCATGGGTAGCCACAACTTCACAAAATGCAGTGCCCCTTATCTCTGTGTCCTTTTGATATTATAAGGCAAACAATTTAGTATATTTTGGATAAATCTTCTCATCAGCTAGTATATGTTCTACCTGACCCTTTGTTTAAGGGCTTGGCTGACTCCATCTGCTGTGCTCGTCTGAGCGTACCAGCCCTCTGTGGAGAGGAGGCGGGAGAGTCTTCATGAAATATTTAGCAGCTGAGAAAGCTTCACACAGGCTGGTGCTGATCGGATGTGAAAGGTGGTTCTGTAACACATAGTCCCAGGAGGAGTGGGATGGTGGGAGTTTAACAGCGCACACATGCTTTTTGCTATTTTAACTATTTTTTTGACATTGACAGTAGTTAAAGAGGCCACAACCAGTATAAGCTAAATTAGACTCTAAATATTGAGCAGACTCCCCCACCCTTCTTCTGATTTGTCTTAATTAAAGCCTCGCCATAAGAAAGTAAAGGGCGGACTTATTGACTGTAAAGCTCAAAAACTAAACTTATGAACACTAATCCAAGGAGCTGGAGTAGAGTGATTTTTTTAAGTTTCTTGCTATGGACTTTTCTTTTTTTTAGGCCAAATGTGGTAGTTTATTTATTTATATTGCTTACATAGCGCCATCATATTCCACAGCACTTTACATACTTTGCCATAACTCATCCCATCGGGGCTCACAATCAGAGTTCCCTACAAGTATGCCTTTAGAGGGGGGAAGGAAATTAGAGGAAACCCATACAAACTTGACGACAACATACAAATTCTTTTCAGATGTTGTACTTGGTGGGATTTAAACTCAAGACGGAAAAGCAACACAGATTGCATTTGATTAATCTTGCTTTAAATTGTAAACACTTTTAAGCCAGGTTTTAAGCCATCCATTCTGACGCACTACAGAATGAGTAAAGGTCGCCATACACATTAGATAAAAGTTATATGAGACTGCCAACAATCTACTGTATAGGGATACCTCCCAACTCCATTGCTGAGCTTACCTGTACTTTGCGGAGTTAACAAAGCAGTCCCACAAAGTTTTGCATCAATCAAGTGAGTGTATATATGCATGTACTGTAGTGTGTGAGTGAGCTCACTCTAAGCTCTATACATGAGCTGGAAGTCTCTTTTAGGCTATGTGCCCAGGTTGCAGAATTGAAGCAGATTTTTCCTCAGCAAAAACCGCACCCCCTTGCCCGGAAAAACACGTGCGGATTAATTAATGCATTTTTGATGCGTTATTCATGCGGTTTTCAAAAGCAAGTCTATGGCGGCGTAATCGCAAAATTAATGAACATGCTGCGTATTTTTCCGCAATGCGATTCCACTGTGGAAAAATACGCAGCTTGGGCACAGCAATTTCGGAATGTAGTTAAAATGAATGGGATGTGTTTTGTAAGCGTTTTTTAAGTGTTTGACGCTGCGGAAACGCTTAAAAAACGCAACGTGGACACACAGCCTTACAATGAAGAAAGGGGAGAATAACTCTGTTTGTGTGAATCAATAGTTGTGCTAGACAGACACAACACTGAGAGAAGCTGAGATAAATGCACCCTGTGGCTGCTGCACCAACTGCTGGTTCCAGACCTTGGAGATAACGGAACTATAGGAATATGCCAGATGAAAAAAGGAAGTGCGGTGCCCTGATGAAGGAGACCAGGTACTTAATGATGGAGAGTGAGACAGAGCATCTCCAAAATGCGTAGTCCAATAAAATGCTCCATAGGCTTACATTGTAAAATTCACTTCTGAGTCACACAGAGCACCGTGTGACCCGGACAGTCAGCAGAGCAAAGGAGAAGGACGGCGCTGGACAACGGAGAGAGCAGCGGTAGGTGAGCATATTAGTATACTCACACTGCATAATATGCAGATATACACACATTTAAAGGGAACCTGTTACAATGTTTTTCCCATATGAGGTAAGGCCAGTACCTGTGAGCCCTCTTACATAGCATTCTAATATGTTGTATATATGCCGCCAATCCATCCTGCAAGACAAGAAAAAGACCTTTTATTACACTTACCTATGTGGTGGTCAAGTCCGATTGGCATTGATGGTCTTGATCCGGCGCCTGCTCTCTTCTTGTGATGTCAACCACCTTCCCTGCTTTGTGTGAAAAACATGTCCACACAGTTTCCAGCATCACGCTCCTGCGCATACATACTTCTCCTTGTCATGTCAGGAAAAAGCCAAACAGCACTGGCGCATGCCCTTCTTTCAGGGACTGATCTTACCTCATATTTGAAATACCTGATGACAGTTCTCTTTAATTAATAAAAAAACTAGGACTGCTTCTTTAAGAGGCATAGCTGATTGTTTGGCCGGCAACTATCTAATGTGTACGGCCGGCTCAAGCTGTTGTGAAATGAATGAGCTTCAGGCCTTTTTTCACTCAAGCATATTGTTAGGGTATGTGCCCAAGATCAGGAATAGCAGAGCTTTGGATGCAGCGCATTTGTGCTCCATCTAAAACGCTGCTTTCCAGGATGTCCCTCCTGACAGCACCACCAGGAGGTTGTCCTTCGTATCCTTGATAGGGACAGGAACACAGAAGAGGTTAAATAGCCCCACCCCTTCCACTCTTCAGTGTTTTTCCTGTCCCTATTAGGGACAGACGCAGAGGAGCGCGGGGAGCAAAAAGGAAAAAAAATACCTGCAGGCCTGGGTATTCCCCAGCAGAAGGGGATCCTGGTTGAGCTAGAGCTCCTGGATCCAGAGCGAAAGGTGCAAGAATCCTCTGCAGGAACGCTGGTACCGACTGAGGTTTCCCAGCGTTTTGGTTGAGCTGTCTGCTCCTATCCACTGCTGCTTTCCCACGGAGGGCTCTGCGCAGTAACTTGCTGTTCTAGGCCAAACTTCCTGCGCGCCGCGTCATCGGTGGGCGCGCCGGTGATGACTTCTGGTGGAGGCGGAGCCAGAGGCCTCAGGGCTTCAGGAAAATGGCTGCCCCATAATACAGGCGGTCTGATGGCTCCAGGCCCCTTAGCTGAGCGGGGCTACCGCCGGGAACAGCGTCGAGAGGGCGTACTCCTCTAGGCCAGGAGGGGGGTCTCCAGTGGTTGGCGTGTGCTCCAGGAGGAGCAGGCGCTGTAGGGCCGACAGCCGGTGACGCCGAGATCAACAGCAGCTGAGCTCAGAAGGAGACAAATCAGATGTCTTGAAGCTGGGTAAGACAGACTATTTAATGACGGACACCTGACAGCACACTTGACTGAGTAAACATGGAGAGTGTTAGCCGCCCTGACGTCTAGAACCCCAGATAACCCCCAGGATCCCGTAAGTATACAATGGTAAGGGGGTCTCCAGGAGTCATGACATAGATATATAGCCACCTTTGTATATCTATTTTTAGGAGACGCACAAGCACTTAGCAACAGCAGTCAAACGGAAGGGCAAATGTCCGCTCAGCACAACCAGACTCCCAGAGGGGCACCCCAAAAAGTTATGCGACAGATGCATAGCCAAATTACTGAAGGAGGAACAGACCCCCCTATTGGATAACATTAAGTCTATGATCAGGGAGGAAGTACAAGCAACCGTGTCAACACTGGTTCCAGCACAGTCCCCCAGTCCTAAAAGACCGCGATGAGGTGAGGATCAAAGTTCCGAGGAAGGAGAACTATCAGTTTACTCCAGCTCGGATTCAGATGACAATGAAGGTTCCCCAGCCGCAATTTTTGAAGGCAGGAAAAAATATCTTTTTTCCACCGAAAATACTGACATGTTGGTACAGGCTGTCAGGAACACCATGAAGGTGGAGGACTCCACGGAACCCCTAACAATTCAAGACGAGATGTTCGGTGGCTTGAGAGCCCGCAGGAATAGAGTCTTTCCAGTAAACCAGCATATAACTACCATGATTCTGGAAGAATGGGAAGATGTCGGAAGAAAGCTGGTGGTACCAAGAGTGTTCAGATACCATCTTCCCTTCGACCTGGAGGAAACTAAGATATGGGAATCAGTACCAAAAATCGACATCCCGGTGGCTAGAGTCTCAAAAAAGACAGCCATACCGTTTGAGGATTCGTCAGGGCTGAAAGACCCTATGGATAAACGATCATAGGACCTTCTTAAGAAGGCCTGGGAGTCATCAGCGGCCATCATGAAGACTAATAACGCGGCTACCTCAGTAGCTAGATCAATGAGCCTATGGGTGGAAGAATTGGAAAATCAAATTAAAAACAAGATACCAAGGGAAGAGGTCCTCAGATCCCTGCCACTGTTAAAAACAGCTACCGACTTCATGGCTGACGCGTCAGCGGAATCAGTGCGTTTCGCCGCAAGGAATAGCGCACTATCCAATGCGGCAAGGCGAGCCCTGTGGCTTAGGTCATGGACGGGAGACACACAATCGAAGAACAAGCTCTGTTCAATCCTGTTCTCAGGCCTACAAGTGTTCTGTCCAGTGCTGGATGACCTACTGGAGAAAGCGTCAGACAAGAACAAGGGCTTTCCGGAACAGAAACCGA
Organism: Oophaga sylvatica; assembly: GCA_033576555.1. Taxonomy (NCBI): domain Eukaryota; kingdom Metazoa; phylum Chordata; class Amphibia; order Anura; family Dendrobatidae; genus Oophaga; species Oophaga sylvatica. The sequence continues at coordinate 363,876,907 of JARQOD010000004.1, read as the reverse complement.
AGAGAATGCAGTCCTTTCGGAGAACTCACTCCCATCCCAGACAGAAATATACAGGGAAAGGGAAATCCGGAAGATGGAGTTACCCTAAAAGGAGAAGCTACTTCCAGAACCTGGAACCTAGATCCAGCAGACAATGACGCCAGAATAGTGGGAGGAAGACTCCAGAGATTCCTCAGAGATTGGCAGAATATCACCCAGAATACATGGATCTTAAATACCGTGGCAGAGGGGTACAGGATACAGTTTACCCGAGGGCCCCCCAAAAGATTTTGCCTAACCCAGGCCCAATCCTCAGCAGTACATCAGAGACTCCTGAAAGACATCCAGGACCTCCTGGAGATGAAAGCCATAGTAAAAGTCCCAGTCTCCCAGAGATTTCGGGGGCACAATTCAACGCTCTTCTCCATAAAGAAACCAGGAGGAGAATTTCGCACAATAATCAATCTCAACCCACTAAACCAGTGGGTGGATTACAGACAGTTCAAAATGGAGTCACTCAAATCCGTAATACCGCTGATAAAAAAGAACTCGGTAATGAGCACTCTAGATTTAAAGAGTGCTTACTACCATGTGCCAATCCACATTTCTCACCAGCAGTACCTCCGGTTCGCCATAAGATACCACGGCGGAATACAGCATTACCAGTTCACATGCCTGCCCTTTGGCCTATCCTCCGCCCCGCGGATCTTTACCAAACTGACAGTGGAAGCAATGGCCTTCCTAAGACAAAGAATGATTCTCATCGTCGCCTACTTAGACGACCTATTGCTAGTGGCAGACTCTCCACAGCAGATGGAAAGAGACCTCTCAGTAACAACGTCAGTTTTGGAGAAGCTTGGATGGCTAATAAACAAAAGAAAATCAAATCCCAGTCCAGAGCAGAGAAAGATGTTTCTAGGAGTTCTTCTAGATTCAGAGCAGGAGCACTCCTTTCTACCAGAGGACAAACAACAAGCAATAGCAAAGGAGTTCGGGAGCATACAAAGTCGGAAGTATGTCATCATAAGGAAAGCCATGAGAATACTTGGTCTGATGACCTCATGTATTCCCAGTGTCCAGTGGAGTCAACATCATTCCAAATCCCTGCAACAGGAGACCCTAGCAGCATGGGACAGCAAAAAAGCATCTCTAGACGACAGAATAAAACTGTCCGGGAAATCAAAAGAGTCACTTTCAGGGTGGACAGATACAGTGAACCTTGGAAGAGGATAACCCTGGAGAACATCACCATGCGTCAATGTCACTACAGACGCAAGCCTTACAGGTTGGGGGGCTCCTACCTCCAGGGAGTTTAGCACAGAACTATAAGCAGCAGTTCCTCAAATTACAGAGAGCTAAGAGCAGTGTGGGAAGCCCTGAAAGGATATCAGGATCAACTAAGAGATCAGCACATAAGAATATATTTGGACAATTCAACTACGATAGCCTTCCTTCTTCACCAAGGAGGTACGAAACACAACTAGTTACAGGTCCTATCAGATACAATATTCTCCTGGGCAGAGAAGACAGTAAGATCGATAACAGCGGTTCACCTAAGAGGCTCCAAAAATCAGCTGGCCGACTACCTAAGCAGAGAGAGAATCCAGCCTGCAGAGTGGTCTCTAAACCAGGAGGTCTTTTTACAACTAACCCAACGCTGGAGAAATCCAGAAATAGACCTATTTGTTATGTTTTGGTAGCTGAGGAGAGCAGGCAAAAACGGCAATACACCAGAGAGGTTGCAATCTATTGGATTGCAGTACCCTGACTAACCACCACAACTAAAGGCAGCCGTGGAGCGTTCCTACGTTGGTCCTAGACACCTCGTTACAGCCTGAGAGATTAACTACACCTAAAGATAGAAAGAGGAAAGCTATCTGCCCCGGAGCAGATACCCAAAGAACATAGGAAGCCCCCAAACATGTAATGGCGGTTAGACAAGAGGAATTACAGACACAGACAGAAAATAGTATGAGCAAACGCTGGGGCCCAATTTGCCTAGACAGAAAAGGATAGAAAGGATACTCACTGCAATCCAAAAAAACCCTAAAAAATGCCAACGCTACTGATTGCAAAAACACCTGAGATCACACGACCTCTACCACCTAAATCAGTTCTCTGGTGTAACAAAACTAAGCCGCAGCCACTGAAAAAACTGGAAAAAGCAAATGAACAAATAACAATGGCTCCAGCGGAACTGAGAGGAACCCAAGCCCCCCAGGGGGGAACCTGGATAACCTCACAGAAATGCAGAGAAATATGCAAATGGTAAGCACAAAAACAAAAACAGAAAATATCTTATCTGAAAGCAGAAGAAGAGGCAAGACTCAGCAAGTTTCCAAGTGAACCAGGAACCACAGTTGAGACAAGAACAATTGATCACCGGCAACCATGATGGGAGGGAACCTCCCTTATATCAGACCAGTCTGTAACTCCTGATTGCCAATCCTCATTTAATGGTTCAGTACTGTTTGTAACCACCAGAGGGAGCTTCTGCTCAGAATTAATTTCCAAAACATTCACAACAGTACCCCCCCTTGAGGAGGGGTCACCGTACCCTCATTTGTGCAACCAGGTCGGTCAGGATGAGCTCGGTGATAGGCACGGATCAGTCTCCTAGCATGGATGTCCGAAGCAAACACCCAAGAATTGTCCTCCTGACCATAACCTCTCCACTTAACCAAATACTGCCGTTTCCATCTAGAAAAACGAGAATCCAATATTTTCTCAACCACATACTCCAGATTGCCCTCAACCAAAACAGGGTCGGGAGGCGCAGCCATAGGAACCACTGGCTCGACAAACCTCTTCAATAAGGACTTGAGGAACACGTTATGGATCTTAAATGTCCCTGGAAGAAGTAAACCAAAGGAAACAGGATTAAGGCTGTGGTTCCACGGTCCGGAACCACAGTGCTTTGGACGGAGCGGAAATTCTGCACCGCCCAAAGCCCTGCCCCCTTTTTGACGCGCGCTCTTTCCGGATGTGTTCCGGACACCTCCGGAACACATCCGGAAAGAACGCAGGGCTGCACACCCTGTGTTATTTCCGTTGCGGCGACGCAGCGTCGCCGCAACGGGCTAGGACATGCTGCGGTCTGAAAAGACGCGCCGCATGTCTGGATACGCAGGTCTTCCGCCTGCGTGTTTTACAGCATAGTGCAGACGGGATTTCTTGAAATCCCCTCCACTATGCTGTAACATCTGGACGCTGCGTGTTTGACGCTGCGCCAACGCACAGCGTCAAATACGCAGCATTTCCTGAAGCATTCCGGATCGTGGAAACTCACCCTAAGAATCTCCATGATCTTATAAGGTCCAATGAACCTAGGCTTAAACTTAGGAGATGCAACTCTCATAGGGATATTTCTTGAGGACAACCAGACCAAGTCCCCCACTTTAAACCAAGGACCATCAGTCCTATGCCGATTGGCAAACCGCTGGGCCTTCTCCTGAGAGAGGGACAACCTCTCCACTACCTGGTCCCAAATCTGCTGCATACGCTCCACAACAGAGTCAACACCCGGACAGACAGAAGCCTCCGTCTGTCCCGAAGAAAATTGAGGGTGAAACGCAAAATTGCAGAAAAATGGAGACATCAAAGTGGCAGAGCTTGCCCTATTATTAAGAGCAAACTCAGCCAAAGGCAATAAAGAGACCCAGTCATCTTGATCAGCAGACACAAAGCATCTCAGATAAGTCTCCAATGTCTGGTTTGTTCTCTCAGTTTGTCCATTGGTCTGAGGATGAAAAGCAGAGGAGAAAGACAATTGAACACCAAGTTTAGAACAAAAAGTCCTCCAAAATCTGGAAACAAACTGGACTCCTCTGTCAGACACAATGTTCTCAGGAATGCTGTGTAACCGAACCACGTGCTGAAGGAACAAAGGCACCAATTCGGAGGAGGAAGGCAACTTAGGTAATGGCACAAGATGTATCATCTTGGAAAACCTATCACAAATCACCCAGATAACGGTCATTCTCTGAGAAACAGGGAGGTCGGAAATAAAATCCATAGAGATATGGGTCCATGGTCTCTTGGGCACAGGCAATGGCATCAACAAACCACTAGAGCGAGAGCAAGGCTTGGAGCGAGAGCAAGTCCCACAGGACTGCACAAACTCCCTGATGTCACGAGACAAAGTACTCCACCAAAAGGACCGACTCACCAAGTCTCTGGTACCAAAAATTCTGGGATGACCGGCCAACGCGGAACAATGAATCTCAGACATCACACTCTTTTTCCACCGGTCTGGGACAAACAATTTCCCAATAGGGCAGCGCTCGGGTTTATCCTCCTGACACCCTTCCAGAGCCAGTCTCAAATTGGGCGAGATGGCGGAAAGAACTACACCCTCTTTCAAAATAACAGCAGGATCAGGTAACTCAGGAGAGTCCGCAAGGAAACTCCTCGAGAGGGCATCCGCCTTAACATTCTTAGTGCCAGGAAGAAAAGAAACCACAAAATTAAAACGTGTGAAAAACAAGGCCCACCTGGCCTGTCTAGGATTAAGTCGCTTGGCTGATTCCAGATAAACCAGATTCTTATGGTCCGTGAGGACCACCACCTGATGTTTGGCTCCCTCCAGCCAATGTCTCCACTCTTCAAAAGCCCACTTCATGGCCAATAACTCCCGATTACCCACGTCATAATTACGTTCAGTTGGAGAAAATTTTTGAGAGAAAAAGGCACAAGGGTTACTTTTAGAGGTCTCAGGATCTCTTTGGGACAAAACGGCACCTGCCCCAATTTCAGAGGCATCAACCTCCACCTGAAATGGCAGAGAAACATCAGGCTGCCATAGAACAGGAGCAGAAGTGAATCTCTGCTTAAGTTCCTGAAACGCAGAGACTGCCTCAGGAGGCCAATTCACCACATCAGAACACTTTTTGGTCAAATCAGTCAATGGTTTAACAATAACAGAGAAATTACCAATAAATTTACGATAAAAATTGGCAAAACCCAAGAATCTCTGAAGAGCCTTTAGTGAAGTAGGTTGGACCCAATCACAGATGGCCTGAACCTTGACCGGGTCCATTTCAATAACAGATGGAGACAAAATGAATCCCAGAAATGAGATCCTCTGTACGCCAAAAAGACACTTTGATCCCTTCACATACAGAGCATTCTCTCTCAAAATCTGGAACACAGTCCGAACATGTTTCACATGAGAGTCCCAGTCATTGGAAAAAATCAAGATATCATCCAAATAAACAATCAAAAATTTATCCACAAAATCCCTGAAAATGTCATTCATGAAGGACTGGAAGACGGAAGGAGCATTAGTGAGCCCAAAGGGCATCACTAAGTACTCAAAATGCCCCTCTGGGGTATTAAACGCCGTCTTCCATTCATCCCCGTGCTTAATGCGAATAAGGTTATACGCCCCCCTGAGGTCAAGCTTGGTAAACCAAGTAGCACTTTTCACCCTGGAAAACAGGTCAGAAATCAAGGGTAATGGATATTGATATTTCACAATGATCTTGTTCAAGAGACGATAATCAATACACGGCCTTAATGAACCATCCTTTTTGGCCACAAAGAAAAACCGGCACCCAAGGGTGAAGAGGATGGTCTGATATGACCCTTCTCCAATGACTCCTTGATATAAGACCGCATAGCGTCATGTTCAGGTACAGACAAGTTAAAAAGGCGACCTTTAGGAAATTTACTACCAGGCAGTAATTCAATAGCGCAGTCATAACTCCTATGGGGGGGGGCAAGGATGCAGATTTACTTTCGCTAAACACATCAGAAAAATCAGTCAAAAGGTCAGGAACATCCTGAGACTGGGGAGAGGCAGAAAAAACAGGAGTGTTGACATTAACACATTGGCAGCCCCAACTAGTTACAGACACAGATTTCCAATCCAAAACAGGGATTATGAGACTGTAACCAAGGGAAACCTAGTACAATAATGTCATGCAGATTATACAGTACCAAAAATTTGCAACTCTCTTCATGATCAGGTTCAACCCTCATTATCACCTGAGTAGAAAACTGGGGTTTATTCTCAGCCAAAGGGGTAGAATCAATCCCCAGTAGGGGAATAGACTTCCGTAGGGGTATCAAGGGAAACCCACAACGTTTGGCAAAATCAAAATCCATCAGGTTAATAGCTGCTCCCGAATCAACAAAAGCCTGAGCAGAAAATGTGGACAGGGAGCAAATCAGGGTAACAGTCAACAAAAATTTAGTCTGAACACTACCCAAGACAACTGAGCGTGCAAAACGTCTTCCCCGCTTAGGCAGACAGAAATAGCATGAGAGGCGTCACCACAATAGAAACATATCCCATTGCGTTTTCGAAACTCATGACGCTGTGCCCCAGAAGCCACTCCACCACACTGCATGGGCCCAGAAGCTGGCTCACAAGGCAACACCATTCCACGCATACCTCTACGCTCACACAAACGTCTGTCAATTTGAATCGCTAATGACATAGAATCATTGAGACCAGAGGGAGCAGGGAAACCCACCATAACATCTTTTACATTCTCTGACAGCCCCTTCCACAAAAAGGGCTGCCAAAGCATCATCATTCCATTTGGTTAGGACTGCACATTTTCGGAATTTCTGACAGTACAACTCAGCGTCCTCAAGCCCCTGATTTAATGCCAACAAGGTTCTTTCAGCTTGATCAGTGACATTAGGCTCATCGTACAATAACCCCAGAGCCAGAGAAAATGCATCAACATCACTCAAAACAGGGTCCCCAGGTGTCAGGGATAAAGCCCAATCCTGAGGATCGCCACGCAGGAGAGAGATGACAATTTGAACCTGCTGTGCTGCGTTCCCTGAGGACTTAGGTTTTAAGGCAAAAAACAACTTACAGTTATTTTTAAAATTCAGAAATTTGGCCCGATCTCCCAAAAACAAATCTGGCATGGGAATCCTAGGTTCCACAACCGGCAACCCAGCAAGATAGACAGCAATACTCCGAACCTCAGTGGTAAGCTGATCCACACAGCCAGACAGCTGTGCAAGCTCCATTGAGAGAAAAAAAAATCCTCCTCAGCACCCAGAGAAAAAGAGGGAAAAAATGCAAGAAACAGAAAAAAAAAAATCTCTGACAACTCTGACAACTTTTTTCTTTCCACACTATTTTTCCCTTCTGTGAGTACCATACAATTTTCAGTTTGGCCGGTGATACTGTTATGTTTTGGTAGCTGAGGAGAGCAGGCAAAAATGGCAATACACCAGAGAGGTTGGAATCTACTGGATTGCAGTACCCTGACTAACCACCACAACTAAAGGCAGCCATGGAGCGTTCCTACGTTGGTCCTAGACGCCTCGTCACAGCCTGAGAGATTAACTACATCTAAAGATACAAAGAGGAAAGCTATCTGCCCCGGAGCAGATCCCCAAAGAACATAGGAAGCCCCCAAACATGTAATGGCGGTTAGACAAGAGGAAATACAGACACAGATAGAAAATAGTATGAGCAAACGCTGGGGCCCAATCTGCCTAGACAGAAAAGAATAGAAAGGATACTCACTGCAATCCAAAAAAACCCTAAAAAATGCCAACGCTACTGATTGCAAAAACAACTGAGATCACACGACCTCTACTGTTATGAATGTTTTAGAAATTAATTCTGAGCAGAAGCTCCCTCTGGTGGTTACAAACAGTACTGAACCATTCAATGAGGATTGGCAATGAGGAATCACAGATTGGCTGGATATAAGGGAGGTTTCCCCCCATCATAGTTGCCGGTGATCAATTGTTCTTGTTCAACGTTGTTTCCTGGTTCACTTGGAAGCTTGCTGAGTCTTGCCTCTTCTCCTGCTCTCAGATAAGATATTTTCTGTTTTTTGAATTTGTGCTTGCCTTTTGCATATTTCTCTGTGTTATGATCTGCTACAAGCACTAAGGAAAGATGGGAATTCTGTTCCTACAATAGAACTAAGCTGGATCCCTACGATGTAACGGGAACCTGATCCTGCGACCAGACCCGCTAAAGTCCTCAGCTAGTCTGAACGAAGACCTATAGTTGCGAGGGAGGAATCCCTACAAGATCTAGGGACTGGGAGAAAAGGTGGACACCTCCTAACAGAAATTGTAGCAGGGAAAAATTAAACAGAAAACAAATTACTTAGAGATCCTAAGATCAAGCAAAACTGACTGAGTAAGGCACCTAAGCACCCGGGTAGCTTAAGAGTAGATAATACAATGAAGTCCAGCAAAGCCAGAAGGGCGGAGCCAGACTAAATAGGGAAAAAAGGTCATGTGACCAGCAAACTGAAACAAAACCTAACAAGAGGGTTCTAACAGTACCCTCCCTTCTAAGAGGATCCTCCGGATCCCCTAGGACTTAGGCTTATCCGGAAACCTCTTGTGAAACGCTCTGACAAGTCTAGACGCAGAAACATCATCCGCCCTCACCCATGAGTTATCCTCGGGTCCATAACCCTTCCAAGCGACGAGGTACTGCAAACTCCCTCTATACCGTCTAGAATTTAGGATGCGGGAAATCTCATATTGCCCGTCCTCCACCACCAGGGGAACAGTGGCCGAGACATCTCCATCTGAGACCTCAGCTTTTTTCAAGAGAGAAACATGAAACACCGGATTAATCTTCCAGGAAGTAGGAAGCTCCAACTTAACAGCAGATTGGTTAATAACCTGAAGCACCTTAAAGGGCCCTACAAACTTGGGACCCAATATCTTAGACGGAATCCTCAAGCGCAGATTCTTAGAGGACAACCAAACCATGTCACCAATAGCAAACAAAACCTCTTGTTGTTATCTATCAAAATACACTTTGGATCTTTTGTTAGCCTCCTGAAGATTACCACGCACATCAGTCCAAACTCTCTCCAAAACACCAGAAAATTCTCCTCTTCAGGTACAGCCGATCCCAACTTGGAAAATGACCCAAACGACGGATGTCTCCCAGTACAACAAAAAAAATGGCGAACAACCAGCAGAAGCGGATGTATGGTTGTTAAGAGCAAACTCAGCAAGTGGCAGAAACTCAGACCACCCCTCTTGATTATCAGTCACAAAACAACGCAAGAACTGCTCAACATCCTGGTTTTTCCTTTCTGTCTGGCCATTAGACTCAGGATGATATCCGGATGAAAACGACAAATGAACTCCCAACCTGTCACAAAAGGCGTGCCAAAAACGAGCCACAAACTGAGGTCCCCTATCAGAAACAATGTCAGTAGGAACGCCATGTAGTCTGACAATTTCCTTGACAAAGGCCTTAGCGAGAGTCTTAGCGCAGGGCAGTTTGATGAAAGGAACCAAGTGACACATCTTGCTAAAACGGTCCACGACCACCCAGATGACAGTGAAACCCTCAGAGGGGGGAAGGTCAGTAATAAAGTCCATAGCCAAATGTGTCCAAGGTGCACAAGGGACCTCCAGAGGGCAAAGCAACCCCGCAGCAGGAGTATAAGACTTAGATCTAGCACACACAGTGCATTGATGCACCCACTTAATGATTTCCTTCTGCCATCCAGGCCACCAAAAGCTACGACCCACAACTCTCTTGGTCTCAGAGATTCCAGGATGACCTGCCAACCGAGAGTCATGACATTCAATAAACAAATCTCTCCTCAGGGTACCAGGCACAAACAACCTCCCATGCGGAGTGTTAGATGGGGCATTCTCCTGTGCTTTAAGAATCTCATCTTCCAACACAGAGTCCAAAACAGCAATAACAACCCCCTCTTGCAAAATGTTTTCCTCCTCCTCAGTAGCCACCATAGGAGAAAAGCTGCGAGACAAAGCATCAGCTTTAACATTTTTAGTACCTGGGATGTAAGTAACGGTAAAATTAAACCGCGAGAAAAACAGTGCCCACCTAGCCTGACGGGCATTCAAGCGTTTGGCAGCATCAAGGTAGACCAGATTTTTATGATCGGTGAAGACTTGAATGGGAAATTCCGCTCCCTCCAAAAAATGACGCCAGTGTTCAAATGCGAGTTTAATTGCCAACAATTCCAAATTACCGATATCATAATTTAGTTCAGACTCAGAAAATTTCTTTGAAAAAAAAGCACAGGGATGTACTCCATCCGTCTTTTCCTAAGACAACACCACGCGGACCCCCACAGAAGAAGCATCAACCTCAACCAAAAATGGTTTAGTCACATCAGGCTGCGTAAGGATGGGAGCAGAGCTGAACTTCTCCTTTAGCAACACAAAAGCCTCAATGGCCTCAGTAGTCCACTGATCCGCATCAGCACCTTTCCTGGTGAGATCGGTCAGAGGTTTGGCAATCACAGAAAAATTTTTAATAAATTTTCTATAATAATTGGCGAACCCCAAAAACCTCTGTATTGATTTCACACCAATAGGTCTAGGCCAATCCTGCACAGCTTGCACTTTCACCGGGTCCATCTCAAAACCTTCACTGGAGACAATGTAGCCCAAAAAACTAAGTCTCTGTACAGCGAACTCACATTTTTCTAGCTTGGTAAAAAGTGAATTATCACTCAGTAACTGTAATACTTCACGCACACTCCTCCAATGAGACTTCAAATCCGGTGAATAAATCAAAATGTCATCCAAATACACAACCACACTTCTGCCGATCAAAGGTCTAAGGATGTCATTAATAAGATTCTGAAAAAATGCAGGAGCACTGGAAAGCCCAAAAGGCATGACCAGATTCTCAAAATGACTCAGTGGAGTGTTAAACGCAGTCTTCCATTCATCCCCCTCCTTCATGCGCAACAAATTGTATGCCCCTCGAAGATCAATTTTCGAGAACCACTTGGCCCCCACTAACTGGTTAAACAAATCAGGAATCAATGGCAGTGGGTAAGGATTGCGTACAGTAATCTTATTAATCTCATGAAAGTCTAGACAAGGCTGTAAACCGCCGTCTTTTTTTTTTAACAAAAAAAATCCAACCGCCACAGGAGATTTGGAAGGCCCAATGTGACTGGCGGCCAAGCTTGTCTGTATGTATTCCTCCAAAGCCTTTCTCTCAGGAATAGTCAAATTAAATAAACGACTTTTATGAAGAGTCGCTCCAGGGACAAATTCAATTGCACAATCATAGTCTCTATGGCAGGGGTGGGGAACCTTTTTTCTGCCGAGGGCCATTTGGAATTTTATAATAGTGTTCGGGGGCCGCATAAAATTATTAATAATGATGAGCGAGTATACTCATTGCTCGGGTTTTCCCAAGCATGCTCAGGTGTCCTCTGAGTATTTTGGCGTGTGGGGATTCCTTAACAAACAAGCATTCCTCACATGTATCCAGGCTGTCCAGCAGCTGCAAATCAGGGAGCTGAGGCAACGAAAACTAAATCTCCGAGCATGCCAAAATACTCGGAGGACACCCGAGCATGCTCAGGAAAGCCCGAGCAATGAGTGTACTCGCTCATCACTCATTAATAAACTTAAACATTAGCCAACTATATTTATTCAAACATTTAAATAACTCCTACCTAATGTGATGGCTGGAATGACTTCTCTTTGGTGAGGCGTTTGATATTGGGAGGTATTGATGATGTTGCTACTCATATAATGCTCCATGCAGGATACTGGTCCCCATATAATGCTCCATACAAAATATGGAGCTCTCCTCTGCGCTGTGCTGCGTTCTGCACTGTTACGGCTCAGGAAAAGGCTCTGTGGAAAGACTCCCCATTATCATCATCATTTCCTCCCCATCATCATCATTGCCTCCCCATCATCATTATTGCCTCCCCATCATCATCATCATTTCCTCCCCATCATCATCATTGCCTCCCGATCGTCATCAATGCCTGCACGTCATCATCATCGCCTCCCCATCATTATCATTGACTCCCCATCATCATCAATGCCTGCCCATCATCATCATCGCCTCCCCATCATTATCATTGCCTCCCCATCATCATCAATGCCTGCCCATCATCATCATCGCCTCCCCATCATTATCATTGCCTCCCCATTATCATCATTCATTGCCTCCCCATTAATATCATCATCGCCTTCCCATTATCATTGCCTCCCCATCATCATCAATGCTTGCCCATCATCATCATCGCCTCCCCATCATTATCATTGCCTCCCCATCATCATCAATGCCTGCCCATCATCATCGCCTCCCCATCATTATCATTGCCTCCCCATCATCATCAATGCCTGCCCATCATCATCATCGCCTCCCCATCATCATCATCGCCTCCCCATCATTATCATTGCCTCCCCATCATCATCATTCATTGCCTCCCCATTAATATCATCATCGCCTTCCCATTATCATTGCCTCCCCATCATCATCAATGCTTGCCCATCATCATCATCGCCTCCCCATCATTATCATTGCCTCCCCATCATCATCAATGCCTGCCCATCATCATCATCGCCTCCCCATCATCATCATCGCCTCCCCATCATTATCATTGCCTCCCCATCATCATCATTCATTGCCTCCCCATTAATATCATCATAATGTCACGCTGTCTAATGATATGTATACAATGTCAGTAAACTATTAATACAGGAACAACACTCTATACAACAACTAGTATAGCAACATCAGCATGTAAGTATAGAATAGATTTACCTGACACGATATCTGCTGAACTCAGGGTTAATCTTGAGGACTTGATGAGCTGAAACAGGAAAGAGGTGGACCGGGATCTAACCTGACCCTAAACTGGGGTCCTTACTAATCCCTCACCTTGGAGGTACTGATAATGGTTCAGAGGTCCAAGTCTCCAACATAACCCTGTCTCCTATCAGACCCTGAACCCTGTAATCAGTCCTAAGAAGGATCCTGACTACCACCAAAGGGATATGGGCTGATCTCAGCTAAATACACAGATTAGACATATAAGACAGACAGGATAACACTCGCTTGCATACACACTCAAACACCAAAGGAACATAAATGGTCTGGGAAATAAACTCTAACCAAGTTGAGCTTAGAACAACTAAGGAGCTCACAACTAAAGTCTATACAGATTCATTCCTATCTGTGGTCTGCATGAAGGTTTCACTGGCAACTCCCCAAGCAGACAACCAGGAATTTAAAGGAAACCAATCAACAAATAATCAATTGCAGCCGGGAGAAACTGCACCCAGTCCCAGCACCGAGCACAGACAGAATTAACTCCCTAGCTGCCAAACACAAAGAAACAGCAGATCAGCTGTGAGAAGTCAAAATGTGCAACCGCGACGATCTTCGTGGCAATGCACACATGACAGTACCCCCCCTTCTACGAGGGGCCTCCGGACCCTCAGGGCCAGGCCTGCCCGGGTGAGTTCTGTGGAAGGTCCGAACCAAACGATCTGCGTTAACATCAGACGCAGGGACCCACGTCCTCTCCTCTGGACCATACCCCTTCCAATGCACCAAGTACTGAAGTGTTATGTTACGGTAGCTGAGGAGTGCAGGAAAAAAAAGGTAATACACCAGAGCAGTTGGAATCTATGAGATTGCAGTACCCTGACTAACCACCGCAACTAGAGGCAGCCGTGGAGCGTTCCTACGTTGGTCCTAGACGCCTCGTCACAGCCTGAGAAACTAACTACACCTAAAGATAGAAATAGGAAAGCTATCTGCCCCGGAGCAGAACCCCAAAGATAATAGAAAGCCCCCAAACATGTAATGGCGGTTAGACAAGAGGAAATACTGACACAGAAAGAAAATAGTATGAGCAAACGCTGGGGCCCAAACTATCTAAATAGAAAAGGACAGGAAGGGTACTTAATGCAATCTCAGAAAACCCTGAAAAACACCAACTCTACTAATTTCAAAATCACCTGAGATCACACGACCTCTACCACCTAAATTAGTTCTCTGGTGTAACAAAATCAAAACAGCAGCCACTGAAAAAACTGGAAAAAGCAAAAGTACAAACAACAGTGGCTGAACTAAACTGAGAGGGCAGAAGCCCCCGGAGGGGACCCTGAAGGCCCCCACAGAAGTGCAGGACAAAATGCAAAAATATAGCAAAAACACAAAAGAAGAAATTGTCTTATCTGATAGCAGGAGTTGCAGACACGACACAGCAGGCTACAAGGGAAACTGGAAAGAAGGATTCAGACCAGAACAATTGATCACCGGCAACCCTGATGGGAAAATGACTCCCTTATATAAGACCAGTCAGTAACACCTGATTCCCAGTCCTCACAATCCTCACTAGTACCGCTTGTAACCACCAGAGGGAGCCTCTGCTCAGAACTCATCTCAAACCCATTCACAACAGTACTCCCCCCTTGAGGAGGGGTCACCGAACCCTCATTTGAGCAACCAGGTCGGTCAGGATGAGTTCTATGATACACACGGATAAGTCTCCTAGCATGGATGTCCGAAGCAAACACCCAAGAATTGTCTTCCTGACCATAACCTCTCCATTTAACCAAATACTGGAGTCTTCGTCTAGAAAAACGAGAATCCAATATTTTCTCAACCACATACTCCAGATTGCCCTCAACCAAAACAGGGTCAGGAGGCACAGCAGCAGGAACCACTGGCTCAACAAACCTCTTCAACAAGGACTTGTGGAACACGTTATGGATCTTAAATGTCCCTGGAAGAAGCAAACGAAAAGAAACAGGATTAATAATCTCCATGATCTTATAAGGTCCAATGAACCTAGGCTTAAATTTAGGAGATGCTACTCTCATAGGAATATTCTTTGAGGACAACCAGACCAAGTCCCCCACTTTAAACCGAGGACCATCAGTCCTATGCCGGTTAGCAAACCGCTGGGCCTTCTCCTGAGAGAGGGACAACCTCTCCACTACCTGGTCCCAAATCTGCTGCATACGCTCAACAACAGAGTCAACACCTGGACAGACAGAAGCCTCCGTCTGTCCTGAAGAAAATCGAGGGTGAAACCCAGAATTACAGAAAAACGGAGACATCAAAGTGGCAGAGCTAGCCCTATTATTAAGAGCAAACTCAGCCAAAGGCAAAAAAGAGACCCAGTCATCCTGATCAGCAGACACAAAGCATCTTAGATAAGTCTCCAATGTCTGGTTTGTTCTCTCAGTTTGACCATTGGTCTGGGGATGAAATGCCGAGGAAAAAGACAATTGAACACCCAGTTTAGAACAAAAAGTCCTCCAAAATCTGGAAACAAACTGGACTCCTCTGTCAGACACAATGTTCTCAGGAATGCCGTGTAAACGAACCACGTGCTGAAGGAACAACGGCACCAATTCAGAGGAGGAAGGCAACTTAGGTAATGGCACAAGATGTATCATTTTGGAAAACCTATCACAAATTAC
Source organism: Oophaga sylvatica (assembly GCA_033576555.1). NCBI lineage: Eukaryota > Metazoa > Chordata > Amphibia > Anura > Dendrobatidae > Oophaga > Oophaga sylvatica. Next base: position 363,861,736 of record JARQOD010000004.1, on the reverse strand, counting down.
CCAGATGGTGGTCATTCTCTGAGAAACAGGAAGATCGGAAATGAAATCCATAGAGATATGGGTCCATGGTCTCTTGGGCACAGGCAATGGCATCAACAAACCACTAGAGCGAGAGCAAGGCTTGGAGCGAGAGCAAGTCCCGCAGGACTGCACAAATTCCCTGACATCGCGAGACAAGGTAGGCCACCAAAAGGACCGACTAACCAAGTCTCTGGTACCAAAAATTCCGGGATGCCCAGCCAATGCGGAACAATGAATCTCAGACATCACACTCTTTTTCCATTGGTCCGGGACAAACAATTTTCCAACAGGGCAGCGCTCGGGCCTATCCTCCTGACACCCCTCCAGAGCAAGTCTCAAATTGGGCGAGATGGCGGAAAGAACTACACCCTCCTTCAAAATAACAGAGGGATCAGATAGCTCAGGAGAGTCCGCAAGGAAACTCCTCGAGAGGGCATCCGCCTTAACATTCTTAGTGCCAGGAAGAAAGGAAACCACAAAATTAAAACGTGTGAAAAACAAGGCCCACCTGGCCTGTCTAGGATTGAGTCGCTTGGCAGATTCCAGATAGACCAGATTCTTATGGTCCGTAAGGACCACCACCTGATGTTTGGCTCCCTCCAGCCAATGTCTCCACTCTTCAAAAGCCCACTTCATGGCCAATAACTCCCGATTACCCACGTCATAATTACGTTCAGTAGGAGAAAATTTTCGAGAGAAAAAGGCACAAGGGTTACTTTTAGAGGTCTCTGGATCTTTTTGGGACAAAACGGCACCTGCCCCAATTTCAGAGGCATCAACCTCCACCTGAAATGGCAGAGAAACATCAGGCTGCCGTAGAACAGGAGCAGAAGTGAATCTCTGCTTAAGTTCCTGAAACGCAGAGACTGCCTCAGGAGGCCAATTCACCACATCAGAACCCTTTCTGGTCAAATCAGTTAATGGTTTAACAATAACCGAGAAATTACCAATAAATTTACGATAAAAATTGGCAAAACCCAAAAATCTCTGAAGAGCCTTTAATGAAGTAGGTTGGACCCAATCACAGATGGCCTGAACCTTGACCGGGTCCATTTCAATAACAGATGGGGACAAAATGAATCCCAGAAATGAGATCTTCTGTACGCCAAAAAGACACTTTGATCCCTTCACATACAGAGCATTCTCTCTCAAAATCTGGAATACAGTTCGAACATGTTTCACATGAGAGTCCCAGTCATTAGAAAAAATCAAGATATCATCCAAATAAACAATCAGAAACTTGTCCACAAAATCCCTGAAAATGTCATTCATGAAGGACTGGAAGACGGAAGGAGCATTAGTGAGCCCAAAGGGCATCACAAGGTACTCAAAATGCCCTTTAGGGGTGTTAAATGCCGTCTTCCATTCATCCCCGTGCTTAATGCGAATAAGGTTATACGCCCCCCTGAGGTCAAGCTTGGTAAACCAAGTAGCGTTTTTCACCCTGGAAAACAGGTCAGAAATCAAGGGTAACGGGTATTGATATTTCACAGTAATATTGTTCAAGAGACGATAATCAATACACGGCCTTAATGAACCATCTTTTTTGGCCACAAAGAAAAAACCGGCACCTAAGGGTGAAGAGGATGGTCTGATATGACCCTTCTCCAATGATTCCTTGATATAAGACCGCATAGCGTCATGTTCAGGTACAGACAAGTTAAAAAGGCGACCTTTAGGGAATTTACTACCTGGCACTAATTCAATAGCGCAGTCATAGCTCCTATGGGGAGGTAAGGATGCAGATTTACTTTCGCTAAACACATCAGAAAAATCAAACAAAAAGTCAGGAACATCCTCAGCCTGGGGGAGGCAGAAAAAACAGGAGTGTTGGTATTAACACATTGGCAGCCCCAACTGGTTACAGACACAGATTTCCAATCCAAAACAGGATTATGAGACTGTAACCAAGGGAAACCCAGCACTATAATGTCATGCAGATTATATAGAACCAAAAATTTGCAGCACTCCTGGTGATCAGGTTCAACCCTCATTATCACCTGAGTAGAAAACTGGGGTTTATTCTCAGCCAAAGGGGTAGAATCGATCCCCAGTAGAGGAATAGACTTCTGTAGGGGTATCAAGGGAAACCCACAACGTTTAGCAAAATCATAATCCATCAGGTTAATAGCTGCTCCAGAATCAACGAAAGCCTGAGCAGAAAATGAGGACAGAGAGCATATCAGAGTGACAGTTAATAAAAACTTAGTCTGAACACTACCCAAGACAACTGAGCGTGCAAAATGTCTTCCCCGCTTAGGGCAGACTGAAATAGCATGAGAGGCATCACCACAGTAGAAACATAACCCATTGCGCTTTCGAAACTCATGACGCTGTGCCCCAGACACCACTCCATCACACTGCATGGGCTCAGCAGCTGGCTCACAAGGCAACACCACTCCACGCATACTTCTCCGCTCACGCAAACGTCTGTCAATTTGAATCGCTAATGACATAGAATCATTGAGACCAGAGGGGACAGGGAATCCCACCATAACATCCTTTACATTATCCGACAGACCCTTCCGGAAAAGGGCCGCCAAAGCGTCGTCATTCCATTTGGTCAGGACTGCCCACCTACGGAATCTCTGACAGTATAACTCAGCGTCATCAAGCCCCTGATTTAATGCCAACAAGGCTTTTTCAGCTTGATCAGTGACATTAGGCTCATCGTACAATAACCCCAAAGCCTGAAAAAATGCATCAACATCACTCAAAACAGGATCCCCAGGTATCAGGGAAAAAGCCCAATCCTGAGGATCGCCGCGCAGGAGAGAGATGATAATTTGAACCTGCTGCGCTGCGTTTCCTGAGGACTTAGATTTTAAGGCAAGAAACAATTTACAATTATTTTTGAAATTCTGAAACTTAGCTCGATCCCCTAAAAACAAATCTGGCATGGGGATCCTAGGTTCCACAACAGGCAACCTAGCAAGATATGCAGCAATACTCTGAACCTCAGTGGCAAGCTGATCCACACGGCCAGACAACTGTGCAAACTCCATTGGGAGAAAAGATCCTCCCCAGCACCCAGAGATACAGAGGAAAAAAAAAAAAAATGCAACAAACAGAAAAATATCTCTGACAACTTTTCTTCCTTCAAAATATTTTTTCCCTTCTGTGAGTACCATAAAATTTTTATGGCCGGTGATACTGTTATGTTACGGTAGCTGAGGAGTGCAGGAAAAAAAAAGGAAATACACCAGAGCAGTTGGAATCTATGAGATTGCAGTACCCTGACTAACCACCGCAACTAGAGGCAGCCGTGGAGCGTTCCTACGTTGGTCCTAGACGCCTCGTCACAGCCTGAGAAACTAACTACACCTAAAGATAGAAATAGGAAAGCTATCTGCCCCGGAGCAGAACTCCAAAGATAATAGAAAGCCCCCAAACATGTAATGGCGGTTAGACAAGAGGAAATACTGACACAGAAAGAAAATAGTATGAGCAAACGCTGGGGCCCAAACTATCTAAATAGAAAAGGACAGGAAGGGTACTTACTGCAATCTCAGAAAACCCTGAAAAACACCAACTCTACTAATTTCAAAATCACCTGAGATCACACGACCTCTACCACCTAAATTAGTTCTCTGGTGTAACAAAATCAAAACAGCAGCCACTGAAAAAACTGGAAAAAGCAAAAGTACAAACAACAGTGGCTGAACTAAACTGAGAGGGCAGAAGCCCCCGGAGGGGACCCTGAAGGCCCCCACAGAAGTGCAGGACAAAATGCAAAAATATAGCAAAAAACACAAAGAAGAAATTGTCTTATCTGATAGCAGGAGTTGCAGACACGACACAGCAGGCTACAAGGGAAACTGGAAAGAAGGATTCAGACCAGAACAATTGATCACCGGCAACCCTGATGGGAAAATGACTCCCTTATATAAGACCAGTCAGTAACACCTGATTCCCAGTCCTCACAATCCTCACTAGTACCGCTTGTAACCACCAGAGGGAGCCTCTGCTCAGAACTCATCTCAAACCCATTCACAACAGTACCCCCCCCTTGAGGAGGGGTCACCGAACCCTCATTTGAGCAACCAGGTCGGTCAGGATGAGTTCTATGATATGCACGGATAAGTCTCCTAGCATGGATGTCCGAAGCAAACACCCAAGAATTGTCTTCCTGACCATAACCTCTCCATTTAACCAAATACTGGAGTTTCCGTCTAGAAAAACGAGAATCCAATATTTTCTCAACCACATACTCCAGATTGCCCTCAACCAAAACAGGGTCAGGAGGCACAGCAGCAGGAACCACTGGCTCAACAAACCTCTTCAACAAGGACTTGTGGAACACGTTATGGATCTTAAATGTCCCTGGAAGAAGCAAACGAAAAGAAACAGGATTAATAATCTCCATGATCTTATAAGGTCCAATGAACCTAGGCTTAAATTTAGGAGATGCTACTCTCATAGGAATATTCTTTGAGGACAACCAGACCAAGTCCCCCACTTTAAACCGAGGACCATATGCCGGTTAGCAAACCGCTGGGCCTTCTCCTGAGAGAGGGACAACCTCTCCACTACCTGGTCCCAAATCTGTTGCATACGCTCAACAACAGAGTCAACACCTGGACAGACAGAAGCCTCCGTCTGTCCTGAAGAAAATCGAGGGTGAAACCCAGAATTACAGAAAAACGGAGACATCAAAGTGGCAGAGCTAGCCCTATTATTAAGAGCAAACTCAGCCAAAGGCAAAAAAGAGACCCAGTCATCCTGATCAGCAGACACAAAGCATCTTAGATAAGTCTCCAATATCTGGTTTGTTCTCTCAGTTTGACCATTGGTCTGAGGATGAAATGCCGAGGAGAAAGACAATTGAACACCCAGTTTAGAACAAAAAGTCCTCCAAAATCTGGAAACAAACTGGACTCCTCTGTCAGACACAATGTTCTCAGGAATGCCGTGTAAACGAACCACGTGCTGAAGGAACAACGGCACCAATTCAGAGGAGGAAGGCAACTTAGGTAATGGCACAAGATGTATCATTTTGGAAAACCTATCACAAATTACCCAGATGGTGGTCATTCTCTGAGAAACAGGAAGATCGGAAATGAAATCCATAGAGATATGGGTCCATGGTCTCTTGGGCACAGGCAATGGCATCAACAAACCACTAGAGCGAGAGCAAGGCTTGGAGCGAGAGCAAGTCCCGCAGGACTGCACAAATTCCCTGACATCACGAGACAAGGTAGGCCACCAAAAGGACCGACTAACCAAGTCTCTGGTACCAAAAATTCCGGGATGCCCAGCCAATGCGGAACAATGAATCTCAGACATCACACTCCTCTTCCACTGGTCCGGGACAAACAATTTTCCAACAGGGCAGCGCTCGGGCCTATCCTCCTGACACCCCTCCAGAGCAAGTCTCAAATTGGGCGAGATGGCGGAAAGAACTACACCCTCTTTCAAAATAACAGAAGGATCAGATAACTCAGGAGAGTCCGCAAGGAAACTCCTCGAGAGGGCATCCGCCTTAACATTCTTAGTGCCAGGAAGAAAGGAAACCACAAAATTAAAACGTGTGAAAAACAAGGCCCACCTGGCCTGTCTAGGATTGAGTCGCTTGGCAGATTCCAGATAGACCAGATTCTTATGGTCCGTAAGGACCACCACCTGATGTTTGGCTCCCTCCAGCCAATGTCTCCACTCTTCAAAAGCCCACTTCATGGCCAATAACTCCCGATTACCCAAGTCATAATTACGTTCAGTAGGAGAAAATTTTCGAGAGAAAAAGGCACAAGGGTTACTTTTAGAGGTCTCTGGATCTTTTTGGGACAAAACGGCACCTGCCCCAATTTCAGAGGCATCAACCTCCACCTGAAATGGCAGAGAAACATCAGGCTGCCGTAGAACAGGAGCAGAAGTGAATCTCTGCTTAAGTTCCTGAAATGCAGAGACTGCCTCAGGAGGCCAATTCACCACATCAGAACCCTTTCTGGTCAAATCAGTTAATGGTTTAACAATAACCAAGAAATTACCAATAAATTTACGATATAAATTGGCAAAACCCAAAAATCTCTGAAGAGCCTTTAATGAAGTAGGTTGGACCCAATCACAGATGGCCTGAACCTTGACCGGGTCCATTTCAATAACAGATGGGGACAAAATGAATCCCAGAAATGAGATCCTCTGTACACCAAAAAGACACTTTGATCCCTTCACATACAGAGCATTCTCTCTCAAAATCTGGAATACAGTTCGAACATGTTTCACATGAGAGTCCCAGTCATTAGAAAAAATCAAGATATCATCCAAATAAACAATCAGAAATTTATCCACAAAATCCCTGAAAATGTCATTCATGAAGGACTGGAAGACGGAAGGAGCATTAGTGAGCCCAAAGGGCATCACTAGGTACTCAAAATGCCCTTCAGGGGTATTGAATGCCGTCTTCCATTCATCCCCGTGCTTAATGCGAATAAGGTTATACGCCCCCCTGAGGTCAAGCTTGGTAAACCAAGTAGCGTTTTTCACCCTGGAAAACAGGTCAGAAATCAAGGGTAACGGGTATTGATATTTCACAGTAATATTGTTCAAGAGACGATAATCAATACACGGCCTTAATGAACCATCTTTTTTGGCCACAAAGAAAAAACCGGCACCTAAGGGTGAAGAGGATGGTCTGATATGACCCTTCTCCAATGATTCCTTGATATAAGACCGCATAGCATCATGTTCAGGTACAGACAAGTTAAAAAGGCGACCTTTAGGGAATTTACTACCCGGCACTAATTCAATAGCGCAGTCATAGCTCCTATGGGGAGGCAAGGATGCAGATTTACTTTCGCTAAACACATCAGAAAAATCAAACAAAAAGTCAGGAACATCCTGAGCCTGGGGGGAGGCAGAAAAAACAGGAGTGTTGGTATTAACACATTGGCAGCCCCAACTGGTTACAGACACAGATTTCCAATCCAAAACAGGATTATGAGACTGTAACCAAGGGAAACCCAGCACGATAATGTCATGCAGATTATATAGAACCAAAAATTTGCAGCACTCCTGGTGATCAGGTTCAACCCTCATTATCACCTGAGTAGAAAACTGGGGTTTATTCTCAGCCAAAGGGGTAGAATCGATCCCCAGTAGGGGAATAGACTTCTGTAGGGGTATCAAGGGAAACCCACAACGTTTAGCAAAATCATAATCCATCAGGTTAATAGCTGCTCCAGAATCAACGAAAGCCTGAGCAGAAAATGAGGACAGAGAGCATATCAGAGTGACAGTTAATAAAAACTTAGTCTGAACACTACCCAAGACAACTGAGCGTGCAAAACGTCTTCCCCGCTTAGGGCAGACTGAAATAGCATGAGAGGCATCACCACAGTAGAAACATAACCCATTGCGCTTTCGAAACTCATGACGCTGTGCCCCAGACACCACTCTATCACACTGCATGGGTTCAGAAGCTGGTTCACAAGGCAACACCATTCCACGCATACTTCTCCGCTCACGCAAACGTCTGTCAATTTGAATCGCTAATGACATAGAATCATTGAGACCAGAGGGGACAGGGAATCCCACCATAACATCCTTTACATTATCCGACAGACCCTTCCGGAAAAGGGCCGCCAAAGCGTCGTCATTCCATTTGGTCAGGACTGCCCACCTACGGAATCTCTGACAGTATAACTCAGCGTCATCAAGCCCCTGATTTAATGCCAACAAGGTTTTTTCAGCTTGATCAGTGACATTAGGCTCATCGTACAATAACCCCAAAGCCTGAAAAAACGCATCAACATCACTCAAAACAGGATCCCCAGGTATCAGGGAAAAAGCCCAATCCTGAGGATCGCCGCGCAGGAGAGAGATGATAATTTGAACCTGCTGCGCTGCGTTTCCTGAGGACTTAGATTTTAAGGCAAAAAACAATTTACAATTATTTTTGAAATTCTGAAACTTAGCTCGATCCCCCAAAAACAAATCTGGCATGGGGATCCTAGGTTCCACAACAGGCAACCTAGCAAGATATGCAGCAATACTCTGAACCTCAGTGGCAAGCTGATCCACACGGCCAGACAACTGTGCAAACTCCATTGGGAGAAAAGATCCTCCCCAGCACCCAGAGATACAGAGGGAAAAAAAAAAAAAAATGCAACAAACAGAAAAATATCTCTGACAACTCTGACAACCTTTTTTCTTTCACAATTTTTTTCCCTTCTGTGAGTACCATACAATTTTCAATTTTTTAGGCCGGTGATACTGTTATGTTTTGGTAGCTGAGGAGAGCAGGCAAAAAGGCAATACACCAGAGCAGTTGGAATCTATGAGATTGCAGTACCCTGACTAACCACCACAACTAGAGGCAGCCGTGGAGCGTTCCTACGTTGGTCCTAGACGCCTCGTCACAGCCTGAGAAACTAACTACACCTAAAGACAGAAACAGGAAAGCTATCTGCCCCGGAGCAGAACCCCAAAGATAATAGAAAGCCCCCAAACATGTAATGGCGGTTAGACAAGAGGAAATACTGACACAGAAAGAAAATAGTATGAGCAAACGCTGGGGCCCAAACTATCTAAATAGAAAAGGATAGGAAGGGTACTTACTGCAATCCCAGAAAACCCTGAAAAGCACCAACTCTACTAATTTCAAAATCACCTGAGATCACACGACCTCTACCACCTAAATTAGTTCTCTGGTGTAACAAAATCAAAACAGCAGCCACTGAAAAAACTGGAAAAAGCAAAAGAACAAAACTCAGTGGCTGAACTAAACTGAGAGGGCAGAAGCCCCCGGAGGGGACCCTGAAGGCCCCCAAAGAAGTACAGTACAAAATGCAAAAATATAGCACAAACACAAAAGAAGCAAAAGTCTTATCTGTAAGCAGGAGATGCAGACACGACACAGCAGGCTACAAGGGAAACTGGAATGAAGGATTCAGACCAGAACAATTGATCACCGGCAACCCTGATGGGAAAATGACTCCCTTATATAAGACCAGTCAGTAACACCTGATTCCCAGTACTCACAATCTTCACTAGCACCGCTTGTAACCACCAGAGGGAGCCTCTGCTCAGAACTCATCTCAAACCCATTCACAACAGGTAATTCCCCTTTATCCACAGCAGCAATAGTACACTTGTCATAACACTTAGGGCTCCAGGACTTAATTTCATTGGTAGACCAATCCAGTACCGGATTGTGCAATTTTAACCAAGGTAACCCCAAAATCACCGGTGAGGGCAAATTATTCCAAACTACCAAATCCAAATTCTCTTGATGAACACCATTAATAGTAAGAGGAAATTCACAGATATGGTGAGTAACATTTTTCAAGGAGAACCATCCACAGAAACCACATTAATAGGGGAAGACAGAAGTTTGGGTTTTAATTTTAGTTTTTCCAAAAATTTCCCATCAATCACATTGAGAGTTGAACCACAATCCACAAATACCCGAAACTCCATTAATTCCTCCTCAACAGCAGTGGTAGCAGAAAGAAAGACACCTTTATTGTTTAAACAAGCTATACGGGCGAAACTGACCTCATTTTTTTTTTCTTTATTCATTCGAAGCGCACAGTTCTTAATAAAATGCTTAGATTTGCCACAATAGAAACACAAACCTTCAGCAAATCTGCGGTCTTTTTCCTGAGAGTGAGGTGCCATTTCTCCAATTTCCATCGGCTCTCCAATGTCAGTACAGTCCCTCTCCAGACTTGGAGCTAATTGCATAGCCTCTTGCAAGTTACCAGGTATAGGATAAGCAATCAGTAAATCTTTAACCCTTTCACTTAACCCTGCAAGAAATAAACTTTTCAAAGCTGAATCGTTCCACCTCACCTGAGTGGACCACCTTCGGAAGTGAGTACAATATTTTTCCACATTACCTGATCCCTGTCTCAAACGTCTCAATTTTGTCTCAGCTGATGAAACACGATCAGGATCGTCATACAATAACCCCAAAACAGAAAAAAACTATCCACTAATCTAAAGCATGGATCACTAGGCTGCAGAGAAAAGGCCCAGTCCTGAGGTTCTTTGCGCAAAAGTGACATTATGAACCCTATGCGCTGTGATTCATCACCAGAGGATCTGGGTCTCAAACGGAAATACAACAAGCAAGCATTTTTAAAAGAAAAGAAACGTACCTTTGGCTCCACGAAATGTGCTCCAGAACAACTACTCACGTGTTGCTGGATCTCAGCCACCTCCAGAGAGAGTCCTTGCAGGCGTTGAGCCAAATCCTGAACCGACACCATGATGGAAACAGAAAATCTTTCCTTAGAGATTTTTTTTTTTTTTTTCTGGGCTGGACTTACTGTTATGAACTGCTACAAGCACTAAGGAAAGATAGGAATTCTGTCCCTACAATAGAACTAAGCTGGATCCCTACGATGTAACGGGGAACCTGATCCTGCGACCAGACCCGCTAAAGTCCTCAGCTAGTCTGAACGAAGACCTATAGTTGCGAGGGAGGAATCCCTACAAGATCTAGGGACTGGGAGAAAAGGTGGACACCTCCTAACAGAAATTGTAGCAGGGATAATTTAACAGAAAACAAATTACTTCGAGATTCTAAGATCAAGCAAAACTGACTGAGTAAGGCACCTAAGCACCCGGCTAGCTTAAGAGTAGATAATACAATGAAGTCCAGCAAAGCCAGAAGGGCGGAGCCAGACTAAATAGGGAAAAAAGGTCATGTGACCAGCAAACTGAAACAAAACCTAACAACAGGGTTCTAACAAGTGGTAGCCAAAAGTATTGGACCCCTGAAATTCTGTCAGATAATACTCAGTTTCTTCCTGAAAATGATTGCAATCACAAATTATTTGCTATTTTTATCTTCATTTAATTTGCTTGCAAGGAAAAAACACAAAAGAGAATGAAGCAAAATCAAATCCTTGATCATTTCACACAAAACTCCAAAAATGGGCCAGACAAAAGAATTGGCACCCTCAGCCTAATACTTGGTTGCACAACCTTTAGTCAAAATAACTGTCAACAACCGCTTCCGATAACCATCCATGAGTTTCTTACAATGCTCTGCTGGAATTGTAGACCATTCTTCTTTTGCAAACTGCTCCAGATCCCTGATATTTGAAGGATGCCTTCTCCAAACTGCCATTTTGAGATCTCTCCACAGGTGTTCTATGGGATTCATGTCTGGACTCATTGCTGGCCACCTTAAAAGTCTCCAGTGCTTTCTCTCAAACCATTTTATAGTGCTTTTGGAAGTGTGTTTTGGGTCATTGTCCTGCTGGAAGACCCATGACCTCTGAGGGAGACCCAGCTTTCTCACACTGGGCCCTACATTATGCTGCAAAATTTGTTGGTAGTCTTCAGACTTCATAATGCCATGCACATGGTCAAGCAGTCCAGTGCCAGAGGCAGCAAAGCAACCCCAAAACATCAGGGAACCTCCGCCATGTTTAACTGTAGGGACCGTGTTCTTTTCTTTGAATGCCTCTTTTTTTTTCCTGTACACTCTATGTTGATGGTTTTTCCCAAAAAGCTCGACTTTTGTCTCATCTGACCAGAGAACATTCTTCCAAAACGTTTTAGGCTTTCTCAGGTAAGTTTTGGCAAACTCCAGCCTGGCTTTTTATCTCTCGGGGTAAGAAGTGGGGTCTTCCTGGGTATCCTACCATACAGTCCCTTTTCATTCAGACGCCGACGGATAGTACGGGTTGACACTGTTGTACCCTCGGACTACAGGGCAGCTTGAACTTGATTGGATGTTAGTTGAGGTTCTTTATCCACCATCCGCACAATCTTGCAATGAAATCTCTCATCAATTTTTCTTTTCCTTCCACATCTAGGGAGGTTAGCCACAGTGCCATGGGCTTTAAACTTCTTGATGACACTGCACACGGAAGACACAGGAACATTCAGGTCTTTGGAGATGGACTTGTAGCCTTGAGATTGCTCATGCTTCCTCACAATTTGGTTTCTCAAGTTCTCAGACAGTTCTTTGGTCTTCTTTCTTTTCTCCATGCTCAATGTGGTACACATAAGGACACAGGACAGAGGTTGAGTCAACTTTAATCCATGTTAACTGGCTGCAAGTGTGATTTAGTTATTGTCAACACCTGTTAGGTGCCACAGGTAAGTTACAGGTGCTGGTGATTACACGAATTAGAGAAGCATCACATGATTTTTCAAACAGTGCCAATACTTTTGTCCACCCCTTTTTTAGGTTTGGTGTGGAATTATATTCAATTTGGCTTTAGATCAATTCTTTTTGTGTTTTTTCATTGAAGACAAACTAAATGAAGATAATAATACCAAAGAATTTGTGTTTGCAATCATTTTCAGGAAGAAACTGAGTATTATCTGACAGAATTGCAGGGGTGCCAATACTTTTGGCCACCACTGTATACTGAAGTAATGTACAGTATTTTTCGTACTATAAAACGCACCCCAAATGTTGGGGTGGAAAATAGCAGAAAAAAAGATTTCTTTAAGATTTATAAACCACAAAAGAAGGATGTGATAGGAATTACAAATACGCCCATCTGAAAAAGGCCCTAAAAAATTTTCATTGACACATGCTTTTTGTAATGATATGTTAGTTTGGGGCTGTACTGTATATCGAATTTGGCAGCGACGCAAGTTGTCGCTGTTTGCCGCTGCTACACCCACCATAGTACAAGTGCATGGGGTCACTTTGTGGCCTACATGGTACTGTAACAAGCAAGACTTCAAACGCTATATCCAGTTGGATTTTTTGCAACTTGCTTGTCTTTGTTGTGGTGTCTTGTGGGTTGCGATGTGATATTCATCTTATCCCTTGTACTTATAATAGGAGGAACTGAATTAGTTGGTGTATATTTTACACATGGCAGTAAGGACATAACTTTTAACAGTGGCAAACACAGAAATATTTCCTAAAACTGTTTCTTTAAGGTCATGTTCACATAGCCTGGTTTCACTTTGTTATTTATTTTCAGGACGGAAGAAAAAGTTCTGCATTCAGGATTTTTCCTTTTGTTCTATAAACAGGACACCCAAACGGAAACTAGACAAACCCCCTATAAATCAATGGGGCCTCACGGTTTCCATCTAAAACAGAAATGCACAGTATATTATTTCCATTTTTCTGTTCTGTTTGCTCTAAATGGAACAGACAAACGCAAAGGATGAATGGAAATGTGAACATAGCCTTAATTAAACAGTTCTAAGAAATGTCTCTATGACTGATATTTAATATTAAAGGGAATCTGTCACCCTAAATTGGCGGGATATTTAAATGATGGCAGTCAGGTCAGATGGGCAGTGTTTTGGGTACTTGCCTTAACATGTTAGCCACTGTCTCCATTATTTCTGGGAATTGTAGTCGTTGCCCTCCATATAACACGCGTGCACATTGCAATCTTGAACTGTGCACGCACAGTATGTTTTGCCTGCAGATTGCAATGCGCAGGCGCGTTATATGGAGGGCAACGACTACAATTCCCATAAATAATGGAGACAGCGGCGAACAACATGTTAAGGCAAGTACCCAAAACACCGCCCATCTGACCTGACTGCCATCATTTAAATATCCCGCCAATTTAGGGTGACAGATTCCCTTTAACCTTGCCAAATCCACAAAGACAATCTGTAAAACGATTCTGCCATTTTTTTAACAAGACTAAACAGTTAAAATGGGATCAGTCAGTAGGATCAACCCTCCTAAGCCATCTATATGGGCATGTAGGTGACAGGAAGCTGAATAAAATGATATCTTGATATCTGCAATCCAATGTCTTATTTCAGAAAAATCCACATTTTTCTTAATATGTAAATGAGCTGTTCCAGGCTATGGGCCGGATACTGATCTGCATGAGAATCTATCTCCAGAGCTTATTGTAAATGAAATAGAGAGTTACTAGTGTGAGGCATGTAATTACTAACAGTCAACTGAAAAAAGTAGTGTGTATAAAAAGTATTGATCACCCCAACAATAAAAACCACAATATATAAAAAAAAATAATATTTTTTATTGATGCAAAAAGACACACAATGAAAACAACAGCTTAAAAACAATTAGAAAAGGCCACTTTTGTAACACCTCTCAAAACCCATATAAGGACCCAAAGCTAACCTCCTCCAATAGGCTGGCAAAAAAGGGGGTATTAATAAGCAAAAAATACCCAATAATAAATAGAGACCACTGGTTTGTGAGCTACAAATACAATATCAATTGTGACCTGAATTGTGACCTTGTAGCTCACAAACCGGTGGTCTCTATTTATTATTGGGTATTTTTTGCTTATTAATACCCCCCCCTTTTTTGCCAGCATATTGGAGGAAGTTAGCTTTAGGTCCTTATATGGATTTTGAGTGGTGTTACATATGGACCTTTTAATTGTTTTTAAGCTGGTTTTTTCATTGTGTGTCTTTTTGCATCAATAAAAAATATTTTTTTTTATATATTGTGCTTTTCATTGTTGGGGTGATCATGACTTTTTATATACACTACTTTTTTCATTTTCATGTTATAATGTCATAGTGTATGGTCAGTGATCCTCCTGAATATTGAGTAGAGCCCTTAAGCATATACTTTTGCGTAATTACTAACAGTCGGCTCTCTTGATCTACATGTCTCACACTGGTAACACCCCCTTTCATTTAACATAAATTCTGGAAGACTCTGTGCTACTGTTTAGGTTTGGCACCCTGAACATTGGGTGTTTCTCGCGCTGACATCTGCATGACAGCGCGATAAACATCAGCGGCTCTGATAGGCAATAAGATCATTACCGCCGGTCAAAGTCCTGCAGCTCCTTCCCTGTCAGTTGACAGTGTGAGCCCCTAGCATTGGCTGAGGGGACTGCTTCTCCCCTCAGCCTATGCCTGCTGTCGCTGATAACAGCGAGAGCAGGCGCTGCTGATGGGAATATTCATTAGCCGGTGCCTGCGCTATAAATAAAAAAATGGAGTGGGTTTCCCTGTATTTTTGATAACCAAGAAAAATTGACAGCTTCGAGCTGCAACCCTCAGCTGCCAGCTTTAGCAAAGCTGGTTATCAAAAATAGATGGGTCCCATGCACTTTTTTAAATTATTTAAATAAAAAATAAACAAAAAATGGAGTGGGGTCCCCTTATTTTTGATAACCAGCCAAGCTAAAGCAGACATCTGGGTGCTGTTATTCTCAGGCTATTAAAGGGCCATGGATTTTGGCTCCCCAGCCTAAAAATAGCCCGCAGGTGCACCATAAAAGGCGTCTCTATTAGATGCATCAATTCTGGCGCTTTGTGCAGCTCTTTCCACTTTGCCCTGTGGCAAATGGGGCTAATATTTGTGGGGTTGATGTCACCTTTGTAATCTCAAGTCACATCAAGCCCACAGCTTAGTAATGGAGAGGAGTCTGTGTGGTTACCGCAGGTCATCGAGTCTGCATTCCCAGCTGGACCAATGAACTGCGGTGACCTCAGTGAGATCACCGCTAGCACAGTAACAAATAGTTTCATGGTACAGCACTAAGCTCAGTGAGTTCACCAAAGTTCACTGTGAGAAATTCTCAAGGTGAAGTGCGGTGAACTCACTGAGCTCAGTGTTGCACCATGACATTTTTTATTTATAGCATAGATGCCGGCTGATGAATACTCTCATCGCACGCTCTTATCAATGACAGCAGGTGTAGGATGTTGTCATATGCAACAGATCAGAACTTATTATATATGTGTAACAGGAGGACTTTATGCTGACCTGACAGTAGATGGCGATGTTGTGTAACGTTTCCTTCTTTAATGTATTGTATAAGAATTAGTCTCTTCTCTAGTTAGTTTCACTTTCGTTTTGTTCCTGTTAGCTGATGCAATGCTGTAATGTCTGTGCATTATTCTTTTACCTCGTGTTCAGAGAAGTAAACGCTTGTTATCCCATGCAACTTGCTCTGTGAAGTTTCCTCTGCAAAGGTGTGGATTCAGAAGCTGTGCAACAGGTTATGGGCCCAGGCACCCAGACACCCAGACCCAGGCACCCAGATACAGCGTACCCAGATACAGAGAATCCAGACAACACCAGACACCCAGGACACTGGAACTATCAGCAAGACTCTGGTGAATGCAGAAGAATTCTTCAGTGCAAGTCTCTCCAAACAAGTAAGATAAGTTAAAAAAAAAAATGATGAATAGCACAGAGCTAAAACTCACAGTAGCTAAACTGAATGATGAGAACTATCAGCTATGGAAGTTCAAAGTAGAGATGTTATTGTCTAAAGATGATTTATGGGAAGTAATCACTACAGATAGACCTGATGAAGATAATCAGACATGGGATAGAAAAAATAGACAAGCGAGAGCTACCATCAGCTTATTAGTGGATGATGCTCAATTAATACATATAAGAAATGAAGAAACAGCGAAAGGAATGTGGGAAGAATTAAGAAAGCTATATGAGAGACCTACCTTAAATCACAAGTTATTTCTACTAAGAAAGCTTTACAGTATGAGACTAAGTGCAGACAGTGACATGCAGTAGCATATATTCTCAATGATGGAAGTGATATTACAGCTAAGATCTATTGGTGAAGATATTAAGGAAAGCCATATAGCATCAATTTTATTGTGCAGTTTACCAGATTCATATACAGCTTTAATAAATGCACTAGAGACAAGACAAGAAACTGACATTACATTAGAGTTTGTGAAAATAAGACTCATAGATGAATATCAGAGAAGGAAAGAACAAAGCAATGATTCTTCTACTGAAAAAGATAATGGAAATGCTCTTAAAGCTACAGAACTTAAAAAACCCTATAATAAAGAGACAAGAGAATGCTTCAGATGTAAGAAAAAAGGTCATTTAAAGAAAGACTGTACTATATGGAAAGCAGAACAAAAGAAATTACACCATAAAGATAATATACAGAAGGTGAAAAACACAATTTCTGATTCATGTGAAAATAATTGGAATGGCACATTTAAAGTAACTGATAAGAAATCATCACTTGATTGGTTTATTGATTCAGGAGCAACGAGTCATATGACAAGTGACAAGAATTTCTTTACTGATCTTGATTTAAATAAGAAAGTAGCCATTTATCTTGCAGATGGAAGCAAAATAACCGCAGAAGGTATCGGACAAGGTATGCTAAATTGTTCAAACAAGTTCGGACAAGATTCAAAGATACTTGTACAGGATGTGTTGTATGTTCCAAAATTGGAAGGCGGATTATTATCTGTGAAACGTTTAACAGCAAAAGGACTTTACAGTAAAATTCAAAGATAATGAGTGTGCAATTCTTGCAGGAAACAAGTTGATAACCAAAGTCAAGGCAGATGAACAATTATATCATTTTGTCAAACCAAAGGAACAGATGAAGGTATGTACACATGATCACAAAAACTGTATTCACATGTGGCACAGACGTCTAGGACATAGACACCTGGACAGTATAAGGGAACTACAGAGAAAAGAATTGACAAAAGATTTAAAGATATCAGATTGCTCAATTACCATAAGATGTGAATGTTGTATAAAATCCAAAGCCACAAGGATATCTATTCCAAAAGAAAGTGAGATGAAAAGAGAAAGACCACTTGATTTGGTGCATACTGACGTATGTGGACCCATGAAAGTGACTACATCAGGAGGCAATAGATACATGTTGACTTTTATAGACGACTACTCAAGATACACAGTCACATACTTAATTAAGAACAAAAGTGAAGTTTTTGATAAACTTGTAGACTATGTAACAAGATCAAGTAACAAATTTCAAAGGAAGCCAATTGTCATCAGAGGTGATAATGGAGGTGAATTTACAGGTCACAGAATAGAAGACTACTTAAGACAAAATGGAATAGAACATCAGAAAACTGTTCCATACACACCTGAACAAAATAGAGTAGCAGAAAGGAAAAACAGAACTCTAACAGAAATGATGAGATGTATGCTGACAGATTCTAAACTACCAGAGAAATATTGGGGTGAGGCAGCAATGACAGCTGCATATCTACAGAACCGACTTTTTTCCAGAAAACTGAAGAAAACTCCATATGAACTGTGGCAAGGTATGAAACCAAGTGTCAATCATTTAAAAGTTTTTGGATGTAAAGTTTTTATATTCATTCCAACAGAAAAACGTTCCAAACTTCAAAACAGATCCATGGAAGGAATATTTGTTGGATATAGTGAAAACTGCAAAGGATATAGAATCCTAGATCCCAAAACAGACAGAGTTACAGTGAGTAACAGTGTGACATTCATTGAAGATTTAAATGAAGACATTATGATTTCAGTTGAAACAAAAAATGAGAAAAACAAGTGACATAAATGAATATCTGATGAGAAAGAAGTAGAAATTAATGAAGAACAAAATACTGAAAGTGAAGAATCACAACTACAAACAGACACAGAACCAAGACGTTCAATAAGAGAGAACAAAGGAAAACCACCAAAACGTCTCTCATACAAGACAAGTATAAGAAAAATCTATGAACCTACCTCTTGGAAAGACATATCTAAACTTCCTGAAGAAGAAGCTAATAAATGGATAGAAGCAACAGAAACAGAAATTAAATCGATGCATGATTCAAATACATGGACACTAACAGATTTGCCAGAAGGAAGAAAAGCCATAGGATGTAAATGGATTTTTAAAGTAAAATACCAAACAGATGGTACACCTGAAAGATATCGCGCAAGACTCGTAGCTAAAGGGTATTCTCAAAAATATGGAGAAGACTATGATGAAACATTTGCTCCAGTTGTCAAACACACTACAATAAGAACTTTACTTACAGTTGCAGCAGTGGAACAGATGGAACTAAGACATCTGGATGTAAAGACAGCTTTTTTGAATGGAGATTTAACAGAAGACATTTACATGGAACAACCTCCAGGATTCAAAGATGAAAGAAATCCAAACAAAGTTTGCAAACTACAGAAAAGCATATATGGTTTAAAACAAGCAGCTAAAGCGTGGAATGACAAAATCACGGAAGTACTAACAAATGAAAAATTTCAAAGAAGCAAAGCTAATCCATGCTTGTACACAAAAAGGCTGAGTAATAGATGGATTTATGTACTCATATATGTAGACGACATTTTGATTTGTTTTAAACAGAAAGGGATAAAGAAAACATTCTAAAAATCCTGAAACAAAATTTTGAAATCAAAGACTTGGGAAATGTAAAACAGTACCTAGGAATACAGATAGAAAGAGAAGAAGATGGAAGTTTCCTACTGAATCAAAATCACATGATTCAAGACATAAAAGAAAAATTTGGACTAAAGGATGCAAAAACAGTAAAGTTTCCAATGGAAACTAATTATCTCAAAGAGATGAACAGTGAAGAAAATATGCTACCAAACAATGAAGAATACAGAACAGCAATAGGAAAACTACTGTATCTAGCGGCCATTACAAGACCAGACATCGCAGCAGCAGTAGGAATCCTGAGTAGAAAGGTATCAAAACCAAATAAAGCTGATTGGAATGCCGTGAAGAGAGCAATACGTTATTTGAAAGGAACTAGCAATGTTAAGCTGAAATTACCCACAGGTGATAATTGCATTTTAACAGGATATGTTGATGCAGATTGGGCTGGAGATCCAACTGACAGAAGATCTACCAGTGGACATATTTTTTTTCTCTCAGGTGGACCAATAAGTTGGACAAGTAAAAAACAGTCAATTGTGACACTGTCTTCAACAGAAGCAGAATATGTTGCAGCAGCACATGCGAGTCAAGAAGTACTGTGGTTAAGACAATTGTTAACAGACCTAGGACAACCACAGTTGGAACCAACAAAAATAAAAGAGGACAATCAAGGATGTCTTGTTTTGCTCAGATGGAAAGAGTCAATCCAAGAACCAAGCATATTGATGTGAAATATCATTTCTTGAGAGATCATCAGGACCAAGGAGTATTAAAGTTGGAGTATTGCCCTACTGAAGAAATGACAGCGGACATTTTCACGAAGGCGTTGAATGCTGATAAACATCAGAGACTAATAAAAAAGTTGGGTTTGATTAAATAAGTCCTTACTGTTGAGAAAGGGTGTTGTCATATGCAACAGATCAGAACTTATTATATATGTGTAACAGGAGGACTTTATGCTGACCTGACAGTAGATGGCGATGTTGTGTAACGTTTCCTTCTTTAATGTATTGTATAAGAATTAGTCTCTTCTCTAGTTAGTTTCACTTTCGTTTTGTTCCTGTTAGCTGATGCAATGCTGTAATGTCTGTGCATTATTCTTTTACCTCGTGTTCAGAGAAGTAAACGCTTGTTATCCCATGCAACTTGCTCTGTGAAGTTTCCTCTGCAAAGGTGTGGATTCAGAAGCTGTGCAACATAGGATGATGGGAGTAGTAGTCCCATATCCTGAAGCCTGTTACCGGATGTCATCTTTTTATTTCTGGTCACATCTGCTGGCTCACGCTGTCATTTGGCAGGGAGGGAGCCGCAGCACTCTGACCGGCAGTAACAATCTTACCGCCAGTGTTTGCCACACTGTCATGCAATGTGGCAAACACTGGATGCTTGGGCCCTCCATTCATGTGAATGGGGTTCAGATTCGGGTACCTGAATCGAACCTTTTTTTAACGCTTCGGCCGAACCAGGACACCCAGGGGTTCAGCCATCACTATTTGGGAGGGTTGATCCTACTGATAGATTCCCTTTAAGGTTTGCACATGCCATTTATTTAAGATTATTCCTAGTTTTTTACTGTAATCATTTTGCACAAATCATTTTAGAGTTTTATCATTAATGCATCCTGCATATAATAACACGTTGAGGTGTTGAACATAACCTAAATTTTTTTTAAAAAAAAAAGGAAAAAATTATCATATGTAATGCGGTATTATGTGAATGATTACTGTTACAGCATTTAAAAGTCCTGAATGGTTTCCTTGTTAAGACAACTCCATTTTAAATTCCTCTGCTTTGACCAGACTTCGTCTAGTTATTTTTATTTACGCTGCTCAAAAAAATAAAAGGAACACTTAAACAACAGAATATAACTCCAAGTAAATCAAACTTCTGTGAAATCAAAACTGTCCACTTAGGAAGCAACACTGATTGATAATCAATTTCACATGCTGTTGTGCAAATGGAATAGACAACAGATGGAAATTATTGGCAATTATCAAGACACACTCAATAAAGGAGTGGTTCTGCAGGTGGGGACCACAGACCACATCTCAGTACCAATGCTTTCTGGCTGATGTTTTGGTCACTTTTGAATGTTGGTTGTGCTTTCACACTCGTGGTAGCATGAGACAGACTCTACAACCCACACAAATGGCTCAGGTAGTGCAGCTTATCCAGGATGGCACATCAATGCGAGCTGTGGCAAGAAGGTTTGCTGTGTCTGTCAGCGTAGTGTCCAGAGGCGCTACCAGGAGACAGGCCAGTACACCTGGAGATGTGGAGGGGCTGTAGGATGGCAACAACCCAGCAGCAGGACTGCTACCTCCGCCTTTGTGCAAGGAGGAACAGGAGGAGCACTGCCAGAGCCATGCAAAATGACCTCCAGCAGGCATTTGCCACAGAAGTAAATATAATCCCAATAAAAATACTCATAAAGAATAATTATACATTTAAAAAAATCTTTTTTATAAAAATATTATTAAAATTATTACCAATATTTTATTATAAAAAATGGATGAACACAACCAAATTTAATAAAATATGAAACTTTCTTGAAGACAAATAAAATTAAACATACAAAATATATAAAAATTTATTATTATAATTAGTGTATGTGGGGCTTCATGTGTCAAATTTTGCCACAGAAGACCAGGATTGGCAAATTCGGCACTGGCGCCCTGTGCTCTTCACAGATGAAAGCAGGTTCACACTGAGCCCATGTGACATATGTGACAAAGTCTGGAGATGCCATGGAGAGCAATCTGCTGCCTGCAACATCCTTCAGCGTGACCGGTTTGGCAGTGGGTCAGTAATTGTGTGAGATGGCATTTCTTTGGAGGGCCGCACAGCCTCAATGTGCTTGCCAGAGGTAGTCTGACTGCCATTAGGTACCGAGATGAGATCCTCAGATCCCTTGTGAGACCATATGCTGGTGCGGTTGGCCCTGGGTTCCTCCTAATGCAGTACAATGCCAGACTTCATGTGGCTGGAGTGTGTCAGCAGTTGCTGCAAGATGAAGGCATTGAATCTATGGACTGGCCCGCCTGTTCCTCAGACCTGAATCCGATTGAGCACATCTGGGACATCATGTCTCGCTCCATCCACCAACGTCACGTTGCACCACAGACTGTCCAGGAGTTGGTGGATACTTTAGTCCAGGTCTGGGAGGAGATCCCTCAGGAGACCATCCGCCGCCTCAACAGGAGCATGCCCAGGCGTTGTAGGGAGGTCATACAGGCATGTGGAGGCCACACACAGTACTGAGCATCATTTTGACTTGTTTTAAGGACATTACATTCCACTTTAATTTTGTGTGTGACTCCAAATCCAGGTCTCCATTGGTTAATAAATTTGATTTCCATTGATGATTTTTGTGTGATTTTGTTTTCAGCACATTCAACTTTGTACAGAACAAAGTATTCAATAAGAATATTTCATTCATTCAGATCTAGGATGTGTTATTTGAGTGTTCCCTTTGTTTTTTTGAGCAGTGTATATCTGACTGTAACAACCATGCGCAGGCGCGTTATATGGAGGGCAACGACTACAATTCCCAGAAATAATGGAGACAGCGGCGAACAACATGTTAAAGCAAGTACCCAAAACACCGCCCATCGGACCTGACTGCCATCATTTAAATATCCCACCAATTTAGGGTGACAGATTCCCTTTAAATGGAGTCTGTCAGCTCTGAAGTCAGTATACTTCTTCTCAAAGTTTTGCCAGATAACTTAGCACTGTCAATCAATGCAGTAGTGGCTGACACACAAAACTGCAGAAAGAAGGGTGCGTCAGACCACACGGTGCCACCAACGGTGCTCCGAAAACTCCATTTGCTTAAGAAGTTAGAAGAGAAATAAAGAATATTTTCTTTAAAACAACCCCATGATTTAAACTAAAGGAATGGCTCCTGTTAGCCGAAAGTCCCCAACAAGGATCTGTGCTCACTGTGGAATCAGTTTTGGAGAGGACACTTTTATTTAATTCATGAAGTGCAATCAACTTCCAAATCCCATTTTTATAGTTATTATTACTCCAATGCTTACATAGCATCAGTGCATTGCATAGGTTGCTGTCACCCACAGCAGTTCTTGTTCCTGGTGCTCACACCTAGTTCACACTTACATTTACTTGAATATCACAAAGCTACAATTCTTCCTCAACATAAAAAATAATGGGTGGCTGCATACCTTATTAGTTAAAAGGGATCCTATCACTAATGTATTTTTGTAATAATTAAAACCATATAGTCATACATATTTTTTCTGATTGTAGATTTTTTTATGCTATATTCAATATATGATTATAGGTTAGCCATCAGTCTTGAGATTTGGTTAATAGCATTTAAAGATATGCCACATGGACCATAGACAGTGATACACAGGTTCTGACTTATTAATTTGTATAGAAGAGCCTTCTAGATGTGCTGTGATCTGGGCAAAGGTCATTGTGAAGGGAGTATGAAGAGCTGAGCTGTGACCATCACCTATTGGGTATAGTGTTATCTGCTATATATAGAGGTGTTATCTGTCATTTTACTCTGGCCTCTTGTGATAATAAAACTGCTTAAAAGTCATTTTTACAGAAGTAAAAGTATGGGTAGATTATTAGGCTTAGCTGCATTTAGACAGAACCTATAGAGACGTAAGTAACAAAATGTAATTTTCATTAATTAATAAATATGGCTTTACACAATCAAAGAATGGAATGAGTCAATTATGAGGCTTAAGCTGCATTTACACTGAAAAATAATGGTGAAAGAGTGTTTCACAATAATCTTTCAGTATTAACAGGATATAGGGTAAAACGATCGCTCAATCGGATTAAATTATCTTTTTGTGCAGAGCAAAAGATGATCGTTCTTGGTGCATCACCCGGTGTAAACAAGACTCGTACTGCCGAGAACATGTGCACTGGGCGATCTATCACAGTTCACTCTGTGCACATCAGTTACTTAGATCTCACTATATAAAATGGCTATTAAACAACCTCCGATTGGTAAAGGTTAACTGATCAACAGTCTATTTTTGCCGCTGGTCGGTCCATATCAACAGACCCACAGTGATCAGCAAAAATTGCAAAATTATGTCATTTAAACTCTTGGAGTGCGACGGAAGGTCAATGGCCCAGAAATTATCAAAGCTGGACTGCTGCCCTTCTTTCTCGCTCTATCATTTATGGATGACACATTCCCTTTAAGAAGCAGATCTAGGAAATATATTTTAGGAAATAAAGCACATGCTACGTTATCATTTATTTTGAACTATATTTTTGCAGATAAACTAACACTAACTACGTCACATTAGCCTGAGTTAGTAATAACAAAATCTAATTCTCACAGTCTCAGAAAATCTCTGCACCCCTCCTCCCTGCCTCTTGTCATTCTAATTACAAACTCTGTTTGCTTATTCTACCCCCATATCTGCCAGAAAAGGGCCAGCTTGAGGTCTTCAATGTTTAAAAAAAGAAACCTGGTCTCTAGAGTATGTTTCCATGGAATCAACAGAGCGCAGTGAAGCTGCATATGTAGTGTATGCAGTATATTTTCTCTTTTTCTATAATTTAAACAACCAAAAACTTCAGTGTAAATTGTGTCCATATAAACAGATTATTTGCCAAGTGCTTGACAAAGTTTCCCTTCCTAAATCCCATAGGCCTTGTTTTATTTTTATAGCATTAGATTCTTCCATTTCTACAAAAAGACTTTCCCATGGGCTGCACCGTTTTTTCCCAGAAACTGCTACTTACATTTAAAAAGAGCATCTTCTAGGGCTGATTATGCATCCTTATCTCACTCTTTGGTACTATGTGTTGTACACTCCGTAAAGTGCTGATTATATGCACAGTACACAGCTTCAATCAAATAATAGCAATTTAAAATGAGTCATCAGATAATGGCCAATTGTTTAAATAATTTTTTATGTATTTTTTTTACTTATTGGCAATGTTTTTGCTCTATATCACAATCAGTTTTAAAAATAAAAAAATTAAATATTGTAATTTTCATACTAGCCACTGGGGCTTTTTTTTAGCCTTTAGCTTCCTGTTGTTTTAGGAAACAACGCATGTACAGTGGCCACAATGAAAAGACTCAAACCATATCTTTTGTATTAAAGTAACTAATGAGGATGAGCAAAGATCACTGTAAAGGAAGAGGGAGCAGGGTCAGGTGCAACATTGCCTACTGTGATTGGTGGATGGTGTGTTATCAGCAATGTGTAGAGGTGCTACCTGTCAGGAGCATGCTCAAAACTTTTTCTGAAAGGAGTCTAAAGGTACTGCCACACTAAGCAATCCCGCTAGCGATCTCGTTAGCGTTGCATACTAATGAGATCGCTAGCGGGATTGTTTCTATATCGCTAAATGCTGCCGCATTTAGCGATATAGTTAACGACGCTATCGCCGTTAGCGATCTTCTTAACGACTTTAGCGGTACAAAAGTACCGCTAAATCGCTAAGAAAAGGTGCCACACAGCGATAAGATACTTACCCAGCGGGAGCGCCAGCGATGAAATAGGGTCCGGAACGATTCCAGCGACGAGCGAGATCACAGCAGGAAGCTCGTCGCTGGAAGCTGCCGCACTGAACAACATCGCTAACGGGATCGCTAAATAGTGACGTTTTTTAGCGATCCCGTTAGCGATATTGTTTAGTGTGGCATACCCTTTAAGGGTATGCCACACTAAGCGAGATCGCTAACGAGATCGCTAATGAGATCACTACTGCGTCACCATTTATCAGGATCGCTGGTGTATCGCTACATTATCGCTGCTGAGCTGCCAAACAGGCAGCTCAGGCAGCAATCAGTACAAGCGACACTGCGGGTAACATCGCTTAGTTACCCGCAGTGTACTTTGGATACCAGCGCCCTGATGCAGGGAGCTGGTAACCAAGGTACACATCGGGTTTCCAGGCGCTGCGTGGTGCCTGGAAACCCGCTGTGTACCTTGGTTACCAGCGGATCGCTGGTCTCCCGCCTGTCACACGCAGCGATGCGTGCCTGTCAGCGGGAGACCAGCGATCAAAAAAATGTCCTGACATTTCAGCAACGATCAGCGATACCCGGCAGGGGGGCTGATCGTCGCTGAATGTCACACACAGCGATATCGCTGGTGAGCTCGCTGCTGCGTCACAAAACTAGTGACTCAGCACCGATCTCGCTAGCGATATTGCTATGTGAGACGGGGGCTATACCCTTTAGTTGTATCAAGTGTGTTGATATAAACACAACAAATGCCTGGACTGGTTTGGGGTCTGTTGACTGACATTTGATTGTGTGCTAGAAATAAGTCAAGAGAGTGGTCCAAAAATTTTGGGGGTCATTCTCAAGATGTCTTTTGAGTAGCTCATAATTCCACAGTCTCCTTACTCCTTGGTTTCTGGGATGGGCTCTCCTCCTTGAGTGACATTTCTGGTGAGTAGCAGAGCAGTAGTATAAGTGGTACTATAAGGCTCAACACAAGTTCTGCTGTAACACATTCAGCAGTGACTGTTTTGAAGTGTACATTGTTATTACAGTATTTATTTTAAATCAAATCATTTTTATTGAAACAATTTTTTTCATTTAGTTTTGTTGCCAATTTCATTAACAACCTTAATATAAAGAACCACATACAAACTTAATAACCTAAGGGTAACAAAGATACATCATTTCAGTATATCTAACAATCGAGCTCAACACTGTCAAGTAAATCACATTCATTATACCTTACAATCAAAATAGTGTGATCTTAACTTCCTGTAGAAGACAGAACTCTTATACAAGACATTTCTATTATAGACCTAAATATATAACATCACCCAAAACACCTGATGAAAAATCATTCACATAGTATAGATATGTCAAGCCCAGCTTCATCCTCCTCCCCCCAGTAGGTCAAATTGCCTCTCCATCAACAATCCTCTTGATGGCAATCCAAAAGTATCCAACTATTCACCCCATATTCTCTCAAATTTATTCATTATGTTTCGTTTTTTGTATATACCTTTTTCCAGTCTACTAATATTATTTATCCTATTTTTCAAATCGCTAATCAATGAAGGTAAGGGATTAATCCATTTGGATGCAATATGTTTCCTGGCCTGAAATAAAATGTGTGAAATTCCTATAATAACTGGATCAAATTTCATCCTCCAATATTCCCAATAGACATTGTTATCACAGTATTAACATGCATAGATAATGTTATGAAAGTGTTCACACTCACACTAGGGAAACACTGCACCTACACACAACTGGTCCCTGTACAGACAAGAAAGGTCCTAGCTAGTGTTGAGCGATATTGCTCGATATCTAAAAATATCGTATCGAAATTGTATCGCCGATAGCACTAAATATCGTCGATATCCGATTCCGATTGCGGAAGTCCAATGTAAGTCTATGGGAACAAAATATCGAAATTAACAAAAACCATTCTTGCCTTGTTGGTTAATTGTACATGAAGGAAAACAACAAAGACTAATGTAGAATGTATTGGGGGAGGTTGAGGAGACAATAAAGGCATATGTAAGGTTCTGTGTATATGTTTCTGAAACTCAGTTTGTTCGTCAGCCATTTTACTTTCTGTCTTGCTGCAGCTATCTTGCCCTCAGTCAAAATGGAGTTTCCAGCTTGCATGTTCCCGCCCTGATTCTCTCCTTTTGCTTCTTAAGCAGCCACAGCTGAGCAATCAGTGCTTCAGAATCTAGCCTGCAGTGAACCTGTGACTTGACTTGACTCCTGTAAGCCTTGGACCTTGTACTCCAGCTGTTGTGAATGGGTTTGAGATGAGTTCTGAGCAGAGGCTCCCTCTGGTGGTTACAAGCGGTACTAGTGAGGATTGTGAGGACTGGGAATCAGGTGTTACTGATTGGTCTTTTATAAGGGAGTCATTTTCCCATCAGGGTTGCCGGTGATCAATTGTTCTGGTCTGAATCCTTCTTTCCAGTTTCCCTTGTAGCCTGCTGTGTCGTGTCTGCATCTCCTGCTATCAGATAAGACAATTTCTTATTTTGTGTTTTTGCTATTTTTTTGCATTTTGTCCTGCACTTCTGTGGGGGCCTTCAGGGTCCCCTCCGGGGGCTTTTGCCCTCTCAGTTTAGTCCAGCCACTGTGTTTTGTACTTTTGCTTTTTCCAGTTTTTTTTCAGTGGCTGCTGTTTTGTTTTTGTTACACCAGAGAACTAATTTAGGTGGTAGAGGTCGTGTGATCTCAGGTGATTTTGAAATTAGTAGAGTTGGTGTTTTTTCAGGGTTTTCTGAGATTGCAGTAAGTACCCTTCCTATCCTTTTCTATTTAGATAGTTTGGGCCCCAGCGTTTGCTCATACTATTTTCTTTCTGTGTCAGTATTTCCTCTTGTCTAACCGCCATTACATGTTTGGGGGCTTTCTATTATCTTTGGGGATCTGCTCCGGGGCAGATAGCTTTCCTATTTTGTATCTTTAGGTGTAGTTAGTTTCTCAGGCTGTGACGAGGCGTCTAGGACCAACGTAGGAACGCTCCACGGCTGCCTCTAGTTGCGGTGGTTAGTCAGGGTACTGCAATCTCATAGATTCCAACTGCTCTGGTGTATTATCTTTTTTACCTGCACTCCTCAGCTACCGTAACATAACAGTATCACCGGCCGCAAAAATTGTATGGTACTCACAGAAGGGAAAAAATATTTTGAAGGAAGAAAAGTTGTCAGAGATATTTTTCTGTTTGTTGCATTTTTTTTTTTTTTTCCCTCTGTATCTCTGGGTGCTGGGGAGGATCTTTTCTCCCAATGGAGTTTGCACAGTTGTCTGGCCGTGTGGATCAGCTTGCCACTGAGGTTCGGAGTATTGCTATCTATCTTGCTAGGTTGCCTGTTGTGGAACCTAGGATTCCCATGCCAGATTTGTTTTTAGGGGATCGAGCTAAGTTTCAGAATTTCAAAAATAATTGTAAATTGTTTCTTGCCTTAAAATCTAAGTCCTCAGGGAACGCAGCGCAGCAGGTTCAAATTATCATCTCTCTCCTGCGCGGCGATCCTCAGGATTGGGCTTTTTCCCTGATACCTGGGGATCCTGTTTTGAGTGATGTTGATGCATTTTTTCAGGCTTTGGGGTTATTGTACGATGAGCCTAATGTCACTGATCAAGCTGAAAAAGCCTTGTTGGCATTAAATCAGGGGCTTGATGACGCTGAGTTATACTGTCAGAGATTCCGTAGGTGGGCAGTCCTGACCAAATGGAATGATGACGCTTTGGCGGCCCTTTTCCGGAAGGGTCTGTCGGATAATGTAAAGGATGTTATGGTGGGATTCCCTGTCCCCTCTGGTCTCAATGATTCTATGTCATTAGCGATTCAAATTGACAGACGTTTGCGTGAGCGGAGAAGTATGCGTGGAGTGGTGTTGCCTTGTGAGCCAGCTGCTGAGCCCATGCAGTGTGATGAAGTGGTGTCTGGGGCACAGCGTCATGAGTTTCGAAAGCGCAATGGGTTATGTTTCTACTGTGGTGATGCCTCTTATGCTATTTCAGTCTGCCCTAAGCGGGGAAGACGTTTTGCACGCTCAGTTGTCTTGGGTAGTGTTCAGACTAAGTTTTTATTAACTGTCACTCTGATATGCTCTCTGTCCTCATTTTCTGCTCAGGCTTTCGTTGATTCTGGAGCAGCTATTAACCTGATGGATTATGATTTTGCTAAACGTTGTGGGTTTCCCTTGATACCCCTACAGAAGTCTATTCCTTTACTGGGGATCGATTCTACCCCTTTGGCTGAGAATAAACCCCAGTTTTCTACTCAGGTGATAATGAGGGTTGAACCTGATCACCAGGAGTGCTGCAAATTTTTGGTTCTATATAATGTGCATGACATTATCGTGCTGGGTTTCCCTTGGTTACAGTCTCATAATCCTGTTTTGGATTGGAAATCTGTGTCTGTAACCAGTTGGGGCTGCCAATGTGTTAATACCAACACTCCTGTTTTTTCTGCCCCCCCAGGCTGAGGATGTTCCTGACTTTTTGTTTGATTTTTCTGATGTGTTTAGCGAAAGTAAATCTGCATCCTTACCTCCCCATAGGAGCTATGACTGCGCTATTGAATTAGTGCCAGGTAGTAAATTCCCTAAAGGTCGCCTTTTTAACTTGTCTGTACCTGAACATGACGCTATGCGGTCTTATATCAAGGAATCGTTGGAGAAGGGTCATATCAGACCATCCTCTTCACCCTTGGGTGCCGGTTTTTTCTTTGTGGCCAAAAAGGATGGTTCATTAAGGCCGTGTATTGATTATCGTCTCTTGAACAATATTACTGTGAAATATCAATACCCGTTACCCTTGATTTCTGACCTGTTTTCCAGGGTGAAAAACGCTACTTGGTTTACCAAGCTTGACCTCAGGGGGGCGTATAACCTTATTCGTATTAAGCACGGGGATGAATAGAAGACGGCATTTAACACCCCTGAAGGGCATTTTGAGTACCTTGTGATGCCCTTTGGGCTCACTAATGCTCCTTCCGTCTTCCAGTCCTTCATGAATGACATTTTCAGGGATTTTGTGGACAAGTTTCTGATTGTTTATTTGGATGATATCTTGATTTTTTCTAATGACTGGGACTCTCATGTGAAACATGTTCGAACTGTATTCCAGATTTTGAGAGAGAATGCTCTGTATGTGAAGGGATCAAAGTGTCTTTTTGGCGTACAGAAGGTCTCATTTCTGGGATTCATTTTGTCCCCATCTGTTATTGAAATGGACCCGGTCAAGGTTCAGGCCATCTGTGATTGGGTCCAACCTACTTCATTAAAGGCTCTTCAAAGATTTTTGGGTTTTGCCAATTTTTATCGTAAATTTATTGGTAATTTCTCGGTTATTGTTAAACCATTAACTGATTTGACCAGAAAGGGTTCTGATGTGGTGAATTGGCCTCCTGAGGCAGTCTCTGCGTTTCAGGAACTTAAGCAGAGATTCACTTCTGCTCCTGTTCTACGGCAGCCTGATGTTTCTCTGCCATTTCAGGTGGAGGTTGATGCCTCTGAAATTGGGGCAGGTGCCGTTTTGTCCCAAAAAGATCCAGAGACCTCTAAAAGTAACCCTTGTGCCTTTTTCTCTCGAAAATTTTCTCCTACTGAACGTAATTATGACGTGGGTAATCGGGAGTTATTGGCCATGAAGTGGGCTTTTGAAGAGTGGAGACATTGGCTGGAGGGAGCCAAACATCAGGTGGTGGTCCTTACGGACCATAAGAATCTGGTCTATCTGGAATCTGCCAAGCGACTCAATCCTAGACAGGCCAGGTGGGCCTTGTTTTTCACACGTTTTAATTTTGTGGTTTCCTTTCTTCCTGGCACTAAGAATGTTAAGGCGGATGCCCTCTCGAGGAGTTTCCTTGCGGACTCTCCTGAGCTATCTGATCCCTCTGTTATTTTGAAGGAGGGTGTAGTTCTTTCCGTCATCTCGCCCAATTTGAGACTTGCTCTGGAGGGGTGTCAGGAGGATAGGCCCGAGCGCTGCCCTGTTGGAAAATTGTTTGTCCCGGACCAATGGAAAAAGAGTGTGATGTCTGAGATTCATTGTTCCGCATTGGCTGGGCATCCCGGAATTTTTGGTACCAGAGACTTGGTTAGTCGGTCCTTTTGGTGGCCTACCTTGTCTCGTGATGTCAGGGAATTTGTGCAGTCCTGCGGGACTTGCTCTCGCTCCAAGCCTTGCTCTCGCTCTAGTGGTTTGTTGATGCCATTGCCTGTGCCCAAGAGACCATGGACCCATATCTCTATGGATTTCATTTCCGATCTTCCTGTTTCTCAGAGAATGACCACCATCTGGGTAATTTGTGATAGGTTTTCCAAAATGATACATCTTGTGCCATTACCTAAGTTGCCTTCCTCCTCTTAATTGGTGCCATTGTTCCTTCAGCACGTGGTTCGTTTACACGGCATTCCTGAGAACATTGTGTCTGACAGAGGAGTCCAGTTTGTTTCCAGATTTTGGAGGACTTTTTGTTCTAAACTGGGTGTTCAATTGTCTTTCCTCCCGGCATTTCATCCTCAGACCAATGGTCAAACTGAGAGAACAAACCAGACATTGGAGACTTATCTAAGATGCTTTGTGTCTGCTGATCAGGATGACTGGGTCTCTTTTTTGCCTTTGGCTGAGTTTGCTCTTAATAATAGGGCTAGCTCTGCCACTTTGATGTCTCCGTTTTTCTGTAATTCTGGGTTTCACCCTCGATTTTCTTCAGGACAGACGGAGGCTTCTGTCTGTCCAGGTGTTGACTCTGTTGTTGAGCGTATGCAGCAGATTTGGGACCAGGTAGTGGAGAGGTTGTCCCTCTCTCAGGAGAAGGCCCAGCGGTTTGCTAACCGGCATAGGACTGATGGTCCTCGGTTTAAAGTGGGGGACTTGGTCTGGTTGTCCTCAAAGAATATTCCTATGAGAGTAGCATCTCCTAAATTTAAGCCTAGGTTCATTGGACCTTATAAGATCATGGAGATTATTAATCCTGTTTCTTTTCGTTTGCTTCTTCCAGGGACATTTAAGATCCATAACGTGTTCCACAAGTCCTTGTTGAAGAGGTTTGTTGAGCCAGTGGTTCCTGCTGCTGTGCCTCCTGACCCTGTTTTGGTTGAGGGCAATCTGGAGTATGTGGTTGAGAAAATATTGGATTCTCGTTTTTCTAGACGAAGACTCCAGTATTTGGTTAAATGGAGAGGTTATGGTCAGGAAGACAATTCTTGGGTGTTTGCTTCGGACATCCATGCTAGGAGACTTATCCGTGCGTATCATAGAACTCATCCTGACCGACCTGGTTGCTCAAATGAGGGTTCGGTGACCCTCCTCAAGGGGGGGGTACTGTTGTGAATGGGTTTGAGATGAGTTCTGAGCAGAGGCTCCCTCTGGTGGTTACAAGCGGTACTAGTGAGGATTGTGAGGACTGGGAATCAGGTGTTACTGATTGGTCTTTTATAAGGGAGTCATTTTCCCATCAGGGTTGCCGTGTGATCAATTGTTCTGGTCTGAATCCTTCTTTCCAGTTTCCCTTGTAGCCTGCTGTGTCGTGTCTGCATCTCCTGCTATCAGATAAGACAATTTCTTATTTTGTGTTTTTGCTATTTTTTTGCATTTTGTCCTGCACTTCTGTGGGGGCCTTCAGGGTCCCCTCCGGGGGCTTTTGCCCTCTCAGTTTAGTCCAGCCACTGTGTTTTGTACTTTTGCTTTTTCCAGTTTTTTTTCAGTGGCTGCTGTTTTGTTTTTGTTACACCAGAGAACTAATTTAGGTGGTAGAGGTCGTGTGATCTCAGGTGATTTTGAAATTAGTAGAGTTGGTGTTTTTTCAGGGTTTTCTGAGATTGCAGTAAGTACCCTTCCTATCCTTTTCTATTTAGATAGTTTGGGCCCCAGCGTTTGCTCATACTATTTTCTTTCTGTGTCAGTATTTCCTCTTGTCTAACCGCCATTACATGTTTGGGGGCTTTCTATTATCTTTGGGGATCTGCTCCGGGGCAGATAGCTTTCCTATTTCTATCTTTAGGTGTATAAGGAATATCCAGGAATGGAGGAAGACACCCAGTGACAAGGTAACAACAGAAAATCAAAGGTGACACAATGTGAATAATAAAATATAATTTTATTGAATCAAATGTACAAAATTAATAAACAACCAAATTGTATATGCAATAAAATACGTACATGAATAATATTAATAAAAACAAGAGGCAATGACCTATCACGGAACAGCTAAAAAATATGAAGTGAGCACCTTAGTATATAAGCATATGTCTTTAGATAATTCCTTTATAATATATAGCAGGTATAATGACATATGTATATGTAGAAACTAGATTGCTCAATACACAGCCAGGTACTAAATCCAGCGATGTGTGATGACCTGCAATATCTACTGTTGATGTGAACGACAATATATAATAAAGAAAAAATATACAAAAGAATATTGTGCATAAAATAATATGTGTATACAATTGTGTGGAAAAATACGTCAAATAAAGATGCACTATGCACCGAAAAAACTGCACAATAGAAACAGCAATATATATATGTATTTGCACTAACTGGTGCAAAAAATACAGAACTAGTGAAGAAATGATAATTAAATATGGGCAAAGTGCAACTAAAAAGCCATGCACCGCAGAGGTGAAGTGAAAAAAAGGAAGCTGGTAAAGAAAACTATTGGCGTCCACTATTGCAAGATGTCAGCACCATATATCACAGTGCTGGAGTGGAGGGTATCAGAAATACCGCCAGACTTATGGTAAATTACCTGGGAGCTGTGGATAGGTAATGGCCTCTGAAGAACGCGCCCCGACGCGCGTTTCGGAAATGTTTTCCTTCATCCCCCTGACGAAGGAAAACATTTCCGAAACGCGCGTCGGGGCGCGTTCTTCAGAGGCCATTACCTATCCACAGCTCCCAGGTAATTTACCATAAGTCTGGCGGTATTTCTGATACCCTCCACTCCAGCACTGTGATATATGGTGCTGACATCTTGCAATAGTGGACGCCAATAGTTTTCTTTACCAGCTTCCTTTTTTTCACTTCACCTCTGCGGTGCATGGCTTTTTAGTTGCACTTTGCCCATATTTAATTATCATTTCTTCACTAGTTCTGTATTTTTTGCACCAGTTAGTGCAAATACATATATATATTGCTGTTTCTATTGTGCAGTTTTTTCGGTGCATAGTGCATCTTTATTTGACGTATTTTTCCACACAATTGTATACACATATTATTTTATGCACAATATTCTTTTGTATATTTTTTCTTTATTATATATTGTCGTTCACATCAACAGTAGATATTGCAGGTCATCACACATCGCTGGATTTAGTACCTGGCTGTGTATTGAGCAATCTAGTTTCTACATATACATATGTCATTATACCTGCTATATATTATAAAGGAATTATCTAAAGACATATGCTTATATACTAAGGTGCTCACTTCATATTTTTTAGCTGTTCCGTGATAGGTCATTGCCTCTTGTTTTTATTAATATTATTCATGTACGTATTTTATTGCATATACAATTTGGTTGTTTATTAATTTTGTACATTTGATTCAATAAAATTATATTTTATTATTCACATTGTGTCACCTTTGATTTTCTGTTGTTACCTTGTCACTGGGTGTCTTCCTCCATTCCTGGATATTCCTTATATATTACCGGATGGTCTGCCATCCACACATGGGGTTGTATTAGTCACTATATATTCACATGTATTTTATCTTTTGATAAATTCATTATTATTATTTTTATTATTGTGATATATATACAACCTTTTTTCTTTATCTTTAGGTGTAGTTAGTTTCTCAGGCTGTGACGAGGCGTCTAGGACCAACGTAGGAACGCTCCACGGCTGCCTCTAGTTGCGGTGGTTAGTCAGGGTACTGCAATCTCATAGATTCCAACTGCTCTGGTGTATTTCCTTTTTTACCTGCACTCCTCAGCTACCGTAACATAACACCAGCTATTCTTACTGAGGAACTCTGAAGCACTTGTGG
Source organism: Oophaga sylvatica (assembly GCA_033576555.1). NCBI lineage: Eukaryota > Metazoa > Chordata > Amphibia > Anura > Dendrobatidae > Oophaga > Oophaga sylvatica. The sequence goes on along the minus strand of JARQOD010000004.1, from coordinate 363,826,210 downwards.
ACTCTGAACCCTGCTCTTTGAAAGACCCACGTTTGCATGGACTCACGGTAACAGAGAAGAAGATCCTGAATCTATTGTGAGAGTGATTGCTGAGCTTAGATTACTCTGGCCTGCTGTGTCTCCTGCTTCTGTGTCCGCAAACTGTGTGACTATATTTTGCCAACTTGTATGAAGTAATACAGGACTTTCTATATCAAACCTGTGTCTCATGTATGTTCATCGCACCCAAGCACAAGACTCTATATGAACTGTACTACATACATTACAAGATTCTGAAGCCAAACGTTAGTGTCTGCTGGGTCTGGAAAGGCTGTGTCTGCTGTAACTGTGGATATCAGACGTCCGGTTGTACTTTCTGTGATGACAGTGGTTGTGACTTCTCACAACCATTCCAGGTGAGCAATTCCCTTAAGTTTTTTCTTTCTGCAAGTGTTACCACAGGTAAACACTATTGTTTTTTTTTCTTTCTTTTCTCTTTTTGTCTGCTGTAACTCTGGATATCAGATGTCTGGTTGAACTTTCTGTGATGATAGTGGTTGTGACTTCTCACAACCATTCCAGGTGAGCAGTTCCCTTAATTTTTTTTTTCTCTGCAAGTGTTACCACAGGTAAACACTATTGTTTTTTTTTTTTTTTCCTCACCTCTTTTTCCAGTAATCCTGTCTTAAAAGATCTGGAAAATGGAGGCCCGCATAAAGGAACTTTGCGGAGTGACTGATAATATCCTTGCAGATTTGCAGAATATAAAGATCCGTTTTACAAATCTACAGGACCTCAATAATCACAATTTGCAAGTGGTTGGACAGACTACCCAGGATTTGCGAGCCAGGATTGAGGTTCTAGAGGGGCGAGTCCAGGCTCCTGCCGTAGCCCCGAGTTCTGGGATTCCCAAGTTGCCCCCTTTTCGTTTTGGCGGTGAACGTGAGAAATTCAGGGGATTTATTAATCAATGCAATCTTTTTTTTTCTGCACATGCTTCACAATTTCCCACTGAACGATCTAAGGTGCTTACTATAATTATGTTGCTTACCAACAAGGCTTTGATGTGGGCAAACCCTCTGATTGAGACTGAGGATGATTGTTTGAATCACCTTGATGATTTTATTTCAGCCATGGGGCAGGTGTTTGATGACCCCAATCGAGGTGCAACAGCTGAAGCAGCCATGTTAGCTTTGCGCCAAGGTAAGCACTCGGTAGCTGAATATGCCTTGGATTTCAGGAGATGGGCCCTTGATACCACCTGGGACAGTTCCGCCAAAAAATCTATTTTTCGAAAGGGGTTATCTCCACTGATTAAGGATGAACTTGCTCGTGCCGACCCTCCCACTGCGTTAGGTGACTTTATTAACTACTGCATCCGTATTGATACTCGTCTGACTGAACGTAGGCAAGAGAGATGGTTCGAAAGCAATCGCACTAACGTTTTCCTACCTTCCTCTCCAGCTAAGGAACCTTTGAGTAGGATTACACGGGAAACTGAACCTGAACCCATGCAGGTAGACTCTTTACAACGACGGGTTAGTGATGCACGCAAGGAACATCGTTTTAAGGAGAATCTATGTTTCTATTGTGGTAAGTCAGGGCACTTCATTATAAACTGCCCCAGCCGTTCTCGTAAGACTACTGCAGCACTCATTCATTGTGAGTGTTGCGAGAGGGGATCTGTCAGGTCCGAGCCTCAGGCTCCAGAGAGATCTGCAGCAACAGATCTTGATTTCTCGGACTTAAACTCCGTTACCTCTGAGGACGTTGACTGTGTAAACGCTGCCATTTTTCAAGTTTCCTCAGCGGTGTCCCAGCTGAGTTGTAAGAAAAACAATTCTCATTGCTTTCTTTCCATCAAACTCTGGGTTGACTCAGCTTGGGTGTCTAGCTCTGCTATGATCGACTCAGGGGCAAGTGGAAATTTTATGGATGTCTCCTTTGCTCTGAAACAGGGGATACGTTCAGTGAAGAAGGCTACTCCAGTACAAATGGAAACTGTGGATGGCTCCCTGCTGACCTCTGGACCAGTGGATCAGGAAACAGAGCCTTTGAAGGTTCTTATGGGTAAAGATCATCAAGAGAAACTGTCCTTTATGCTTATCTCTTCTCCCCACTTTCCCATTATTCTAGGGCTACCATGGCTGCAGGCTCAGAATCCTACCATTAACTGGGAGACCAAGGAATTACACTTTCCAGAGAAACAGATGAGTCCAAAAGTTTCAGCTTGCTCTGTTCCTAAAGGAACCATGTCAGTCCCTGAACTACCAGCTGTATACCAGGACTATGTGGATTTATGTGACAAGAAGAACGCTGACCAGCTTCCTCCTCACCGTCCATATGATTGTCCAATTGAATTATTGCCTGGAGCAGAGATACCTTTTGGTAAGATCTACCCCCTGGCGGGGCCCGAGTTAAAGGCTTTAAAGGATTACATAGACGAAAATCTAGCCAAGGGCTTCATACGCCCCTCTTCATCTCCTGCAGGTGCACCCATCTTCTTTGTAAAGAAGAAAGATGGATCTCTGAGACCATGCGTAGACTATAGGGAACTCAATAAGGTTACTATTAGAAACCGTTATCCATTGCCTTTAATCCTGAGTTATTGGAGAGAGTGCGACATGCCAAAATTTTTTCTAAACTAGATCTTCGTGGGGCCTATAACTTAGTCCGTATTAGACCTGGGGATGAATGGAAGACTGCATTCAGGTCACGCTATGGACACTTTGAATATCTAGTTATGCCTTTTGGTCTGAGTACCGCCCCAGCCACTTTCCAACACTTGGTGAATGACATCTTCAGGGATCTCCTAGATACATTCGTGGTAATTTATTTGGATGATATTCTAATTTTTTCTAACTCCACAGAGGAACATCATGGACATGTGAGAATGGTCTTGGAACGTCTAAGACAAAATCATCTTTACATCAAACTTGAAAAGTGTGAATTCCATAGGACCGAAATTCAATTTCTGGGGTATGTACTGTCTACACAAGGAATTAGTATGGATGGAAGCAAAACCCAAGCCATCAAGGATTGGCCAAGTCCTAGAAATGTGAAGGAGGTACAGCGCTTCATCGGGTTTGCCAACTTCTATAGACGTTTCATTAGAAATTTCTCTGAGGTAGTGTCACCTATCACCCAACTTACCCGGAAAGAGTCTAAGTTCTCCTGGACTCCCCAAGCCCAGGAAGCATTCTCCCGTCTAAAAGATAAATTTACCACTGCACCTATCCTAGTACATCCCAACCCCGAGCTTGCCTTCATAATAGAGGTGGATGCTTCAGACTGTGCCGTTGGAGCTATACTCTCTCAGAGAACAGGTGAGAAGAATGTCTTGCATCCCTGTGCCTTCTTTTCCCAGCAGTTGTCTTCGGCTGAGAGGAACTACGATGTGGGCAATAGAGAATTGTTGGCCATTATTGCCGCCTTCAAAGAATGGAGACACCTTCTTCAGGGAGCTGCACAGCAAATAGTCGTCCTGACAGACCATCGTAACCTTGAGTTTATCAGGTCGGCTAAGTGCCTGACTCCTCGCCAGGCTCGCTGGAATCTTTTCTTAAACCAATTTAATTTTATCATTTCTTATAGACCAGGATCGCGCAATGGAAAGGCTGATGCACTCTCTAGGATTTACTCAGCAGAGACACGTCCAATTACTCCTCCTAAGACTATTCTTCCTGACTCTAGATTCCTAGGAGTAATTCATAATCAAGACCTACTTAAGGACATCAAGGAAGCATACCATGCGGATTCCTTTTTGGCACAACCCCCAAGGGACGTAAGTCTTGTCTTTAAGAATGGTGTGTGGACTCAGGGACAACGCCTGTATATTCCTGAAACAGTCAGATTGAGAGTATTGCAACTCATTCACGATTCCAAGATAGCTGGGCATAGAGGAATTCTAAAGACACAGGAATTTCTTTCTCGTTTCTTTTGGTGGCCCACTTGCAGGAAGGATGTTTTAAACTATGTCACTTCATGTGAAGTCTGTGCAAGATGCAAAACACCTCGCTCCTCACCAACTGGTCTGTTACAGCCTCTTCCCACCCCGTCCCGCCCGTGGGGATCCATTTCTATGGACTTCATTGTGGAGTTACCAACCTCTCAGGGGAAGAACACCATTCTAGTGGTGGTTGACCGTCTAACAAAGGCAGCTCATTTTATCCCTTGTGTCGGCTTACCCACTGCAAAACAGACATCAGATTTGATGATTAAAGATGTGTTTCGCTTACATGGAGTACCGGATGAGGTTATTTCGGATCGAGGGGTGCAATTCACTTCTAGGTTTTGGCAAAATTTCTGTGCAGCATTGGACATTAAAGTAAACCTTTCTTCTGCTTTTCATCCCCAGACTAATGGACAGACCGAACGAACCAATCAAACCCTGGAGCAGTATCTCCGCTGCTTTATCTGCCACCTACAGGATGATTGGGTGGATCTACTTCCATTAGCTGAGTTCTCGTATAACAACTCTCAGAGTGCCTCCACTAAACAGTCTCCTTTTTACTCTAATCTAGGTTATCATCCTAACATTCTACCACGATTTCCCATAGAAACGCCTTTACCAGCAGTGGCTGAAAGAATCACGTCTTTACAGAAGAATATGGATCTTCTAAAGGAAAATCTGGAATCGGCTCAGGAAAGGTATAAGAAAGCAGCAGATAAATTTCGTAAACCTGCACCAGCTTTCAAGGTAGGAGACTTGGTCTGGCTGTCAACCAGAAATCTTAAGTTAAGGATTCCATCGTCTAAGTTGGGACATAAGTACATTGGACCCTATAAAATCAGTAAAATTATAAGTGCCGTTGCTTGTCGTCTTCAACTGCCCAGAACTATGAGAATCCACCCTGTCTTTCATGTATCCCTACTAAAGGCTGCGACACCCAATACGTTTCCTGGACGTTCTTCTCCTTGCCCTGACCCAGTGCTAGTCGATGGTCAGGAAGAATTTGTGGTGGAAAGGATTTTAGATTCCAGGTTGTATAGAAATCAGTTACAATATCTGATTAAATGGCAGGGCTACCCAGTGGAGGACAACTCATGGGAACCAGTCAATAACGTTAATGCTCCTCGCTTGCTCCGTCAGTTTCATCAGAGGTACCCACACAAGCCTGGTCTGAGGTCATCCGGAGGTTGTCCCTAAGGGGGGAGTAATGTAAGGTTCTGTGTATATGTTTTTGAAACTCAGTTTGTTCGTCAGCCATTTTACTTTCTGTCTTGCTACAGCTATCTTGCCCTCAGTCAAAATGGAGTTTCCAGCTTGCATGTTCCCGCCCTGATTCTCTCCTTTGCTTCTTAAGCAGCCACAGCTGAGCAATCAGTGCTTCAGAATCTAGCCTGCAGTGAACCTGTGACTTGACTCCTGTAAGCCTTGGACCTTGTACTCCAGCTATTCTTACTGAGGAACTCTGAAGCACTTGTGGACTCTGAACCCTGCTCTTTGAAAGACCCACGTTTGCATGGACTCACGGTAACAGAGAAGAAGATCCTGAATCTATTGTGAGAGTGATTGCTGAGCTTAGATTACTCTGGCCTGCTGTGTCTCCTGCTTCTGTGTCCGCAAACTGTGTGACTATATTTTGCCAACTTGTATGAAGTAATACAGGACTTTCTATATCAAACCTGTGTCTCATGTATGTTCATCGCACCCAAGCACAAGACGCTATATGAACTGTACTACATACATTACAGCATACATGTTTAACCCAATGCATTGGAATAACATTAATATATTTTTTTTTGGAAATACGTTTGGATTGACTAACAAATTGACAATGTTGTTAACCTTTTTTCTATTTTGGCAAATATGTATGTTTCACAACTTCCATGCTCTTCACCTTTTTAACTTTTGCCAGTGCCACACTTTCTCCTTCATAATCTTCAGCAGCAGCATCATCTTTCTCATCAAATTATTCTTCATCTTCACCTTCTTAATCTTCTTCTTAAACTTCTTGCTATTCATGTTTTTGTTTACATTACTCATATTGTTATTATTAAACTAATTAATCTTCTTCATATTCAAATTCTTCATCTTCTTCCTCTTCATCTTCTTCATCATATTCTTATTTGTGACAGAGATTCCTGTACTTGTAATCTGTAAAAGTATGAATTGTTCATCCTTCCGTTCTTGCTGTCACAAAAGATTTAAATTACAACAGTATTTGTCCGTGTTCAGTTTAGCCTGCAGCAGCAGGCATTTTCCAGGGGCACCACGAGGAGGAATGGACTCACCCCCATACACTGCTTAGTCTTCTTCTGCTTAGAATTTAGAGCATTATTTTGCTCTTCATTTTGGTCTTATACTTCATGTTCTTCTGTTTTTTGATCTTTTGCTTATTGTTCTTCTGTCTCTTGTTCTGTATCTTGTAGTTTGTCTTAACCTTCTTTGTCCTGTTGGTGATCTTCTTCTGGGTAATCTTTTATTTTTTCTTTGTGATGGTGTTCAGGCTGGTTGGCTTCATGCTCGTCGTCCTTGTTGTCGTCATCTTCTTCTGGGTGGTCTTTAATGTCGTCTAATTTCCGAGAAACAGCTGACGTTACTGGAACCCTGACGGGTATCAGATGGAGCAAGAGACAATGGAAGTAACGAGGACCAGCTGACTGTGCTGGACCCCGGACGGGTAGCAGAAGGAAAAGAGGCAATGTCACAACGAGTACCAGCTGACGTTACTGTGACACGGTTACTAAGCAGGAGGTACCTGTGCTCCAAAGCACTACCAAGGACCAGCAGACGTTGCTGGAACTCGGATACGGAGATGGAGGCACCTAGGCCAAAGGCACTGGGGAGAACCACTTGACAGTACTGGACCCCGGACGGGTAGCAGAAGGAAAAGAGGCAATGTCACAACCGAGTACAGCTGACGTTACTGTGACACGGTTACTAAGCAGGAGGTACCTGTGCTCCAAAGCACTACCAATGACCAGCAGACGTTGCTGGAACTCGGATACGGAGATGGAGGCACCTAGGCCAAAGGCACTGGGGAGAACCACTTGACGGTACTGGACCCCGGACGGGTAGCAGAAGGAAAAGAGGCAATGTCACAACCGAGTACCAGCTGACGTTACTGTGACACGGTTACTAAGCAGGAGGTACCTGTGCTCCAAAGCACTACCAAGGACCAGCAGACATTGCTGGAACTCAGATACGGAGATGGAGGCACCTAGGCCAAAGGCACTGGGGAGAACCACTTGACGGTACTGGACCCCGGACGGGTAGAAGAACGCACCCATGAAAATGTTAAGTTGACAGGACGCAAGCCGTCCGCAGTTACCGAATCACACAGTCCTACAGTGGGTGCTTATCCTATTGTCACAATGGAAACCGCCTTTATTTACATATCCCACAGCACACATAGGAATCACCTAAACTGCAGGCACCATAGAGTCGGCTAACCCGAATGCAACACGACAGCACAACTTATTGGAGGATAATTGACGTTCACACTGCCAGGAAACAGCTGTCGTGCTGTAACCAGGCTGGCCAGGAGTCAGTACCCCTGCCAATTACTTACGAGCAACAAATGGCGGTGTTGTAGCCCAGGGAGTACAGTTCAGGTGGTAGAAAGATGAACATAACAGGAGACATGGAAAACGTTGCCAAACAGTTATTTAATCTGAAAACGGACAGGCAAATTCAGGTGAGATCCATGCCTTGTTCATTTTCAGAAAAGTAAGCCGGTCTACATTCTCTGAGGATAGTCGCATGCGACGGTCTGTTACTACACACCTGCAGCACTAAAGACACGCTCAGATAATACACTGGCAGCAGGGCAAGCCAGCACCTCCAATGCATACTGGCTAAGCTCTGGCCATGTATCCAACTTAGAGACCCAAAATTTGAAAGGGGAAGAGGCATCTGGGAGTACACTTAGAGGGAAAGCCAAGCAAGTAGTCTGTCACCATCTTACGGAAACGTTTCTTCCTGGTGACTGGAGCCGTCTCGGATGGTGTAGACCTTGCTGGCGCTGTCACAAAACTTTGCCACATTTGTAACATACAGTTCTTGCCTGTGCAGAGGCGCTGCTTCTGATCCCTCTTGTTGTAGAGGTGTGTACACTGCCTGGACGCACAGAGCTGCTTTGTAAAGCAGTAGCAGCAGCAGCAGCACCTCTCTCGGCTGGAATGTACAACAGTATGGATTGCACCAGTGTGTCTTGGTACTCCTGCATTTTACGGTCCCGGTTCACCGGTGTGATGAGGGTTTGTAAGTTGTCCCGGTAGCGAGGGTCTAGGAGGGTGTACACCCAATAATCTGACGTGCTGAGAATGTGGGCGATGCGGCGGTCGTTTCTCAGGCACTGAAGCATGAAATCAACCATGTGCTGCAGACTCCCAAACTGGC
>JARQOD010000004.1:363794824-363817784 GCA_033576555.1 Oophaga sylvatica | reverse complement strand
GCCCAGAAACCAGCACTAAACAAAAGGCAAATAAAAAAACGTGTGGCATTTGCAAAGTCCCACAGCCTGCTAAACTGATGGATGCTGGAAAACAGTTAAATTTGGTGGTGGAATGATCATGGTCTGGGGTTACATTTAGTATGTGGTGTGCGAAACATTTGCAAGGTGGAAGGCAATATCAATAGCCTAAAAAATCAAGAAGTATTAGCTACTTCTTATATTCCAAATAATAAAAGGGGTCAAATTCTGCAGCAGGATGATGCTCCATCTCATACATCCATCTCTACAACAAAGTTCCTCCAGGCAAAAAAGATCAGGGTGCTCAAGGACTGGCCAGCCCAGTCACCAGACATGAACATCTTTGAACATGTTTGGGGTAGGATGAAAGAGGAAGCTTGGAAGACAAAACCTAAGAATCTAGATGAACTCTGGGAGGCATGCAAGACTGCATTCTTTGCTATTCCTGATGACTTCATTAACAAATTATATGAATCATTGTTGAACCGCATGGATGCAGTCCTTCAAGCTCATGGAAGTCACACAAAATATTAAATATGACTCCAATAGCACCACAACTTCATTCACCAATGTTATGCAACATATATTTGTATTTTAAGATAATTATTTGTTTGAATATCACATTACTTTCTGTGGGCGACAAAACTTTTGTCTTGCCAAAATCTGACCATTCTGTGTTCATTAAATGATCAATATTTCAGCATTGATGCCAATTTATTTTCTTAACCTAAACCAAATTTGAGAGGGTTTCAGCTTTCAAAAGAGTAATTTATAAAACCAATGGATGAATTTAACATTCGGTTATAAGCTTTGATTTACAAAACATGGATAAGCGACATAACTTCTGTCAGGGAGTGTAGTCTGCAATTTAATTCAATTAAATCTATCATTTTGAAATATCTGCCGGTTATGAATCAGGATAACATCTTATATAACATTATAGCCAATGGATATAGATGTTTAGCAAAAAGGGGCCTCACTTTGGGCAACTCTCTTTCCCCGAGCCTTCTCAAAAATCTTCACAAGAAAAATAATTGGCTATCTGTCCAAGGTTTCCATAAATGCGCCAATAGTAGATGCAATGCATGTACATTTGCACTGGATAAGACAAAATCTTTCAGCATAACTCCCAATATTGATGATCACATTATTACAACTTTTATAAATTGTGACACACAACATGTAGCGTATTGCATCAAATGTCTTTCATGGGATGTACTTTACATTGGTTGCCCGATTCGCAAACTCGAGAACCGCATAGCTGAACATGTGTCCAATATAAACAATACAAATTGCTCCTTTTCTGGAGCATCCAAGCACTTTGTGAATGTTCACAAAGTGGATTTGACACATTTTGCGTTCTTTGGCTTAGAAAAAGTCTCCTGCCCTGAGCGAGGCGGCAACCTGCAAACACTCCTCACCATTAGGCTTCTTTCACACATCAGTTTTTTGCCGTCAGGCGCGATCCGGCAATTTTTGAAGAAAACTGATCCGTTTTTTTTTACCGCCAGATCCGTTTTTTTCTCATTGACATGCATTAGCGCCGGATTGCACCGCATGTCCTTGCGTTTTGTCCGTTTTGTGCCGGACCCGTCAGAGATTTTAATTCCGGTGGCTGGACAGGACGCATAATGTAACTTTTTTTTTCTGCCGGAAACAACGGATAGCGCCTGAAGCGGCACCTCAGACAATATAAGTCTATGGGTGCCGGATACAGCATAGGACTGATCCGGCCACCAGACTCCGTTTTCTTCCCTGGAAGCCCAAAACCAAGGTCTCTCTCTCCTTCGTTCCCAGACATGCGTACAATACATTTTCCGGGTTCAAAAGTTCACAACGGATCCGGCTAAAAACCGGATCCAGCACATCAGTTTTTTACAATCTACGCTGGATCCGTCTTTTTAGAAATTGGACGGATTGTGCCTGATTGCAAAAAAAGCCTAAGCTTTTTGGATACTGAAATTGAACACAAAATACCCAAAGGGGATGAACTTTAGAAATTATTTATTTTACATTTATTAATTGAGTTAGAAATTTCCATGAATTTTCGTTCCTTTTTTTATGTTCTTCGTTTCATTAACATGTCATTTTGTCTGTTCACTCCCTTTTCTGTCCTTCCCTCTTCCCTCATGTGTTTTCCATTGCATAACCAATTTGATTCGTTGATGTTTAAAAAATAGAGATATACTTACCCTCTGTCGGCCCCCGGAGTCGTCCCGGTCCTCAGCGACGCTGCCGGCAAGTTCCGTTCCCAGGGATGCATTGCGCGAATGACCTCTGATGACGTTGCGGTCATCTGGGGTGATTCTCACAATGCATCCCTGGGAACGGAAGTTCCTGGCAGCGCCGCATGCACCGCTGATGACTCCGGGGGCCAACAGAGAGTAAGTATATCCCTATTTTTTATTTTATTTCTATTTTTTACAGGAATATGGTACCCAGGGCCTGGAAGAGAGTTTCCTCTCCTCCAGACCCTGGGTACCAACCGCACATGAAGCGGTCACTGTACGCATGTTGGGCATAGCCACATGCGTAAAGTGAGCGTTTCAATGCAATCCTATGGCGGCGTAATCGCCGCGATTACGCAATAATAATGAACATGCTGCTTATTTTTACGTGATGCAAGTACACTCCAGAAAAATGCGCAGCATATGCACAGCAATTGCGTAATCCCATAGGATTGCATGGGATGCGTTTTGTTAGCGTTTTTATAAGCGTTTACACTGCGTAAAAACGCTGCAAAAGCGCTTAAAAACCGCAATGTGGGCACATAGCCTAAGGGTGCTTTACCGTGCCAGAAACACGTCAGATGATTTTAATCCACTTCCCTGTTTTTACATGGCTTCACATACTTGAGTAAAGAACATTTAACTTACCGTATATACTCGTGTATAAGTCGACCCGAGTATAAGCCGAGACCCCTAATTTTGCCACAAAAAAATTGGGAAAACTTATTGACTCATGTAAAAGCCGAGTGTGGTGCTGCACAAGGGTTAATGGTGGTCGAAAAAGATGTGCCATAGATAAATACCCCCCATAAAATGCTGCACAAGGGTTAATGGTGGCCCAAGAAGATGCTCCATAAGTAAATACCCCCCATAAAACGCTGCACAAGGGATAATGGTGGCCCAACAAGATGCTCCATAGATAAATATCCCCCATAAAATGCTGCACAAGGGTTAATGGTGGCCCAACAAGATGCTCCATAGATAAATACCCCCCATAAAATGCTGCACAAGGGTTAATGGTGGACCAACAAGATGCTCCATAGATAAATATCCCCCATAAAATGCTGCACAAGGGTTAATGGTGGCCCAACAAGTTGCTCCATAGATAAATTCCCCCCATAAAATGCTGCACAAGGGTTAATGGTGGCCCAACAAGATGCTCCATAGATAAATACCCCCCCATAAAATGCTGCGCAAGGGTTAATGGTGGCCCAACAAGATGCTCCATAGATAAATATCCCCCATAAAATGCTGCACAAGGGTTAATGGTGGCCCAACAAGATGCTCCATAGATAAATACCCCGATAAAATGTTGCACAAGGGTTAATGGTGGCCCAACAAGATGCTACATAGATAAATACCCCCCCATAAAATGCTGCATAAGGGCTAATGGTGGCCCAAAAAGTTGCTCCATAGATAAATACCCCCGATAAAATGCTGCACAAGGGTTAATGGTGGCCCAACAAGATGCTCCATAGATAAATACCCCCCATATATTGCTGCTGCCGCTGCAATTAAAGAAGAAAATGACATACTCACCTCTTGTTGCTGGGGGCCAGGTACTGGTGTCCTGAGCAGGTGGGGGCACCGGTGCGCTATGGGGGCCAAGTGCCGGTGTCGCCGCTGGCTCAGGCCCCCGGCACTGGCGTTATTTATCGGTCCCCGTTCCATCGCTGCACTATGCTCTGTCTCCCTGGTCTCTGCTGTGACGTTCAGCAGAGGGCACGCACTGACTACGTCATCGCACCCTCTGACCTGAATGTCAGTCAGAGGACGCGGAGGACAGAGCGGCGGTGGAACGGGGACAGGTGAATACTGCTCTGCTCCCCGTCCTCCCCCCGTCATACTCACCCCCTCCTGGCGCACAGTCTCTGCAGCCCCTTCTTCTTCCATGGTCTCAGAGGTCACGTGGTACCGCTCATTAAAGTCATGAATATATGCATATTCATGACTTTAATGATCGGTACCACGTAACCCTGAACACAGGCGCTGGAGATCTTGGGAGAAGCAGGGGCTGCAGAGACCATGCTAGGAGGGGGTGAGTATGATCTCTGACACCCACGCTCCCCCTCCCCCGCCAACCCCGGTATATGACTCGCGTATAAGCCTAGAGGGGGGACTTTCAGCCTTAAAAAATAGGCTGAAAATTTTGGCTTATAAGCGAGTATATACGGTACCTCGTTGGTGTATCTGAGAGATCCTTCTTCTTCTTTCTATCTTTTATGGCTGTGTTCACCAGCAGGATCGGCACCCACCTGATCTCATCATCTTCACCTCGCTCTACAGCATCTAATGCCACGGTGAAGCTCCCTGACCCCCTCCTCTGCAGGGGTATTATACTGTATGGAGCACTATGTGGGACCATTATACAGTAAAAAGCACTACGTGAGGCCTATTATACTGTATGAAGCACTATGTGCGGCCATTATTCCGCATGGAGCACTATGTGAGGACATAATACTGTATGGAAGGCAATGCAGGATCCCGTTATACTGCATGGAGCACTATGTGGGACCCATTATACTGTATGGAAGACTATGTCCTTTAACTTTGGCCCTCTGTGTATTTGAGTTTGACGTTCCTGCCTTAAAATGGATTATCCTCATCATGATAAAGTGTTCTGTTTGCAAAGAAGTTGTAAAAACAAACAACTTTGCAATTTTACTTTTGATTAAAAATGCGCTCCATTATCAAGAACAAACCTTCAGTACAATCGATGGCTAGTATCTTAGCCTTGGAGTGCAGTTCTTACATGCTCTTTGCCATAGACTCGATAGCGCACTAATATACGAGTTGTTTATCTCAGTATTCAGGTTAAATTGCCGTGTTGGTACTTTGGGATAAATAAGTGGGGCTTGGATTGCAGTTTGGGCACTCGGTCTCTAAAAGGTTTGCCATCAATGTCCTAAGTATACTTTCACCAGGAAATATAGCCAGCAAGGAAGTGGAGAGAAGGGACACTATATAAAGCCCCTCCCAGGACGTGATAGGGCAAACCAAATTGGGAAAATGGAAAACCTGAAAAGGAGTAAATCAGGAAGGGAGAATAAGGACAAAGAAAGAATCAGCAGTTGGGCAAGGAAGGAAAAGAGCCATAGCTCAACAAGCAGAACAACTGATCACGATGCAATAGGTCATCAGATCGAATCCCCAAACTGAGCCATGACAGTACTCCCCATTTTATTTGGGGCCACCGCACCCTCAGAAAACCCAATTGTCTAACATCACTGATAAAACTCTCTACCAGCCAATCCGCATTAAGATCTTCTGAGCCAACCCAGGACTGAGGACTTCAGGACTGTCACAAACGGCACACAGACGGACGGAGGCCCGGGGAATCACGGCTTAGGATCCCACCACTGCCATCAATATGTCACGAACGCAGGGATTTATACTTATCCCACTTCCCAGTTCCGCTTAGGAACTTGCAGCTCTCCGTCGCCCCCCTTACCCTCAGGTCAGTCAGGGAACTGCACCTAGGATAATTAGTCGCCGGACGGGTCGCTTGGACGTGTACTGGCTATTGGGCACGCTACAGTGAGGGAATTATAACTACTCCTAGCCGCAGCCAGGCAATACACTTATAAAACCCGCTCTATCACTGCCAGCGATACCCGAAAGCCCAGCACACACACACTACCTGCCACCAGCCTCTGAGTCTAGAATGTGGGGCAGAGACCACCCCAATTTAGTAGCGCAGTATACGTCAGGCACGTGCAAATTCGTTATAGCGCATAGTGAAACGAACTAGTAATTTTATATTTTTACTCCAACAGTTAGGCAGTGTTTAGAAGGTATAAAAAAATTGTAACAATCTGAGACAATTAAAATATGTACAAGCAATTAAAAATAAAACAGGGTTAAAGAAGAAAAACTCACATGGCACTTAGATCATTCCAGCGAATCAGGCTGGGGGAAAGGGGCCACACATCGCCATGCATGACAGTGTGGCTGTGAACCTCAGGCTTCCTTAGCAGAATATCACACTCTGACTGAGTGGTTGTACTCTATAGTTCTCGGTCATGACATCATAAAAAGGCGGAGTTACTGGGGTCCTCCCCTTGCTCTAAGTGGCAGTTTTGGGTTCTGAAACCTTTTTGGCTATATAAATGGGCTTGAGAACCTAGCAGAGTCTTGGCAGAACCATCATTCACCTTATTCTGAATTAGTGTTCTAATGAGTTCAAACTCGGACTAGTTATTCCACTCTGCTCCAGAGAAATCCATTTCTCTGGTTCTGTTGGGGCTAGCACGTAGCCAGAACCACTGTAGCGAAGCCTGATAGGAGCATGTTGCAGAACTGTAACTTTCGTGTTTCTTTCATAAACTCGCATCGTTTTATGACCGAATTAATGAATTCCCATTATATGCTATGGGATAGTCCTGCATGGTTTGAAGACAAAGATATTCCTGAGGTGGGGGGCGAGAGGAAGGAGTAAGTTTCAATTTTAGGCAGTGAGTTGGAGAGAGGCTGCAGGCACAAGGGGGAAGAGGGGGGTGGTTTTGCTCTGTGCTGGCTAAACACGATGGGGGTAGTAGTTCTCTTTGTGGAAAGTTCTAGAAAAGTATATGGAATGGAGCTCCCATTTCAGTTTATCATCACAAGGACCATAATCTTTCCATTTGACAAGATACTACTGGCATCGCCTGACCCACTTGACATCAACAACTAGCTCAATCTCAAACTCCATCTCCTCCTCCAAATCCACCTCAATAATGTTTTCAGGACCAGGTGTCCCTGAAATATTTTTAAAAGGGAAGGATAGAAATAATTATTGATCTTCCAGGTAATAGGAAGTTACAACTTAACAATCACAACATTTAAAATTTTAATAAATTTATAATGCCCTACAAATTTAGGGGCAAACTTCCCAGATGTGACCTTTACATGTAGATTTTTTAAAGACAACCACACAAAATCCTCCACCCTAAAGACAGGAGACTTCCTACATCTGCGAATAGCACCTCTTTTGGCCCAGTCACTTGAAACCAACCAAAAGACCCCTTTCAACCTCCTTCCAGACTTAAATTAAACAAGAAGAAAATCTCTCCTCTGGCATAGAGGATTGTAACCCTGAAAAGTTCCCAAAAACGTTTATGAAAACCTGTGTAGCAAAAAAAAGGCAAAAAAGTGAAACGTGCATCAGGGCTATTGGTGGCAGGTGAACTTCTCCTCTATTCACATGTGTAAGCTACTCTAGCAAATTTTCTTGCTCTTTATTATGGAATTTTCTGACTTATGTGGCTGATTAGAGTGGAAATCCTAGAGAGACTGTTCCTAACAATGCATTTGCACTTTACCATATGTGGCTCTTCTTTGCTCTAGCTTACACTGCATTGGCTCCACCTTCTTCTCTTAATGTATAAATAAATATATATACAGTACAGACCAAAAGTTTGGACACACTTTCTCATTCAAAGATTTTTCTGTATTTTCATGACTATGAAAATTGTACATTTACATTGAAGGCATCAAAACTATGAAAACTGAAAATGTGTCTGATATTCTAGGTTCTTCAAAGTATCCACCTTTAGCTTTGATTACTGCTTTGCACACTTTATACAGCTGTACGCTTCTGATACAGTACCCTTTTTCTGCTTTTTATAGTCAGATCTAATCCATACTGAGCCTGTGAGCGTCTATGTGTGACTCTGGAAATATATACGGAGATTTACAGTAACCCCTACACTGTATACAGCTGTACGCTTCTGATACAGTACCCTTTTTCTGCTTTTTATATTCTGCTCTAATCCATACTGAGTGAGCGTCTGTGTGTGACTCCGGAAATATATACAGAGATTTACAATTTCCCCTTCACAGTATACAGCTGTACGCTTCTGATACAGTACCATATATCTGCTGGTATTTTTGGTACATTTTCCCAAACATAAGGAAGTATGGTGGAAGAGGTCGTGGACGTGGGCGGGGGGGCCCAGCTGTTACTGATGGTGGTGGTGCATCTGCTGGTAGTGCCAAAAGCACAATAGCACCTAAGGCAGGAGGTGTTGAGCCTGCGTCATCATCTGGCTCCAGAAGGCCTGGAAGACTCACTTTTCTGGGAGTAGGTAAACCGCTTTTAAAGCCGGAGCATCAGGAACAGGTTATGGCTTACCGTATTTTTCGGGCTATAAGACGCACTTTTTCCCCAAAAAAATTGTGAGGAAAATGGGGGGTGCGTCTTATAGCCCGACCGCAGCTTACCGGGGGGTTGCAATGGCAGAGATGCGGCGTTGCAGAGGCGCGGTGGGCGGCGTGCACCTGAGCAGGGTCCCTTCCTCAGGTGGTGAGGTGACGCCGCGGCACCGAGAGCAGACAGGACAGCAGAGCCGGGATTGCCGGTGGTGGCGGCCATCTTCCTGAGGCGGCGCGTGCGCAGATACAGTACTCTGCTTCCTGTGGCTTCAGGAAAATGGCCGCGGTAGGCCGCGCATGCGCAGATAGAGATCACGGCGGCCATCTTTCTGAAGCCCCAGGAAGCAGAGTACTCTGCGCACGCGCCGCCTCAGGAAGATGGCCGCCACCACCGACAAACCCGGCTCTGCAGTCCTGTCTGCTCTCCGTGCCGCGGCGTCACCTCACCACCTGAGGAAGGGACCCTGCTCAGGTGCACGCCGCCCATCGTGCCTCTGCCACCGCCGCATCTCTGCCACCGCCGCACCTCTGCCACCGCCACACCTGCCACAAACCCAGCTCTGCTCTCCGTGCCGCGGCGTCACCACACCTGAGGAAGGGACCCTGCTCAGGTGCACGCCACCCATCGCGCCTCTGCCACTGCCGCATCTCTGCCACCGCCGCACCTCTGCCACCGCTACACCTGCCACAAACCCAGCTCTGCTCTCCGTGCCGCGGCGTCACCACACCTGAGGAAGGGACCCTGCTCAGGTGCACGCCGCCCACCGCGCCTCTGCCACCGCCGCATCTCTGCCACCGCCGCACCTCTGCCACCGCCATACCACAGCCACAAACCCGGCTCTGCTCTCCGTGCCACAGCGTCACCTCACCTGAGGAAGGTGAGTACAGTATCAGCATCACCGCACCTCTGCCACACCACTGCCGCATCCCCTGCTGTACCACCGACGGCCCATAGGTACCTTAAATTCGGACAATAAGACGGACCCCTATATTGTAAAAATCTTTTTTTCTGCTATTTTCACCCCAAAATTTGGGGTGCGTCTTATGGTCCGGTGCGTCTTATAGTCCGAAAAATACGGTACATTGCCGAAACAGCCTCCAGCTTTATCGCCTCCTTTTCTGAAGTTTCAAAAAAATGCAAACACTGAGTCGTCAGTGCAGGCTCCTGGTCAGGAACAATACCTTTCCTTGTGTCCTTCACCCCCACCAAAAGTGAAGGATGCAGCAGGCCACACTTCAGATTACTCCATGGAGCTCTTTTCACATACCATGCCTGGGTTATCAAGTCAAATCGTGAATTCCCCAGTCCAAGATGAATCTGACATGGAGTGCACTGATGCACAGCCACTGCTATATGATTATGCTGGTACATTCACCCAGAGCACTACATTGCCCTTTGTAAGGTTCTGTGTACATGTTCCTGAAACTCAGTTTGTTCGTCAGCCATTTTACTTTCTGTCTTGCTGCAGCTATCTTGCCCTCAGTCAAAATGGAGTTTCCAGCTTGCATGTTCCCGCCCTGATTCTCTCCTTTTGCTTCTTAAGCAGCCACAGCTGAGCAATCAGTGCTTCAGAATCTAGCCTGCAGTGAACCTGTGACCTGACTCCTAAAGCCTTGGACCTTGTACTCCAGCTATTCCTACTGAGGAACTCTGAAGCACTTGTGGACTCTGAACCCTGCTCTTTGAAAGACCCACATTTGCATGGACTTACGGTAACAGAGAAGAAGATCCTGAACCTGTTGTGGAGAGTGATTGCTGAGCTTAGATTACTCTGGCCTGCTGTGTCTCCTGCTTCTGTGTCTGCAAACTGTGTGACTATTTTTGCCAACTTGTAAGAAGTAATACAAGACTTTCTATATCAAACCTGTGTCTCATGTATTTTCATCGCACCCAAGCACAAGACGCTATATGAACTGTACTACATACATTACACCCTTGCAGTCTACTGAGCCAGAATCTGACCCTGATGAAACTCAGGTGCGCCTTCCCGCATACTATACCACCGTACACAGAGGAAGGTTCAGATGAAATTGAAGAGGAGGTGATGGATGACCCAGTTGTTGACCCGGATTGGCATCCATTAGTGGAAGAGTGTGCTACTGGCAATAGCTCAGAAGAGGAGGAGGATCCGCAGCAGGCATCAACATCACAGCTGTGGTTATCTAGCAGGCCTGCAGCAGTCCAAAAACGTGTTAAATAAACAAAATGAGTTGCAGGACAGATTGGCCAGATGGTCAAATTAGCACAGCGTGCAAGCCCTGAAAATTTATCCCATAGTAGGAAGAGTGCAGTGTGGCACTTTTTTGACCAAAATTCTATTGATGAGGCAAAGGTTATCTGTAAGAAGTGCGGAAGGACCTTTAGCCGAGGGAAGAATCTCCAAAATTTGAATACCAGTTGCATGCTTAGATATTTAAACACCATGCACTTGCAAGCATGGACGGAATACAAAACCTCAGGCAGCACATGTGCACCTGCTCAGACTGAAGGTAGCCAACAACGCTACATCGCTTCCCCCACTTTAAGCCCACCGGTTAGCACACCACCAGCAAGAAATGTTGAGGTGTCGTCGCAAGGCCAAAGCAGTCAGGAAATCACAATGTTTTTGCAACCAAAGACTGAATCTAGGCCATCACCACCACCACCACCACCACCATCACCATCACCAACCCCCTCTCAGTCCGCCATGTCCACTGCTAGTTCCCCCATATGCAGCTCTCAAGTCCAGCTCACCCTAGCACACACTCTGAGTAGGACAAGAAAGTACTCATTCTCTCATCCACGTACACTGGCTTTGAACACCTACATTGCCAAACTGATCTCATTAGAGATGATGCCCTTCCGTTTGGTTGAAAGCGCAGCGTTCCGAGAGCTCATGGCCTACGCTGTCCCACGCTATGACCTACCCAGTCGGCACTTCTTTTTAGAAAAGCCATCCCTGCCCTCCACCTGCATGTGAAAGACCGCATTGTCCATGCACTCAAACAATCAGTGAGTGGAAAGGTGCACCTCACAACAGATGCATGGGCCAGTAAGCATGGCCATGGCCGTTACGTGTCCATCACTGCGCACTGGCTTAATGTGGTGGATGCAGGGAACACAGGGGACAGCGGCGGTGGGACAGTGCTGCCTAGCCCACGGTATAGGCAACAGTTGGCTGTAGGTGTTCGAACCTCCTCCTCCTCCGCCAGAAGTGAAAGCTCGTCGACAGAGCGCAGTCGCATGAGAACTCCATCCGCAGCTGCCAGTGTTGCACTCAAGGTGTCCCACTATCGAACAGCTAGTGGTTAGCGTCAGCAAGCTGTTTTAAAGATGATGTCTTTGGGCGACAACAGACACACCTCGGAGGTACTGGCCGACTACTTGCAGCGAGAAACTGAGTCATGGCTGGGCAGTCTACATCTTGAGCCAGGCAAGGTAGTCAGTGACAACGGCCGTAATTTTGTGGCGGCCATAGCCCTGGCAAAACTCAGACACATACCTTGCCTGGCTCACACCTTGAACCTGGTCGTGCAGTGCTTCATAAATAATTATCCAGAGTTAACAGCCCTGCTCCATAAGGTGCGAAGACTGTGCTCGCACATCCGTCGCTCGCCCGTAGACTTCAGTCGTATTCAGAGGCTGCAGCGATCGCTCCACCACCCCAAGCACCGCCTAATCATAGACTTTGCAACAAGGTGGAACTCCACAATGCACATGGTTGAGAGGCTGTGCAAACAGAGGCAGGCTGTAATGCATTTGTGGGAGGATACACAGGCAGGCAGTTTGAGGGCAGACATCGAGTTGTCGGGTGTGCAGTGGTCAAAGCTGAAAGACCTCTGTAAAGTCCTTCAGTGTTTTGAGAAATGCACACGGCTGGTAAGAGCAGACGACGCCATCATAAGCATGAGCATCCCACTTATGCATCTGCTCATGCAAATTTTGACGCACATTAAGGATCAGGCGTCTGCAGCGGAGGAGAAAGAGGAGGAGGAGGGAAGCCTTGTTGACAGTCAGCCATTGTCTACTCAGGGAACAGTCCTGGACGAGGTGGAGGAAGAAGAGGAGGAGGATGAAGGGGATGATTATTTTGGGGAGGAGGATGCTTCTCAAAGGGCAAGAGAAAATGTTGGCTTGCCAAGGGCAGGTACAGGGTTTGTGCGTGACTGGATGTGGATTTGGCAGAAAGTGCTCCTCCACCCACCATTGGCAGTGCATCATTGACACCTGGAACATTGGCCCACATGTGTGATTATGTCTTGCGGATCCTAAAAAGGGACCCCCGCCTTGCCAAAATTATGAAGGATGACAACTACTGGTTGGCCAGCATCCTCGATCCACGCTATAATGGCAAATTTCAGAACATCATGCCACAGGAGAACCTAGAGCTAATATTGGCGAACAAACAAGCAACTCTGGTAAACCGTTTGTTAGAAGCATTCCCAGCACACAGCAGCGGTGCAGGTTCTACCACAAGCCGTACTGGGCCAAATGGAAGAGGTGTTCATGGTGCACATGTTGTGGATTGATTTCTCGAGTACCGCTCACACGACTGTTAATACTGAATCGATTGCAACAGACAGGAGACAACAGTTGTCAACTATGGTTCAAAATTACCTCTCCTCCCCTATCGATGTTCTCCCTCACAGTTCATTCCCTTTGACTACTGGGCCTGTAAACTGGACACCTGGCCTGAATTGGCACAATATGCCTTACAGGAGCTCGCTTGCCCTGCTGGTAGTTGTTATGAATGTGCTGGAGATGGTTTCTGAGCAGAGGCTCCCTCTGGTGGTTGCAGACCGTACTGAACCTCACAGCGAGGAATGGCAATCTGGGATCACGGACTGGACTGATATAAGGGAGGTTCCCTCCCAAGATGGTCGCCGGTGATCAATTGTTCTTGTCTCAATTGTGGTTCCTGGTTCATTTGGAAGTTTGCTGAGTCTTTCCTGCATCTTCTGCTTTCAGATAAGATATTTTCTGCTTTTATTTTTGTGCTTGCTTTTTGCATAGTTCCCTGCACTTCTGTGGAGGTCAGCTGGGTCCCCTCCTGGGGGCCTGTGCTCCTCTCAGTTTATCTGAAACCACTGTTATTTGTTCATTTGCTTTTTCCTGTTTTTTCAGTGGCTGCGGCTTAGTTTTGTTACACCAGAGATCTGATTTAGGTGGTAGAGATCGTGTGATCTCAGGTGTTTTTGCAATCAGAAGAGTTGGTATTTTTAGGGGTTTTTTTGGATTACAGTAAGAATCCTTTCCTTTACTTTTCTGTCTAGAAAGATTGGGCCCCAGCGTTTGCTCATTCTATTTTCTGTCTGTGTCCGTGCTTCTTCTTGTCTAACCGCCATTACATGTTTGGGGGCTTCCTATTTTCTTTGGGGATCTGCTCCGGGGCAGATAGCTTTCCACTTTCTGCCTTTAGGTGTAGTTATCTCTCAGGCTGTGACGAGGCGTCTAGGATCAACGTAGGAACGCTCCACGGCTACCTCTAGTTGTGTGGTTAGTTCAGGTTACTGCAATCCAATAGGTTCCTGTTATGATTTGGTAGCTGAGGAGAGCAGGCAAAAAAAAAGGCAATACACCAGAGAGGTTGGAAACTACTGGATTGCAGTACCCTGACTAACCACCACAACTAAAGGCAGCCGTGGAGCGTACCTACGTTGGTCCTAGACGCCTCGTCACAGCCTGAGAAGCTAACCACACCTAAAGATAGAAAGAGGAAAACTATCTGCCCGGAGCAGATCCCCAAAGAACATAGGAAGCCCCCAAACATGTAATGGCGGTTAGACAAGAGGAAATACAGACACAGACAGAAAATAGTATGAGCAACGTTGGGGCCCAATCTTCCTAGAAAGAAAAGGATAGGAAGGACACTTACTGCAATCCAAAAAACCCTAAAAAAAATACCAACTCACTAATTGCAAAAACACCTGAGATCACACGACCTCTACCACCTAAATTAGTTCTCTGGTGTAACAAAACTAAGCAGCAGCCACTGAAAAAACTGGAAAAGGCAAATGAACAAACAACAGTGGCTCAGACAAACTGAGAGGAGCACAAGCCCCTGGAGGGGACCTGGCTGACCTCCACAGAAGTGCAGGACAAAATGCAAAAAGCAAGCACAAAAATAAAAGCAGAAAAAATCCCATCTGTTAGCAGAAGATGCAGGCAAGACACAGCAAGCTTCCAAGTGAACCAGGAACCAAAGTTGAGACAAGAACAATTGATCACCAGCAACCCTGATGGGAGGGAACCTCCCTTATATAAGACCAGTCTGTAACACCTGATTGCCAATCTTCACAATCTTCATTGAATAGTTCAGTACTGTTTGTAACCACCAGAGGGAGCTTCTGCTCAGAATTCATTTCTAACACATTGACAACAGTACCCCCCCCTTGAGGAGGGTCACCGAACCCTCATTTGGGCAACAGGGTCGGTCAGGATGAGCTCTGTGATACGCACGGATCAGTCTCCTAGCATGGATGTCCGAAGCAAACACCCAAGAATTGTCCTACTGACCATAACCTCTCCACTTAACCAAATACTGGAGTTTCCGTCTAGAAAAACGAGAATTCAATATTTTCTCAACCGCATACTCCAGGTTGCCCTCAACCAAAACAGGGTCAGGAGGCGCAGCCATAGGAACCACTGGCTCGACAAACCTCTTCAATAAGGACTTGTGGAACACGTTATGGATCTTAAATGTCCCTGGAAGAAGTAAACGAAAGGAAACAGGATTAAGAATCTCCATGATCTTATAAGGTCCAATGAACTAGGCTTAAACTTAGGAGATGCAACTCTCATAGGGATATTTCTTGAGGACAACCAGACCAAGTCCCCCACTTCAAACCGAGGACCATCAGTCCTATGCCGGTTGGCAAACCGCTGGGCTCTTCCTGAGAGAGGGACAACCTCTCCACTACCTGGTCCCAAATCTGCTGCATACGCTCCACACAGAGTCAACACCTGGACACACAGAAGCCTCCGTCTGTCCCGAAGAAAATCGAGGGTGAAACCCGAAATTGCAGAAAAATGGAGACATCGAAGTGGCAGAGCTAGCCCTATTATTAAGAGCAAACTCAGCCAAAGGCAAAAAAGAGACCCAGTCATCCTGATCAGCAGACACAAAGCATCTCAGATAAGTCTCCAATGTCTGGTTTGTTCTCTCAGTTTGTCCATTGGTCTGAGGATGAAAAGCCGAGGAGAAAGACAATTGAACACCAAGTTTAGAACAAAAAGTCCTCCAAAATCTGGAAACAAACTGGACTCCTCTGTCAGACAAAATGTTCTCAGGAATGCCCTGTAACCGAACCATGTGCCGAAGGAACAAAGGCACCAATTCGGAGGAGGAAGGCAACTTAGATAACGGCACAAGATGTATCATCTTGGAAAACCTATCACAAATCACCCAGACAACGGTCATTCTCTGAGAAACAGGGAGGTCGGAAACGAATCCGTAGAGATATGGGTCCATGGTCTCTTGGGCACAGGCAATGGCATCAACAAACCACTAGAGCGAGAGCAAGGCTTGGAGCGAGAGCAAGTCCCGCAGGACTGCACAAATTCCCTGACGTCACGAGACAAAGTAGGCCACCAAAAGGACTGACTAACCAAGTCTCTGGCACCAAAAATTCCTGGATGACCGGCCAACGCGGAACAAGAATCTCAGACATCACACTCTTTTTCCACCGGTCTGGGACAAACAATTTCCAATAGGGCAGCGCTTGGATTTATCCTCCTGACACCCTTCCAGAGCCAGTCTCAAATTGGGCGAGATGGCGGAAAGAACTACACCCTCTTTCAAAATAACAGCAGGATCAGATAACTCAGGAGAGTCCGCAAGGAAACTCCTCGAGAGGGCATCCGCTTTAACATTTTTAGTGCCAGGAAGAAAGGAAACCACAAAATTAAAACGTGTGAAAAACAAGGCCCACCTGGCCTGTCTAGGATTAAGTCGCTTGGCTGATTCCAGATAAACCAGATTCTTATGGTCCGTGAGGACCACCACCTGATGTTTGGCTACCTCCAGTCAATGTCTCCACTCTTCAAAAGCCCACTTCATGGCCAATAACTCCGATTACCCACGTCATAATTACGTTCAGTTGGAGAAAATTTTCGAGAGAAAAAGGCACAAGGGTTACTTTTAGAGGTCTCTGGATCTCTTTGGGACAAAACGGCACCTGCCCCAATTTCAGAGGCATCAACCTCCACCTTAAATGGCAGAGAAACATCAGGCTGCCGTAGAACAGGAGCAGAAGTGAATCTCTTCTTAAGTTCCTGAAACGCAGAGACTGCCTCAGGAGGCCAATTCACCACATCAGAACCCTTCTGGTCAAATCAGTCATGGTTTAACAATAACAGAGAAATTACCAATAAATTTACGATAAAAATTGGCAAAACCCAAGAATCTCTGAAGAGCCTTTTAATGAAGTAGGTTGGACCCAATCACAGATGGCCTGAACCTTGACCGGGTCCATTTCAATAACAGATGGGGACAAAATGAATCCCAGAAATGAGATCCTCTGTATGCCAAAAAGACACTTTGATCTCTTCACATACAGAGCATTCTCTCTCAAAATCTGGAACACAGTCCGAACATGTTTCACATGAGAGTCCCAGTCATTGGAAAAAATCAAGATATCATCCAAATAAACAATCAGAAATGTATCCACAAAATCCCTGAAAATGTCATTCATGAAGGACTGGAAGACGGAAGGAGCATTAGTGAGCCCAAAGGGCATCACTAGGTACTCAAAATGCCCCTCTGGGGTATTAAATGCCGTCTTCCATTCTATCCCCGTGCTTAATGCGAATAAGGTTATACGCCCCCCTGAAGTCAAGCTTGGTAAACCAAGTAGCACTTTTCACCCTGGAAAACAGGTCAGAAATCAAGGGTAACGGATATTGATATTTCACAGTGATATTGTTCAAGAGACGATAATCAATACACGGCCTTAATGAACCATCCTTTTTGGCCACAAAGAAAAAACCGGCACCCAAGGGTGAAGAGGATGGTCTGATATGACCCTTCTCCAATGACTCCTTGATATAAGACCGCATAGCGTCATGTTCAGGTACAGACAAGTTAAAAAGGCGACCTTTAGGGAATTTACTACCAGGCACTAATTCAATAGCGCAGTCATAGCTCCTATGGGGGGGGGCAAGGATGCAGATTTACTTTCGCTAAACACATCAGAAAAATCAGTCAAAAAGTCAGGAACATCTTGAGCCTGGGAGAGGCAGAAAAAACAGGAGTGTTGGCATTAACACATCGGCAGCCCCAACTGGTTACAGACACAGATTTCCAATCCAAAACAGGATTATGAGACTGTAACCAAGGGAAACCTAGTACAATAATGTCATGCAGATTATACAGCACCAAAATTTTGCAACTCTCCTGATGATCAGGTTCAACCCCTCATTATCACCTGAGTAGAGAACTGGGGTTTATTCTCAGCCAAAGGGGTAGAAGCAATCCCCAGTAGGGGAATAGACTTCCGTAGGGGTATCAAGGGAAACCCACAACGTTTAGCAAAATCAAAATCCATCAGGTTAATAGCTGCTCCCGAATCAACAAAAGCCTGAGCACAAAATGTGGATAGGGAGCAAATCAGGGTAACAGTCAACAGAAATTTAGTCTGAACACTACCCAAGACAACTGAGCGTGCAAAACGTCTTCCCACTTAGGGCAGACTGAAATAGCATGAGAGGCGTCACCACAGTAGAAACATAACCCATTGCGTTTTCGAAAACTCATGACGCTGTGCCCCAGAAGCCACTCTATCACACTGCATGGGTTCAGAAGCTGGTTCACAAGGCAACACTATTCCACGCATACCTTTACCCTCACGCAAACGTCTGTCAATTTGAGTCGCTAATGACATAGAATCATTGAGACCAGAGGGAGCAGGGAAACCCACCATAACATCTTTTACATTCTCTGACAGACCCTTCCGAAAAAGGGCTGCCAAAGCATCATCATTCCATCTGGTCAGGACTGCCCACCTTCGGAATCTCTGTCAATATAAAATCAGCGTCCTCAAGCCCTGATTTAATGCCAATAAGGCTTTTTCAGCTTGATCAGTGACATTAGGTTCATCGTACAATAACCCCAGAGCCAGAAAAAAATGCATCAACATTACTCAAAACAGGATCCCCAGGTGTCAGGGAAAAAGCCCAATCCTGAGGATCGCCCGCGCAGGAGAGAGATGACAATTTGAACCTGCTGTGCTGCGTTCCCTGAGGACTTAGGTTTTAAGACAAAAAACAACTTACAGTTATTTTTGAAATTCAGAAATTTAGCTCGATCCCCTAAAAACAAATCTGGCATGGGGATCCTAGGTTCCACAACCGGCAACCCTGCAAGATAGGTAGCAATACTCCGAACTTCAGTGGCAAGCTGATCCACACGGCCAGACAACTGTGCAAACTCCATTGAGAGAAAAAAAAAATCCTCAGCACCCAGAGAAAAAGAGGGAAAGAAAAAAAAAATATCTCTGACAACTCTGACAACTTTTTTTTTTTTTTTTTTTACACTATCTTTCCCTTCTGTGAGTACCATACAATCTTCAGTTTGGCCGGTGATACTGTTATGATTTGGTAGCTGAGAAGAGCAGGCAAAAAAAAGGCAATACACCAGAGAGGTTGGAAACTACTGGATTTCAGTACCCTGACTAACCCCCACAACTAAAGGCAGCCATGGAGCGTACCTACGTTGGTCCTAGACGCCTCGTCACAGCCTGAGAAGCTAACCACACCTAAAGATAGAAAGAGGAAAACTATCTGCCTCGGAGCAGATCCCCAAAGAACATAGGGAGCCCCCAAACATGTAATGGCGGTTAGACAAGAGGAAATACAGACACAGACAGAAAATAGTATGAGCAAACGTTGGGGCCCAATCTTCTAGAAAGAATAGGATAGGAAGGACACTTACTGCAATCCAAAAAACCCTAAAAAAAATACCAACTCACTAATTGCAAAAACACCTGAGATCACACGACCTCTACCACCTAAATTAGTTCTCTGGTGTAACAAAACTAAGCAGCAGCCACTGAAAAAAAATGGAAAAGGCAAATGAACAAACAACAGTGGCTCAGACAAACTGAGAGGAGCACAAGCCCCCGGAGGGGACCTGGCTGACCTCCACAGAAGTGCAGGACAAAATGCAAAAAGCAAGCACAAAAATAAAAGCAGAAAATATCCCATCTGTTAGCAGAAGATGCAGGCAAGACACAGCAAGCTTCCAAGTGAACCAGGAACCAAAGTTGAGACAAGAACAATGATCACCGGCAACCCTGATGGGAGGGAACTCCCTTATATAGACCAGTCTGTAACACCTGATTGCCAATCTTCACAATCTTCATTGAATAGTTCAGTATGTTTGTAACCACCAGAGGGAGCTTCTGCTCAGAATTAATTTCTAACACATTCACAACAGGTTCCAGCCTCTTGGTGTATTACTGTTTTGCTTTTTCTCCTCAGCTACCTAAACATAACGGGTGTGTGCTATCAGAAAAGAGTCTTCAGTGCTGCTGGATTAATCCTGACAGAAAGAAGGCCCTGCTGTTGACCCAAAATGTTGGTGATCTCACCTTCATTAAAATGAACCATGCCTGGGTTTCAAAGGATTTGTACCACCTTCCCCTGATGACACATAGGTTGCCAGCAAAATGGCTGCTTTGTCCTCCTCTTCCTACGACTTTCCAATTCCCCCATTTGCAGCTGCTGAACGTCCAGCCTACACCTCAACATATGCCAGTTTTTCCACATCACTAACTGGGCTGAACCCCCCAGGGCCGGGTCAGCACTGGCGCACCCAGGCAAGTGGCGGTGCCCTGAGCAGGTGTGGGGGGGCCCACTCGCATCAGAGACACCGGCGTACTATGAGGGGCCCTGTGCCAGTGCCGGCGCCCCCAGTGGGCTCCCCCTGCTTGCTCAGGGCCCCAGCACTTGCAATACTTACCTCTCCCTGCTTACCGCTGTGACATCTTCCGCGTTTTCTGACAGTGACATTAAGGTCAGACAGCACGATGATGTCACGTCTGTGCGCCCTCTGCCTGAACAGTCACAGTGCAGAGAGCTGGAAGATGTCGATTCTGAGGAGTCCAGAGTAGAGTAGTGTCCAGCGAGGAGAGGTATTTCAATTTTTTTTTTAATGTTTGGAGCATTATATGTGGAGCATTATACACTGGAGATATTATATTGGGGCCCATCATACACTTGAGCATCATAGATAGGGCCCATTTTACACTGGAGCATCATATGGGGCCCATTATATATGGAGCATTATATAGGCCCATCATACACTGGATCATCATCCATGGGGCCCTCATACACTGGAGCATTATAAATGGGGCCCATCATACACTGGAGCATCATATACGGGGCCCTTATACACTGGAGCATTATAAATGGGGCCCATCATACAATGGAGCATCATATACAGGGCCCATTACACACTGGAGCATCATATGGGGCCCACTATATTTTGAAGCTTTATATAGGCCCATCATACACTGGAGATCATCCAAAGGGGCCCATCATATACTAGAGCATTATATGGGGCCATTATATATGGAGATTATTTTAGGCCCATCCTACACTGGAGCATCATTCATGGGGCCCATCATACACTGGAGCATTATAAATGGGGCCATCATACACTGGAGCATCATATACGGGGCCATCATACACTGGAGCATTATAAATGGGGCCCATCATACACTGAGCATCATATACGGGGGGCCCCTTATACACTGGAGCATTATAAATGGGGCCATCATACACTGGAGCATCATATACGGGGACCTTAATATTTTGGAGCATTATATAGGCCCATTCATACACTGGAGCATCATCCATGGGCCCACCATATACTAGAGCATCATATGGGGTTCAATATTTTGGGGCATCATATAGGGTATGGAGCATCATATGGAGCACATATGGGGCCTTTCTGTATGAGCATTATATGGAGCCTTTCTGTATGGAGCAATATATGGGGCCCATCATATACTGTATGGAGCTTTATTATGCGACTCATTATACTGTATGGAGCAATATGTGGGGCTCATTATACTCTAGGGGGACCGTTCCTATACTGTATGGCACATTATATGGGTACGATCATATACTGTAGCATTATGTGGAGCTCATCATATACTGTATGGAACATTATATGGGACCAATTATTTATGGAGCAATATATGGGGCTCATTATTCTGTATGGCGCACTATGTGGTGGCATAATACTGTATGGAGGAATATACTGTCCAGTTTTTGAGCTATTGTAGAATTTAAAATAGATATCACTCATGTTAATGTAAGAAGTGAAGTATTTGTCATTGTAAATATACCTATATTTCTCTGCCGTATCGGAGCATCATGAATTGTGTGGTATGTGTTAAAGGGGCCCACTGAGACTCTTTGGCCCGGGGCCCACGAAAACCTGGAGCATCACTGCCCCCGTCCCCCAAAACTTTAGCCAAATAACCCCCAGTTTTCAATGCGTTACTATTTATTATAAGTAAATTAAGGTTGACAAGCTAAGTTATAAGAATTGATGTCGTTGGCATTGAAAATGGGCCACTGTAGGTGTGTTTACTGTCCTCCACTCCCTGCCGACTTTTCTTCCCCATTGACTTGCATTGGGGTCGGTTCGAGTTTCAGTCGGCCCTTCGACTTTTGTGATAGTTGGCTGATTTCGTTCGACTCGACTTTTGTGAAAGTCAGTGGTCCGAATCGACTCGACCCTCTCGGAGGCAAAGTCGCTCACTCTAATCTCTACAACAACTGTTAAGAGGAGACT
This sequence comes from Oophaga sylvatica, assembly GCA_033576555.1. NCBI lineage: Eukaryota > Metazoa > Chordata > Amphibia > Anura > Dendrobatidae > Oophaga > Oophaga sylvatica. Next base: position 363,795,622 of record JARQOD010000004.1, on the reverse strand, counting down.
TTGTGCACAGGCTTCATGGTAAAATAGCTGTAGGAAACTAAGGACAGGCAACAAGCAGAAAATACTTGTTTGGGCTAAAGAACACAGGAATGGACATTAGGACCAGTGGAAATCTGTGCTTTGGTTGATGTCACGCTGTCTCTGCGTACCGGAGGTTAGGGCCTAAGCTGAACCTAAGCTAGGGCCCTGATAATCCTCTACCTGGAGGTACTGTTAAGGTACAGAGGTCCAGCCGCCAGCATAATCCCTACCTCCTGAGGATCCCTTAACCTCAGTGATCTCGTCCTGAGAAGGACCCCGATCACAACAACAGGGACGGGATAATATAAGCCACACACAGTACTAGACGAACGAGACAGTACAAGGGAAAATCAACAACCACCTTCATACAAAACTACATCACAACAACGAGGGAAAACCAACGGGTAAGGAGATAAATGATAAAGCGAGGAAGGAAAAAAAACACACACAAAGTACACTTCACTCCAAACTCCAAAATACCACAAGCCGCTCTGTTTGTCTGCCAGGAATGCTTTCACCGACAACTTCCCTAAACACTTGCCGGTATTTTAAAGGAGTCCAATACTGCAGCATTACTGCAGCTGGATGGGCTGGGCCTAATCTAGCCCAGAGAGAGAGAATTAACTCCCTCACTGCCGAAAAAACACAAAGTAGCAAACAACTCGCTGCGAGAAGTCAGGCTGTGTAATCGTGACGACTTCATGGCGACACACCCGTGACACTGATGAGTCCAAATTTGAGTCTTTGGTTCAACACTGTGTTTTGTGGAGCAGAAAA